>OZ010788.1:172259374-172892302 GCA_963932465.1 Maratus speciosus
CGAGTACTGGCTTATGTACTGATTGAAATGGCGGAAACAAGAGTTTACACATCCTAAAGAAATGACGTGATTAACCAGAACTAACTGAAAAAGAGTCACTGCGCAGAATCCCTCCGCACTGGTGAAAGTAAAGGGGTGCTGGTCGTATCATTTACCAAGGATGAAGTATGTTTATGAATATAGTGAGCTTCGTAAAAGTCTAGATCAAAAAATGAGTTATATTTTTGCATAATTTTAGTTTCTGGATAATTAAACTGGTGGTTGGAATTCCAATAATGTTTTGCTATTGTAGATTTCTCAAATTCCTGCTTTCTAACGTAATTCTGGTGTTCTTTCAGACTAATTCTAAGTGCAAGCTTCGTCTGCCCAATGTAAGAGAGGCCGCACTCACAAATAATTCTGCAAATGCCCCAGGTATTATGGTCGTCAATAGGATCTTTAAGACTGGAGAAATAAATTTTATTGGTTGAAGAGAAAACATCTTTAAAACTAAACCTATTGCGAATACGAGAAATTTGTGTATTGCTTTTAGGAAAATAAGGTAATACAGTAAGGTAAAATCAGTACACAAATTTCTCTTATTCTCAATAGGTTTAGTTTTAAAGTTGTTTTCTCTCCAACCAATAAAATTTCTTTCTCCAGTCTTAAAAATCCTATTGACGACCGTAATACCTGAGACATTTACGGAATTTTTTGTGAGTGCGGCCTCTCTTACATTGCGCAGACGAAGCGTGTACTTAGAATTAGGCTGAAAGAACACCAGAATTACGTTAGAAAGCAGGAATTTGAGAAATCTACAATAGAGAAACATTGTTGGAATTCCAACCACCAGTTTAATTATCCAGAAGCTAAAATTATTCAAAAATGTAACTCAGTTTTTGATATAGACTTTTACGAAGCTCACTATATTCATAAACATACTTCCTCCTTGATAAATTATATGACCAGCACCCCTTTTCTTCCACCAGTGTGGAGGGATCCTGCGCAGTGACTCTTTTTCAGTTAGTTCTGGTTAATCACGTCATTTCTTTAGGATATGTAAACTCTTGTTTCCGCCATTTCAATCAGTACATAAGCCAGTACTCGGGGCTATAACCGAGGGGTTCTTCGAACCCTTTTTAATTTTTTTCCCTCACTGAAGAAGGGGATCCAGGAATCCTCGAAACGATCGTATGGGATTTTTTTGGTCGTTCTGTACGTTATTTGTGCGTAAAAATCGTTGTTAAAGATTTTGGCTTTTTTATTTCAGTGGGATTACAAATTCGTTAAACGTTTACAATGACCAGTGTTTGTATATCCTTTGTTAGATCAAAAATATTTATAAAACCATATTTATAATGAGCAATATAATTAGAATCATATGCATATGCATACAAGGAAAAAAAAATTAAGTATACACTGAAATTACGTTCGAATGAAAAAATTTAGAAGTTTGTAACAAGTGTTTACCTTTAGTTTTAACGACTATGCGCTGTTACATGAGAATGATTGCAGCACCTCCTATTGGATAAATAGGGAAATCATCGATACGATCTCAAAATGTATGAGAGCTAACTAAATAAACTCAATTATAAAAGTATAGAACGTCCTCTAACGAGTATGAAATAGAGTCTTCCATACAAAAACAGCTTCATGTACAGCCTTGAAACATAAGTTTTCCGATATCGAATGTCGAATCAGCGACTTAAATGCATTTCTAATTGCATGTACAAGTGCGTCATTTTGAATCAAATGCCGTTTACTGATAAAACTAACACATATACGTAAGGTACAATTTATTTTAATCAGAAAATTAAGTTATATAAGTTTAATTTGTTCAGGCGGATTTTACATTCTGTGTTGTCAATAGTTCTCATATGAACCTTGAGCCGTTGCCTTGCATATATTCCACTGAAGTTTTATATGTGACTCAAAAAGCGTAAAATTAAATAATTATGGTTTAGATTTTTTACGTTATTATGTAGCTATAGCTCTATCATGTTACAGTCTGCAAAACACAGCAACTATACATATATGTTGCAGTAAACTGTTTGAACACAGAATTTACTGTATTTTTAAGCCAGAAATCCTTTATAAAAAGAAAGTATTAAAATTAATATTGTTAATGCTATTGCTGATTTGGACATTATAAAAAAAAATTGCTATGATTAGTTATATTTAAAAATGTATTCTTCAAAATATGTACAATAGGGAACAATTATTTCTTACTTATCTATAATAATAAAGAGTATAAGATAATTTACAGAATTTCAAATGAACATCAAATTTCAAAGTAATTGCTTAAGAGGCGCAAAGGACAACATAGTGAAAAAGATTCCATGCCGGGACTCGAACCCGGGCCATCAGTATAGCGCACTGACGTTCTACCGACTAAACCACATAGAACGATACCCAGCCTGGAAAATTTCTCACTATTATATGTTGGAAAAGCTACAAATGCAGTACAAGATGGAATATTTATCGTGAGCCACAGGCCTGGGGCAAACACGAAGCTTAATTAAATGCAGCATCGATAAAAACTATATTAATACATGCAAATTATTCCAGAGAGAAACATTCGCCTTGCATACAATATTTCAAATGAACATCAAATTTCAAAGTAATTACTTAAAAGGCGCAAAGGCCAACATAGTGAAAAAGATTCCATGCCGGGACTAGTGGGTAGAACGTCAGTGCCCTTTACTGATGGCCCGAGTTCGAGTCCCGGCATAGAATCTTTTTAACAATGTTGGCCTTTGCGCCTCTTTAGCAATTACTTTGAAATTTGATGTTCATTTGAAATATTGTATGCAAGGCGAATGTTTCTCTCTGGAATAATTTCCATGTATTAATATAATTTGCAGCTCTAAAATAATAATATCAAAACAAAATTATCACGGAAACTTAATACGGTCAATAGTCTGCAAGGAAAATTCATCTAATAAATAAATATCACAGCTTTTCCCAACTTTTTAAAATACAGTAAAGTACATAGAGACAACTTTTTAATCAGATTAATAAAAGTTGCGCCAAAAAATTTAATGATTTTTCCATTAATAGTGAAAAAATGGGAATCTTTTTTTCTCTTTTTTGAAAATATGCATTTTACATCTAAAGTAATTAAATTTTAGTGGTATTTTAATAAAATTTAATTAGTCAAAAAATTGGAAAGGTCTAAGAAAAGCGTAAAACTTAGTCATTTAAAAATAGTCTTTTCATACTGAGTTATTTTCAGTCACTTAAAATTGACATAAAGTTTTCAAACTTATAGTTTTAGAAAAAGTTTAAGGGGAAAAAGTATGAGAAAAAAAATGTATTTTCCACTTGAATAAACTTTCCAAGAAATAAAACTTTGACATTTTAACTACACTAAAGAAGATTTAACTTCCATCAGGAAGTGTAAAGTAACCTTTGAATTTTTAAAATAAAGATTAGTAATCTGTTTATTTTCATTTAAAAGACGTAAAATAATCCTTAATATTTATTATAAAATATTCAATATGAATATTTTAAAAAAAATGTCTCTCATGAATCATAACTACTCTGCAAGCTACTCTGATATTTTTATTCAAATATTATTAGAAAATCAATTGTTTCTAAAATCACCAGATGTATTCAACTATTAGTGTATTTTAGACTAGAAAATGGATTAAAATAATGAATATATTTAGAATTAATATAATTAGAAATATGTTTACATGTTATCCATTAATAATAATGTTAAAACTATGTAAATATCATGTAAAAATAATCGCTATGGAATACACATATTTTTTTTTATTTCATGAAATATTACAGGGATGATATTTATTAGTTTGGAAAAATACTGAGTAAATGTATAAATATCTCAAACATATTTTTTTCTGAAATAGTTCTTTTATTTATGTCAAAAGAGAAAATATAGTAAATAGCTTTTCGAATAAAGGTTGGAAACCTATAAACATAATGGAATTTTTATACGGAAATATTTTAGTATAATTCTTGTATATTTTAAGTCATCTAGGTCCATTTTATAAGACTAAACATTATTTATAGAACATTAAATAAAGAATGCAACTGTAGACACTTACTGTATTAATATTTCTCATAACAAAGTGTTTAAAACAAAAGGTTTAAAACAAAGGGCTCAATATCAGATGTTCGATTTTTAAAGAAAATATTCGCATTTAACTTTCAAAAATTTAACTGCTTGAGAGAATAAAAAGAATTACCAAAAATTAAATGTAATATCTTCCATAGATATACAGGTTGCATAGGAAAGTCCCTTTAACCGGAGAATACTTGCGAACGGAGAGAGCTACAGCTATGCAAGTGAGATAACGGTATAGTAAAGCGACCACACCCGATTTAATGCAAACGACAGAAGCGACCCTAACGGTGAAATTTAGAAGATAGCCATTGCAAATCGAAAACGAAAAGAGATAGAGCTAAATTTCCAGTTAGAAAGTTTTAGAACATCAATTAAATAGTACGAAAGGACATTTGGTTTACATGGATAAAATAAATCGTCGCCTGTATACCCAAAAATGCCCGAAATCGATGCACTCCATTTTGTGTAAACGTTTGAATGGAATAGCCAGAAGTATGAAGAAATACGCACAATTTATTTCGTAAATACGTACTTTCCTCAATACATTTTGATGAAATCACACAACCCCCCCCCCCAAAAAAAAAACAAACAGATAAACTGTCTCACAGCGATAAAAAGTTTAATATTCAGTATGTTCGAAAAGTTCTCCATTGCTCACGATACGCGTTTGTATTCGTGAGAGTAATTCTGCATGCACATTTCTCAGCATGCAACGTCTATTGCAAGCCTCTTCAATACGACATAGATTTAACCCTTTCAAGGGCGGTGGCTAGACGGTCTAGCCACCTAATTTTAATTCCAAAACTGACAAATGGCACCAAGAATATTTTAATAAAATTTTGCTTTTGTAATGAAAGTACAAATTAGCGGGATTTTATTTTCTAAGAAATTCGTTTGAATATTCTGGTATCAGTGAATTATTTCATCATTTTACGAACAGAATTCTTCTGCCCCTGAAAGGGTTAAACTAAAATTTTAAATACATTGGAAATTAAATTTTTACAGACATTACAGTACAATATAACGTTACAATCTGTAATTGCGTACTTCTACATTACCGAAATGTGAATATGCAAAGTAGAATCGTCACTCATCGATTTCGGACATTTTTGGGTATACAGGCAACGATTTATCTTATCCGTGTGAGCCAAATGTCGTTTTGTACTTATTAATTGATGCTCTAAAACTTTCTAACTGGAAATTTTTCTCTATCTCTTTTCGTTTGCGATTTGCAATGGCTATCTTCCTAATTTCGCCACGAGGGGCGCTGCTGTCGTTTGCATTAGGTCGGGCGTAGTTGCTTTACTATACCGTTACCAGACTTGCGTAGCTGTAGCTCTCTCCGTTCGCAAGTATTTTCAGGTTAAAGGGACTTTCCTATGCACCTTGTATACCTAACTTTGTTTTATTTTTAAGGCGACAGTAGACGTTCAAAAACATTTTCTACAGTTTTTGCTCATTTGTTTTGAAATTTAATACACATATAATATACACATATAATATACACATAAGTATACCAAGTACCTTGGTAGAAAAAAATTAAAAACACATAATATTGATCATTTCGGATAAAATTCAATGATAAAATATTACTTTTTTTTTTACCTTTATATGAAATAATGTACACATATGAACAGCAAGTTTTGTAATAAAGTATATCAACAACAACATTACCAAGTATTAGGAAAATTGATATAAAATTAAGACGCATTGAGCATTTTGAACTTACTCAGTCTGCGAAAATTCTCATTTTGAGAAAACTTGATTTAAAGTTTTGTTTTAAGTGTAGATTAACGATTGTTTAGGTTAGAAGAACAGCTGTATCTCTGCAAAAATTTATCGGATTTAAATATTTTTTTTTTTATTTGAAAGTAGAAGATTTCCAGAACATTTTTTTCCCAAAAAACAAAAAATTGACTTTTTTAATGTTTTTTGCGATTTTGAACGTCCACTGTCGCGTTAATATTGTAAATGTAACGATCCGAAGAAAATGTATTTAAATTTTTAACTAAATTTTAGTAGCCAATCATAATTCCTTTATACTCTGGTGTTAAGCAACATCAAACAAATTTAAAAGTTTTCATTATTCATTGAATGTTAGACATTATTACATTAGACTTAATATTTTCAGATCAGTAATTCATCCTAAACGGATATTAATGTTCAGAAGTTTAATTTCAGATCCACTTCATTCATTTGTCAAGAAAAATTATTCTCAACGATGAAATAAATCTAACGATATTGCATACAGTGATATTTTATTAAT
Source organism: Maratus speciosus (assembly GCA_963932465.1). Lineage (NCBI taxonomy): Eukaryota > Metazoa > Arthropoda > Arachnida > Araneae > Salticidae > Maratus > Maratus speciosus. Next base: position 172,265,710 of record OZ010788.1, read on the forward strand.
TAACCATTTTATAGAAGCAGCTGAAAATATGAAACTCATCTTAATTAATTAATCATGAAAATAGCCGTGAAGTTTTACAACAGTGGTGAATGCAATCTCATTGGTCATAATAACCCTCTAGCCAAAGAGAAATGAATGGCATCCCGATTACGGGATATCACCACTGCCTGCAGTAATATTTTTCACCTCCTTTAACCGTGTTGCTATTCATTTGATTTAACTGAGCGATGTTGACGTCCCGAAGCTGCATCCACAGAGCTATCACCAGCGACTACTTTTTAATTTTATTTCTCAAAACATAAATCTTTCACATACACATTGAAAATATGTGCAAGTGCAAGAGAAATATACAACAAAATTTGTTTTTGAAAAACAGTGGTGCGAATAGAACATAAAAATAGTCACCAATGCCAGCCCTGTATCCATAGCTGTAGAGAAAGATGACGGTTATTTTCGTGATTGGTGAAATAAGATCACTTACACATTTGAAAATCCCATTGTAATGGTTAGAAAAATTTTCGTTGTCTCCTGGACTTTTATAAATTCTACTAGGGGCTCTGCCCATGCAAGCTACGCTCGCCAACCAACGTTCAGACACCGCAGAATCTAAAAACACGCTAATCTGAAGGGTCTTAAAAATATTAGAGAAGATTGAATTATACTGAAAAAAGCTGTGCAGATCTCCCTGTAAACAGGTTTCCATTCAATTCCCTTTGATTGCAAAAATTTTAGGGCGAATCAGTTGCTGTTAAGACATCCAATGGATGTTTTCGATTTTGATTAAAGAGGATCAGTTAAACATTTGAAAAGAAGCTAAAATAAAATGAATTAAGTACATAGAGTCTTTGTCTTCCGGTATTTTTAAACAATCTCTATAACAATAGCCTAAGTCATGTGGCTATCATCAGCAGTTCCGGGCGAACCACTTCGCTTATTATACTCTAGGTGCCATTTTGGTACTTTAATGTTAGCCGGGCACAGGTGATAAGTCGCCGAATATTATTCTATCGCCATCATTTCATCTATATTATAATAGTTCAAGTCATCAACTGCCATAAACAAATACGGTCTGAATTCTTCGCCTTTCATATGAAAGTTTGGCACAGATTTTTTCCGACGCCAATTTGGGGAACGCATCAACAGCATAAACAACATCAGGCTTACCATATCAAGCAAAATAACGGTACTTTAGCGCCACTTAAGTGCCCGTTCCGTATATGACATTGCGTCAGAAAAAAATCACCCCAATATGGGGCTGTAAGTTTTCCATTTTCATTAAAAAATCAAAAATTTTTTTTCCAATAAAACTACATAAAAGTTGCAATGATGGCAAAGAATTTTTGATACTGTTACGCTAGCATGCAAATCTCGCAATAGCTTATTTTCAACTCGCCAGTTAGCATTTTTTTTTCGAGTGGTAATATTTGGCCAGATGTCATATTTGATGCAAGTTTAGTGTGATTTATTTTTTATTTTTTATTTTTTATTTTTTTTACGAAAATTTGGCGAAAACCTCGTTTTTAAATACCAGTTACATATGCATTTTTGGTATTAGTTAGTTATCCCGTAGACCAAAAATCTATCGCCAAACTGTAAGATTAAATGCCAATAATGGTTGATCGTAAATGTCACGTTCACTTGACTTTAAGCAAGTTACACGTGTTTACGGCATCAAGTGATTTTTATTTCAACGTTTTATTTGTATATTTATTAATGTTATACTAATTTATTTGCTCTTTCGTTATTTCGAATAAAAATTATGTCAATTTGTATATTTTGGCGAGTGTTTTGGCGATTTATATAATTTGGCAAAATTGGTCGACGGAATAACTAAGCAGTACTGTAATTTTTTTTTTATTTTCTATTATTTTCTAAAGGAAATATAAAAAAAAGAATTAATAATTATAAAACAAAATAATTTACATAATTTATAAAAAGAAATAAAAATAAATAAACATTTATTATCAAATAGACAACAATAGCCGGGTTACCATGTCAACCTTTTCTGAAATATGAAAAAAAATTATCTGTTTGATTAAAATTTGAGTTGCCATCATTAGAAAAATGTATATAAAATTAGAAAAAAATTAATATTTCGAAAACTAATTCGAATTTAAAAATTCTAATATCAGTTTTGAGACCTTCGGATCAATGCTGATTTTTGGTGTTAATTTCATCGGAAAGTATTCCATATTTTAGGAGAAATCGCGTGAAACATAATCAGCTGTTTAATCAGTCGATTCATATATCCGTTTCATAAATTCGTTTCATTAGGATTTTATATATATAGGGTAGATAATCTGTTCAAAATTATGAGAGAAAACAATTAAATAAAAGCAAGTGTAAATTGGTAGCTTTTGTCATGTTTTGGCTATAGCTAATATCAGTCAAACCTTGATGATTGCTAAAGCAACGATCGTTGCTTTGCACAAAATAATTTTATACCGTTTGTACACTTTGTCGAAATAAATGTTTAATTTGTGTTATTACTGAATTAAATAAATATAATTGTGATTTTTCTTAATTAGAATGTAAACTTTAAAAATTTGTGAAAACTTTTTCTTTTTCTTTAAATTTGTTTATTTACTTTTATACTTTTATAAAAAGTGAACAAAAAGCAAAAAACTGTAACTTTGAAGGTACGTTTGTATAAAAAGGCTAAGTAAAAAATGTCGCTCATGCCAGCGACAATAAAACTCATGGCTCATTTTAATATTTCTTAGATAATTAAAAAGTCGAAAATTGTACGTCAAACGTGGAAAATGAGGTGCGTTCGTTCTATAACGAAGTTTTATAAATATTCAGATCTTTTTGCGATAGCTGTTGCACTCTTATGCAAAAATGTACGAAAACAAAATTTAGTACGATTATATATATTAAATTCAGTAATACGGAAATAATATGACTCCATCTTAACTATGACGCAATCACCATGATAACCTGAATCATTACTTGTCACGGTATATTATTGAATTATTTACGTATGATAGGATTTAATACAATGTAAAAAACTTCTATTAATATCTTTTTAAGTTTTGATTCTATTTTCATAAAATCTGAAATGACTTAATAAAATTCTACAACTGTTATATATATTATATTTCAAACCATTCGATTGTGTAGTTTTTGCGCAGTTATATACGGACAGACATACAGACAAACAGAGGGACGTATCAGACGCATAGATGCCAATATCTCCGGAAATTCCGGAGTTTCTCCGGAAATGTAGGATAAAATGCGGAAGTACGGTAATAAGGCAGAAAATACGGAAATTTGAGGCAAAAAAATCGCGAATTTCTTCGATCGATTGCGGCAAAAAATCACGAATTTCGTGAATCGGTCGTTGAAGTATATCGCGAAAATTGTCTATTAGTCGATAAAACCGCGACAAACATCGCTGTTTCGAAAATATAAGGCATTCGGTTCCGAAAATTAAAAAAATCAGTCATCAATCTGAAAATTCGGACATAAAATATAGCGCGAATTTCGACATTAATCAATTTCGTCAATCATTCGTAAAAAAAAAATCGCGAATTTCGTCAGATGATTGCGAAAAAAAACCCCGCAAATTTCGTCAAAAAGATTGCGAAAAACAGCAAATTTCGTCAAAAATATAAAGAATAACGCAAATTTTGTCAAGGGATCGAGAAATAATACTAATTTTGTCAAAGGGGCGCAGAAAAAACATATAGTTAGTGTCGGGAGTGGATTCCCCCCTCACCCCTCTGCTGTAACCTTTCAGAAATTTTTCTGTGAATTTCAGAATTTTTTTTTTTACCCAGAATTACCCCTGGTCAGTGATTCGCGGCAAAAAATCGCGATTTCCGTCAGTGAGTCGCGGCAAAACATCGCGATTTTCATCCGTCAGTCGCGGTAAAACATCGCGATTTTCATCCGTCAGTCGCGGCAAAACATCGCGATTTTCGCCCGTCAGTCGCGGCAAAACATCGCGATTTTCGCCCGTCAGTCGTGGCAAAACATCGCGATTTTCGCCCGTCAGTCGCGGCAAAACATCGCGATTTTCGTCCGTCAGTCGCGGCAAAACATCGCGGTTTTTGTCCGTCAGTCGCGGGAAAACATCGCGATTTTTGTCCGTCAGTCGCGTCAAAACATCGCTGTTTTCGTCCGCCAGTCGTGCCCAAAACATCGCGGTTTTCGTCCGCCAGTCGCGCCCAAAACATCGCGGTTTTCGTCCGTCAGTCGCGCCAAAACATCGCGGTTTTCGTCATTCAGTCGCGCCAAAACATCGCGGTTTTCGTCCATCAGTCGCGCCAAAACATCGCGATTTTTGTCTGCTAGCTGCGGCAGAATATCGCGATTTTCGTTCGTCAGTCGCGGCGAAAAATCGCGATTTTCGTCAGTCAATCGCAGCGAAAAATCGCAAATTTTGTTAATTGTCGCGGAAAAAAGTCACTTTATTTTTTTGTAGAGGAAAAAATAGTCATGTAATTTCACACAGTTATATCAATCGCGGATTTTTCGTTCTGTAGGGATAAAAGAAAATTTCATTTTTATAAATTTATTATAAAAAATTATTAATACATTAAAAGTAAAAGTAAATTATGTAACCTTTATTTAAATTATGTTTGTGTTGATAAATGCAAAAGCTGCAAGAGGACTGAGAATAATTGTAAAAAATATAGCTCGTAAAAAACTGTGTGCGACTCCTGAAATTACTCCTGAAACGTGAACATTTTACTCCTGAAGAGTGTCCAAAACTCCTGAAATTTAACTGGTTTACTCCTGATACAGTCTTTACAATGTTGGCGTCTATGCAGACGACGGCTATAGGTGCTACGTATGTGTATAATTACAACATTTTCCCATAGACCATAATGTAATGGAATACTTTTGAGTGTCACTGTAAATAAAATATGAACGCTACATACTTTATTTTCAATACCGAAAATAGCATAGTAAATCTCAACAACATATATCAATTACACTGCTATCCAACTAATCAAGTTGCATTTCGGACAGACAGACGAACAGACAAAACGAATTCATAAACACTTTCAACTATATTGGAAAGTTTTAAAAATGCGTAATAAATTGAAATTCTACTTTCAACAATTTATACCAATAGACGAAAGCAAACTTAAATACTTTTATTATTATTAAAAATTATTTTGTACAGCCCTGTGTTTTACCTGCTATCTTTATGTAGACCTCACTATTTAGCTAAAATTTAATTAAGGCTAAAACATGCTTAAAGCTACTGAAATCACACATCCAGAGATTATCACCCGTAGACGGCCATGTATCCAATTCTGCCCGTGAATCTATATATCATTTTATCTGTATCCTTCTAACGTATCTTAGTATATTAACTGTAGTTCAGCGTAAAAACGAATCTCATTTCAAAAACCACCTTTTAACTATTTTCGTTCATACTCAGTAACCCTTACGAATTCTTTTGTATAGTCCCGTATATGATCTACAGCATTTATGCACACAAGGTAATATGCAAAAATTTAGTTAAACTTAAAATCTCACGTCACAACTAAAAATGCACTTCCAGCAATCATCGCTAATACACAGTACTTCGGATACGGTATGGTATCCAAAATCTTTTGTATTTTTTTGCAAGTACTATGCATTTTTTATTACACAAGAAGTAACTTTTAGTAAACCTCAGCAAAGTATATCAATATCATTCTGTGTGAAATAGTTTAACATAATTAAAATACGCCCCAAACAACGTTTCCCACTATACCATTTTGTAACGGATTACTTTTGTGTGGCCCTGTAAAATACTAATAAATTTTTTTTGCACCGTGTATTCTACAAAATATATATTTTAGTGCACTTCATAAATGCATATCAATTTCATTATGTTCGAAAGAATGTCACATCATTAAAATGCATTTGAAACATTTTTTCCCCATTTGACGTAATGTAACAGAATACTTTTAACTGTCACTGTAATTGAACTACGCATCCGATTTCCATAAAATTTGAAATGACTCGACAAAATGATGCAACGCTTAAGTTTCAAACTATTCGGTTGCGTAGATTTTGCCCTGTTATATGCAGGCAGACAGACAGACAGTGGGCCGGAACATCTCGACGACTATAGGTGTTACGTATATTTGTAATTATGAACGCACCTAAAAAGCATCATGTTTGGTAAGTGTTTGAAATAGTATGGTATTTTTATTAAAATTTTCCTAAAATTCAATGTAATGCCAAAGCATTTTAACGTTATTCTTTAAAAAGTAAGGGATCATAAATTAGCCTTAGTATTTTTCTGAACAATAATTAATCCTAAATATAATAATATTCCGTGATTTATTCAGCAGTTAGTAAGGAACTTTACTGCTTTATATGAATGGTAATGAAAATATATTCGTAATGGCGACAAAAAATACGATAGTAATACTGCTTAGAGTTGATTTCTCTAGACACATCAAAAAGTATAATGTTTAGAAAACATTTAAACCCTCAAGATTTTCGATGCAAATAGCATGAAATTAAGATTTATTATTAATGAATTTAATTTTTAAAATTATTCATAAATAAATAAGTTTAAATGTAAAAAATAGTTGTTTAAAAAAATAATCTTTAAGCATTTAATTTTTATCTTGAAATCAGGCCTATTTTCATGATAGTAATTCATGTTGTATTAAAAAAAAAAGTTACAATAAGTTAATTTGGTATGTTTCCCTATTATGGAAAATTCTTGAATTTCATTTACGCTAGGCAGAAAGCGGGAACGAGTGAATTTATTTAAAAAGTTATAATCTTTGCTCAGTTTATTTTTTAAGGTATGGTAACAGGAAAGAATAAAAAAATATTGAACTATCTATTCAGGATTTGTAAATTATTTTCGGATCGCATAACCATAATTTAATTAATATTCAGTTATTAATTGATTAAAACCTAATAAAACACACATACTACAATATAACACATAAACAATGCCTGCACTCAACTGTTAAAGTTATATATAAATATTATACAGACATACATACAATAACTACACTGCTCAAAAAAATTAGGGGAGCAAGCAAAAAAGTGAAGAGAACAGTGCAAGACAGCCATGTATGGGCATAAAATGGATAGTACACTTGTATCAATGTGCAATACAAAATAAAAAGACGCAAAAAATTGTAAGGATTATTCTTTGAAAAGATTGAAAGAACACGAAAAGATGATTTGGGGCAACAATTTGGTTTCATGTAAATGATAAAAAAGTATTGTTTAGAAATGATGCAAGAGTTTTAATATAGCGTGTGGGCTCCTCGAACAGCTAGGACTGCTGCACACCTGTTTTCCATGGATGCGATGAGGTTATCGATAGGACTTACGCGAATACTGTTCCACTCCTCAAGAATTGCAATCTCCAAGTCCCGGACAGTAAAAGGAGGCCTTGGTATCGCAGAAATGCGTGTTCTGAATATGTCTCAAACATGCTCGATCGTATTTAGGTCAGGAGAGCATGCTGGTCATTCCATACGCTGTATTGTTTTAGCTTCAAGCAAGTTTCTCACAAGAGTATGAGATCTGCCATTATCATGCATGGAAAAAAAATCACTAATTGCTGCAACATAAAATTCGACATGAGGTCTCAGTATCTCTTCTGTATAACTTCGGACCGTCTAAGTGCCATTCCGAATGATATGCAGGCCCGTACGTCCACCTGTGCTGATTCCAGCCCATAGCATCAATCCACCTCGTCTGTAATGTGATCTTTCACGAACGAATGTGGGATTATTTTGAGTGCCTCTTTCTCTCCATGCCAAAACACATCAGATGTCACATCCAGAGATAATCGGGACTCGAGTGTAAACAGAATTTGACCCCAACAACGTCGCCTCTAAACTCGATGTTCAGTTGCCCACCTCTTTGGGCCGCACAGTTGCTTGAGATCAACGGAATACAAACCATTGGCTTACGTTCATAGAGTCTACCCTGATGAAGCTTATTTCGGGCTGTTTGGCTCGACACCCTATGTCCTGTGGCCAAGAACAACTGTATTTGCATCAGAGTAGCATTGATCGTTCCGTCTCGACGAGCTGTTAACATGATATATCGGTCATCAGTTTCTGTGGTAGTACATGGCCGACCTTGCCCTTGTCGATGTCCATTATTCCATGTATCGTGGACTCGATTCCACAGCCTTGCATTGACACTTCTTGCGACCCCAACAACGTCCGCTACACTTCGTTGTGTTTACCCTGATTCAACAGTCCCGATAGCACGCCAAGCCATGGATTTCGTTAAATAACATTGTTGTATCATTTTCAAGTCACCTTTTCTCAAAACACAAGTTGAGCAAATGAATTTGGCAACTGAGACAGTGAAACAGACGTTTCTGGAAAATCCTGATTTCTACACTTATCTATTTTTTCTTCTTTTTGGCGTCATAAACTTTAATTTGCATGTGAAGTTTTTTTTTATCTGTTTTCTACTACGCTTTAAATTATGGATGTTTTATTTTACGTTACTTACCAGTGTAAATATTTGCGTAATTTTGTTAAAACCACGTGCTCCCCTAATTGTTTTGAGCAGCGTACAATAAACCCAAATGGAGTGAAAAATTAGCCAGAGCCAGGAATCGAACCCGGGACTAGAGCATTCCGTGCTGTTGTTCTTACTACTGAGCTACTCCGGCTCATACTTGGGTCTGCAATTTTTCACTAATAAACTATGTTGGTGAAGTCACCAGCCATCTATACGACAGTCTTGGATGACCGGACAACGATGAATTAATTGTATTATTACATCGATCTAAGATATATCATAAAACACACATATTACAGTATATATTAAAAAACACATACACACATAAAGAACGCTTTCATTCAACTGTTAAAGGTATATATAAATGTTATACAGACATACCTACAATAAATATAATAAATACAAACTGGAGTGAAAAATTAGTCAGAGCCAGGACCAGGAATCCGGGACCACAAGATTCCAGGCTATTGCTCTAACCACTGAGCTACTCCGCATATTTTTATAACCTATTTTATAAAAATTATATTGTATTTTTTTTATTTATATATTCTACTTTTTACTGCTTAAAATATTTTCCTGCTGCAGTTTCACAGACACTCGGGTATTTTGTTAAGCGTTGTTTTAGTGCTTATACGTCCCAAGAAGGACTGATGAGACTACGAAACGAAACCTGTAGAGCATAGATGCCCACCGTCGGTCCTCTTTATAGAGGTATTAAAAAATTACAAGATTCAGCCGATGTTTAGCCCATCGGTAAGCGCGACAGAGGGTGGGATGTTAATCAAAAAGTAGATGTAATATTGGACTAGAAGAACTCTAGTTTTTATGCTGTGGTTATGGTGCACAAATAATTTGCCGAAAAATCCGGCATAGGGAAGATTTAAGTAGATGGAAATAATGCATGCCATGGTAAAAAATGCTGAAAGTTCAAAAGCTTTTACTTGATAAAAAGTTTACTTAGTTCACATAGCCAACTGCCATCCAAGCGCAACACTGAGCATGACATGCATAGATCGATGAATAGAAAAAACATTGTGATAGCACAATGATGAAACACGTTAATGGAGCCAATGATGAATGAATAGCACTAAAATGAATATATACTAATGATAATAAGTAGATAGCTGTGAATAGATACTAAATATTAAATATGAAAAATTCTTGATGAAGAAATGCACAAAACGGCGGCGCATTATTAATATATAAAAATTTTAAATTTCTCTATGATTATACTTGCACTTTACAGAAAAATTTGGGGCATCATTAAATTAGACACATCAGTACAATTGATGGCATATTTAAGGTTGCAAGGAATGTTGATTATAAGGGACGTGTTTGAAAAGAAGTTATATATTACAATATGGAACTACTTTGAGGAACAGAAGTTAGTTAATGATTTAATTTATTGCTAGTTGAGATTAATTAAAATTCACTGTCCAGGTAAGATATTTCGTTGATATAAGCTTGACTACATGTAAAGTAAGTAGAGTCTGAAGATTCATGAAGTGTAACACGATTAGTTTAAAAATTTTTATTGTATGTGATGCAATTGATGCAGATTGAGAGATTATGTCAATTTTTCTCAGAATGATCAAGTCCGCAGTTGCACTGTCAGAAAACTCGTCTGTATACATTAAAATAATTCCTCATTTTTTAACAAATAATTTCCGTACTCCTACAAAATGTGTTTTATCCGTGAATTCCTCCCGAAAGACTGAAAAAGAAGGATAAATTCCGTTAATTCCTAGCATGCATGAGTATTGGCTCTATTAATACTAAAATCCGAATTTATCTAAAAAACGAAAAACAAAATTTTTTATAAATTAAGATTTCTAATATAATAATAATAATAATAATAATAATAATAATAATAATAACAATGAAAATAATAATAATAATAATAACTTAAACCTAAACCAAGAACAAAGAAAATAAACGTTTTCGAATTTAAAAATAAATAACAATTTTCTCATTCATTTAAAAGTATTCACAATTTACTTTTAAAATTATAAAAAGTATCCCCATTAAAAACATATTTTAAACAAACACATTTAAAATAGTTATTTTAATGAAAATATCAAATGGAAAAAAATCAATTTTACTGAAATAAAAGAAAACAAAATCTCGCATAAAAATATAATATTCGTATTTTACATCTCGCAATCTACATAAAAATACTTATAATTTTTGTATTTTTATCTTATTTCAATAGTAAAGTATTTAAACCCCAGCCACAATCTCGTTAAAGACAAAAACTTCCCGAAATTAACTTCAAAATTCAAAGCTTTTTAAGGAAATTAATCAACAAAAAGCCATCTGAAGCAAACATATTTACATCAAACTGTTTCATTACTGTACAACTGTAGTCGAATGGCTAGAATAATGGTCACGTAACACTAAGGTAGCTGGTTCGAACCCAAGATCAGGAACTTTTATTTTATTCCCATTTTCTTCGATTGACGTATATTTTACTTCCTGTAACGGAGAAAAAAAAACGGATATTCGTCTATTAACGGAAAAATCCTTGTAGCAGTGCCTGCAGGATAATTTCCGTGAAATGAAGAAAGTATTTCAGAGGGTGTTGTACAGCGAATAGGATTATGCTGCATAATGAACTCGATTGTTGTTGCAACTCGTATACAATTGTAACCATAACTAATATTGATAACCTTCGGCTAAAAGAAAAATTAATTTAGTAATTTATAATTAAGTTTTAAAAATATTAAAAATGTTATGTTTTCATTGGAAACATATCTATGAACAGTCGGGGAAAAAAAGTAAACACCCCCTACTAACTCCTTAACAAATTACCGTAGAAGAATGTTATTGGTACCGAATAAAATTGGAAATAAAGTCTAATTTTAAACGATGTATACAAAATTTGCTTAGAGGGCTATCTTCATATTAAAACAAACCCAAACTTCATTTTTTTTTTCAATGACAATGCCCAATTTTAACATGACATTTCAAATCTTCGGTTTGAACTATGCCTAGACACCAAATTTCAAGTCATTTGAATGATAGTTTTTGAATTATAAACATTCAAAATTTAGTGCTTCTAACGTTAAATTACATTTTCATATTTTTATTAATATCTCCTGAAATTATACTCCTAATGTGCTAATTTTTTGTGTAGCAATAGTACTAAAATATCCAAACATAAATATGTTGAATTTGCAATTTTTATAATTTTATGATATGAATTATAAATTATGAAATTAATATTAAAAAAATTATGAATTGCAACCTACAATTTTTTTGATGGATTTATACTTATTAAGTCCTGCTATACGGAAATCCAAAATTTCACATTTTTCTTCCAAGTAGTTTTCAAAGTGTGCTTAAAAAACGGCAAAAATGTTGTTTTAATGGCCGTCTCTGATAGAAGTGACTAGATGTTTTGAAATTTCTTATGCTATCCTGCAATTTAGCAGTCTCCAATGACTGCTTGAGTGGCGCTTAAGATGCCTTGATCAAGAAGGGGGCTCTCTCGGTCAACAATCCAATACCGAACTTCAATTTGTATACAGCCCCTAAAATGAGCTTGTTATAAAATAATTAATTTCTCGGAAACTTACCATACGAATTGCATAAAAAATTATTTTTTGGCTAATTGAAGGGTGTAGAGTTCAATTATGCTGTCAGAATTGTGTGCTGCTATCGAAAAAGACAAAGTTATGGCCGTTTTAATATACCCCCCTAAAGCAAATTTTATATACATCATTTAAAAGTAGACTTTATTATCAATCGTGTGGTTCTAGTAAATTTCTTCTACGATAATTTTTTGCCGAGTTAGTAAGGGGGTGTTTACTTTTTTTCCACGACTGTACATAATTTTTATAATTTTAGCGTCTCAGGAAGAGTGTGACAAATCGATTACAAAATTCTACCTTTATGTACAAAAAATATGTTACTTTAAGAAAAAGAGTAAAAATAAGGGATACAAAGTAGTCATAATATTTTTCTGATCAATAATCTATCCTTAAAAGATAATAATGTTCAGAAATTTTATCCTGAAAGGCACGGGTACTTCAATTCAAGTGACAAGAAAAATTACTCTCAATGGTGAAATAAATCCTAAAAGCAAGGCTTAAAATTATTTTCCTTAGAGAGTTGGAAAAGGGAATCATGTTCAGAAGTTGTTTGAACCAAGATATCTTTTGTTTAAATAGTCTTGAAGTTAAGTGAAATATCAATAGATTTAAACTTTTATATATTATTTTAAAAGAATGAAATTACGAGTATAAAGTTGTTAAAATATGTTTAAGATCATTTATTCATTATAATCTTTTTATATATGCATTATTTTTATATGGATAAAATATATACAGAGTGTTCCATAAAATTCGACGGACATATCGCTCACCCTTAAGAAACGGGGCACACCTCGACAAAAGTAAATTTCAGAGGAAAGACAAAAGCAAATTTGCTTGATTTTACTGTAACATGAAATTATAGCACTTAGCTCTGCATTCAGGAACAAAAATATGCATAAAAGCGTAAATACCTTGAGAATGAAGACGTAAGATGAGGTTTGAAGGGTTAGATAATTTTACCTCTCCACACAATCCACTCCTCTTCTGAGCTCACAAATGAACATATAGCAGAATACATGGATTTTCCGTATAACTACACTCATGAAACTTTTTGTGTACCAAGACACAGCTATGAAAGACGAAAAAGTGGAATAAAACGCTAAATGAATTTTTGCGAGATGTGTCACTTTTCTTGCGGTGAGCGATATTAAGAGGGGTGATAGAAGGCATCAAGAGAATGAAAAATTGCCATGGAACATGGGGTCGCAAACCACGTATTTAACCTGGCAGTAATCGCGTGTCGGTCATTTTGCCGCCCATACAAATTGTCTTCTCCTAACTCATATATCCTTACAAATACAATGGAGAACTAACATGTAGCTGGCTTTAAATGTTTCTCCACCACCATAGTAATGTAATAATACATCTTTGTCTTTCCTTCAGGTACATTTTTAGAAGCAAAGTTGAAATTGGTGGAAAAGTCTGTCAGCTATCACTTAATTTTTACTTTTTTGCATTATTCCAAATCTCATAAATAAAATGCATAATTTAAATAAACTGCAAATATATAAGTTCATTAGAATGTAATATTCAAATATTAAGTGAAAAATGTTTCTTATTTTACATTTTCTGTATGCGGCGATCTGGCCGGCGGCAAAAAGATAGAGCGCGACTAATAATGTTCTGAAAAAAGATGCGACTACTGTCGGGTTAATAAAAAAACACGGTGTTCTATCTAACTCAATTTGAGTTGACGGTAATAACTTTCAGAAAACTAAAGTGTATTATAATGAAACTATTATAAGAGACATTCTAACTTTTGTTATATATAAGACAACAACCCCCCCCCCCCGCCCCCCCCCCAAAAAAAAAAGAAGTGGTAGAAGTTTTCACGTGCCAGGAGTATGCACGTGACGCTCCACATTTTGGACTGTGATTATCAGTTCATACGGTATCATCAATTGTGTGAAAACCCTGTTTCCCCGAAACTTTTCGTAATGTTATAACATTTCACACAAAATTAGGCACATATGGTTGCATTTTCATTGCAATGTTTATATTTTTCTTAATATTATACCCGCCAACCCAAGTTCAATTAGAATGAAACACCCTTTATTTGTGACGAAATGATTAGTTTGCGACCCCATGTTCTATGGCATTTTTTCATTTTCTTGATGACTCTATCACCCCTCTTAATTTGTCGGTCGAATTTTGAAACACCCTGTATATTGCAGTTAAAACTTAAAAGGGATTATTGAGAAGGATTGATGTTTAATTAAAAAAAAAAAATACACTTATTACAAAATAAAAAAATATCGTATATAAAGTTTACAAGCAATAATAGTTTGTTATTAAGACTTATTATTATTATAACTAGCCGTCCTTGGAGACCAGTTTGGTCTCCTAAAATATAGGGTGTCGATAATTAAACGACCCTACTTTAAAGTTGTCTACATACAAAACTATTGGTCAGAAATTGTGAAATTTTGTGACGAACATAATGAAGGAATGGGGAATTTGTTTGAGCGAAAAAAAATTTAGTTCAAATTTTTGCCATTAGAGGGAGTTTTTATTAAATTACACAATTTTTGATAGTTTAGCCACCCCCCATCAAATACTAGGCCCAGCTCTCAGACAAAAAATGTCGGCTGTCGCAGGAGAATTTTTTTTCAGAGTTTGTACGGTCCGTTTAATTCGAACACCAATAATTTTTAAAAGTTTCTAAGCTTTATTTTTTTCAGGAGGTGGTCTGTATATTTGTCTTATTTAATGCGAGAAAAATAAAGTGTAAAAACTTTTTAAAAAATGTAATTCCTTAAAAAAGCCTTCTGGTGGCGAAATTTTGAACTTATTTTTTTTTGCTCAAACAAATTCCCACTCCTTCATTATGTCCGTCACAAAATTTTTCAACTTTCTGACCAATATTTTCGTCTGCAGACAACTTTAAAGTAGGATCGTTTAATTATGGACACCCTGTATATACTAAGCCTTGTATCAGGTTACTTTTATTCGTAAATGAAATTTACTTGCTCAATTCTTCGCCGAACCGGAAGATTTGGATACAGAAATCATGAACTCGTCATTTTTATGGAAGCCGGTCTCAAGTGATAAATCGCCAAACATTGTTCCCGTCGTATTTATCGTATTTCACTGTTTTCATTTAAAATATATTATTTTCACTTATTTTATTTAAAAAAGCATAACGTTAATTTAAAACTGAAAATTCAAAATTTATGACTCTAAATTATTATTATTTTTTAAATGAAAAGAAAAGAAAAGAAAAGAAAAAAGAAAAGTAATAAATAATACCATAAACCATGACATTTAATTTCAACATCAAAGCATTGTTTTAATTGAGGCGTTCAGAAGGGAATCCCACTAAATCCATTTTAAGTGGCATTTTTTAAAACAAAGGAATATTTAAAATTTTCTATATATTTGTACAGTGATAAAAAGTTACCATTGATTAAAAGAAAATTAATGTATTTAATCAAAATATCTCGAGAAAAACTATTATATACATACAATATTTTCATAGTTACAATAACTTTCACTGTTTATACTGAACATTTTCATTTGATGGAGTTAATCGATTTGTGCACTGAACAGCTCATTTTACAACGCGAAAAATTGTTTATGACAGTCGCATGAAATGGACTATTGTTATAGTACATTTGACATGGTGACGATAGAACAATATTTGGCGGTTTATCACCTGTGCCCGGCTAACATTAAATTACCAAATTGGCCGTCTGGCATATAAAAAGCCAAGCAGTCAACCCGGAACTGTTGATGACAGTCACATGACTTAGGCGATTATTATATAGATGATTTAAGCTTTGGACGCCTTACCACAAAATAAGAAAAACGAAAAATGAGGCGTCCAGCAACTATTATGATACACTTTCCAACACATTCAGATTACTGTAGCAGAGCATTACACTTTATTATGGTAATGTCTAAATAAACAATTTAGAGAACGCATAATGCATTTGAAAACACAAATTCTTCAATTACCATCAATAGTTGAAACAAAAATCGCATTTGTATATGATCCTATATGTCCTTGTATATGATCTATAGATTTGTATATATTTGTATACTGTATTTGTATATACATTTGTATATATTTGTATGCTAAAAGTCAACTAAATTAAACGCATAGCACAGTTGAAAATTCCCATTTAGCGATTTCCGTCAATAAACGGAAATGTACTTGAGAGCTTTTGTACAACCTTGTATGTGATCTATAGAATTTATACACACCAAGTAATATGCAAAATACAGATAAATTTTAAAAGGCATACAACAACTGAAATTTCACGTTCATCTATTATTCTTCATAGGTAGTAATGTAACCAAATTGTTTCTTGTGTCTCTGTAAATGTAAATCAGCAATAAATTATACGCTCGCCATGTTCTAGAGTAAGCGCCTTGTAGTACACCTCAATGATATATAAACATTTTAATATATTTAAATTAGTATAAGATCATATAATATAAATATACTGCAAACGATTTTCTCCATAGACTGTAATGTAATGGAATTCTTTTGAGTATACCTGTTAATGAACCGTAAACGTACACAGTTCACTTTCATTACCGAACGTGTCATAACAAGCCACAATAAAAAATATTAGTTTCATGGCGATTTGGCTATATTTACGGGAGTTAGAGCACAGACAGACTACAGACAGACAGACAACTAAACCGATTTTATAAACACTTTTCAACTATGTTGGAAAGTGTAAAAAAGATAAAAACTCTTTTTAGATATATTTTAATTTAGATCGAGAAGCAGAATTTTTTTTCAGAAAATATTCTCTGGTATAGAAAAGAAAAAAAAAATGTCAAAGAGAGATTTTCTATTTCAATAGCTGAAAAAAAATGGCTTCTGTTAGCTCTAATCTCTAATAGCTCTGTTAATCTATAGATTTCAGAAGCTTCATTGAAAATAATATTATTAGTTTTATGGGGGTTCGGGACACATTTTAAAATAATTTTTATTTATTGGGTTAAAATTCTGAATTTTTTTCTGATGGTTAACCTTATCATTTGTAAACAAAATCACATGATAAAACTTCTCAGAATTTTTTTAAATTTAAATTTAAAATTTATTAAAAAAGTGGGGTAATTTAAAATCGTTGTAACTCGAAATACTATTCATAGAATTTCAATTTTTTTTCATTTAAATAAACAGAAATATATAAGTTTTAATTTTGATTCAGCATTTTTAAAAATATTAATTTATAAAAAAAATAAAAAATATTTAACGAAAAAATTTCAAAAGAAGTGGAGCAACTTAAAAAAAAATCATATTTTCAAAAGTAAATATTTTTTTTCAAATATGCTGAATCAAAATTAAAGTAAAAAAATTGACCAAGTTTGAACCCTGTATCTTTAACGTTTCTCGAGTTATAAGAATTTAAACATGAGAAAAGGTGAAAAAAACCTATCATGAAGAAAAACGCATTTTTACAAGAAGTCGTTTCCATAACAACCGTTGCTTGAAAGCTAGATTTTGAAAACAAACCAAAACGAAAAAATTAATATTTTTTGTTCTAATTCAGATAGAAACATGATTTAAATGTCATTTTTAGCTGGAAAAAACAGAGAAATTTTTTATGAAATAAAATGTTTTTGCAAAATTTGAAGCTTTTTGTGTCCCGGACCCCCTTATGTGAGATCTATGATAATAAAGATGTATGTTTGTTGTGTGTTTGTATGTTTGTCTACAGTTTTCTAGAAAGATCGTTACGCTCAGAGATACCCGATTTGGCAGGAAAGTACCTTGTATTTCTGAAATCATGCATGACTTCACTTGAAATTTTGATTTTAATTTTATGCGATTTTTAGCGGGTTTTTTTAGCAGTTTGCGATGATTTTTACATAATAGAAAAAATAATCCGGATAAAATCTTTAGGCATATATAATCAATTTTGTTCTGTTTTCAGTAGTTCTTTTTTTTTTTTTTTTTGAATTTGTACAGCGAATTTTTAACGTTTTGCGAATTGTTTGACAAAAGCCTCAATCTCGCAGACACTGAAGACTAGTTTTTTTAAGATTACGCTTTGAATTCTTATTCAGCAAATCTTATGGTTTGTGTTTCTGTATAAAGGAATTTTCAATAATTGTTAAAAAGAAATAGATTATTTTTTAATACATTTAAAGAAAGTAACGTTGTTGATTGTTTATGATACGGAGTCACGACCTCAAAGAGATTTTCTTAAATAAATGTCAAGGCTGCGGTTTATAATTGAAAAGTTTACAGCAGAAACTGGACTTGTTAAAAAATCATGAAAATAAACTAAAAACGCAATAGTGTTCTTCCCAAAGTTACTCACACTCTGCTAATCGTTAGACAGCAACTAAATAAATAAGCCTATGACTAAAAATATATAGAGATACCCTAACGAAAATATTTCATAGAGCTGTATAGAACTCTATAGAATTCTTTACTAGCTCTATATAATAGCCCTTCTATAGAATACTATTTCTATGGAGTTTTGAAGCGTTCTATTGAATACTATTTGTATGGAGTTTTGAAGTGTTCTATAGAATATTTTTCTAAAGAAAATGTTCTGTAGGATTAAGTTTCTATAGAACAATTTTTCTATAGAGTACATAAACCTTATAGAATTTCTATAGACTAATGATTCTATAAATTTTTTCTTATATATATATATATATATATATATATATATATATATATTATTTTGTCTTTTAAAATTTATGGTGTACTAATTTTTTTGCCCCTATATATTAAAAAAAAAAAATTGTAATACACCAATTTAATATAATGCTACTGATGGATAGATGATAAATAAAACTTTGGCACGAAAAATTATCTCAGTATATCCGTCCGTTGAGAATTCTACGAACAATTTATATTCGCTACTGTGTTGGAAGATAGCAGCAATAAATAAAATCGCTTTTAATGCTCATTGTATAACTTACCTAGATTTTGGGGTATGTTGCAGATATTCAACGTGATGATACAAAGGGTTAACAACCTGAAATTAAAATTTATTTGAAAAGAAAATCTTATATTCCACATATAATATATTAGGAGCGTTCAAAAAGTAACGAGCCAGAGGTCTAGGAACAGAAACTAGTAGAAATGTATTTCAGAAGTAATAGCCCTGGCTGGTGTTCCACTAAGACACAAGGCGGTGAATGGCTATCTCGCAATATTCCTGGGGCTGCGATGTGAACCAGTTCCACACGTACTGCTTGACGTCGTCGTCCGAGATGAATCGTTTGCCCCTCAGAGCCTTTTTTAGGGGACAAAAATTGCGTAATCGCAGGGAGAGAGGTGTGGGACTGTATGGAGGGTGACCGCAAATCTCCCACTTGAATTTCTGCACGAGTGCCGTAATCGTGTTGGCCGTATGAGGCCTTTCATTGTCGTGAAGCAGAATGACCCCAAGGGTGAGCTTGTCTGGTCGTTTTGATTTGATCGCTTGGCGAAAGGTGGTCAAGGTTTGTGAGTAATGCTGGGCATTCACTATTGTCTCGTGCTGCAGGAAGTCTATCAGAAGGGGACCGTCTTGGTCAAAGAAGAACGTCAGCATAAACTTTCCTGGACTTGTGTGGATGGCCTTGGATTTTCTTGGTGTTGGTGACCCTCGATGTGTCCACTGGAGACTTTGTCGTTTCGATTCTGGTTCGAAGTGATGACACGAAGACTCATCTCCAGTCGCTTACAACTTGAATGAGCCTTGGACGACTGATGCATGCTTCTACTAGCTTTGTAGTCGCGTGACTTGCACTCGTGATCCTCTAGCGGCGGGCATGTGGACTTCTGTGCTCTTGTTGGAAACCCTCTTTGTTACTGATGCAACAATATTACCATTATGTCACACGTTTGCACATTCCAGACTCCGGCTCGTTTCTTTTTGAACGTCCCTTATAGTATTAGCAATGGGAGATTTAATAGTTAATTGGAACAAAGAAATATTTTGAAAATATATCTGGCATGTTTTGAAGTAGTGAATTGATTAAATCATGTATTCACAGTAAGTATTATATTTTAGAAATGATTATTATTAGTATTTGATGTAAAATATTTTATTGAGGCATGAAATCTCATTTACCAATATTACAAAGATGTTAAGAGTGAAGAAAAAATTGTATATTCACATTTTAAAAATGGTTACTGAAAAAAAAGTACTTTTTTCCAATATTTTTTCACCGTATAATATATTTCCAAATATTTTAATCTCGATTTTAAAAACGTCATGCGATCATTATTTAAGTATGCAAGTTTTGCTTTCATATAATTTCCCCGCAACATTTTACGAATGCATCCATGACAAATCTCTTTGCTATAAGAAATGTAAATAAAACAATTCATATATAGTCACCTATAGTGATACATATGCAGATTCGATATTTCTGCTGTCAGATATAGCTCGTTGAGTTTGAAAAGTGTCAATTTTGTTCTGACAATTGTGTATTTAGCTGCATTTATTAAATAATTTATCATGCAGCTAGTGTAAAAGAAAAGTGTGAAATGTAAAAGAGTGTAATATGATAACTTCCAAAGAGTGCTTTCCAATGAGCTCAAAACTGTAAAAAAAAATTATGGAGCGTTACTCCATAAAATTGATGGCAACATGCAGCTTCCAAATTTTTGGAGTAATTTACCTTATATAATTGTGTAATTAAAACTCTTATAATTAGTGTAATATTATACATTAGTGTGACGTAACACCAGTTAAATTGGTTAAATTACTCAATAAAATGAAGGCAGCGTAGCAGCCACCAATTTTATGGAGTAACGTTACATAAACATTTTACAGTGAATATTTCGCAGATATGTTATAAAAAGGTATCGCAAGAACTATATACATTTTCGTAAAAATCGGCCGCTGGATTAGGTATTTAATCGATTTTTAAAACATTTTCAAATCATTTTTGAATCTATTATCAAGGAAATGTGGCAAAGTATATGTGATAAATATTGCGGCAATGCAATCATTATTTAATGATGCTGACGTTCTCTAGTTCCAGAACAAGAGGTCCAGCATTCGAATACAGCCGATTCATTGTTTCAAAAAATTACAAAAATTACTTTTTTAAAATTTTTGGATACCTACGCCGATGTTCGGAGAGTAGAATGGAGTCACTGTAGATTTTTTGTATGTGTATGATTTCAAAGAAAAAAAAATTAAAAATATATTTTATTTTGGAGCACATTTACTAAAACCTCATTATAGCATTAAAACATTTTAATACTGAAACTGAAATTTTATAGCAATATTTTTGCTCTTAATATTCTAAAAATATGTATAATTCTACCTCTTATATTTCTATTTTTTAATAGCAGTCGCCTCTAGATTTCTTTTTATTCTAGAGATTTATTTTTATTACAAATTACTTTTTTTTCGTAGAAAGTAAAAAATCCTATTGCGTTGTAAAAACATTTAAAGCTCATCCAACCATATTTATTCTCATCAACATAATTTGTTCAAGACATCACAATCTCTGATCTTCTTTTCTCGCTGTTAATTAACTTTTTCTACGCAAAAATTCCCTACTGCTACTTTGTTCATTAACGATTAATTATACGTATGGTCTATAAAGTTTTGAAGGGTTTATTTATACTCAATTAGCATATAATTTTTCTTTAAAGTCATTTATTGAATATTTTGTTTTTAAATGTTGGAGTAAATAAAACAGCTATGTCTATGGCTTATTATTTAACTATTTAGATAAATAAATATTTCCTTCACTCAGTATGAAAAAGTATTAATTTGATCTATTGCTTAACACTCGCTTAATATTTAGTTTTGTGGTTCCGTAGTTTTTTCTGAAACACCATTTTTTTCCCTGCTATACGCTTAATATATATAATACATTTTACTGAAGATCTTTGTTAAATACATTTTCCATATTAAAAAGTATGTATGCACATTAAATAATATTGATATATCTTTATGCATATTGACGGTTTAATTTATTTTTTACCCGACTGAAAAGAAGGTTTACGTGTTTCACGCATATCTGTGTATGTGGATTTCTTTATACCCTCGAAACATCCCAACGGCTGGATGAATTTTAATGAATGAGGTCTCTATCAATTCGTCTTAACGGACCATGGTTATAGGCTAGGTTTTATTTTTATAAATTCAAAATGGCGGCCGTAAAATACAAAATGGCGGTAGTGACGAAAAAAAAAAAAAAATTACGCACCCTATTGAGTGGCATATCATTGGATAGGTCTTTCAAAATGAAGACGATATTTCATTGACTATTTTACAGTCAGAAGCTCCGTTAAAATATTATACAACCTGGAAGTTGTGTATGTATTGTGGATCTTTAGCTTTACTGCAACTCTAACCATCATAGACATCTATAGACCTCATCAAAACAGTGTTCATAGATAGGAACTAACAATTAAAGGCAACTTAAAAATCATCAATACAAGTAAATAAAAAAATAGGTAAGTAATATAAACAAGTAATATTAAAAAAAAAAAAAAAAAAAAAAAAAAAAACATTTTAAGTCAATTCCTACTTAGGTCAAAAAGAGAATATTTTTTTCTTCCATTCTTCTTTCATGTTGAGTAGGGCTTAAAATGCCTTGATCAAGAAGAGGGCCCTCTCGGTCTGAAAATTCCTTGATCAAGAAGAGGGCTCTCTCGATTATTGAAAATTAATTAATTTAATTTAATTAATGAATTAATATTTGAAAAAAAAACTGGATTAACATCAAGTGTCATCAACTACAAGTTTAAAAAAATTTATTTGAGCTTGATTGGATGAATAATAAGTATATTATTAATGATTGAAAATTTGAACAAGTTATATATAGCGAGACTTTGAGCTAATAGTAGGAATTGAAAACGAAAAAAAATAGTTTCACATTGATGATAAATAATTAATTAGTTCGCGTTTTACGCAGTCGGTTTTTTTTATTTTTTAAATTTAATTGTGTATTATCTTATTATAATATCCATATATGCTGTCTATAAATGCTATCAATATATCTCTAATATCTTTCTTAATGTAAGAAAACAAAAACAAAATAATTTACAAAATACACAATATGAACTTTAAAAAGCTTACCGTTTTTCTTAAAAGGCGATAAATATAATAATAACATAGATGATATAACTTAAACATACACGTTTTATTTAAATTTCCCCGTACTTGCGGCCTGCAATCCCACGGCCATCGTCAGGGAATATTTTCATTAATTGCAGTCATTAACTGCTGCATTCACATACGTCACTTCTTTTGAAATGGGAGAGTCTATAGAGACACGAAGTGACATATCTGAATAACTGGAACAGCAATTAATAAAAATATTACCTGACGATGGCCGCGGAATTGCTGGCCGAAAGTACTAGGACATTTTTAAAAAAAATTATATTTTTAACTTATAGCATCTATATTACGAGAGTAGGCTAAAAAGAAATCACACATTATTGTAGAACACGAATAAAAACAAACAGCAAGAACGGACAAAAAGTGCATTAAAGTACAATTCTTAAGCTTCAAAATGAAATATCTATTTTTCAACATAGTCACCGTTAAGGCTAACAAATTTTTCCCAACGTGTAACAAGTTTTTTTTTATTCCGTCACTGAAAATTTCTTCCGACTTTTCTCGAATGCAGGATTTCACAGCTGCCTTCACATCATCGTCCAAGGTGTAATGATTACACTTGAGGTCTCTCTTAAATATAGGAGAAAAAAAAATAAAAATTGCGAGGCACAATATCGGGGAAGTAAGGAGGGTGTGGAATTGGTTCAAACTTCAAAGCCTCTGCAGTTGCGGATTTTACGGTATCATAATTCTCAATAATGAAGACGACGCGTTTCTTGTATATTCCAATATGGTTTGCGATACGCCGGTCATTTTGAATGAAATTGTCGACGAATTTGCGATGTTTATCGACTGCGCAGTGATTGGACGTCCGCTGCGTTTTTCATCAACAATTATGTCTTTTCTAGGCTTACAATCACAAAATTTTACTGCCGACTGATTTACAGTCGACTTATCAACAGCATCGTCATCTTTAAACAGCGATGAATCTCGGCATGGGTCACTTTTTCAGCAGTTAAAAATTAGAAAACAGCATGCTGTTTAACTCACGTTGACATAGAATTAGAAAACGTCGCCATACTCCCCCTTCTCAAAACATACTGGGTTAATTCAGTGAATTCAAATCTGCACATGCGTATAGAGAGGAAATGTTACTTCCACATGCCACCAGGTGCGCTTCAGAAGACTATTTCGTTCGCGCTCTACAAGTATGTGTGTATTATTTATCAGCCTACCCACGTATTTATATTTGTCGCCTTTTAAGTTAATCAGTGAGCTTTTTGAAGTTAATACTGTGTATTTTCCGATTCAATCAAGGTGGAATATTGCATTACGTCTTATGATTTTATTTACAAAATAATTTAATGAAGAATAAATCTGTATGAAATACAGAAATGTCAAAATTAAATTTTGATACATAGTTTTCTGTGGAGCTTTTGCATGACTAATAAAGACAGAAATTTTGAAGAACAGACACTCTTTAGAGTTATTGCTGAAGATTTATTAAATGATTTGTACAAAAGTTCACTTAAAGAGTTCGCTAAACAACGGTAAACTTTCTACGCTATTCTACATATATTACATAGTTCTTAAATCAATCCGTTCGCAAAACAGTATGAACCATGTGAGTCTGTATCCGTTTAAGTCCTGACCTACACAATTGTGCAGGTGATACTAAAGTACAAGAAAAAGACTATTTCCTATTTCTGTGAGATTTAATACCAAATCTGCACATTTATATGAGTTAATTGGCTTCAGATGTTTTGATATGACACAACTAGGCGGCACTAACTGCAAAAAAGTCCTTCCGGCCAGTGCCGGGAGGAAGAGGTAGCTTTCATAATCCTTATTTTAAAAAAGCCAACTTATATCATGCAAACACACGAAGCTCAATTTAGTGGAAACCGAATATAGGAGATTCAATACTAATTTTTATCAATATAATGAGTGAGAATTTCGCGAAATTAGTCAGCTTTATCCAAGCTGCTTTTCTTTAAAGTAACTTATATTTGGCTGCCAAATTCGGCAATTTCTTAAAGTGCCTGTCATTTTAAGACAACATGGTGGATGAGGCTAAGCAGTAAACTTGGTCGAGACCTTAGTAATTGCTGTGCACATGCTCACTCACATCGGAATCGGTTAATATATAGCAGTGCTGTCGCATGCAAAAAATCAGATTTTTCAAAATGTCACCCACAATAGAAATTGAAACTGCTATATCTGAGCCATTTTTTAAGGTAAAGACAAACAAAAAATGCTCCTGAATCCTTATATCAAGATCAAATACTTAAGAAAGAAACCTTTTTCAATTTCTAATTTTTTTGCACCTCACTTTAAATATATATATATATTTTTTAATTTAATGGCCGCCATTTTGAAACAAGATGGCTGATGAATCTGGCCAGCGAAATTGGTCGAGGTGTTGATGTATACTATTCACATGCCTTCTTACATCGAAATAGGCGAATACGTGTGTTATCGCGTGACAAATACAAGATCGTTTCAAAATGTTAGCCATGCTAGAAATTCAAAGTGCTATAAATCAACCATTTTTTGAGATATCAACAAAAGAACAAATTTTCAGAAACAAAAACTGCTCCGGAATCTTTGTATCAAGGCCAAACACATAAAAAAATCTTTTTCATTTTCCAATTTTTTAATACCTCATTTTGAATTTTAAATTTAATTTTTTTTAAATGGCAACCCTTTTGAAACAAGATGGTGAATGAAGCTGGCCAACGAACTCGGTCGAGACATTGGTATGTACTATGTACAGACCAAGTTACATCCAAATAGGTTCATAAATACGCCTGTTATCGCGTGACAAAAATCAGGTCGTTTTAAAATGTCAGCCACAAGAGAAATTCAAAATGCTATTACTCAGCCATTTTTTTTTAGATATAGACGAAAGAAAAACTGTTCCGGAATCTTTGTATTAAGGTCAAACACATACAAAAAAATCTTTTTCATTTTTCAATTTTTTGGTATCTCATTTAAATTTTTTTATTTTTTAATTTTTTTAAATGGCCGCCATTTTGAAACAAGATGGCGGATGAAGCTGGCCAACCAACTCGGTCGAGATATTTGTATGTACTATGTACACACCAAGGTACATCCAAGTCGGTTCATAAATACGCCTGTTATTACGTGAGAAAAATCAGGACGTTTCAAAATGTCAGCCACGCTAGAAATTCAAAATGCTATAACTCAGCCATTTCTTAAGATATAGACGAAACAAAAACTGCTCCCGAATCTTTTTATCAAGGTCACACACATAAGAAGAAAATATTTTTTCAATTTTCAATTTTTGGTACCACATTTCAAATTTAAATTTTTCTTAAAAATTTAAATGGCCGCCATTTTTAAACAAGATGGCGGGTGAAGCTGGCCAACGAACCCGGTCGAGACATTGGTATGTACTATGTATAAACGAAGTTACATCCAAATCGGTTCATAAATACGCCTTTTATCGCGTGACAAAATTCAGGACGTTTCAAAATGTCAGCCACGCTAGAAATTCAAAATGCTATAACTCAGCCATTTTTTAAGATATAGATGAAACAAAATCTGCTCTGTAATCTGCTATGTATAAAGGTCAAATACATAAGAAAAAAATATTTTTCCATTTTCAATTCTTTGGTACCACATTTCAAATTTTAAATTTTTAAAAAAAATTTAAATGGCCGCCATTTTGAAACAAAATGGCGGATGAAGCTGGCCAACGAACTCGGTCGAGAGATTGGTATGTACTATGTACACACCGAATTACATCCAAATCGGTTCATAAATACGCCTTTTATCGCGTGACAAATTTCAGGACATTTCAAAATGTCAGCCGCGCTAGAAATTCAAAATGCTATAACTCAGCCATTTTTTAAGATATAGACGAAACAAAAACTGCTCCGGAATCTTTGTATAAAGGTCAAATACATAAGAAAAAATATTTTTCCATTTTTAATTTTTTGGTACCACATTTCAAGTTTAAAATTTTTTTTAAAATTTTAAATGACCGCCATTTTGAAACAAAACGGCGGATGAAGCTGGCCAACGAACTCGGTCGAGACATTGGTATGTACTATGTACACACCGAATTACATCGAAATCGGTTCATAATTACGGGAGTTACAGTGTGACATAGGTCAGATATATATATATATATATATATATATATATATATATCAATTTTGAACGGAGGGTGGTTTCGGGGTCTGGGGGTCATGATCGATGAAAATATACCAAAATTTTTTGAAATCGCTTTCCTCCGAACGGCTGCAATAGGTAGCTTTTTTGTAAAGAAAGCTACCTAATAGGATTAGATTTTCAGCTTTTAAACAAACTATATCATCTGACAGCAATGGACAAAAAGTATGTACTGTCGTAATTTCTTTTAAATATGATTTTTAGTGTTTGCTTAGATTTAAATTTTCTTATATACTTTATTCATGATTTTAATTGATATTGTCCTTGATAAATTTATTTAGGCTTTACAAAAGTTGAAAAACAAATAACCTACACAATTGTGTAAGAGCAGCATTTACCATTTCCAAAATAGTTGCAATTCCTAATATTTAAAATTTTTATTTTTAAGTGATTTTTTTAACGTTGTGTTTTTCGTAATTTATTTATTATTAATTACATTTTTAAAGAGGATTAATTTTAAATTAATAGGTTTGTATGATTCATGATTTCTATTTAAAATAGATATTATTCGATAAATAACATGCACATGCAACAAACTGTATGTTTCTGTTCTGAGTTATAGATGCCATATATGATTTATAAGATTTATATGAGTTATATGCCATGATATATGTTTTTAAATTTGATAAATTCATTTTATTTTGTCGACAAAGCAAGTAAACCACCAGGAATTAATAATAAATTATGGAAAGTTCAGCAAATGCTCGACAGATTCCGTAGTGTCTGCTTGAAGTTACCAGGAGATCAGGGAAAATTATCGATAGATGAGCAGACGATTCCTTTGTTTAGGACGTGCCTCAGTAAAGCAGTATGTAAAAAAACCCCACACGCTGTGGTAACAGCATTATCTGGGATACTTTTAAACTTTGTAGTATACCAGTGGGAAAGTATAGACCTGGTCCACAAGGATCTAGGCTTAGGACCTGCTGTAGTCCTTACTCTGGTTCAGACCTAGTTTTATGTACTTCGATCGATATTTCAACACAATACCGATGCTGGAAGAACTAAAAACAAAAATTTGAAGGAACAGGCATATTCCAAACGGAGTGAAGGGCATACCATTTTTCAGCGGCTCTTAAGAGGGGTGAAAGCATTGAGCATGTCTCAGAAAAGGAAATTGTAGTGGTCGAGTGGAAAGACAATAAGAAAGTTGTACTGGCATCTACGTGTACAGGATGTAACTCAATGCAGACCGTCAAGCTATGGTCGAAGGAAGAAAAATTGTAAGTCGATGTCATTTGTCCAGCCAGCGTTATGAGCTACAACGCATCAATGAGAAGTGTGGAGATTTGCGATCAGCAAATGGAGGCATATCAAATTTTGTTTAAAACAAGAAAGTAGATCTTTAAAACAACGGTTCATTTCCTTGACCTGTCTGTAGTAAATTCGTGGTTTCTCTACAAACGAGATGCCAAAGAAAACAAGTTATCCCGTAAAAAAACACTTGATTTACTATCTTTCCTATTAAATTCGCTAGTTTAACAGAGTCCATTATCTGCGGTGTATTCTGTTTCAGATGTCTGCATCACAAGCTATATGCTATTACCAACAATTGAGAAATTGTACGTCAAATGCGGCAAATGAGATGCGTTCGTAATATATCTAGTTTTATAAATATTTAGATCTTGGTGCAATAGTTGTTGCATTCTTCTTCAAAAATGTATGAATACAAAATTTATCACGGTGATATAAATTAAATTCAGTAATATGGAAATAATATGAATCCATCTTAAATATAACGTAACCAACATGGCAATATAGAATCAATATCTATAATGGGACATCATTGAATTAATTAAGTGTAATAGCGTTTACTAGAATGAAGAAAACTTTTATTAATATCTTTTTAAGTTTTGATTCGATTTTCATAAAATTTTACATGACTCGACAAAATTATGTAACAATTAAATATAATAAATTTCAAACCATTTGGCTGAGTAATTTGTTCACTGGTATATACGGAGAGATGTACAGACAAAGGAACGGACCAGACGATGTTTATAGATGCTACGTATTTGTATAATTACGACATTTCTTCATACACCATAATGTAATTGAATACTTTTGAGTGTCTCTGTAAATAAACTATGAACGCTACACACTTTATTTTCAATTCCGAACGTGGCATAGTAAATCAATAGCATGTCCAGAGTAATCCATCAATATTAATGCAAGTTAGAATTCGGACAGCCAAACCGAATTCATAAACAGTTTTCAACTATGTTGAAAATTCACTTTCACTAGGTTATACCAATGGACGGAAGTGTATTTGAATACTTTTGTACGGCTCTGTATTTTACCTACTATCTTTATAGAGGCGTCACTATTAAGTCAAAACTTAATTAAGACTAAAACGCGCTTAAATTTACTGAAATCACACTTCCAAAAGCTATCATCTATAGGCGGCCAAGTATTCAATTCTTTGCGTGGCCCTATATATAATTTTATAAATATGCTACAAACACATCTTAGTATACTAAATGTACTTCAGCGTAAAAATGCATAACTCATTTAAAAACTACCTTTAAGTTATTTTCATTAATACTCAAAAATCCTTATGAATTCTTTTGTGGAGACCTGTATATGATCTGCAGCACTTATACACGCAACGTAATTTGCAAAAATTTAGTTAAATTTAAAAACTCATATCAACTATAAATTTATCAAGTATACATTTCTAGCAATCATTGCTAATACATAGTACTGCGAATACAGTATAGTATCCAAAATATTTTTTATGTCCCTGTAAATACTATGCACTTTCTAACATACAGGAAGTAACTTGTTGTAAACCTCAGCAACGTATATCAATTTTATTATAAGTGAAATTGTCTCACATAATTAAAATACGCCTCAAACAATGTTTCCCCTTATACCATTATGTAACGAAATTCTTTTGTGTGGCCCTGTAAATGAATAATAAATATTCTTTGCACCGTATATTCTACAGAATGTATATTTTAGTGCACTTCATAAGTGCATATCAATTTCATTATGTTCGAAAGGATCATTAAAATCATTAAAATGCACCTGAAACTATTTTTTTCATTGGCCGTAATGTAACGGAATACTTTTGGTTCCTGTAATTGAACTATCAATCCGATTTTTATAAAATTTGAAAAGACTCAAGAAAATTCTGAAACAATTATATATTTCAAATTTCATTCAGTTGATTGTTTTTGTACTGTTATATGCGGATATATGCTGTTATATGTAGTCAGCCGGGCGGACCAGACGGTGACTGTAGGTGCTACGTATTTATATATTTACGAACGCACCTAAAAGGTTGTCTCATTGGACTGTGTATATCCAAATGTATAAATTTAATTGGTGTTAATTGAAACAACTCAATAAGCAGAGCGTTTTCAATTCAAACTAGACGTCTTGAGTTAGACTCCCGGCCTGGGCACTTTTACACTCACAAGGGAACCACTTTTGGTGTTGCTCGCACCTAGCATTGAGACCTGGCGCATTTTAAAGCCCTATATTATGAAGTTTGAGAATCGATAAACTTTTTCTGTTAAAATAATATTTCTTGATTATACAGCAGCATAACTTTCTGAAAATGCAATTTCCGAGGCCACTTATCGGACTATTAACATTGAATTTTTTAAAGAAAAGCATTTAAAAATAAAAATTAGTTAATAAGAAATGTAAAATATTGAAAAGAGTTTGAAAATTCCTTCTAAAACCCACAAATTTGATTTTGAAAATTGCAACTTTATATTCATATTTTTGGCGGGGAAACAGTTGGCGTTTATTTTCAAAAGTAGAGCTTTCCGCCAACCCTAGCCAAATGTCACAGCTGAATTGGTAACAGCTAGAAATTGCAATGTCCGACGTATTTCGCCACAGTAATTTTTCTAAATTGTGTAAAAATATTAATTTACTTTGCGATTACTTTTACCGAAGGACCATTTAATACAGCAACATTTCATTTTAAACATTCGAAACTTTATTTCATTCGATTCCAAAAGAAAATAGTTTGCACTTATATATTTATCGTCTGCATAAAAAAAACCTAATATTTGTTTCTTATGCTATCAATTAAAAAAAAAAAATCGCAATCTGATATAATTCTAGTAATATGCTCTGTACATTTTCTCTTTGGATAAAGCGGGCGGAAAAATTGTAGCGCCATATTTGGCGACTTAACTCACTTTTAGCGTGAAATAAACAAATAAATATGTAATAATAAAAAAATTAAAAGTATAAAAAAGTATATAAAATATTATTTTAACAGAGAAATTTTTTCGGTTCTCTAACTTTTATGTATAGGGCTACAAAACGCACCAGGTCTCGATGCTAGGTGCGAGCAACACCAAAAGTGGTTCTCTTGTCAGTTAGAAAAAAAAAATAATAATTCGAAAAAAATAGAAATAAGAAAAAAAATAAGAAAACAAGGAAAATAAGAAACATAAGAAAAAATGCTATCTTTATCAATCAGTATGACTCAATTAAAAACAGGATCCGATGTAGACTATCTAGGGCTCCGTGGCATGCGTCATTTCGGGACCTCTTCTATCTACCCATAGAAATAGTTCGTGAATTATGTTGAAGTAACTAGTACTAAACTTGTTAACTATTTTATGTATACATGAATTTCACACCAGGAACTATTCACATGTATTAACATGGTATCACAAGAAAAATTGTCACAACGCTAAGAAAAAAATAGTAGTTAAAAAAACTAGCTGGAAAATAGTAGAACAAAAATAAAAATTGATTGACGGGAGTATTTGTTTTCAAAACTTTTCCTTCGCTTTACTACGTATATCATAAGATGTCCAAAAGATAAGTGCACTCAATCGGTCATCATTAGGGTAACTCTAGGATAGATGGCCATAGCTCTTAAAGATAGAAATAATAATTCTTAGAATGCAAATACAAGAAATATTTATGCATATTTGAAATTATTATATGTATACTCATCCTATTTTGGACAAAAAACAATTAAATATCTAGAACAAAAAGTGGGAAACAAAATTGAAAATAAAATGGCAGATGGCCATCTCTACTTCAAGCCGAGAAGAGATAGCCATCCAATACAAGAAAGAAAAAATGAGGTTAAAATAGCAAAAAATAACACATTTCATGTAGTTAATCTTGAAAAACACATAGGAATTTGTAAAGATTCAATTATATAACGAAAAATCAATGAAAATAATTTGATTAAACAAAATTTAACGTATAATTTCAATCCTTCTCATTTCGTAAAATTTTACCACATTTTCGGCAAAGATCTTGATGGTTTGTACACGTTTCATGGAACCATTTCTGGCACCTTATGCATTGTATCCAGTAATCCTTTATGGTTGTGGTATTATATTCTTTTCCACAACCAACACAGGGATCCTCATCCAATTCCATTCACTCCGAATCTGTAGAATATGATAATTTCAAATGTATTTCATCTTCTTTGCTACTGAAAGTGTTATGTCTTTTTTTTTTTTTTTTTTTTTTTTTTTCTCGCGTTTATTTTAGACTTTTCACGATTTTAAGTTTATTTATCAACTTTATCTGTTTTTGGGATGAACGTTTCCGAAGTTTTTCAATATTTTCTGGAAGAAAATACATCGTTAGTCCCTGTTATCTGATTTGTATTCAAATATTTATATTAGTTAAAATTTAAATAATTATATCCATTAATAAAATTATAAACTTAAAAATTATTTATTTTAAAAATAATTATATTTAGTTAAAGTCCTCACTGCGTATAATTTTGAAATATTGATTATAGGTGGCCATCTCTCCTCGATTTGATGTGGCCATCTATCTTAAAATTGATGCATAGATTGCCACCCAATTTAAAGCGCCACTCCGCCATTTTATGTCTTTGTTTTGAATTTTAAAGCAAAGATTGAACTATATACGTGCCTTAAAAGTACTTATAATTTTTAAAAAATGTAACATGGGTATTGCAAAACATCCAGATATCTAACTCAACAAAAATATCCAACCACTAAATTAAATAAACATTAAAATTACACT
The DNA here is from genome assembly GCA_963932465.1 of Maratus speciosus. Classification (NCBI taxonomy): domain Eukaryota; kingdom Metazoa; phylum Arthropoda; class Arachnida; order Araneae; family Salticidae; genus Maratus; species Maratus speciosus. Next base: position 172,298,957 of record OZ010788.1, read on the forward strand.
CCCTTTTAATAATTTAAAAATACAACTGCATGTCGTCAGTCAATGAACACGTTGCGCACCGAACGCAACGAATACGTCGCAGTCAACGAACACGTTGAACTATTTCTTACGAACAAAGTTTATGCTGCAATCTATGATATATTTTTTTGAAATATTTAAACTGGCCATCTCTTTTCTATGACCATCTATCCTAGAATTACCCAAATAATTTTAACTTGCCTCGTTACGAGGAAAAAGTCAATAATGAATTTCTTTAAAAACAATGGTCTACGAATTTTCTATAATAAAATTTTAACAATTAGTTTTCTAATGATATAGTTCGTTCATTTTTTGTGGCATATGCGCGCGCGCGCGCGTGTGTGTGTGGGGGGGGGGGGGGAGGGGGTACGGGTGGCAGAAAAGGGGAGGGAAAGACCGTACCCGCTTTCTAGATTTTTGAAAATTTATTAAGAAATTTGTTCCCCTTTAGCACTTTTAAATATTTATTAACTAAACACACACTCTTAACCAAAATCCCGATTGCTCTTATAGGGCCATCTCAGATGCGGGGAAGGGACAGATACAACTGCCCCTCATGCCGCTGTATTAATCAGGACCTGATAAAAAATAATAAAATGTTGTTAACATGTCCACATACCTATATAAAATATGCTTGTAGTAGATATCTGTGTTAAACTATCTTCACAAAATAACAATCTGAACAGTTTTCTAACTGTTTAGATTATCATAATTTACAGTTAACTGTGTACGCGGGGGAGGCTATCGCACTGGAATATTTGGGAGTATTTGCTAATACGTTTTTCAATTATTTTTAATAACGTGCATTTTTTAATCAAACAACGTGATTTAGCGAAATGCGAGTGTATGAGTACTATAGTCCTTCTGAAAAATCCGGTGAAGTGGTTAAGCACTCTGCAAATCTGGTTAGAAAAATTGAAAAAGAAAATACATGAAGGTAATTTACAAAGACATACTCTACATTTAACAAAATCAAATGAAATAAACGATTTTTGTTGGCTAAATTAAAATTTGTATTAATTGTTACTTAAGTTACATTTTTTTTCTTGAAGAAACACAATCTCAAAACTTTAAGTATTTTATAATTTTTTTTATAGAAACATTGGACCGGTGTAAGGACGTTGTATGACGTCGTATTTCAGTTTTATAAAAGTATAAACGTAGAGAAATGAACTCCACTCTCCTTAAAAATGCCGAAGGGTAAAGAATTCACAAAAGGTGAGATTTTAGAAAATTTTAAATTGAAATTACAAAATAAGACTGTTTATTAAATTGCAAAATTTCTAAATATATCGAAGACAGTACCCTCTAGAAATGATATTTTCATCTGAAACCATTGTATGAATGACCACGTATTAAAGACCGTTCAGATGGATTGGGGAATACGGAGAATGAGTGTCTTGACAAAATATGTCCATACGGCAAATAAAAAATAATCTATGTGTGCAGGTGTTCAAAGACACTGTACATACGCGTGTTAAAGAATGCGATTACATCATACTAAAGAAAATGGCTCGCAAACCTCGTCTCAAACTACACTACAAACAGACAAGAATGAACTAGGTTAAAAAACACATGTTCTACGGGGACAAGTGGCTTACTGTTTTATTCAGTGATGAGCAAAAACAGAACTTAGATGGCCCTGATGGATGGAACACGTATTGGCATGATCTACGAAAAGAATCAAGGACATTTTTTCAGCAGGGAGCAAGGCGGGAAGCCTGGTTTTGGGAGTAATAATATTATTTCGGCTTAAACGGCTAGACCTCTCTGTCTTTTCTAAAAGGAAGATAATTATTCCAAAAAATATCAAGAGATGAACCAGAATTTGTTTCCATTCGGTGGCATTTTAGGTGGTCCCGAATGGATCTTTCAACAAAATAATGCCTCAATCTACATATCATATTCTACAAATCTACGAATTTCACAGAATATTTTTTAAATTCTTGACTGGTCAGCTTTAAGTTCAGACATAAACCCGATTAAGAATGGCTGGGGCTTTTTACCCCGTCAGGTTTACAGCAATGGAAAGCAGCATGACTCTCTTGAATAACTCCTAGAGGTCATTGAGAAAGAATGGTACACTTTGCCACCAGAAACCCTACAAAAACTAATAATTTCTATGGACGCACGTTTATTTGAACTAATCTGAAACCACGGAATGTAATTTGCATGTAACAGTTTTGTAAAAATCATAAATGTAGTTGTTTTTGCCGTTGTGCATAAACTTTTGAGACAGTTTTATTTGAACATATTTCAAATTATATTTTTTACAATTATGTATTTTATTTTTTCTACATTTGATATAATTTATTTAAATGAAGCTGCGAAATCCGAAAATCCAAAAAAATATTTATTGTAACTTATTACAATTCGTTCAAAATCGACATTTTATCCTTGTGTTAAAATTTTTGAGACGAACTTTATATTAAAAACCTATTTAAACCTATTCAAAACACTTTCATTTCATGCCCCATTGAACACTCCACGTTTTGTACTATATGCATATGAAACGGAAGATGACATCAGAAATAATATATGTGATTAATAGATATTACCTTTTATAGAAGGATTTCTATGACTATAAGTTTGTTAGCTAGCCAATTTTAGATTGAAGATGAAATCCTACCAGTAAGAGAGCACATACGTACGAATATAACTATTAAACTGTTGTATATTCAACGTTAAAAATTAATTACAATGTTCTATTTCAAATACTTGTACTACTCAAAATATAACAACATTTATATTTACAATATTCGACGCGCACGAACAGAAATTACAAAAAATATAATAAATAACAGAATTTTTTTTATAAAATAAAACATTTATTTTACCTTTATCTTTTATGCAAAATTACCATTTAATTATTTTGAAGTTATTTTATTTTATTCTTTTGAATGATGCAGGAATATTTTATAAAAACATACTTTAAAATAAATATATATCAGTAAATAACAAAAAAAAAAAAAAAAAAAAAAAAAAAAAAGAGAGAGAGAGAGAGAGAGAATGCGAGCAGAAAGAAAAAGTGAAAGAGAGAAAAAGCAAAATCGGCTGCATTTGTAAGCCAAATTTAACTAAACTTGCTGAATTGAGAAAATTGAAAAAAAAAAAAAATGAAACACCGTTGTTCCAGTCGGAAGAGAGAGAAAATTGAATCAGCTTATTTTTCTTCAATCTAAAGCTAACAAACATTCACTCTTAGTAATAAAAATTTTCAAAATGTTCATGGGAAAATGGAAATAGGCTCAAAATTTGAATATTTTATTAGAATAAATCGTTTAAAATGTAGAAATAAGATTCCTTTCTTAAACATTTAAATAATATTTATCTTATTTCGTGTGTTCAATAATTATTGTTAATAATTTTTTATTTCAGAAAATTTCATTTTTTAAAAAATCTCTGTTTAACGAATTGAACTGCACATGAATTAGAAAATTGTAGAAATGATTTAATTTCGTATGATTAAAGGGTCTCCGGACTCTTTAAATTGGAAAAAAATGAGAAAAAAAGACTTTTAATATCTTAAGATGCATATGATTTAAAAATACAGTTTTTATTGGAGTGAACGATATAAGTAAGTTCTTGTATTTAAATATTACAAGATCCATAATTAGTATTTATAGAGGGCTCCAAACTGTCAGACATTTGTCGAGCAGAAAATTGATATAACAGATTACGCACAGGATTACGAAATAAAACTTGGAACTACACTGTAAAAAAAAAAATCTGTAGTTCTACAGATGTAAAGTTACATTCTTACTAAACTTTCACCTGTAACTGTACGAAAAAAGCTGCAAATCTACAAAACTAGTTTTTGTAAAGCTACAAAAATCTGTAACTTTACAAATGAATCTGCTAAAATTTCAGTAATCTTACTAAACTTTTATTTGTAACCCTGGCTGCAGTTACATGAAAAGTTCTCGGAATCCCAGTTTCCAAAAAAAATTCTTAGTAACCTTACAGATTTTTTGATTTTCGGCGCAAAAGTGTGTCTGTTACATGAAATTTTGTTGTTGCCGTTACATGAAAAGTTCTAGGAATCCCTGTTTCCTAGAAAAACTTTACTAACTTCACAGATTTATTTTTACAGTGTAGAATGATATTTTTTGTGCCTAATTCTACTTCAGATTGTAATAATTACCTTGAACCTAAATAAAATTGTATTTAAAGCATTTATATATATATATATATTATACAAAGTTGTATTTAGCTAACAGAAAATTTTGAAAATATCAACAATATAATCGCCTGGAAAATATTTTTTTGAACAATAAAAATGAAACTTCAGGTTCAGTTTATACAGACTAATATGAAACGTATGCCTTAAAATTTCATGAAAAAATATAGAGAAGTTTTTGAGATATCCTGCACGTTATGCCCAAAAACATCAGCAGGTATAATTCTAAAAGCCATAACTTCTGTTCTAAAGGGAATTTCAAATAAACAATTGTATCAAAATGTTCTAAAAATATATAATTTTAACATTAAAAAATTTAAAATTTCGAAAATTTTCAAGCTTTAAGAGTCTTGAGATCCCCTAAAAACTATTGCATAAACATTATTAAACTCCCGCAAAATAGTTTTACAAACGTCTAATATTTATCTAAATGACATAATTTTTTATAGAAATTGCAATTACTTTATTCTTGTTTTGAGTGCCTTTGAGCTATTTTTAGTTAAAGGAATATTTTAAAATAAATTTAAACATATTATTTCAAATAAAGAATTGTAAAATTTATTAAATATAAATAAATTGAATATTTCATTATCAAAAAAAAAAAAATTATTCACGGAAAAATTTTCATCTTTTCAAAATTATACTTTTTTCATTCTACTATTAAATAACAGAGAAAATAGGAAATTATAAAATTTTATGGTATTCTTAAATACTTAACTTAAATAATTAAAAACTTTGATTATATTTTAGCACAATTACTCATTAGTGTTATTTTTTTTTAAATAAATAATATTATAATCTTATCTATCAAGAAAATGTAAAAGGTAAAAATTTATTTTTAAATAGTAATATTATTCAATTAATTGTACTGAGTAAATGCTCTTAAAATTGATTGAAAATCTTAAGTAATATGTTTTTTTTTTTCTGATAGCATTATTAAAGTATAATATAATTCACAGACTTCATAAATAGTTATTTGATACTGAACTAAAAGTATTAAATTAATTTACATAAAAAATGCCCAATAATACATTAATATTCGATACTTTGTGTGTCTAAAGTAATTAATGTAATTAACGTAAGAAACATTTGAAAAATAAGTAGATTTACTTTTTCTTGACTGAAATTTTTTACCGTCAAAACATGTTTTATATTTAAATATGTTAACTAACTAGTCTATTACAGATTTTTCTACAGATATTATATTACAGTTGTAAGTATTACAGTTATAAATATTGTTTTTAATTAATTAAGAGTGCTAACTTAGAAAAATGAAAAAGAAAATCAACCTTTGGTGATTTGAGTTGTGATCGTTCTTTCAGTATTATTTTTCAAAATATGATTTACTTTATTAAGAACTTTTAATTTTAACAATATTCAATTTAATTATCAAAGAAATTACAATTATATCATTGTAAAACACATTTTTCTTGAATTATTCAGTTTTTCTACAATAAAAAAAAAAACTAAGGGTTTGGTTTTTTTAATATAAGATTTGGATCAAATAACTTTTAGCTTTATAGTCTAAGATTTGTTGGTCTTCCGTTATAGCACGCTTCGCTGTATCGCACTTTTTCTGTGTTTTCGAAATGTACCCGATATACAGATTGAAGAAAGTTTATTTCATCATACATCGTATATCCGTGTACTATAACAACGGATTCACATCGACCATAACGAAGCAGGTTTTGAAAAACGTTATTATAAAAACTCCGAAATGATTGTAAAAATTATTGAGAATGATTCAGTAATGGTACATGAAGCTCTGACGTAAAAAATACAAGAGCCTGTGATCTATCATCATACGCCAACATGGAAAAAGTATTTAAAATGTTGAAGAAAACCTAAGCCATGTGTTAAAAATCGAACTCTGATCACTGAACTGCATTTGCAAGCTATACATTTCCTATAATTTCCATCGAAATGACAGCAAACATTAAGGTAAGCAACAGCAAACGACCGTAGTTAATTTTTTTGCCCGCAAATAACAACATCTATTACATATTTTTTATATAATAGTCAGACATATAGTTAATAAAAAGTAAGTGTAATTATCTAATTTTTAATTTTAGTGAAAAAATGTAATGTGTGTAAACAGACGTTTTAGAGACAAATAAAAAAAAAAAAAAACCACTTTATATTATGCAACTAGTAGAGGAGAGTAGCTGAAGTTTCACTCCATTTTTGGAATATCTGGAAAATACACATGAGCAATCTATTCATCTTCTAATTAAATAAATCTTTAGAACAATTTCTTTTTGAAAATTTTAAGTTTTGTCTTAATTTGAAAAAATTGTCAAAAATGGTCCAAATTCAGCGACTGATCGCCCAAGTTGAACCTCACAGTATTAGGTTATTTTAATGTGTAGAGAATATTATATTATTTTTATAATTTTATAATGTAATATTTTATAATTTTATTACAGTCTAACCCGGTTAAGACGCACTTCAAGGGAATGGATAAAAGTCGAGTATTAAGCGGGATCTCGTATTAAACGTGATTTGCATAATGTTTAAGGAACAGGGCTCATTTACCCATCAAATCATCTAAATGAACTTTATCGCTTTCATTTATAGGTTATTTGTCGAAAATTGTGTCTTTTACGTATATTATTGTATTTATTACGTATATAATTGTATATTTAGAAATTATATTCCACTTTAACCCATTGTTTAAGACTGAGTAGAATAATAAGGGGAAATAAATATGGATTGCAATATGGTTTCATTATCGATTAATACGTTTCAACCAAATATAAAACAACAAAAATAATTTTATTACTTTATCTAGATAAATATATAAAAAAAAATAATAAAATATTAAATCTCTGAAGTACAACCCAGTTTTTAAAATCATGTTTAGTACTTTTAATAATGAGTACCTTTATAATCTGGCCTTCTTTTTAATATAAGAAAAAACTATCCTTATTAATTTGTGTAAAAAATATTGTTAAATTGTTAGCATAGCAAAACGTAAAGAAAACATAAAAGAATTATCCGAATGAAGTCTTATTTATTTAAACTTTACGAGTTTTATTTTTTGTTGCTTGTATTAATTGTTGCTTGCATTATAAAACATAGTGGTGATATAACGTACGTTTAAAACTGCATTAACAGGTATAATCATTTCTAATCATAATAAATTTTATGACGTATCTGAGTAACCTGAATTCATCTATATCTCTCTACTGTTGTAAAAACATACACGAAACTAAAGACAAGGAATGTTAGAAGGAGAGATCATAGCAGTTTTGCCTATTTAGCGGTTTTTTCTTTTATTTAAATAACTACCACTATTTTCGATTAGTATTTTTCCCCTTAATTAATCTTTTATTAAATAAAGTAAATAAAACTTTTTAAAAACAGTGATTTTTATCGAAATAAAAAAAAATCCTCTAAATTTGCATTACTCGAGAAGGAAAGAGAAGGAAATCGCATATCGAATTGGCGTCTTAGGCGTGATATTTTTCCTAAAGTGACCGAAAACTTATCGCGTATTAAGCGGGATCGCGTAATAACCGTTCGCGTATCAAACGTGATATTTTTGTATTAGCCTTATGGGAAAAACTCAAGAGATCAGAAAAAATCCGCGTATTAAGCGGGATCGTGTATTAACAGAGAGCTTCTTAATCGGGTTCGACTGTAAAAACAAAGTTTGTGATTAATGAAACAACAAAGAAATCAACAGCAATGAAATATAATGAAATCAAATGTCTGAAATTAAGAATAACTGTTTAAAATCAAAATGTATTCAAAATATAAATCAAAGTTATAAGTAATTAAGAGTAGAAATTACGGAACAAATTGCCAGTTACTTGAATATCATGTAAGAAGTGATGCAAGGCTTACGCATTACTTTCTCTTGTTCTTTTTGTATTCCAGCGCCGACAACATGGAACCCTATTTGGCAATCTGAACACTGAATCAATTCTGCTATTTTATTTTTCTTACAAATTAGGCAAAACCAAATCATTGCTGTCTTGCTTTTCCTTTTTAGATTCTGAATCATTAAACGTTTTTTTTTTTTTCAAGGTTTACTTTATATGGCGAAGAAGTTAACACAACTGTTTTTTTGGCTCCATCTGTACTTTAACTCTGATTTTCGCAAGGGGGACTTCGAAAATTCATCATTTATTCTTCAAATTCAGGATCGTATATCTGGTCCAATTTAGACAACTCAATTTAGACTGCGCCATTTTTAAAAACAGATAATGTCAAGACTAAGAAAAAAAAAACGGAAGCAAACAAATGCGCCTGAAAATATATGTGCAATAAACACATGAATATAGATATGTATACGAACACATAACAACTTAGTTTTAAAGTATTCTTTTACGTTTGGAAGGAAAAAAATAGATTAAAACAGCTAACTTTAAGTTTTTTTAAATTATCTGAAAACAGCACATGAAAGGCGTGTGCTTCTTCTAATTATAAATGACGTCATTCTGATGCGTAGGATTTCAGCGGTAGATGCCGTCTCTTTCTGTAATTAACGCCCCTACACGTTTAACATCGAGTAGACAGAAAAAAAATAAGTGTAAACAATCAAAATAAACGTGGATTTTCAATATAAGTGGGAATCAAACCATGCATGTGATGATGCAGTACATATACACTCTAAAAAATAAATGTGTAAATTAGTGACTTTTACATACGTGTATGAGTAACTTTCTAAAATTAAACCTTTGTCGTGAAATTTATACTCGGGTCATTGAAATGTACTTGTATTTATGTGTGTTTCTTGGTTTAATAGAAGTGTGTAATTTGTTATCCCTTCAAAAACTCAAGCAAGTGTGTAAATGGTAGAAAATGTTACGGATTTACCCGCATTGGTAAGTTAATGTAATTTACAAATTTTGCAGATTACACAAATATCTGTGAATTTTGCATATTACACATAAATACGTGTAAGAATATAACACAAATGTATGCGTATGAACACATTATTACACACAAGTATGTGTACGAATTTTACACACATGTATGTATAAGAACAGAGTATTACACAGGATTATGCGTAACAATATTACGCAGAAATATGTGTAAGAACAGAATATTTCACAGATATATGCGTACTTATGTGAACACAATAAATAGCGGTGCTGGAAAACTTGCCTTGTGTAATAGTAGCTGAATTGCCAAGTTAATGACTTAGAAAGTCGCAGATCGGGAGAGTTCAAATCCCGTTTAGGTATGTATTACTTGTTTATTGTAGATTGAATCAAATAAAGAATTTCTTCTCTTGATGCAGATGCATCTTTTAAAACTTTGACTGAAATTGACAGGAAAAAAAAATCCAACAAAATGCGGAAATAATACCAGCGTTACGATTTACGTATGTTTATAATTTTTTTACAGTGTGTTTATTCATATTATACAGATTATATTCTTAAATAATGACTACGCAGTAGAACCTCTTTTATCCGAAACTCTAGATTATCAGAAATCCCCCTTTTATTTATTTATTTTTTTTTACTTTCACATTCCTTGTGTGCAAAATTCATTTTGAAAGCTTTTTTTTTTCTTTTTAACTATCATATTGCTCGTGTGAAATCGATCCTTTCCGAACCACGATACATAAAAATATTTTCGATCCTCTTTTTTAGAATTCCTTTGAATTTAATTTGAGCTCCTGTAAGCTGTGGAGTGGAACACACGAAGAAAACGAAGAAATTAGCAATTCTTAAGCTTTTGAATGTTTTGCAAAAGATCTGCATAGGCTAGAGCAGCAGAAATACTATGATGCTGACAAACTAATAATATTTAAAAGCTTCGTGATAGAGCTTCAAAGCAAAGACAATCGAAACTGCGACAAACAAATCATTGTTTCAAACCCTTTTGAAATATATAAAAGGTAATTAATTTCAAAATTAAAGCCCAGGTAATTTATTCTTGTTTCTATTTTGCTATTGTTTTATTTTTATTAAGCACTTGTTACCATAATGAGAAATAGCGCATATATATTTCCTTAATCTTAACTGAACCATTCTCGATTATCCGAAAATTTCGATTTTTCGAAAGATGGTCGGTCCCAATTTCTTCGGATAATCGAGGTTCTACTGTATAATTTTAGAGCTTCAAAACAAATTTAACAGATAATGGCATGCAGTAAATATAATTTCAGAAGATCCTGTTATTTGTAAATTAAGTTTACACTGTTTTGTGGTCTAAAAACAAATCTGCTGGAAAGAGAACAAATGCACCAAGCAAACGTGTTAGTTCTTCATGCAAATTTGTTTTGCAACCATAAAAATATTTAGTTCAAAATTTATATCTCAAACTACAAGGTTATGTACTATGTACACAAAATCCATTGTTTTTGTGTATTACACTGATCAGTACCCATGTGTAATTTACACATTCACCTGTGTATTTCTGAGTTATCTGATTACATTTTAACACTTAGCCGCTTAACGTGCTATTAAAATACACTGGAAAATATGTATTTTGAAACTGACACACCAGAGAATGTATTTGAGAATTTATACATCACTTTACACATATAGATAAATCGTTTTTGCGTCATCAGTAAAAATGTTTTAATGTGAAATTTACGCATTTATTTTTACTTTCTTCTATCTTTACAAGAAGAAAGTATTGGATTCGTAAAAATTTTTGACTTCCGGTTTTCGACGGATTTACACGTTTTAGAGGTCAGAGATTCCAAAATACATATTTTTACAAAATGTCTGTCTGTGAGTGCGTCTGCCTCTCTGTCTGTCTGTATGTGACACAAATTTTGTGGTCGCGCTATCTCAAGAACTAATGACGGAATTTAATAAAAATTTATAAATTTATATTCAAGTAGTCCCTAATATAAGTTGGTGCTGATTAGTTTTTGGTGTAAATTTCCCAACAGGTGGCGTTGCTATGCTGCATTTTTCACGATTTCTGCACTAGATCTAAATAACTAATGCACGGATTTTCATCAAACTTCAGATTCAGTTAATCCTTGATATGAATTGGTGCTGGTAACGTTTTGGTGCAAATCGCACAACAGATGGCGTTGCTATGGTGCATTTTGTAGCATTTACACGATTTTCGCAATAGCTCTATCTCAAGAAATAATGCACGAATTTTCATCAAACTTCAGATTCCGTTAGTGCTTGATATTAATTGGCGTTTTGCACCTTTTGGTGTAAATCGCTCAACAGGTGGCGCTGCTATGCTGCATTTTTGTGATCTCCGCAATAGCTCTATCTCAAGAAGTAATGCTTGGGTTTTCAACAAACTTCAGATTCAGGTATACCTGGATATGAATTAGTGCTGTTTATGTTTTGGTGTAAATCGCTCAACAGGTGGCGCTGCTATAAAGCATTTTTCACAATTTCCACAATAGCTCAATGTCCAGAGCTAATGTACGCATTTTCATCAATCTTCAGATTCAGTTAGTCCTTGACATGAATTGAAATTTTGTACCTCTTTGTGTAAATCGATCAACAGGTGGCGATGCTGTGCTTTTTGTGATTTCCACAATAGCTCTAGCTCCAGAACTAATGCTTGGATTTTCATCAAACTTCAGGTTACGGTATACCTTAATATGAATTAGTGCTGTTTGTGTTTTGGTGAAAATCGCTCAACAGATGACGCTGCTATGCTGCATTTTTCAGAATTCCCCTACAGCTCTATTTCAATAACTAATGCACGAATTTTCATCAAACTTCAAAGTCAGGTATACTTTGATATGAATTGGTTCTATATTGATGTAATTTCTTTTACTATTTAAATGATTTAATTGACGTGATTTATATAGAAGAAAGTTTTGTGATGGCCACAACATACTAGTTTAGAGTGTATTTATATTAAAATTTGCGGAAGTTACTGAAACCAAATAAAGGTATAAACACGTCACGTACTGTTCAAATTGTTGCATTTGAAATTACTTTCTGATTCATATATTTAAACACATACCTTATAATTATTTTTATATGATTTATATAGAGCAAACGGCAAAGATATTACAATGGTTTTTTGTTGTAACGCTTAAAAAATAAAAGAGGATAAAAAACTAACCTCTCAGTGACCTTATGTCTAATTAATTGAAAACGAGAAAGAAATATTTATGTGATTAAAAAAATTAATTAACAGAGGAAAGGATAATGCAGTCTAATATTCTTAACAAATTAAATTGAAGAAAAGTTCGCGGGTGAAAGATATTTCGATTTTTTGCAAGATAATTAGAAGCGTTTTTTTCATTAGCGAAATTCTTTATAAAAAATTTGAAGAACTGTTAATTACAAAAAAAAAAATACTCATTTGTGAAAAAAAGTTGTCACTTATTTAAGATCTAGAGCAATAAGCGTATAAAAGTGCAAGTTTTCACTTTACATATTAAATTAAAAATGCAATTAAAACTTATTGATAACTTTATTCAATTACAGAAAAATGAGAATATTGTAATGATAACTGAGCTGCGCGTTAATATGTTTATAATAGGATGAACTTATATCATTAAATTACCTAATTTAAAAGAAAATAATTATTGCATATGGGGCATTTTCACAATCTTTTGAATTTTGGAAAAAAAAAAAATTCACTTTCAGGAATAAAAATCCGGTGAAATTAAACTTGCTAAAATAACATTTTAATCTGATAGATCCGAATGCCTTAATGATTCAAAATAAAGAAAAAATGGTCAGCAGCGAGAAATGTTTTATTTAACTGAGGTTTAAGTTAAACTTGCGAGTTTAATTTTCCTTACCATTTTACCCCTATAACTTTTTATTTTCTTCTAAATTTTTACTTATAATGAATTTGCATAGTACCCACAGGACATTCAAATAAGAAATAATAACAATGTAGTACTTTTAATACAGAATTTTTGTATAACATTGTCTTAAAGGGGTGTTAAAGAAGGAACGGTAAGGTAAAAAAGGGATGGTATTGGAAAAAAGGGACGGTAAGGATGGAACGGTAAGGAAAATTTCCACCTATTTTAGGAAAATCATGTTAAGACTAAGTGATGCCACAATGTTTATTGATTTTTAGAAACAGTTGTTAACATTGGATTAAATTAATTTTTATTTATTTATTTATTTCGAAAATGCAGGAATAAACCTTGGGGACGGTGAGACTACCAATAAAGCCACGATGCTTGAAATTGATATTTAAATGCTGATTTAAATTCTACAGTAAATCTCCTGCCAAAGAATTTTAGACCTTATTTCTCTAGCATACTTCTGCATGAGAAAAAACTTGAAAAAAATTCTGTGGCTGCATCTGAAATGATTTTCCGTATAATTTTAGAAGAGGAATGGTAAGGAAGTTTCTTAGTCATAAAACAAGAAGTTCATAAAAATTTACTTAAATTAAATTATTATGCGTATATTAAAGTAGAAACTGCATTTGTTTTAACGGATATATTAAAAAGTGGCGGCATGGCAACTGATATGCGAGAGTGCTTTGAAAAAAGAGGTTCATGTGGTGGACACGATAATTAAAGGTAGTTTTAACCTAGAACAATGAGACAAAAAAATAGATTTTTAGTTCGACAGCTAATTTAATACACAGTGAAATAGAACCAATTCAAATTAAAATATAGATTTTCATAAAAATTTCAAATTAAAATATAGATTTTCAAGTGTATAATTGAGTATGATTTTTCCATTTTTTATAGGAGAAAAATTCGGCAATCAGTTCTATTATTCACATCGGGACATTCTATTATTAATATTTTTGTCCTCGAGATTACGTACAGTCGTGGGAAAAAAAAGTAAACTCCCCCTACTAACTCCTTAACAAATTATCGTAGAAGAAAGTTACTGGTACCGAACGATTGGAACTACTTTTAAATGATGTATACAAAATTTGCTTAGGGGGCCATCTACATATTAAAACGAACCATAACTTTGTTTTTACAATAGCAGTACACAATTCTGATAGCATAAATGAACTCTACACCCTTCAATTAGTCTAAAAACAAATTTTTATGCAATTCGTACCATAAGTTTCCGAGAAATTAATTATTTTAAAACGAGCGTATTTTAAGGGCTGTATTCAAATTGAAGTTCAGTACACGATTGTTAACCGAGAGAGCTCCCTTCTTGATCAAGGCAGCTTAAGCAGTCAATTAAACCTGTTAGATTACAGTATAGCATAAGAAATTTCAAAATATTTAGTCACTTCTAACATAGACGGCTCCTTACCCCATCATTTTGTAGTTTTTTAAGCATAATTTGAAAACTACTTGGAATAAAAATATGAAATTTTGGATTTCCATAAAGCAGGACTTAATAAATCTGAATCCATCAAAAAAATTGTAGGTTACAATTCATAATTTGTTTTCAATATTAATTTCATAATTCATAATTCATATCATAAAATTATAAAAATTGCAAATTCAACGTATTTATGTTTGGGTATATTAGTATTATTGCTACACAAAGAATTAAAACATTAGGATCTTAATTTCAGAAGTTATAAATAAAAATATGAAAATGTAATTTAATATTAGAAGCACTAAATTTTGAATGCTTAGAATTCAAAAACGTATCATTGAAATGACTGGAAATTTGGTGTCTAGGCATAGTTTGAACCAAAGATTTGAAATATCTCATTAAAATTATGTATTGCCATTGAAAAAAAAACGAAGTTTGGATTCGTTTTAATATGTAGATGGCCCCCTAAGCAAATTTTATGTACGTCATTTAAAAGTAGGCTTTATTTCGAATCGTTTGGTAGCAGTAACTTTCGTCTACGTTAATTTGTTGAAGAGTTAGCAGGTGGTGTTTACTTTTTTTTTTTCCACGACTCTACATGAATCAGAATGTAGGTATATTTATCAATCAATTTATAGCTCCCTTACGTTAATTATTTTTGCTTTCATATTATTAATATTAAAATATATATTCGTCTGTTTAAGAAAGTTGAAAGCATAGATCAGTATTATAATGTTTTCGCTTATCTAAAGTGATCAATATTTTGAAACTATTTTCAATTTAATGCGTGAAGTAATGTTTCGTGGAACAACTGGGCCATGATTTTACAATTTGACTCTGGAGATTTTGGCAATTTAGTTTCCAAAAACTAATGTTCATTTGAATTAAATTCTGAACCTTTGTAAATGTGTTCAGTTAGCTTCATTCTATCAGACAAAAAAATTCAAAATTACATTTTCTACAAATAAATGTCTACAAATAATTTTTTTTTAAATCATTCTTTCTTCTTGGATTTAGGGGCAACTGCACCAGGTAGGTCTGTGTTCCACACGCTTTTTCTTTTCTTTTTTTTGTTTTTTTTTGTTTTTTTAATATGGGGTATCAGATCGTGTTTGAAAAAGTGTAAATAACTTAAAAATATTTAAACAAGGCAAATCATGCAAATTATATATCAGCTAAAGGGCGTTGTAAGATAAACCTTTCCTGTCAAGGTGTCTAAGCAAATCACCAAATGTTAAATTATTAGATTTATTTATACAAAAATCATAAGAATTAAGTAAGTACTTATGTACTTTGGCGTAGGAAGTATAAAAGTTACATAGGTATTTAAGGGGGAAAAATAAACAAGATAAATCTATGAACAAACCGGTACGTAAGTACTTAAGGCTCCGCTGCACTGAAACTTCCTGATCGCGAAATCCCATGTTAGCCTATGGGGAAAATTTGAAGCGCAATTACTCATTAACTAATATAATCATTAAAATGCAGTTTTCACCATCAGAAAGTAGACGTCAGATACCGATGATGTGCGTTTTTAAAAATTGTCTATGTAAATTTTAAGTATTTTTAAGAAGTGGATAAAATATAATCAAATGGAAATTTCATAGTTTATAGGGATTTTTTAAAATTTACGGAGATAATTTTTAAAAACGCACATCATTGAAATCTAACGTTTGGTCTGCCCAGGGTTTAAAATTTCGTAATAAAGAACACCATATTATCAAAAAGAGGAAACCAATGAATCTTCAATTGCTAAACATTGCTGGGAGATGAACCACTCTTTTGATTTTAATTCAGCCAAAATCATCTCTTAACCCACTTCTATACACGAACGTAACTTTCTTGAATCATTTTATATCTACAAAAATTATAACAATATTGTTAATAATGAATTTGCTATTCCCACTTTATCAGACTGTTGGAAATATTTCATAAAATCCTCTTTTGCTTAATTACTACCATTTTCTTTTCACATTTCTGGTCGCATTAACTATACTATTCTCCCATTGGCTGGTACCCGCATTTTCCTGTTTCTCCATTGGTTAATGAATTTCTCAATTGAATCCGCTTTTCCTCTATATAAATGAGCAAGTTTCCGTTATTCCTTGCACTGAGGACGGTACGCTAAATGCTACCGAAACTAGTCTGCTGAATGTTTGCTTATTCTGGCGTTTTTAACGTTGCTTTTTAAATTTATATCATTCTGCACTAAGTAGCATCTTACTAATTAAAACTTAATATGTACTGAGTAAATGTAAAGTAAAATAAATAAATATATAAAAATAAATAATTAAAAGGGCATTGATTGAATTAACTTGTTTAAAAGCAAATATTATAAAATAAACTAGTCGGATGTACCAATCCCAAAACTTTCTTCTATCTCATACATGTTAATATTTCAAAATTCGCTATCACACTGCCAAAATTAAATGGCCATCTATGCATCTCATGAGGATTCTAAAGATATGAGATTCTGTGCATTAGTTCTTGAGATATGACTATCGCTGAAATCGTCTAAATCCATCAAAATGCTGCCTAGCAGCGCCACCTATTGGGTGATTTATACCAAATCCTAATCAGCAACAAATTATGTCAACGTCTGACTGAATCTGAAGTTTGGAGAAAATCCGTGCATTAGTTTTTGAGATAGAGCTATAGCGAAAATCGTGAAAATTCTTGCATAGCAGCGCCACCTATTGGGTGATTAACACAAAACCCTAAATAACAACAACTTGTGTCAACATACAACTAAATCTGAAGTTAGATGAAAATTCGTCGATTAGTTCTATAGATAGAGCTATTGAGGCAATCGTAAAAAAGGCAGCACAGAAGCGCCACCTGTTGGGCGATTTGAACCAAAACGTAATCAGTAGCAAGTCATATCAAGGACTAACTGAATCTGAAGTTTGATGAAAATCCGTGCGTTAGTTCTTAAGATAGAGCTATTGGGGAAATAGTGTAAATCCTGCAAAATTCATCATAACAGCGCCACTTGTTGGGCGATTTACACCAAAACGTAATCAGCACCAATTCATATCAAGGACTAACTAAATCTGAAGTTTGATCAAAATCCGTGCATTAGTTCGTGAGATAGAGCTATTGCGAAAATCGTGAAAAAGGCAGCATAGCAGCGCCACCTGTAGAGCGATTTACACCAAAAACTAATCAGCATCAACTTGTATTAGGGACTCACTGAATATAAATTTTTATTAAATTCCGTGCATCAGTTCTTGAGATAGAGCGCCCACAAAATTTGTGTCACACACACACAGACAGACAGACAGACAGACTCACAGAGTCACAGACAGACATTTTGTAAAAACATATTTTTTGGAATCTCTGACCCCTAAAACGTGTAAATCCGTCGAAAAGCGGAATTCGAAAATTTTCATGAATCCAATACTTTCTTCTTGTAAAGATAGAAGAAAGTAAAAATGAGTATATAAATAACATTTAAAAAACAATGAGGATTATTTTGAGATAGTAAAATATTGCCTTGTGTTATGAACCAATATGTGAAAATTTATGAAAAATTTATGATGTTAAATGCATGATAGCTCTATTTTTTTTAATATATCCATACAATATACAAGCACACATACATACACATATACACGCTCACATACATATAAACATATAAGGCTTTTAAACTTCTTTTAGCATTCCCGACCTCAACCCCCTATAATGGTATTTTTATTTTTTATGTTTTTTGATAATAGTGTATAATGTATGTAAAATATACATACTTAAAAAAATAAATATATATAAATTTTTGTGTATGCTTTTATATTTTTTTTCAGCAATCCACACCCCACCCTCCATCATAGTGTTTTCGATTTTTAAATTAAAAAAAAATTAAATATATTATATGGTTATACTGGTAAAAAGTAGAAATCCTTAATATTAAGATTTGGTGCATGTAGAAATAAAAGAGACCGGAAAATTATAAGACAATGCTAATTGCTTTAATTTAAAAATGTTAGGCTGTAAGAAATGGGAGGAACATAAACGTTTGATACGAAAACTATGATTAAGTAGAATATTTCGATATGTAAGCAGGAATCGAAGTTGGTAAAATTAATTACATTAAATGAAAAGTTATTACGTTTATCATAAATATTGAATGTTAGGGTGTTATTAGGGAGAATATTAACTTTGACATCCATAAAATTGATACTGGAATTATTTGAATAAGAAGTGCTAAGTTCTAGATTAGAAGGGTACTTTACAGGAAGAGATATAGAATTATTATCATTAACAGAAAGAATAATCATATCATCTATGTATCTTTAGAGCAATATATTATTGTTAATAAATTTTCTTTCATAAAAGTAAAGATATAAATTTGATAACATGCTTCATGAAGGAGCTCCTTTTGGAATGCCCTGTATTTGAATAAAAAAAGCATCGTCTTGGGAGATAAAATTATGAAATAATAGAAAATTAGTCAAAGATTTGAAGTATCAATATTATCAGGTAAATTTAATAAAGGGAAATATTCTATAAATAATGCTAGTGTATCTTTCTTTAGAGCTCTTGGTTTTTTATCGTTTATTTTCTTTTATAATGCGCTATAAGGAGCTAAATTTTGTCATTTGAGGTTTAATGCCAACAAAATTGAATGAAGTAATGCATCTTCACTGTGAATTAACCTACAAGCTCTTCTGATGATTCTCATGGTTTTTCATAGTTTCTTATTTTACATACTGGTTTCCTATACCCATATCTTTTTATCTTTAGACTTTTACCATTTGTTCATATATTTGTGATTTCATCTTTATTATATATATATTTATATAAACAATATATATATATCTATATGACCATTAAAAAACATTACAAATTACCAATGAACATAAGAAAATAAATAAATAAATAAAATGAACAGAAAATAAATAATGGATATTTGTATATATATAAACATATAACATTTCTTCTTCTCAAAAAGTTTTCGCTTAAATTTTAAAAGCATAAAATTTTGATATATATATTTTTTAATCAATATCTTTTTTTAGTCAAACATTTAAGAAAGAGTCAACAAAACCACACAAAGTAAGTAATTAAAAATTAATAAACTTCGACTTATTTTTTTCTATTTTGCCGCACTTACTATACATTACTATAATTCTACTTTATAACATTTTGCGTTTTTAAAAGAAAAATTATGAGTAAAAATGCGTTTTTCGTTTTACGAAATTTTCCAAGAAAAAATTATCGTGCATTGTCTCATTGTCGATCCACGCAACGCATCTTCATAAATACTTGTAATCCTCATAAATACTTGGTTAGCTCCAATATTGTAATAAGAAAAAAATGAATAAAATTGATTTTAAAATCTTCTTTCTCAAATTCAGCATCACAAATACGTATCCTACCTTTATGTTATATAAAATTATAATTTTACTAGAAATGATTTAATAATAATAAACTCTATTTAGTTAAATATTCTACTGAAATTAAACTCTTTCTTAAGCATAAATTTTGTAACAAAATGAATTTTTGCAGTAGTGAAGCAATTTACCCAAAACTATTTCATGCAAGTTATAAAATTATGAAATTATATTTATTAATTCATTAATTTTAAAAATATGAATTTAAACAGCATTACTAAATGTTGGTATTCCTTTGAAAACGAATGGAATTATAAATTTAATTTAATTCACTGATTTGGGGAAATATACAAATCTAATAAGCGGAGTTTAATTTTAAATTTATAATAATGATCGTTCGTTTCGTTTAATTGTATATGACTACTTTAAACATAAAACTGAGTTTATAATTTACCTCGAAGTCCTCATCTACGCATCCAACTATCTTTAATCGCGTTGATATATATTTAACTCATTAAATTAATGAATTAATTTGTAGAAGAAAAGATTCACTCTCATTATAAAAACAAACTAATTAAATTGCGGAAACTGAAAATGAATTTCGTACTCATATTGATTAAAAGGTATTTAATTATTATAATTTTTGTAACACTGTTTCATATGTAATTGTTCAATTAGTTTCAAAGTTTCATTTATCGATGTGGAATTTTCTATAAATTTAGCACTTTTAGATTTATATTTTAATTTAATAGCTAGCTCAACTGAATAGCTACAGAAATATTAAATCTTTTCAAATAAAAAAAAAAACTTTGAAAGATAATCGCGTTTTCATTACTTTTTTCAGAATTTTTGTATAAAGTAACTGACAATGATATTTTTGAGTAAAATTATATTCCTTAGCAATTTTTGTATAAAGTAACCGACAATCATGTTTTTCGAAAAAAAAAAAAAAAAAAAGACTTGATTAATGTAGCTTTACCGTTTGCATTGACAAGGGCTAATAAACATAAAAACTATGAACAATATCTTAAAAAAATTACTTTTTATAATTGAAAAATTCATGAAGTTACGAGAATATAAAAAAAAAACAATTTCTTTTTTTAAGTATCCCCTATTCTTTCGCTGAAACTATCACGACTGGTTAATTATAATTCTTCTTCTTCTTGAAAAGTTTTCACTTAAATTTTAAAAGAATGAAATTTTGATATATTTTTAAATGTTTATATCTTAATTAGTCAAACAGATAAAAAAATCACACACAAATTAAGCAATTAATAATTAATAATCTTCTACTTATTTCCTTTGTTTTCTGTGTCCCTTCCTGGATTTCTAATGTACAAAATATTTTGTGTATGCAAAAAAAGTATGAGTAAAAACGTGTTTTTCATTTTACAAAATTTTCCAAGAAAATAAATTAATGTTGCCTAAAATCATTCAAAGAACGTGTAACTTTTTTACGAAGTTCAATCTTAAATTTACCTTTATATATTTGATAAAATAAGCTTTAGGTAATAACTTTTATTGTTTTTTTTTTTCAACATTGTTTTATTATTTTTAACACATTCACAACTCATATTGTGCGAACTTAGATTTCTCCAACTGAATGAAAAAGTGTGCGAGTTGCGATTCGAACCCCAAATCCACTTACTTAAATGGCTAATGCTTTGCATTTAATTGACAAACATTCTGTCTATTGAGTTACCTGAACTGACAACTGGCTGACACAATTCACCAAAGCAATCTTTAGACAACAGAATCTCATTAAAAATGAAAAAAAATGTTATTTACGTATCTGTTGTTTAATGGAGTTTCTTTACCCATGGTATATACTGCTAAGATGTTTCAGATAGCATACTAGATTATTAAGGTTGCCTGAGTGAATTGTGTTGGCCGGTTGTCGATTTCAGGTAAATCAAAAGGGAGAGCGTCGGCATTTTAATCCAGAGGTCTTGGATTCGATGCCCCCCTGGAAACTTTTTCACTTTGTTAGAAAAATGCGAATGTAAAACATTTGTAATAATTATATTGCTTTCGGTAATTTTCCAGTATAGGGGACTTGGAGATTCTTTCAAAAGTGTAGCACAATTCGAGCTTCAGAAAGTGAGAATTGTTGCCAAATGATATGAACAGCTATGAAAAAACCTGATGAACTTTTATAGTTGTTTATACATGTATTTATATGCATAAATAGTTACTTTATCTATATTATTATTGTTTTTTTATATACAATTAACTTCTGTTTGTATATAGAAGAAGATAAATGGCTTGTTTATATTAAATAAATTGTATAAATATTCCAAAAAATGCTTGTGTATACCAAATAGTGAATGGATTGTCTGAAAATATGCATGAAAAAGTTCTTCTCTCGCCAAACCCGTTTTTTCTTTCTCGCCAAGGATCCTATAATAGAGAAGTATTGTATTTTCGTTTATTCAAGAGATAAAACATATTTCATAATTCATTATCAGATATTGAAAGACTAAATAAAATTGAAAATAATTCAGAAAAACTCCGGGAATCCTACATATTTATTATTTAATGGCAATGAAATTTTTTCAAACATTTTTAATCAAATATTGGACATCCGTTTAAGAGTTATTAAAACGATTAAATGTTATTCAGATATTAATATATTTTGGATTAAAAAAATTTATATGTATTAAGAATCTGAAATTGGTGGTCTTTTAACAATAATATAGATTTTATAAAAATACAGAAGAAATTCTATGAATTAGAAAATAACCCTTTTAGAAGAAATTATTGACAAAGTGTTTTATTGTTATGTAATAAAATTTTTGTTTATTTTAGTGCCATATTTACTCATTTTGGAAACTATTGATAGTTGTGGGAAAGTAGTTTTTACTTTTTCTAGTACTACTTTTACTAGTAGACATTACTTTTCTTCTGAAATTCCATGTCCTTTCTTTTTTTAATTAAAAAAAATTATAAACAGATTTTATGTATTTGTTAGGAAAATAAATCGATTTCAAAAACTACATTAAATCAGTATAATTTTTAAGGATTTTTTTTTTTTTTTTTTTTTTTTGCAAAAATGTCTTTGAAGTTAAGTTCACATATTGAGGACCCAAGCAATGAGAAGCCAAGGGGTATAAGTGACAAAATTGAAAAAAAATGAGTTAAGTGCACAGGCTGGAAATAAGTCTATTTGTTTGTAGGTAAAGAGATATAAGGGATTTTTTAATTATGCGCTGCGTTCTAGGGGTCAATTACTTAACCTTTTTCCCGAAACCGTAAAACGCGTAGAGCCCAAGGGGTATAAGTGCATTTGCATCCGTTGACGTCCACATAGCTAAACCGCGACCAATGACATACAAGGACAGTTCATGGCTTTTAAAATGCCACACGAATTT
The DNA here is from genome assembly GCA_963932465.1 of Maratus speciosus. Lineage (NCBI taxonomy): Eukaryota > Metazoa > Arthropoda > Arachnida > Araneae > Salticidae > Maratus > Maratus speciosus. The sequence goes on from OZ010788.1 coordinate 172,322,013, forward strand.
AATCATCTTTAAATGGCGATTGGCACAAAAAGACGAAAATGTTTCCAACAAACGGTTGCAAAACATAGTAAATAAAAGGAAGAAACAGCTTCTACTCACGATGAAAGCGGAAGAAAAGAACCGTTGAATAAAATTCCACAACACAGTATTAAGGTCATCAAAGAACACATAATCAAGTTTCCACGATACACGAGCCATTATACTACAGAAAAGACCACCGACCGTAAATACCTGAATCCAGAACTCAATTTAAAGGATATGTACAAACTCTATGTTCACTTTGCCTAGAAGAAAAGCGCGTACAGCCGGTCAAGGAAAGTTTCTATAGACACATTTTTTATATGAGTTTTCACCGACCGGGGATTGACACATGTGCTATGTGTGACAAGCTACAATTGAAAATAGACCATGGAAATGCAGATGAGAAACAGCAAGCAGACACTCAAAAGGAACTACATCTTTGCAAAGCAGAAGCTGTTAGATTAGCCAATGACGCATTCCAAAATTTAAACGATGATTCAAAGGTTGCGATATGTTTTGACTTGAAAAATCATGCCCAACTCTTGATGTAACCACGTCTAAGGCTTATTACCTACGTCAACTTTGAACGTACAACTTGAACATTCATAATCTTGAAAGCGGAACTGTCCCCATGTACATGTGACATGAAGGCCAGGCTTTTCGTGATTGCCAAGAGATCGCATTCTGTCTTTTGAAGTTTATAAAGACTCTTCCCTCTCAAGTCAGACATATTATAGCTTTTAGTGACAATTGTAGAGGGCAGAATGAAAGCCACTTGATTGTGAAGTTCTGGCTGTACATCATAAAAAATGCACATATAGAAACAGTTGATCATCGCTTTTTGATTTCCGGACACTCCTACAATGAATGTAACCAATATTTTAGGATCTATATGCTCCAGAGTACTTGGCTCAATTTGTAAATGATTCCAGAAAAAACTTCACTGTAGAAGTGTAAAAGATGAAGAGTTTATTAATCGCGTCACTTGCAGAAATACTATATAAAGCCAGTGAAAGGTATCTGAAATATCTGCATCTTTCAGATACCTTCAGATACTCTGGCTGCATTTCGAGAAAAAAAACCCCTTCACACTATCCTATAAAGAAACTGCTGGTGGTGAATTAGAACCTTTCCAAGAGCTAAAGGTGAAGTCCAGACGTGCCGGAAGATGCCCTACAGTTCTGCCTGAGTTTCCCATAGCACAAGAAAAACCGAAACTCAAGTACCTTAAGTTTAAAAATATCTTTGAGCAATTGCAGTTTGTACCTCGAGAGTACCACTTTTTCTACCGAGATCTTCCTCACCAAGTGGCACCAGGACAGACTGAAACCCCGCACGCTTCTGAAGATCAAGCTGATGAGCCTAATTGTGATTATCAAACTGATGAAAAGGAGATAATGTAGATGTGTTGTTCCCATGTTATCACTAGAAGAATATTGTTCCATATTTTTAAACTGTTTTGCGTCTTTTTTTTATTTTTAGAATTTACTTTCTTATAAGTTAAATAAAGGCATTTTAACGGTTAAAAACTTATAAAATTTCAATGTTTTAAAACTTATATAATAAAATTTTAACACTTACGTACATTAGAACAAAATTTTGTCCTTTCATTCATTTGTATTAACATTGTTCTTAATTTTTTCATCAATCCTTTTTTTAATTTCATAATTTTTGATTTTTAAAACTTATATTAAAACAAAATTGTGTCCTTTCATTCATTTGCATCGACATTGTTCTTAAAATTTCTATAAATTCCTTTTTTTATTTCATAATTTTTTTATTTCTTGTGTACCGCATGGTAGCCAAAGGGCACAGGTGCCGAATGATTGTAAATATTGCTTAGTTATAAATTTAAATAAAATTGTACTCCACTTTTTTTCACAGTTATTTAGATAAGAGTTCACTGTAAAAAAACCCATTGTAGATTTGCCAGAACAAACTGCTGGCGTCCGAATTGTCAGCAAATTGTGCTGTTAATTTTACGCAACTACTGTATTTGTCATGTTCATATAGTCAAGAAGCCAAAGAAAGCTACAGCACATTCGACTGTGGTCGAGATTGAGCGCGAGATGACCAGTACTTTGTACTGTAAAAATGTCGTTTTTTTTTCAGTGTTCATAGACCACTAAGAAATCAGAAATCAGCATATTTCAATTCAGTTAATTACTATTGATTTTCAACTTTGAACTCAGTTTACTCGAAATCTAAATTTTGTCACTTGTATCCCTTGGCATCTGGGGTCCTCATATGTATGCACAAAAATTACATAAATTTATCTGTTGACACTCAAAATTGACGCTTATCGCGAACAACTTTGGTGTGTGACAATATACTGTTAAAAATTTGCAACAAACTGCCCACCCATTTCACTGTTTTTATAAATAACAGTTACTTCACCATATTATGAAGGGTTCTTATTGGTCAGAATAGAAATAAATTACGGTTACGTAACCGTTTTCAATAAAAACGGTTGATTGACTGGACAGTTTATTGTAGATATTTAAGATGTACCAAGATATATTCCAAAGGACAACGACATGATAAATAAAATGTGAAAGTGAATGTGACTTTGGGTCTGTATGAATAAGTACACATTTTTAATGCCACTGTTTTCGAATAGTAATCTTCGTAATATTCAATCTACTATTTTGCGATTTAATAAGTCCACTGTTAAAAATTTGCAGCAAACTGCCTATTCATTCTACCGTTTTTATGGAAAATGGTTACATAGCAGTAATTTAATTCTATTCTGACCGTATTATTGCCCATATTATGGTAAATATAGTTAAATTAAGGTTATGTAACCGTTCTCTATAAAACCGGTCGAAGGTCAGGACAGTTTGTTAAAAATATTTAACAGTGCCTAATACTTCTATTAGGGAAGGTGTCACTTAAATTCCGTCATTTTTAGCATTTATGCAGTTAATGGCTAATCCTTAGGTCTTAATTACTCGCACTGATGCAATTTGTACACCAGTTGAATGTTACAAATTGACATCGTTCGAAAATGCTGTCAGATGCCTTTGATATGGGTTTTTTAAAATAACGTATTACATGGTATTTGAATTTATTTACTAATCTTATAAAATATTAAAAATTTTCCTATAAATTAGAAATAGGGTAACTCTACGATAGATGGCCATAGTTTTTAAGGATTGCAGTAAAAATTCTTAGAATGCAAATACAAGAAATATTTATGCATGTTTGAAATTCTTATGCATATGCTCATCATATTTTGGACAAAAAATAATTACATGTCGAGAACAAAAAGTGGGAAACGAAATTGAATTTAAAATGGCAGATAGCAATCCAATACAAGAAAGAAAAAATGAAGTTAAAACAGCAAAAAATAACACATTTCAAGTAGTTAATCATGAAAAACACATAGAAATTTGTAAAGATGCAATTATATCACGGAAAATCCGTGAATAAAATTTGAATAAACAAATGTTAAGTATAATTTCAATCCTACACTTTTTGTAAGATTTTACCATATTTTCGGCAAAGATAATTGATGGTTTGTACACGTTTTATGGAACCATTTCTGGCACCTTATGTATTGTATCCAGTAATCCTTTTTGGTTTTGGTATTATATTCTTTTCCACAACCAACACAGGGATCCTCATCCAATTCTATTCTCTCGGAATCCGTAGAATTTAATAATTTCAAATGTATTTAATCTTCTTCGCTTCTATAAGTGTCATTTTTTTGTTTTTTTCTCACGTTTATTATAGTTTTTTCACGGTTTTAAGTTTATTTATAAACTTTATCTGTTTCTGTGACGAATGTTTCCGAAGTTTTCCAATATTTTCTGAAACAAAAATACATCGTTAGGTTCTATTGTATTATTGCTAATGAAATATTTATATTAGTTAACATTCAAATAATTATATAAATTAATATACGTATAAAGATAAAAATTACATAATTATTTTAAAAAGAATTATATTTAGTTAAAATCCCCACTCCATATAATTTTTAAATATTGATTATATGTGGCCATCTCTCCTCGATTTGATATGGCCATCTCTCCTAAAATTGATCGACAGATTACCACCCACTTTAAAGCATCACTACCCCTTTGTACGTCTTTGTTTCAGACTGATTAAAGATTGGATTATATACATGCCTTAAAAGTGCTTATAGTAACTAAAAATATAACACAGGTACTGCAAAACATTCAGGTACCTAACACAACAAAAATGTCCAACCACTTAATTAAATAAACATTAAAATTACATTTTCTTTTTATAATTGAAAAACACAGATCCACGTCGCAATGAATGAACATGTTGAACTATTTCTTAGGAACAAAGTTTATGATGCCATCTACGGTATAGTTTTTGAAATATTTAGAGTGACCATCTCTCCTCTATGGCCATCTATCCCAGAATTACCCTATATGATGTACAAAATACACCGTGGGGGAAGTTTTGCTGTGTAAAGTTGCGCGAGTATCTAAGGGCTAAGTTTCAGACTTAAGTAATTTATATTTATTTTGTCACATATCTAATAAAACGTAATTAATATCTTATTTCTTATCATTTGTAAAGACTGAATCCTACTGACTGTAAAAGCAACTTAAGCCCAAAGGTTTTTTTAAAGTTTATTTAAAATTCTTTTAAAATTAATAATTTATAAACCGCATAGATATTTAAAGATTTAAAAAATATAGTGAGGATAGAAAAGTTCTTAAAATATCTAGCATTTGTATGAGGTACAGTTTTTATTATGTACATTTATGTGGATAAATAATTCGAATACAATGTTAAGTAAAGGATGATTTTCTAAGCACTTTAATTTGCTCTAATATTTCTCATAATTATATAAAAAAAAGACAAATTCTCTTTAGGCATTGCACCATTTTATGCTTGGAAAAAGGTATTTAAATTTTAATATTTCAACTGTGTCAGATTGAAAAATAAGTGTTTTAAATAAAAAAATATGTTTCTTGTATTATCAGATAGATATCTAATTATTATGTTTTATTTCATCTACAATAAAAAGAGTTAATTTCTGATAAAACTTATAATAATTTCAATTTCAAATTCAATTTATGTATTAGCAAGCAATTCTGTTTCTTTGTAGTATAAAGGGATATTAAAAGTCTTCATCTAGCCTTAATGGTAAATAATAATAAACAGCTTTAATATTTTCAAAACAATAATTCATCATAAAAGTTTAATAATGCTCAAATATTTAATTCCCAAATGCCTGGATACTTCACTCAACTGACAAGAGATATTGCTCTCAACGGCGAAATAAATCTGAGCTCATTTCTTATAATTATATTCCTTAGACAGTTAGAATATGATCTTATTTATATAGTACTTGAAATGATGGTATTTTTTGTTAAAATATATTCTGGAATGAAATGAAATACTTAAATATAATAATTTAATGTATAAACAGAGTTTATTACTTTCATTATTCCCTATAAGTTACACAATCACATAAACACATTTTTAAAACTATAATCCATGGTAGATGTAATAATATTCAGGCGTTTAGTCCACAAATATAAAATAATTTTACTTAAAGGACTAAGAAAATAAGAAAATGGCGATTTAAAAGCCGAAAATACGGCTTAGAGCTATTTTCGCTAGATATATCAAAGAGGATTAATTATAAAAAGCATTCGATGCCCCGAGATGTTTAGTAAAAATAGTCTAGAAGTAAATTATAACATTAATGAATTCACAATGAGTCGTTAAGGAATAATAAAGCAATCGTTATATTTTCATGTAAAAATTTATCCAAAAAATTAAAAATGCTCAGAAATTTAATCCTGGGTCAAAATGAGAGAAATCTCAAGTGAGTGACTTATGTAAATGTTTTCTTTTATAGATCTAAGCGGAAGTTCATACATTTGGAAGGGTTTACTGACTGTGGAGTTTTATAAAAAGTAACCTAAAATTATGATTATGAAGAGAAATATTATTCCAAAAGTTAGCACTAATGAGTTATGATAGATATGCATTGAAGAAATGAGAAACAAAATCTGTATTCTATAACATACTCGCTCATTTCCTATTCTTGTTTGGACATTATTATGCAGTGTCCCTAAAGTACCGACCGCTATTGTTACAAAACTTTTTAACTGATGGATTATTTAATAAAGCAGGTAATTTCTTACAAATATTCTGCAGTATCTAAAGTTTGTTTTTTTTGGAGTACAATATGGATTACCATACTTCAAAGTTCTGTGAGGAGGTACCTTTGGTTGCATGCAACCAAATAATTAGTCTGCATGCTGCTATATCTGCATGCTGCTATATCTGCATGCAAATAAGGATTCATGATATATAATACAGCTCTGTCTGTCGTCGCTTTTTGGGCATTTTTTCATAAATATTGAACATATATTATCATGTCTCTATTGTTGATGTAGTCATAAAACAAAGACTGTCTCACGCGCAATTTTCCTATCCATTATGTCTTAGAAGCACTTTTAATACATTTTGAACAGTTTTATAACCAGATAAAATAAATTACAACTACTTTGTGACATTAAAAATGTCTAAAATGATATTGAAATCCATGCCGATATTTTGCTATATTAATTATTATATTACTCATATAATATATATTATACATTATAATATTATTATACTATATTATATTATATATTATTATAGTAAATTATATTATATTATATATGTTATTATTATATTATTACATTATAGTATTATATTAAAATGCACAAATAATTGTGCAATTTTTAGTTCCCATATGCTCTTTTTAACAGCTGTCGCATCTCGATATTTTTTTATTTTAAATTTCTTTTATTTTAGAAAATAAAAAGAAGTAACCCGATTATTCCCCTGAAACCAATAATATTTTAAATGGAACACTATGAGATTATATTTGTTTTTTTTTTGTTTTTTTTCGAGAAGGTTTTTAATATTTAAACTCGAGGAGCACAAATTTATAAAACAAAATGCATTATAAATGGGTATTTTCAAGCTCTCATTTTTAAATAGATTGTCTTTATAATGTTGTAGGGTTTTAAAACCGTATCTAAAGGAATATTTCGTTTGGAAGCATCTACAGGATAGTCATAAAAAAAATTCCCCGATATATGAACACCTATCGGTAAAACTGCTCAATTAATCGAAAGGAAATTTCAGATATAGTTATTTGAAGGAATGTGCTCGAGATCATGATGATTTAAAGAAATAGAGCTCTCCCGATTGTGGTTACAGTGAAAAAAAAATCGAAACTTTTGAATGGCATCACCAACTTTTTTCCTCCGCAGATTCTTCAGCGCATTGAAAAATCATAAAAGTCGCAAAATTGAATGCTACACTTATGACAAAAATTTCCGACGCAAAACATTTGCAAAGAGGAGCACTTTAAAGGAAAAATAAGAACACAAGAGAATGTTAAAAGGGAAAAGGAAAAAAAACGTTTATTGGAATTAGCAGTTTTCAACGTTTTCATTTTCAGAGGCGACAATACATTGCATGCGGGAGATTCTTGACAACAATGACGAACAGATGGAAGAATCTGTATAACTTCACGTCTTATAGCACCTTTAAATTCTTACGAATATCTTAAATTTGTTGTGTACACCTTAATTTCAGATAACCTCAGAACCAAAAATTTATCGAAGTGGGGGATCGCAGTTGTCACGAAACTGCAAAGTTACAGGAGATGACTCTATCACCAAACTGCTGTTGCATCACTTGCCGAACAGATGTAGCGACGCGTGGAGGAGCACCATCTTGCATCCCTACAATGTCATTAAGGACATTTCTCTGCTGCAAATCTGGAATTGCGTAATTCTGCAACATTGTATGTATTCCGATCACTTGTGATAGAGCACATTTTCATACCTGTGGAAGTGACCTGTTCGAAGAAGTGTGGAACCGAGAACGACTGTACTTGCGATGCCACACCGCACAATCCCTTTAGCTTCGTGTAAAGGCATTGGTACCACATCGTGAAGATTTTCGTCAGCCCCGTGAACTCAGTTTTTGGATTTTACGTTTCCAGTTAAGGAAAATTTGCCTCGTCCGTCCATAATATTCGCAGCGGTAACCTTCTATCTTCATCATATCTGATGAGGAAATAATTTGCAGTCTAAACGCTGTTGCTCGTCTCCAGGTTGTAACATCTGGATGTGCTGGAATCGATAAGGAAACATCGACAATGCAGAATGCAGAATCTTGAGGACCGTGATTTTCGGTACATCCAAACTGCGAGATACACTTCTTGCAGTATGCAATGTGCCTGCAATAATCGTATTATGCACTTCCACAACAACTTCAACAGGAAAAGATGGTCGTGCGGATCGTGGTCTGTCCCATGTGCATCCAGATTCTTAATTTTTCTTTTTTACCAAATCACATACAGTTTTTAGGGAACATGGGTCTCGTCGCACTTTATGAGTTCGCCGATAAACTTGCTGTGCTTCGGCAGTATTATCCTCGTTCAGATAAAACAGCCTTATCAATTCACCTCGTTATTTTCTGGTAAGTGTCATCTTGTTGGTACGTTCGAACACTTGATTGAAGAAACAATTTTCCCACACTGCTTATTAAAGTTTTCCCACATACAATGCTTTGCACATGTTTTCCTTTGATCGGTGCTTTTACTCTGTCTATCCCTGTGAATTATGGAAATTTTGTTAATGCACCACCTCTCTCTATTGTCATTAGTACTTTACAATGCACATCTTTGCAAATGTTTTATGGCAGAAGTTTTCGAAATACGTGTTTAATTCCAACACCATTTATGGTTTTCAAATGCGCTTATGAGTCTGCGCAGGAAAAAAGTTTGTCATTCCAAAATTTCAAAGATTTTTTCCTGTAACCGTGAACGTGAGGGCTGTTTTGTTTCAAATCATCAGGATCTTGAGCAGTACTTTCAAATAACTATATCTGAAATTTCCTTTTGATTGTTTGCGCTGTTAGGCCGCTAGGTGTTCATATAGCTGGGATTTTTTTTTTTTATGACCACACTATATAATCTATTTTGAGTTGTTTTCTAAATTGATGAATAAATTGTAACCGCCTTAAAATATTTAAATATTAAAATTTTTCGCTACATTTTTCCTCCTAATATTATCACAATATAAAAATTCTAGTCCATCATGTTGCTCTTTTTTAACAGCAGCCTCCTCTATATAGCTTTTCTCTCTAAATTTCATTTATCTTACTAAATAAAAAATCCCGTTGCGTTGCAAAAAATTAAAAGCACATCCAACCATAGTTATCCTCATCAACATAATTTGTTCAAGACATCACAATCTCTGATCTTCTTTCTTTACCGTTAATTAACTTTTTCTACGCTGAAATTCCTTAATATTATTTTGTTCATTAACGATTACTTATACATACGGTTAATAAAGTTTTAAAGGGTTTATTGATACTCAATTAGTACATATTTTTTCTATGAGATCATTCATGCAATTATTGCCTTTATCTATCCTATACATTAAATTAAAATAACGACTCTGCTTATAGTTTATTATTTAAATCTTTAAGTAAATATTTGAATTACTAAACAAAATAAAATTTAAGAATATTATCTGCTGTTTAACTGTGTTCACAGAATATCAATTGAAGGATTTTTTTGCTTTTATTTGCAGACCATAATTTTTAATCTAGTTTAATGTAAAATAAATTTTATTTAATACATTTTTATTATCTTTGTAAAATATTTCGAAACTTGGGTGTGTAGGATAGTTATTTAAAAAATTGCATTGTTTTGATAAATATACAGATTGTCTTTCCCACCGTTGATCAAAAGATAATTCATAAAGCATCAGGTTTAGAGATATCGTTCAAAATTCAAAATTATTTCAAACATTCTGTTGGTTCTTATATTCTTAAAGAGAAAATCCTTCCATGCTTTAATTCATGTTGCCTTTGTAAAATAGATATGACGCTGCTTCGATCTGATGTAAATATCTCCGTGGGTAAGGAAAAAATTCCCTTCATTTGTTGTGAAATTTTCGTCGTGTACCCAGGCATAACGTGCGATATATTTAATCGATTTAAAACCTTCTCACCGCCGTGAACTGATTTATCCGTTCACAATGCTATAGGTCTCACTGCAATAAAAGTATTTTTTAAATTAGTATAATTCTACAGATATAATCCAAATTTGAATGATTAGGTTATGATTAATACTCTCAAGGATTATATTTCATTACATAATTAATTTTTTTATATCATGTTGAAAAAAATATCTTTTTTTAGCATTTTAATAAAATTACATAGAAAACAACATTACAATTTTGTCCTTTTCCTCGGCGGTCAAGGGGTTAAAGTGAAATTAGATACCAAACAGCATCAAAAGGTTTTCATTTTGTGTTATTAAGGCTCCTCATCAGTCAGGCTAGAAATTCCCCTCTCTCATTCTAAACCTATTGGCTTCGAATGCAACCGTATCTTTCAAATTTATCCTCTGAAAAAAAAAGTTTCATCTGTTTTCTGTATGTTCTTCTTGAAGATTTTTTTTTCTTTATTGTTAAAAATATTTTTTTAATACATTGTTAATTTTATTTAATGTGATAAAATACTGTTACAATTTGCCTGCTTTACTTAGATTTTAACACTTAAAATACAAAATTAAATATATAAGGTGTTCTGGGGTAATAACATCAGGGTAGATAATAACGCCAAGTGCTTATATTTCGCGTAATTATGAAGGAATCCGGGCACCTACAGGTTCTGCGCAGAAGGGCACTGAGTCATCCGAATCACAAGCAACAGCTAAACGTTAATTTGTTCCATTTGTAGACCTTATCGTTGGAAGAAGCACATAAGAGTCAACGATCTAAAATTTTTGAAGTATGTTCTGTGATCTGAAGATTATATATTTATTAGGAAATACTTTGTTTATTTCATAAATTAGTAGTGTATTTCATGTACATTCAAAATGTTGTGGAAGGTTTTGGATGTGTTCACGAGGTAGTTTGTAGTTTAAAATATACTGCACAGTAAATATACCGGGGTAATAACGCCATCCACTCTCGTTATTACTCCGGTTGATTCTTTTCAGTGCTGGAACTAAATGAGAAGAGGTTTTGCTTTATGCATGAGAGAGCATTATTGTCATTGTTGAAAACCAAAAGGATAATGAGAAAATTGTATATAATTTTTTTCAAATAAGTGCTAATTTTTTCATGTCAGAAGAATAAAATATCAAATGATTATTACTGCATCCTGATACCCTAATTAATATTAAGTTAGAGAAATTTTTCAATTTCTAGGGTTGTAGAGTTTGTATCTTTAAAATTGGACAATTTAAATGCCATTATCCCATCGTAATTTATAGTTTAGTTTGTGTTATTACCCACATAAGTGGGTAATAATGTCAAATACCATTGGCCAAGAAAACACGCTGTTACATTTTATGAATACATATCTGCAAAAATATTCTGTCTTATATACATAGTCAATGCGTTGCTGTATCAAATCCTATATCTACCCTATATCTACCCTATATATAAAAAATCCTAATGAAATGAATTTATGAAACGGATATATGCAACGAATTTATGAAACGGATATATGAATCCACTGATTAAACAACTGATTATGTTTTAAGCGATTTCTCCTAAAATATGGAATATTTTGCGATAAAATTAACACCAAAAATCAGCATTGATCCGCAGATCTCAAAAGTGGTATTAGAATTTTTAAATTCGAATTAGTTTTCGAAATATTAATTTTTTTTCCAATTTTATATACATTTTTCTAATGATGGCAACTCAAATTTTAATCAAACAGATATATTTTTTTCATATTTCAGAAAAGGTTGACATGGTTACCCGGCTATTGTTGTTTATTTGATAATAAATGTTTATTTACTTTTTTTTAATAAATTATATAAATTATTTTGTTCTATAATTATTAATTATTTTTTCATATTTCCTTTAGAAAATAATAGAAAATAATTAAAAAATAGTTATTCCGTATACTTAGTTATTCCGTCGACCAATTTCGCCAAATTATATAAATCGCCAAAACACTCGTCAAATTATACAAATTGACAATTTTTATTTTAAATAACAAAAGAATAAATAAATTAGTATAACATTAATAAATATACAAATAAAAAGTCGAAATAAAAATCACTTGATGACGTAAACACGTGTAACTTGCTTAAAGTCAAGTGAATGTGACATTTACGATCAAACATTATTGGCATTTAATCTTATAGTTTGGCGATAGATTTTTGGTCGACTGGATAACTAAGTAATACCAAAAATGCGTATGTAACTGGTATTTGAAAACGAGATTTTCGCCAAATTTTCGGAAAAAAAATCACGCCAAATCTGCTGTGCGTATATGACATCTGGCCAAATATTACCACTCGAAAAAAAAATGCTAACTGGCGAGTTGAAAAAAAAGCTATTGGCAAAATTTGCATCCGGCTAGCGTAATAGTGCCAAGAATTCTTTGCAACCATGGTAAATTTTATGTAGTTTTATTGGAAAATTTTTTTTTGATTTTTTAATCAAAATGGAAAACTTACGGTCTCATATTGGCGCGATTTTTTTTTCTCACGCCAATGTCATATATGGAACGCGCAGTTAACTGAAGCCAAAGTATCGTTAGTTTGCTTGATATGGTAAGCCGGATGTTGTTGTTTATGCTGTTGATGCGTTCCCTAAATTGGCATCGTTAAAAAATCACGCAAATATGGGACGTATATGACATCTGTGCCAAACTTTCATATGAACGGCGTAGGGATCAGACCGTATTTGTTTATGGCAGTTGATGACTTGAACTATTATAATATAGATGAAATGATAGAGATAGAATAATATTTGGCAACTTATCACCTGTGCTTGGCTAACATTAAAGTACCAAAATGGCACGTAGAGTATAAAAAGCGGAGTTGTCCGCCTGGAACTGTTGATGATAGTCTCATGACTTAGATTATTGTTATAGAGATTGTTTTAAAATTCCTGGAGACAAAGACTCGGCATACTTAATTTATTTTATTTTAGCTTCTTTTCAATTGTTTAACTGATCCTCTTTAATCAAAAACGAAAACAACCATTGGATGTCTTAACAGCAACTGATTCGCACTTAAATTTTTGCAATCAAAAGGAATTGAATGGAAACCCGTTTACAGGTAGATCTACAGAGCTTTTTTCAGTATAATTCAATCTTCTATAATATTTTTAAAACCCATCAGATTAGCGTGTTTTTAGATTTTGCAGTGTCTGAATGGGGGTTGGCGAGCGTAGCTTGCAGAGGGCAGAGCCCCCTAGTACTATATAGAATCCTAATGAAATGAATTTATGAAACGACTGAAATGAAACGAATTTATGAAACGACTGATTAAACAACTGATTATATTTCACGGCGAATTCTCCTAAAATATGGAATACTTTGCGATGAAATTAACACCAAAAATCCGTATTGATCAGCAGATCTCAAAACAGGTATTAGATGTTTTAAATTCGAATTAGTTTTCGAAATATTAATTTTTTTCTAATTTTAAATAATTTTCTCTAATGATGGCAACTCAAATTTTAAGCGTAACAAATATTTTTTTTTTCATATTTTAGAAAAGTTTATTATTTTAAACTAATTTAACAACCTGTTAGGCCTCCCTTAATTGTATCCTAAGAAATGTATCATATTACTTTTATTCATAATTCAATTTGTAGTTCATTATCATTTTATTTAATACAAAACTTTCATTTAAAACTGAAACATTTAAAATAAAGGGCTTTCACTTCTTTCTTTTTTAAACAAAAGGAAAAATATTAGGCACAGATATCATATACGCAACTGAGTACCTAACTGGCGCCAACATGGCGCTATTTTGCCTGACATGGTAACCCTTCTATTATTGCTTATAATTATTAATAAATGTTTATTTGAATTTATTTCCTTTTTATTTACAAAAAATGTTCTAAATTGGTTTGTTCTACAGTTATTAATTAAACTTTTTTTTAATCATCGTTATTTCATTTTAAAATTAATCGAAAATAATTAAAAAATACGTATGTAACTGGTATTCAAAAACAAGGTTTTCGCCAACTTGTCGTAAAAAAAAAATTACGCCAAACCCGGTGCATATATGACTATGATACAAATCATGACATTTAATTTCAACTTCAAAGCAATGTTTTAATGATACTACTTCTACCGTCAACCAATTTCGCCAAAGTATATAAATCGCCAAATTATACAAATTGACATAATTTTTTATTTTAAATAACGAAAGAACAAATAAATTAGTATAATATTAATAAAAATACAAATAAAACGCCGAAATAAAAATCACTTGATGGCGTAAACACGTGTAACTTCCTTAAAGTCAAGTGAATGTGAAATTTACGATAAACGATTAATGGCATTTAATCTTATAATTTGGCGACAGATTTTTGGTCGATGATATAACCAAGTCGCACAGTGTTAATTTACCTCTCGAAAACTAAAAGAATACTAACTGGCGAATTTAAAAAAAAGCTATTGGCGAGATTTGCACCCGGCTAACATAAAGGTACCAGGAATCCTTTGCGATCATGACAACTTTTATCTAGTTTTATTCGAAAAAATAATATATTTAATTCTTTAATCAAAACGGAAACCTTTCTTATGAAAAGCGAAGTGATCACCCATAATTATTAATGTTAGTTATATGACTTGGACTATTATAATATAAGTGAAATAATGGCGATAGAATAATGTTTGGTGACTTATCACACCTGTGAATGTCTAGCATTATAGTACCAAAATGGCCGCCTGGAATATAAAAAGCGAAGGGATCCTACCGGAACTGTTGATGATAGTCACATGGCTTATGCTATTATTATAGAGATTGCTTTCAATCCTAAAAACAGCGAAAAGAATAATATTTCCTAAAGATTAAAATTTTATTTACACGTGACTATTAAAAACAGAAAAAAAACCCCTTTAAAATTACTATTAAATGAGTGCGTGTTAAGAGCAGGGAAATATTGAAAATTGTATGTTCACGTGAACATTAAAAGAGAAAGGAAACTTTAAAATAATAAATACATTAACATGTGTTTAACCCTTTAGGGGCAAGGTACTTCTGTTCGTAAAATGTTGAAATCAGTGGATGGCACCAGAATTTACAAACAAATTTCGAAATACGAAAATGTTTTTTTTTGTCATTTACTTAATAAAAGAAAAATTTTCATTCCAATATTCTGGTGCCAATGTGGCATTTAAGAATTAAAATTAAGTGGTCCATAAATGAACCACCGCCCTTGAAGGGGTTAAAGCAGTAACCTTTAGTAATTGTAGTAAATCGTATTATATCAATCGTTTTATAACGCTGTTAAAAAATACCGATAGGAGAAGACTCTGTTTACTTAATTGATTTTATTTCAGGTTCTTTTCAAATGTTTAACTGATCTTCTTCAACCAAACACGAAAACAACCATTGGATGTCTTAACAGCAACTGATTCTGCCTTAAATTTTGCGCTACAGGTTTTTCAGTATAATTCAATCTTCTCTAATCTTTTTAAAACCGATTAGATTAGCGTGCTTTTGATTCTGCAGTGTCTGAACGGGGGTCGGCGAGCGTAGCTTGCAGGGGGCAAAGCCCCCTAGTTTGTCCTGTAAAATCTAAAACTAAGCCATGAAAATTGGTAGAACCTCGACGTGGCGTTATTACCCCACGGCACCTTATTTTAGAAACATTTTGGCAAATAAAACATACCTCAAGCAGAAAACACAGAAAAGAGAAGGTAAACATTTTAATTTTCCGAGAAGAACTTTTAAAAGCACGGATGCATTTCAAGCTCAAGTTTAGCATTAGAGAGGGAAATTTGCGTTCTGTCTTATAACACGTTGTTCTTCATCACATAAAAATCCATTCACGTCAAAACAATTATTTATTAAAAATTTATGAAATTGAAATTTTTATGCTGCAGCTGTATCAAGTCATATTGCAAAACAAATTCCACGCTATGAAAATTAAAACCGCAAGAATTTCATTATTGTACGATAAAAAATAACTGAGTTACGATATTTTCAATTTTATTAAAATTCGAGACTTTCCGGCACTAAAATTGGAAAGATGCTGTTTTATAGGGCCGAAGAGCCGTATAAAAATTCTAGTTTTTTAACTGAATAAAAAAATAGCTATTTTCACGTAACTCGATTTGCGTACTATAGAAAAAATCATTCGAAAACTTTTTGCAGTTACTTCTAAAATTATCGATTTAGTGATTAGCCGTTTGTCATTAATAACAAAAGAGACACCCTATATAAGAATGCATTTACTGTTAACATTTTAGCAGGAAATGAATGTTTTTTTTTTAAATATGGCTGTGTTTAAAGTGTAGCGGGATTTTCTAAAAAAGTACCTTAAACAGAAGTATTTAAAAATAAATAAACCAATAGAAGTTATGTAAGTTTACAACCTGTAATGTTTATTTTGAATATCTAAACTTTCTAAGCTTAATAAATAAAATTAAAAATCTGTTTAATAAAAATATGCATAAAAATTTATTAAAATATTCCATTACAAAATGAACTGGTCTTTAAAAACTTAAAAACCATTGATGTTAAAAATCATATAAAACAGAAAAGATGATTTCCGAGATCTTTCGATCGCAAACGCGATCATTTTCAAGAAATAGCTTCACTAAAATGTTGCATTCACTGTGCTATTTATATACCAGTCATAGAAAAATGATCAGTCTATTATTTGTTGCGGGTGAAGTTGATTCGTCCCGATGCTGAAGTGTTAGATATTTTTTAAATATTAAACCAAATATGACGTATGTCATAGGGTAAAACATCATTGCATACACTCTTACATTTAATTAAAATCTACAATGATTCCATAATTCTCAAAGTACAATAATCGGATGTAGGTATAATAATACTTGCGTTCGCAAAATCTATTTTTAAATTTTGACGTTGATTTAATCTTCAAAGTGCCGTAGATGGTTGGTTAAACTTGATATCTCTCATGTCCTCCCCCAATCGTTCTTTAAATTTTCGAGTGGTCGTATCTATGTAGTTTAACTCATTTTGCTTTTCTGTTTTAAATATGCTTTCTAAGCTTATTTACAAATATCATAACAGTGATCAATGATCGCCTCCATTACTTGAGAAACCAAGATTACAGTGGTACTCACATATCACTCAAATTCAAATATCCCGAAACCAAGTACATCATCACTGTAGTAGATTTTCGATTTCCCAGATTTTGCAGTTCATGTTCAGTGTTGGCACGTAAATGTTTTCTTTAACCCTTTGAGCTCCGATTTATAGAAAATTTGAAAATATGGAAAAGAACAAAACAAACAAACAAACAAAAACACTGTAAATGTGATTGGACGACATTATGAAATTTGACATGGATGGGGGAAATATTTGTTGCCATCAGACGTCTAGGGAAAAATTTCAAAGTATGCAAACATAAGAAATTGCAAGGCATTGCACATTTATTTTAAAATTAGAAGACATCGCAATTTTAAAATTACTATGATTGTAAAAGTTTCTGATTATTATTAATTGCTAGAGTTGTCCAAAAGATAAATAAGTTATCTCTTATAAAGTATTCTTTTTACAACGCTGGAAAGACACATAATTTCTGACACATGAAAATTGGAATGTTTTAAATCATTTCGGAAAAGCGACTAGAGGTAGGCAGCATGTGCTTCTGCCATGTAGGTGTGTAAAGGAAAAGTAAAACCTTTCATTCGTGTTATCCATTTTAATAACAAATGAATTTGTTTATAAATAAAATGTTTTTACTTCTGTCGGAAGACGTTCACCCAACAGAGGCTAAAGGGCTAACATACCTGCACAATAAAAAGGTCAAGCGGTATTTGTCTTCTCGGAGTTCGGATGAATCTGATTACCGCGTAAATTAGTTCATTTATTTTAAAATTAAAAGACATTGCAATTTTAAAATTACTATAATTATAAAAATTTCAGATTATTATTAAATACTAGAAGCGTCCAAAAGATAAATAAGTTATCTCTTATAAAGTATTCTTTTTTATAACGCTCCAAAAACACAAATTTCTGACTCATGAAAATTGGAATTTTATAATTCATCTTAGCAAAGCGACTAGACATGCTTCTGCCATGTAGGTTTGTAAAGGCAAAGTAAAACCTTTCATTCGTGTTATCCGTTTTAATATCAAATGATTTTGTTTATAAATAAAATATTTTTACTTCTGTCGGAAGACGTTCATCCAACACAGGATAAAGGGCTAACATGCCCGCACAACAAAAACGTCACACGGTATTTGTCTTGTTGAAATTTAGATTAATCTGATTACCGCCTAAAACAGTGAATTTATTTTAAAATTAGAAGACATTGCAAATTTAAAATTGCTATAATTATAAACATTTCAGATTATTATTAAATACTAGAAGTTTCCAAAATATAAATAAGTTATCTCTTATAAAGTATCTTTTTTTATAACGCTCGAAAAACCCAAAATCACTTACTCGTGAAAGTTGGAATGTTTTAATTCATCTCGGAAAAGCGACTAGGCATTGGCAGAGTGTGCTTCTGCCATGTAGGTTTGTAAAGACAAAGTAAAACCTTTCATTCGTGTTATCCGTTTTAATATCAAATGAATTTGTTTATAAATAAAATATTTTTACTTCTGCCGGAAGACATTCATCCAACAGAGGCTAAAGAGCTAACGTTCTCGCACAACAAAAAGTCACACGGTGTCTTGTTGGAGTTCGGATGAATCCGATTACCGCGTAAGACATTGCATTTATTTTAAAATTAGAAGACACTGCAATTTTAAAATTACTATAATTGTAAAAATTTCAGATTATTATTAAATGCTAGAAGTGTCTAAAAGACAAATATGTTATCTCTTTTAACGTTTCCACACAACAAAAAGTAAAACGGTATTAGTCTTGTAGGAGTTCGGAAAAATTTGATTACCGCCCAATGTTCATGCCGCTGTTGGTTGATATATTACATATCTTTTAAATGACACATATGGGCCATTCTCACAATCTTTTCCCTCAAAAATAATTTTTATTTTAGTACATATTCGTGTGTTTTTTTAAATTTCATATACTGGAGAACATCCCATTGTATGATTGCATAACAATATTAATGAGATAAGTTTTGGACGATGTTGGGGGTCCAAATAACACGAAAACTCCTATACCGTCCCGTGTACCTGATGATGATTTTTAAGTTTGGAGCTGTCTGTGTAAAATTGTTTCAATAAAAGTAATTCGATGTAATTTTTCTCCAAAACTGGGACAATTGTTTTATATAAATATGTAGCAAAAAATTATCCTGACACATTTTTAAGGTTAATATTATTTTTTAAACTCTGTCCCTGGGTTTTAGATTCCTTACCATTCCTCTTGCTAAACTTATACAGAAAATCACTTCAGATGCAGCTACATAATTTTTTTCAACTTTTTTTCTCATGCAGAAGTATGATAGAGAAAGAATGGCTAAAATTCCTGGACAGGAAATTTACTGCAGAATTTAAATCAGCATTTAAATAACAATTTCAAGCATCGTGGCTTTATTGGTAGTCTTACCGTCCCGAAGGTTTATTCCTGTTTTTCTCGAGGTAATTTTTTAAAAATTTAATCCAATGTAAATAACTGTGTCTAAAAATCAAGGAACATTGTGGCTATCACTTAGTTTTAACATGATTTGTCTAAAAATAGTGGTAATTTTCCTTACCGTCCCACCCTTACGATCCCTTTGTTTTCCATTACCATCCCTTTTTCTCCTATACAATGCCCTATTTTCCCTTCCGTCCCATCTTTAATACCCCTTTAACGCAATGTTATACCAAAATTTTGTACTAAAAATACTATATTGTTATTATTTCTTATTTGAATGACCTATGGGTACAATGCAAATTAATTATAAGTAAAAATTTAGAAGAAAATAGAAAGTTATAGTGGTAAAATGGTAAGGAAAATTAAACTCGGAAGTTTCACTTAAACCTCAGTTAAATAAAAAAAAAAATTATCTGCTGACCATTATTTCTTTATTTTGAATCATTAAGGCATTCGTCTATGAGATTAAAATGTTATTTTAGCAAGTTTAATTTCACCAGATTTTTATTTCTGAAAGTTAAAAGATTGTGAGAATGCCCCATATGTGAGGGAAAAACTCTAGATATTCGTGAATAATTGTCAACAATTTTAGAGTTGTGCAATTCATATTTCTTTTCACTAATGATACCGTTTGAAGTTCCTAATATTTCTTTTGGCTACGCTGTATATGATTATTAATAATATCTAATTTTTACAACATCTAATATTTTTTTGTTAGAAATTTATGGTAGAATATTCATAGTTAGAAATATCAAATACTTTATCCGATACCTTATAATTTTTAATTCTGTGAGATTTTCTATTTCATTTACTGTGTAGATTTATTTAGCCGTGCTAGGATTATTCTTTGTACACGATGTTTCATAATACTTTTATTATGTACGCTGATTTTGTGATGATACGGTTATTTTCTGTACACGAGAATTAACATGAGACATTCGGATAAAATTGGTAAAATTAAACATTTAAGTCCAAACAAAAGTTTGTTCCTGTTCTGGAGTAATAACTTCGTATTTTCTTCATACATTTGCTACCATTATTATTATTTAATAATAATGGTAGATTATTTTAACACGTGAAATAAAAGTCTACTCCAAACATTGTGTTTTGGAAAGGTGGTGACAAACTTATAAAATATATTGGACGCTGTGTGTGTGCTGATCCAAAGACATATTGGCTCTAATCTCGTTCGAATATGCTAGCATTTTGTAATTAAAAATGTTTCAAACTGAATAATAATTGAATATGTAGTTTTATAATAATTTTATTCCAAAATCTAGGTCAACATTTTGAAAGGAATGTGATGTTTCGATTTTTTTTCTACCCCCCCCCCTTTTTGATCAACAGATGGCGCCGCTAGAGTGGTTTTTAAAGGATTTTTTTAAGTTTCCGTTTTGAATACAATTTTTGCCAATGTAGCATGTAGATTGTTTCCTGTCGATTTGTGTTTTTAGAAAATTTTAATCCTGAAGATGGTTTTGAAGATTAAACTGAAACGTTGAGTTTTATTTTATTTGTGGGTTTTTATTTTTACACCATCTTTAAATTTATGAATAAAGTATACGTTGGATTAGCAACCTCTATTTTTTTTTTATCATGTGCTTTATTCTTATTTTCAAAGTATCTTACGAATAAGAGAGTTTCTTTGTATAATTATGTATTTCTTTATCACATCCATCAGATATGTCATTTATTATTTGTTTGTTTATCGTTTCCTTTTTATTATTAATACCATGCTTATAAACATAAATTTAATGATAATTCGTGGTCTAATGTCAGGATTTCCAACAGATTTGCCAGCAGCAAAAATGTCTGTCTTACGAACAATTACTGAACTAGTATTTTTTATGATTTTGTTGCTTTGTATATTTTCAGACTCATTATTTTTATCATTTGCAAACCCTTCCTTTAAATTATACATAAAAAATAATTCTTTGAATGAATTTATAATCAATTATAGAGTTGCTGTATATAATAGGCAGACATTTTTACCCGCAAAAGTCAGTAAAATATATTTTCGGATATAGGCATGTATATATTTTTTTAGAAAACAGCAAGTTAAGCAAAAATTTCCAGTTAGTTGTTTACAACATTATCGGTCTATTTCAAAACGTTTCAACAACATAGTAAAGAAATAAAACTGTGTGTACTATTAACTAATGAACACTTTTTTTTTAACCTCTCATAAAATTTGACTCCTGAAATAAACATGACAGTCGATTAAAGCTCTGCTTTTGGTTGGCTAACAAGATTTTACCCGAATGCGCGAATAAAACCTTGCTAATTTTAACGCCAATTTGTTTTGCTGCGGGTCGGATTCGGGTCGTGACTTTAAATGTTTCGGTTTCGGTCTGAGGTTTGAGTTTTTTGGATCAGATCCTGGTTTTTCGAAAGAAAGTCCTGAATATTTTAAAATTGAAAAACATTTATGCTTAAATATTAAGGAGACTATAGGTGTTCATTTTTATAAAAGAAAGACGTGATTTTTTTTTTTTTTTTTTGAAAAAATTGTATACTTAAATATTAAGGAAACAATATATGTTCATTTTTATAAAAGAAAGATATGAATATTTTAAAATAAAAAAAAAGTGTATACTTAATGATTAAGGATACTATATGTATTCATTTTTATAAAAGAAAGACATGAATATTTTAAAATTGAAAAGAAAAAACTTTATACTTAAATATTAAGGCGATTATGTGTTCATTTTTATAAAAGAAAGATAAAATTGATATTAAAAATATTATTATAGACTACATTTCCATACTTGTATTAAAATGGATTCATTTTCTTGTACTTCGGGTTCGGGTTTGAATAATTTGTGTTTGGGCCGGCTTCGAGTTGAAGTGCGTCAAGTTCTAGTTGGGTTTAATAAATAAGCTCCGGATCTATCGCTAACAACCACTTTTGAAAAATAGAATATTTGACGAAATTTTTTTTGTCATGTTCATGTTGATATTAAGCAGAATTTACGGGTTCGGGTCGGTTACAATCCGACAATTTCTGTACTCTAAAATAGGTGCAGATTGGCTATGAAATTTTTTTTACTGTAAAATCTAAATCTGTTAAAAAGTAAATAAGCATCGAATCTATCACTTACAACTGCATTTGAAAAATATTTTTTTTTTTTACTTTTTTCATCTTTTTACACTGTTTTATTTAATTTGAAGAATGAATAACTGTCGACAGAAACAATGTTAATACAGTAACAGATAGAAAAATTGTCTTTTTTTTCACCATTCTAAACTATTTATCAATCCGTGCAAAACGTTTCGAATTATGTGTATTTCATCGTAATAAAAGGTAAAAAAATATATCGAAATAAAAGTTTCAGTTTTCTAAAATGTTTATTTATTTTATTTCGTAATTTCAATAATAATGGCTAATATTTTTCCTATTTTATAAAAATTCTTTTTATGAAATTTTAGTTTTATTGTTATTATAATTAAGTAACACAAATTAGAATATTGTAAAAGTAATTCCATTTTACATCTTTAAAACCTTTCCATAACTATTATAGACTTTTTTCATAAAGTAATGTAAATGCTTACTTTTTATCAAAATAAATTATAGACGGCTTAATTCTTACATAAATTCAAATTAAATTTTAGCAGTTTTTAATAAAAAGGAATATGCAAAATAATTTTTTCCTTTTTTTAATAACGGGAAGTAAAAATAATTTAGCAGAAAAACTAAGCTATTTTGTTGCATAAAATTTGTAAAATAATTGAAAGAAAGTTTTGTTTTTTGTCATTTTAAGAGTTAATATTCTTCTGATCTCGATATTCAAATGTAGATTAAATGTTAATTAATGAAAATTTATTGTAATCTGACTTTTTCATAAACACCTTAGATAATTATATATCTTGGGAATACTTTGAGCATAATTACTCATTTTGTTACTTCTATTAATAATTCAGAGGCAAGCCAACAAAAGCAATACAGCAAACAACTTTGGTTTATTTTATGATCCACAAACAACAATAGCACTGTCCAAAACTGCCAGGTTTTACGCTTTTTTTCTACCACTTATTTTTAACAAAGAAATGTGTCTTATTTAGACATCGAAAACACAGGATTAAATAAGGCGCTTTTTTTTTAATCAAAAATAGTGGTAGGAAAAAAGCGTAAAAGTTGTCAGCTATGGCACTCTCACACATTTTAGGGAACTGTCATATGCAGGTAATAATTAAGTAGGTTTAATTATTGTTAATTTGAAAGAAAATACGAAAATACATGTAAAATAACAATTTAGGGATAAATAATAAATGCATACGTACGAATTATGTTGGGAATAATGTCTTTTTTACAATTAACTACGAATAGACAAGAAGTATACTGATGAAATTTAGCAAACGACTTTGGTTCCGTTTATCACCCGCACTAATTAACAACGCCGCACTTTTTTGGTAACTGCCATACATATATAACAGTAAGAAAATACAATTATGTACTTGTTAATACACTATGACGCAAAAGTTTAGACAATGAAGAAATTCTTACATACTTTGAAAAATATTTATCCAATTTTCAAATCACTGCTTGAAATTAATGTGCTGTACATATAAACAATATTTATAACAAAGAAAAGTGGAATTGTGCATATTGCAATAAATTAAATGGTAACAAAAATAAACTGCTGTCTCAAAAGTTTAGACACAAATTAAATAAAATCGAAATAAACAATTTTTAAAACCTGGTTGCGCATCCATGCTTATGTATTACGTCATATACACGAGATTGCATGGAAGAAACTAAATCTTGCATAGTTTGTGGATCGATATCGTACCATGCATTCTCAATAGATGTCTTAAGTTCCTTTTCAGAAGAGTATTGTCTAGCGTTGCTATAAACTTTGCGACACATGATGCTCCAAAGGTTTTCTATAGGGTTAAGATCTGGGCTATATGCTGGCCAGCCGAGAACTCTTATATTATGGGAATTAAACCAAGATTTTGAATGTTTTGCAGTGTGAATTGAAGCATTGTCTTGCTGAAATTCCCACTGAGGACCCCCTAGAAGCTCAGCAAATGGCAGTATGTTTTCTTCTAATGTCTGTGTATAATGCTGTGAAGTTTGACGACCACTGGTGAAGGTCAGAGATACTTGTCCATTATAGCAAAAGGCTGCCCAAACCATCACCGAGCCCCCTCCTTGGCTGCGACTAAAAAAACGTCGAGGTTCCTTCCGCAAGTCATGCCAATACGATAAACAACCATCTGGACCATCCAGATTCCACTTTTTTTCATCGCTAAATATGACTGACTGCCATTTCTCTCCATATGACATATGCTTTCGAGCCCACATAAGTCTTTGTAACTTATGATGTGGTTTCAGAGCTGGTTTCTTCTGCATTTTGCTATAAACGATTGTTCCTTTTTCCAAAATTCGTCTACGAATCGTATCCTTTGATACAGAGAGTTCCGATGAGCTTTGAACTCCACGTACGCTCATTTGTTGAGTACTCGCTAGTCTTTGTATCAGGCGATCCTCTCGTACATTTGTCACACGTGGCCTCCCAGACCGACATTTTGCTTTATATTCGGAACCACTCGATAAAACTCGATAAATAGATTTTTTTGACCTATTAATAATAGCAGAAATTTCAGAAACGCTCTTCCCTTCACCTTTCAACTGCCAAATCCTTGAAACCTCATTCACTTGAATTTCTTTAGCTCTCGGCATGTCGACTATGAAGCGCAATCGTTTGCAGAACTTAAGTACTCCAAATTTGTGACATCATCGATTCTAAATTTGCATATGCCAGCGAATATTCAAAGAAATTTAGAATAGTGTCTAAACTTTTGCGACAAGCACATTTCAATTTTTATGAAAAAAATTAGTATTATAGCAAATAAAACGACTGTCTTTTGTACATAGCATTTTAAATCAGTTTTTGAATATATTTACAGGTTTTTGTAATTCTGACGTCATAATTCTACATTTTAAAGCTGAATGACGTCATTGTCTAAACTTTTGCGTCATAGTGTATCATTTAAAACAGTATGCGTAAATGTGTGACGTTTTGGAGATATATATGAAATGCATTCTTATAGGTTTTCATCTTGCTTAATTCATTCAACATCCTGAGTTTTATTATACCTTTTTCGCTAGCTACTAATATGAACCATATAACGAGGGGCTTTTATAATACAGTTACAACACGAATCTTTGTGTAAATTTTACATAAAAATATAATATGACTAGGGGGCTCTCCCCCCTGCAAGCTACGCTCGCCAACCCCCGTTCGGACACCGCAGAAACTAAAATCACGCTAATTTGATCGTTTTTTGAAAGATTAGAGATAAGATTGAATTATAATGAAAAAACTTATAGCGATCTCCCTGTAAACGGGTTTCCATTCAATTCCCTTTGATTGCGAAAATGTAAGGTCGAATCAGTTGCAGTTAAGACATCCAATGGTTGTTTTCGTGTTTGATTAAAGAAGATCAGTTAAACATTTGAAAAGAAGCTAATATAAAATGAATTAAGTAATCAGAGTCTTTGCCGACCGGTATTTTTTAACAGCGTTGTAAAACGATTGACATAATACAATTTACTGCTTTAACCCCTTCCAGAGCGGTGGTAAATTTTTGGACCACTTAATTCTAATTCTTAAATGCCACATTGGCACCAGAATATTGGAATGAAAATTTTCCTTTTATTAAGTAAGTGAAAAGTGCTCCATCACGCGGTGCTTCAAATGTCAAAAGTACGGTCATATGGCCAATAACTGTGATGGAGAAACTCAATGTGTAAAGTGTGCTGGCAAGCATTTGCTCCGGCATTGTAAATCTGAGACCATAAGATGTGCTAACTGCTATCATAGTGAGGCCGATGGGGATTGTGCCCATAGGGCTGATAGTGCTGATTGTCCGGAATTTAAGAAATATAGGTTGCAAGTCTTGCCTAACCGTAGCTAAGCGCGGCGATGTTGGTGATGGTCCTGTTGGTGGAATTAGGATTGTTCAGGTTAACTTACATCATTGCAGAGATGCAAATGATGCTGTATCAGATTATGCTATCGCTAATAATATTAATATCATGCTTTGCCAAGATCCTTATGTATCAGATGGTGTTGCCTCTGGCATCCCAACTGATTGGCCCGTTTATTTCTCTGGTCTTCTTGATTATGCTATAATTATAACTAACTAGGATTATGCCGTTATCAGCTCTCTGGTGCTAGATAATACCATTGTAATTTCTTTAAATGTTTTAGATAAAGTTGTTTATATCGGCTCTCAGTAATCTTCCCCTAGTGGTAACTTAGACAAAGATTTCAATGATTTGAGTAACCATTTCGAAAGTTTTGATAATATGCTTCTAGCTGGTGACTTCAACGTTCCCCTGCTTGAACTTGTCTATTCTCGTCAATATGAAAGAACGGAAATTCTGCTAGAACATCTTATGGATAAAAACTTAGTTATCGTCAATGACATTGACGCCCCTTATTCCTTTGTTCAAGGCTCTCTGCATGGTAGACCTGATCTCACATTGGCTGGACTGGAAGTTTGCAGTGATATACAAGAGTGGATGGTTGATGACAAAAATTTTTATTTTAGTGACCACAGGTATATAGTATATTCTTTGGGTTACACACCACTTGGTAAAGCAAACACTCGCTTCAAGACTAAGAGTAAAAGTTTCAAAAAATTTAATCCTTATATAAAAGATTCAGCAAATGGCTGGCTAAAGGGTCTTATGGAGGTAAAGAACACAGAGGAATTAGACTTACATGTAAAAGATTTTATCTCTGATGTCACCAGAATTGCTGAGAAGTGCTTTAGAAAAGGTGTGTTATCACACAAATCGACTATTAGGTGGTTTACTCAGGATTTGAAAACACAGAGGAATAAGGTCTCTGCAATGTATAAGCGTTATGTTAAGAACCCGGATGATAATGATATGAGAGAATCTTACAAGAATGCACGACGAGCTTATAATAAGAATGTTAGAAGAGCGAAGAAGACTTCTTGGGAAAATTTCTGTAACAAAACTAACGATTCCTTTGGAACTCTATATAAATTTGTATCTGGGAAAGCTACAAAGCATACCGACTATATTTGTACTAAATTAGATGATTTTGAGTGTTTTGATTCCTACGACCAGGTCGCAAGGTCACTGATGGTGGAGCATTTCGGAATAGATAACGTACCTGCAAATATCCATGATTTTACATCACAGGTTTTTAATAATGTTGATTGTAAGGATGTAACTAATAGAGAGCTAAATTATGTAATTTCAAAGCAAGATAATAACAAAGCTCCGGGCTACGACGCTTTGGATGCATCCATAGTGAAAAACATTTGTAGAACGAGTAAAAATTATGTTAAAAGATTGCTAAGCGTCTGTTTAAAGTTTGGACACTTTCCCGAACTGTGGAAAAACGGTGTTGTTATTTTTCTTCCGGAAACGCAACAAAGACGGTCGTTCAGCTAGGTCTTACAGACCTATAGCTTTACTTTGTATCTTTGGCAAATTGTTAGAGAGGATAATAAAAATACGTGTAATGCCGAAATTAGAATCTTTAAATTTCCTTGATGATGCCCAATTCGGATTCCGAGAGAAAAGAAGTACAATTTCTGCCCTTGAGCATTTGAGAAATCTGGTAAAGAATAACTTAAAAGATTATAAATACTACGCGATGACATCTATAGATATCCAGGCTGCGTTCGATGCAGTAGTGTGGGAGATTTTGGCTAATCTGATAGATTCACTACCCATAGCAGCATATCTGAAGCGCATCTTAAAGAATTATATCAGTAAAAGAAAGATTGGCTTTAAGTTTACATATGGCATTATCCGGTTTGTTCTATATCGGGACTGTCCTCAGGGAGTTGCCTTGGACCCTTATTATGGCTAATTGTGGCGGATTTTCTTATCAAGAAATATAGGACAAAGTATCAAGAAATTATCTCTTATGCCGATGATTTTACTATTTTTGCAGGAGCTGATACAAGACGGGAACTTGAAATACAGATGAATGCACGGATCGCATGGTTCAAGGAAATCTGTGATGAGTTGTCTTTGAAGATTAGCGGTGCAAAGTGTGTAAGCATGCTTTTTGGCCGATTCTTACTTGAAGACAGACGCCCTATATTCAAGATTGATCGTAACAGTATTCCAGTTAAGGACACAATTGATTATCTTGGAGTTACGATTGACAGCAAGTTTAACTGCATTGCGCATATAGAAAAGGTTAGAGAAAAAGTGAGAAGCTTGACATCCAACATCAAGAAGACTGTGGTTAGAGATAGGGGATTACAGGCGACCTACAGAAAAATTTGGTATTGTGCTGTTATAGAGAAACAAATAAGTTATGGATATGAAGTGTGGCTGCAGGATCTTAATACTCATGGCAAGAGTAAACTGAGTTCTAGTCAACGATTGGACCTGCTTTCTATCATCTCGGCGTATAGAACAGTCTCCACAGCGGCATTATGTGTTCTGGCAGGCGTCGCCCCAATCTATATTAAGCTGAAACATGGTGTGATAAAACATAAGGTCCTAAATGGACAAATGAGTATTTATGATGGTGACATAGAAATCAAGAAAGATAATATCATGCATGACCTTGGTACCCGTGATTATCCAGATTATACGAGTCTGAAAAACCTGATAATAACTAATAAAAGTGATCATTATTTTATAAACGAGAAACACCCATTCATTTATACAGATGGATCTAAGATGGTGGAGGGAGTCGGAGCAGCGTTCACAGTACTATATAATAATAATTTTATCTTTGATTTCAAGATCTCTCTGAATGGAAGAAACAGTATTTATCAAGCAGAATTAACTGCTATTAGATATACTATTGATTGGTTTATGTCCTCACATTTTACTATGGCTTACGTGCTTACAGATAACAAGGCTTCCACACTTGTTCTTCAGAGAAACTTTCCAATTAATAACATTGTAAAGAACATCTATGATAATTTCAATAGTCATCCAGAAAAGGAGCTTACCCTATGATGGACAAGAGCACACATTGGTAATCCAGGAAATGAGAGGGCCGATGAATTGGCAAAAGCAGCTATAGATCCAGCGGTTGCTGATGTAGTGGAAGAGGTGAAATTTCCTATCTCATGGGTGAAGAGGATTTGTTTGGAAAATAAACGTAGTGATTGGCAAGAAGATTGGAGACACAGCGTTAAAGGAAGTGACACCTACAAAGTTTTTAAAAAAGTAGATGACAGTTTTATTTGTGTGAGCCAAGTTATTCAATATTTTTGTTTCTGCTCATGGAAGTTTCCCGTAATATTTGTTTAAAATTGGAAAAAGAAGTAATGCACTCTGTGATTGTGGCAGCGTGGGTAATGTACATCATTACCTTTTTGGCAGATGCCCTGTGGTACCACTTTTCTTTCATTTTGATAATTCACAAAGTATCAGTTATAATTTCAGAAGAGTCCTATTTGACAAGAAAAACTACAGCAAGTTATATGCGATATATAATGCACTTAACGTAAAGTATTCTTTTATAAGATATCGGTTCTAAAACAGTCTATTAATGAAAATTTTCAAGTATATTATAGTTACCAAGTTCCACAAGTATTATCAATCTCCCTTGTATTTTAAAACTTTCGATTTTAAAGACTCAGATTTTATGAACATTATGTACAAACATTTATTTTTACTGGACTCTCTATATTATTATACACTGGAACCTAATATTATTGAACTTGTTCATATACAGTGGTTCTGGTGGACTCGCCTATTCTTCACGTTGTGAGTGCTTGAACGTTTTATCTATTACGCAACCCTTGCTGGTAGCTGTAGTGCTGTGGATGGATTCCTACGTACTGGCGGACTGATTATTGATCTTGCTGCGTAGTTGTTGTTAATCATTGGCTATCAGTTTTTCCTGCATTTTATGAACTTAAATTTTTAATTATTTTTGATTTTAAGGACTATTTATTTTATTGGACTATCTTCAGTAATTGATATTGTTTCTGTTCTTCAGTTGGTTGTGGAGTTACCCATAAACCCACACTCTTGTAAAAGTTGCATGGTAATCTCTAAACATGCTTTTTGTATATTGTTGATCATAGCGAGTTGCTATGTTTTATTTTTGTATAAGAGTTTATGCTTTTGTTATTTATTTTGTTATTATATATGCCGTTGGTTTGCCCGGTCCTTTGGTAGTGCGCGGAGCTGGATTGTGGAGAGTTTTTTTCCCGCCAGGACATTAGTTCCATAAACCTCACGGTTGGAGTCCTGGCTGGGTGTCAAAAAAAAAAAGTAAGTGAGAAAAAAACATTTTCGTATTTCGAAATTTGTTTGTAAATTCTGGTGCCATCCACTGATTTCAACATTTTACGAATAGAAGTACCTTGCCCCTAAAGGAGTAAACGCATATTAATGTATTTATTATTTTAAAGTTTCCTTTCTCTTTTAATAATCACGTATAAATGCAATTTTCAAGACATAATTTTCAATATTTTCCTGCTTTTAACACGTACTCATTTAATAGTAATTTTAAAGTTTTTTTTAATAGTCATATGTAAATAAATTTTTAATCGTCAGGAAATATTATTCTTTGCGCTGTTTTTAGAATTGAAAACAATCTCTATAATAATGGCCTAAGACATGTGACTATCATCAACAGTTCCTTCGCTTTTCATAAGAAAGGTTTCCATTTTGATTAAAGAATCAAAGTTATTTTTTCGAATAAAACTACATGAAAGTTGCCATGATCGCAAAGAATTCTTGGTATTCTTATGTTAACCGGGTTCAAATCTCGTCAATAGCTTTTTTTTCCCTTTTAACTCGCCAGTTACCATTTTTTTATTTTTCGAGTGGTAAATTAAAACGGTACTACTTGGTTATTCCATTGACCAAAAATCTATCGCAAGACTATAAGATTAAATGCCAATAATGGTTGATCGTAAATCCCACATTGACTTGACTGTAAGGAAGTTACACGTGTTTACGCCATTAAGTGATTTTTATTTCGACGCTTTATTTGTATTTTTATTTTTATACTAATTTATTTGTTCTTTCGTTCTTTAAAATAAAAATTAGGTCAACTTGTATAATTTGGCGATTTTTATATTTTGACGATATTGGTCATTTACTTTGATTTTGAAATTAAATGTCATGATTTGTTGCATTATTTAATATTTAACACAGATGTCATATACGCACCGAGTTTGGCGTGATTTTTGTTTACGACAATTTGGCGAAAACCTCGTTTTCGAATACCAGTTACATATGTATTTTTAAATTTTTTTCTATTATTTTTAAAATGAAATAACAATAAATAATAAAAAAAAATAATTAATAATTATAGAACAAAACAATTTATATATATTTTTTTTAAATAAAAAGAAAATAAATGTAAATAAACATTTATTAATAAATAAACAACAATAGCCGGATTACCATGTCAGGCAAAATAACGCCATTTTGGCACCAATTAGGTACTCCGGTGCGTATATGACATCTGCACCTAATATTTTTTCATTTCTTTTCGTTTTAAAAAAAGAAAGAAATGAAAGACATTAATTTTGTATTAAATAAAATGATAATGAAATACAAAAAAAAAAAAAGCATTGTTCTTAGCATACATTTAAGGGAGGCCAAACTGGTCGCCAAATTAGTTTAAAATAATAACCTTTTCTAAAATATGAAAACAAAAATCTGTTATGATTAAAATTTGAGTTGCCATCATTAGAGAAAATTATTTAAAATTAGAAAAAAATTAATATTACAAAAACTAATTCAAATTTAAAAATTCTAATACCAGTTTTGAGATCTGCGGATCAATACGGATTTTTGGTGTTAATTTCATCGCAAAGTGCTCCATATTTTAGGAAAAATCGCCAAGAAACATAATCAGTTGTTTCAAAGAATCGTTTCATAAATTCGTTTCTTTTCTGCCGTTTCATAATATCCGTTTCATAAATTCGTTTCATTAGGATTTTATATATACAGAGTAGATATTATATTTTTTAAACGTGTAAATTGGACAGTTATTTAATTTGCAACAACCTCAAATGCACTTGAAACGTTTACACATTTAAACTTGTTCTATTGTCAGATTCACGGTTAGACTCCCACGACGCCTCTGTTTGTTGTCTTTTTATTCTTTAAGCTAATGAAATTTTGTTGCGTTCTGTTTTCGAAATTATTCATGACGAATCCTAACCGAATCCTCGAGATTAAATGCACGAATCAGTATATATGTGTTAATTTACCTAATTTAGACTGATTATTTTTATTTGCATATTGCTAATTTAGTAATAAACATTTATTTTATTAATAAATTAGAAAGAATAACTCTCATAACAATACAATATTCTCATTCATCCGGTACTCGACGAAAGTGATACATTTCTTAATTGTATTTTAATTACTTATATAAAATACCCATTTATTGCAATTTAATTTTATACTTAATCCTATAAAGTTTAAATAATTGACAACATTTTACCACAAAATGCTTTATTTTTTCGGAATTAACAGATCATTTGTTTTGCTGATAAAAAAAAAGGTTTTAATTAGCTATAAAAAATCAGGATATCATTCAACCGTGATCCTTCCTCTAATTTAGATTGTTAAGAATATCAGAATGTATTATCTTTTTCTCTGTTAATTAACTTTTTTTATTATGTAAAAATTCTTTTCTCATCATTTTCAGTTAATTAGACTTACGGTCAAAAAGAGATGTTGAGTTTTTAAAATTCTTTTGTACTATTTTTTAAATCTTCATTTCTTTTTTTGTTATTGCTTGCTAAAATTTTTGCATACGGATATTTTTTATAGTTATCTTCAGAAACAATAATTAATGTTAAATATATATATATTTAATATAAGCATTTTATATGTTTTCCTCAAGTGAAATTTATGCATGTAATTTTCATGTAAGACTGTTCATGTATGAAACATCTAAATAACTTTTGAAATGTATTAGTAGATGACATATTTTTAAAAATCTTAAACATGTTCAGTAATAATTATACATATACAGGGTGATTCAAAACGTCATGTCCAAACGGTACGTGTGGGTGTGTCAGGCCATGAGGAACAAGAATTACATATACGAACATGGAATCGGAAACGCGATCGTGACGGTGCAATTGCATTGTACCGTGCCGTTAATAAAAGATAACAAACGGTGTAAAAAGGCCTTTGTTTTAAAAAAAACTTAAGCGAAGTACAAAATATAAATGGAAAATTTTACAACTCATAACGAGTGCTCAAAATGTGTCCTATTAGTCGTGATGCATGCTTCATATCGGTGACGTATGGAGTAGAAAACACGTTCCAATTGATCAGGAATCTCCTGGACACGTGCCACCGCTTCGACGATCTGTGTCATGAGGTCCATAACCGATGGAACAGTGTCTCGTACACCAGAGGCTTAAGATATCCCAAGAGTTAGAAATCCAGGGAGTTTAGTTCCGGGGATCATTGTGGCCACTGTACAAGGCCGATTGGAACGTGTTCGCGATTTCATGCGCAGCCGATGTGAAGCATGCATGACGGCTAATGGGCCACATTTTGAGCACCAGTTATGAATTGTAATATTTTTCATTTGTATTTTGTACTTCAATTAAGTTTTTTGTAAAATAAATGTATTTGTGCACCGTTTGTTATCTTTTCTTTTTGTCACGGTCACAATTCAATTGTACTGCCAGGATCGCGTTTCCGACCCACTTTCTATGTAATTCCTCCTCCTCATGACCTGACACGCCCACATGTCCTTTTGAACCACCCTATATACTAATAAAAGAACGGGTTTATATGTGGACATAATTGTAAGGAAAATCTACCCCACGTAGACGTCTAATGTGTTGATGAATTTGTATGAGGATAGTACAAGAAAATTTTAATGCATCTGAGGCACAAAATTTTCATTTTAATGATTATAGATTAAAATTGAGTAAGCAATTAAAATCCCAAATTAAATAGCAGTCGCCAACAAAGACATGACAGATTGCATCCGAAGCTCGAAAGAAGAGATGAACCCTGAATAAAATCAAAATGAATAAAACACATTGGATTTAAAAATATAAATACAATAAAATGATTTTAAAATGCATATAAGTACATAATTAAATGTTAATTAATACAAATTAAGTGGTACAATACTTACACAAAGGTAAACAATTATTTTATTATATTAAATGAATATACGATTGATCCAAAAGCTTGTTTACTGTTTTGAAAATGATAAAAATTTTTTATCGATTTCGATTTTTTGACACATTTATAGATTAAGGAATATTTCGATATTTTTATTTGATTCGAACAAACTTTGTCTCTCCTTAAAATATTTAGAAATATTTCAATACTATAAACTTTGAAGTATTTAAAATATGTCGTTTATTTTAATATCTATCAAGACAACGTTTGAAAATTTACCAAAAGTTCTTAAAATAGCATTTATTGTGAATTATCTATAGTCATTCTCCATTAAATCAAAACATGCTTGAGTTTTTTTCCATCATTGCAATTAATGTAAAATAATTTCTTATATATCTACAAGCGTAACTACTGTAAGAAGTTAAAAACATTCTCTTCAAAAGTATATCCATAAAAAATTAATATCTTATCTTAAATTTAAAGTATTATATTTTTTTTTTATCTTTTAGATATTTTTAAACATTATTTTTTTTAATATTAACTCTTTATAATTTAGTATAAAATGTAAAAATATAAAAAAAAGTCCGTAAATGTATTTTGGCTAATTTTGAAAATGAAATGATAGTAAAAAGAAATAATAAAAGACTTAAAAGGTTAATTAAAGATAGTTTTTTTTCTGTAGTTGTTGCTTAAATATATAACAAGAACTATAGACAAAAACTACCTTTTATTGACACTTTTAGTATTTTTCCTTTTCTTTTTACAATCAATTTTGAAAAATAATAAAAAATATAAACATGTAACATGCAGCGTAATTTATCAGAGCATTTAGTGCTTAGGAACAAATCTTTTTTAGAAGTAAAGAAAAATATATATATATTATAAAGAGATAAAAATCACTGAAAAGAAAAGTTTATCTAAAGGGTTAGTTTTAAAATGCTGAAGTAATATTTTGAAAAGGATTTAGTTTTATTAAGTTTTGAGATTAAAAAAAAGGTAATTCTTTTAATTACATTTCTTAATTTTTTTAAATAGGAGAAAACAGCTAGAGGATCTTTCTACAAATATTTCTGAAACGAAAAAAGTCATAAAATATTTTTTAGTTGTGATTTCCGTCCCATTAAAAAATGTATTTTTTTTTATATCTGAGAAAGGGATCGCCAATTTATTTTACTATCGTATTACACTGTTAAAAAATTATGTAAGATCACACACACACACACAAGAAAAAAAAAGAAAAGAAAAAAAAAGAGACTCTCTGTAAATTTACAGTAGTTCTCGGTTAAATGCATTCGATTGAGTTTCGAGATCATCATTTTACAGACATTTCCTTTTTCTTATATCAAATTCCTAATTAGTCCACTCAAATTGTCAAAAATAGATGCAAAAATTCTGCTAGAAGATTTTATGTTTTTAAAGTGTTTATGAGGATACCAATAACAGGAATTAATTGTTTTCCAACAAAATATCTCGAGGCTAAACTTTTTGGAGCCAAAAAACTGCGAAAGTTTCGGACTTTTTTTCAGATTTTTGCCTATCACTTAAAAATTATAAAATTTTTGTGTACCATACTTAATTACAAAAAGAAAGAGCATTAAATTCTCTACAAATTTCATAATAAAAATGTTTTTATAAACTCATTACTAAGCGCGCTACGGCTTTCTGAAAAATACACTTTTTTTCTAACTTTGTGGAAAATCTCAAAAACCAACATTTGACAGCATTTTTAATTCATTTTAACTTGTTCATATTACAGGTTTTTGCATGATAGCAATAATGGTTAATTACAACGGTAACATTGTAAAAGAAAAAATTACTACATCGTATTTTTTTTTTTTTTTTTTTTTTTTTTTTTTAGAACTTAAGTGGAGAACATTAATAGTAGGCATTTACACGAATGTAAGTAAGAGTTATGGTAAGATTTGTAATGTATTTAGTAACTTCAGTATGTAGTGCTTGCGGGTTGATGGGTTTGATCCGTCAACCTCAGTTTGAGGATAAAACGAACAGTTTGCTTGTTGTTCAACAGCTTTGATCTTCTTTGAGCTTGTTGCGACATCATCAACCTAGTTGTCAAAGTCATCGTCGTTGCTGATTTGGTCGATGGTTTTTGAGGCGTCATCTTCATCATCCTCGTCTTCTGGGTAAATAATGTCGTCCACATTTTCGCGGTTGACCCCGCTACAATTTTTGTAAATTGCTGAATATTTGAGTCCTGATTTTTGGCAAGAACATGCCTTGCTGCACCCTTTTATACAGGTACATGAGACAACATGCAGCAATGATCCAGGTGCTGGGTTTCGGCACATTTAAACTGGCTGAAAGAGACCGCCAGACCTGCGAACCCAACCCCTTTATTCTGGGGATGTTGTTTCCTAGCCAAGCTTGTATCTAATAATAACATCGGAGGAAATGATGTTGCTTAGAATCTTGCGTTGGTGGTAGCCTTGCAAGATGAAGTTTGCTTTTAGCGGCAGATTTAGCAAATAACGGAAACATCAAGGTGTTCAATGCCTGTGTGGTGTCTATGCATCCGCTGTATAGTGTAGTATTGAATTTTTCTTCAGTCTTGATGATTTCTTGACGGGTTGTTTCTGTTTTATTGAACACACAGGCTATTTCCTTAAGCTGATCATGTTTTTTCAAAGTGTTACAAAACTTTGACTTTCCTTGCCCAAAAAGAGTATATGTTGTATCGCATCCTGTGATTGCATGAGTGAAAAGAACATTGTTGTAATTGTATTTGTATGACATGGTTGAAAACCACTTGGTTTCGATGTTACCTCTGCCTGGATTTTGGAAAAAGAGATTTTTTGTGTTGATATCCCAAGCTCGTCATGATCAGGAGAAAACCAATGTCTTCTCCGACAATACTACACTTTCAAAGGCTTCGGCTCTTGAAATGGCTGAGGTAACAATCATGATATCAGCGTCTTTTTCTGCCAGGTCAGCTTGAATTCTTTTATTTTGAAACTCTGTTTTAGGAAGTGAAATGAAGCGATTCCTGTTTCTTTCTTTGGCTATAAATTTGTCGTGGCGGAAGATTTTTATTGACACTAGTTTTTGTTTTATTGTGCTATCGTCCTTTTTCGTACTATGCTAAACTATGTTGAATATGTCAGTAATGTTTTCGTTAACAACATTTTAAAAAATGTGTTACTATTAATTATTTGTTTTAATCATTATTATTCAACTATATTTGTATTACATTGTTCTATTAACATTTCTTAATTAATTTTGCAGTCATATCCCATTATGCATGAAAAATTAATTGAATTGTAAGAATAAAGATAAATCAGACCATCCTATAATTCAATGATGATCATGAAAATTTGAGCAGTGGATACCCTACAAAAATGAATCTTTTTATTTAACTCTGTAATCGTCGCGCCCGGTGCACACACAGAGAAATTGCCCTGGGCTCGACGATTAGGGGTTAAGCATAAAGGGTGATAATACATCATATAAAATATCTACACTTAAGATACAGTTATACTAAATAAAAAATTTTATAATGTGTTTGTTTATAATGTATAATGAAGTCAAGTTCACATGATCTAATGCTACAGCAAATGCGCCCTTAATATTACACAACTTTCCCAAGATTTTTTGTATTACCGATCTGAAATAGGCCGTTTTTACATTTGATGCGCAAGTGTATAACTTATTTCTGGCAAAAGGTGAAATTTTAAAGCAAACTAGAAAATGACTTCTTTTTAAACTATCAAAAGTAAGATGTGGTAGAAAAACGGAAGAAATCGTTATACGAACACATTTAAACGTACACGTAATACCTAAAAAGCGCTATAGACCTAAAAAGCACTAAAAATTGTACAACTTACACTGTTAAAACTTTTGCAGCATTCTGGCAGGTCATTCGACCGTTTTTCAAAAAAACGGTTTCATAACCAAAATTTACCTATATTCTGACCATAAAATGGCCAATAATATGGTCAGAATAGTGTTAAAATTACGGTTGTGTAACCGTTTTCGGAAAAAACGGTCAAATGACCAGTCAGAATGCTGCAAATTTTTAACAGTTACTAGAAAAATGTACAATTTGGCAACCCTACCTTCTACGCACCCTTCTTGAAAATTCCCCTCCTTAATTATCTCGTCACTTCTTACTCGTCAATAGGTACAATTCATTTCCACAGTTAGTGATGAAAAGAAATTTTTTGGGGGATGGGAGGAGAAAAATAAGTCACTTTCTGTGAAGTTGAAAAAAAAGTGTTGTTTTCAAAAAGCCGTAGCGCTCTTAGTATTGAGCATAGAAAAACGTTCTTATTATGAAATTTGTAGAGAATTTAATTTTCTTTTTTTTGTAATTAAGTATGGTACACAAAAATTTTATAATTTTCGAGTTATAGGCCAAAAACTGAAAAACATTCAAAAATTGCATGTTTTGTTGGCTCTACAAAGTTTAGCCTCGAGCTATTTTGTTCAAAAACAATTAATTCCTGTTATTAGCATCCCCATAAACACTTTAAAAACATAAAATCTTCCAGCAGAATTTTTGCATCTATCGGCCCTATTTTCTGACAATTTGACTGGACTATATAGGAATTTCCATGTCTTTATTTAAAGATATTTTTATCTTTGTTAAAACTTGTAATTCAAAACACACTTTTAAAATTCTTTTGTAATCTTATTAGAAATATTAAAGAAGAAAATTTAGTTTAAAATTGTTTTTTTTTTTTTTTTTTTTTTTTTTTTTTTTTTTAAACTTAGTATAATTTAGAAAGGAAAAAATCATCTCCTGCGACTTATTGAGGATTTTTATCGAAAATTACTTTGCAATTGTTTCCTTCACCATATGCCAGAAGCTTGGTAATATTAAAAGTAAATTATGTAGTATTGTTTCAAAGAAATTATTATTATTACAATGCTATTACTATTACTATTATTATTATTATTATTTCATTGGTAAATGCGTTATCAGAATTATATATTTATCTTCTAAAAACATATTACACAAACTGAATAAAATAATGAAAACGTAAAAAATCAATTTTAAATAATAAATTAAATTTTTTTCTGTCTATTTTTCTCTTATTTCTTACTAAAAAAGTCTTTAAAAAATATTAGCACATTAAAAAATAAATAGTGTGCGACAATTTCAAAAAATTCTCTAAAATATTATTGTTATCAAAAATGTATTAGATTCAAATTTTTCATAAAAAAATCATTATTTTTTTAATTTATTACTTAAACTATTATGTATAGGTCCAAAATAAAGTAAGATAAACCGTTTACGAATTTTCTAACGAATATTTTTGAAGCGGATTCTTTGAAAAGGACAAGTACAATAGAGTTTTCCCCGCTGAATCATAAAAGACATACTTTGTACTCGGTAACAACAGCTCTTATAGCTTAGTCAGTTCTTCCACTGTCTAGAGGTCTCGGGTTCAAACGCCATGACGGCTAGAAACAAATTGTGTAAAAATTAAATGATGCAGCAGTTCAGATTTTCTCTAAAAATTCAAATCCTTTGTAGATTAAGTGATTCACTAATTTTGAAAACAAAATTAAATTATTATCATAAAAAATAAATTTACAGAGTCTCGTGTATTTTTAAGGATGTTAATTTACCGAATAGCTTCTCTGTTATAGAATCTCGATTTTTCTAATCTCTCTAATTTTACTTAAGATAACGGATTACCCGTAGATCATCTGTATTTTTACAGAAACTTTTTTAACTGTGTGAATGCATAATGTGTACAGTTTCACGTTCACATGCAAATCAGTCCATAGAATGTCGACAAACATGATTTGCTGCAACATTGTTTTTATTTTCTCCTTACTCTGTATGTGGAAACCTATATACAAAAGAAGTTAAAATCCATTTGAAAAAATTTTGCAAAATCACACTTATCGAACCAAAATTGCGGTTTTACAAAATTCGAAATTTATAAATTCTTGTAAATTTTCTTAAAAATACTAGATATAAACAAATAATTCTAATCTGACTGGAATCTCCAAAATATTTCCTATCAGATCATGTACTTGTTTTGGACTTATTATTATTATTATTATTATTAATTGAGTTTCTTTTAAATTAAATTGACGTATTAGTGAAAAAAGACACCGTTTGAAAAAATTAAAAGTGTAAATACAGTCATAAGGTAGCACTACAATTAATGTAGCATGATAAGAAACGCTTTTAAAAATAAGTCCTAATATTGAATTTGCATTATAAATGTGACATCTACATATGTAAAATTTAATGAAGTCAATATTCTCTTCCAACAAAATTTCTTTTCTACAAAAACTTTAACTGCAGCATATTTTCTGAAATATTCTCTTCGTCGAATTTTGATGGGTGCACAAAGTTAATTTATTAAAATATCATATATAAAATAAAAATATTTTATCATTCTGTCAAAATTTTCGTGGCACTATTTCTATCATAAATCACAAGACTTTAAATTATGTTATT
This sequence comes from Maratus speciosus, assembly GCA_963932465.1. Classification (NCBI taxonomy): domain Eukaryota; kingdom Metazoa; phylum Arthropoda; class Arachnida; order Araneae; family Salticidae; genus Maratus; species Maratus speciosus. The sequence goes on from OZ010788.1 coordinate 172,363,098, forward strand.
CTTTTTTTCTTAAGATGATCCTCTGAATTCGTTTCAAGAGATTAATTATACACTTTGCTCTCGAACTTCACTTCGCATTTCAGAAAAATTAGCCGCGTCACGAGCATGAAATATTAAGTACCTGCGGGAATCAACTTTTGAACTTTATAATTCTTTTAATGATAAATTACTATGTTCAACCTTTTCAAGGCCAAGGCTTTACAAATTTGATAAAATCTCTTAGCCAGCAGAAAATTCTTGTCGCTAGTAAAATATCTTAACCACCTCTCCTCTCTCATCGTTGAACATTAAAAAGCACAAAAACTTTTTATGAATTAATTGAGAAAAAATAATTACAAACATAGTTTAGAATTGAAGAGCTGAGTGGATGAACATGTTATGCTACATTTTCTAAATTTTTTTTTTTTTTTTTTTTTTTTATCTTCTGGATGAAAGCATTATGAGGTATCCTATCACATGGAGAAGCTATAATACTAAGATTCCATTTAGTCTTGAAGATTTAAGGCATTATTCATTATTATTTAATATTTTAATATTTAATAATGCCAATAATATTAATAAATTTTAATATTTGAAATTTAAATATGATTAAGTTTTTCTGAGAGAGTTTAGTACCATACCTGTTAATATAAACACACGGTATCAAATAGAAAATAAATCATTTAAATTTACAGCAAAAACTTTCACTTCAAATTTCTTCAAATGTAATTTTTGCAACTTAACATGTTCTTCCACTTAGCTCTTCAATTATTAGTTAGATAGTTCAGAATAGTACATAATATAGAAAAGATATATATAATCTAAGTTTTCTAATGAAACTTATCAAAATTATATATGTCTAAAAAAAGAAAAAAAGAAGGAAAGAAGGAAGAAAAAAAAGAAAGAAAAAGAAAGAAAAGTAAATAAAAAATAAATGTATAAGATAATTGACCGGAATGTTCAGGAAATGCTGATTGCCATATCGTTCAAATGTTCGGATAGCTGAGTGCTACACAATGTATAACTGATGAGAAGGCAACGATAAAATATGGAAGCAAGAAAAGAAATTTTGACAATTTACTGTTGAAGTCACTCAAATAAAACTGATTTTCATTATTTTTGAAGTTGCCAAGCATTTTAAATGAGGAAGAAATACTATGTATAAAATAAATAAATAAATATTATTCATTAATTTTATAAAAAATTATTATCCTTGGAATCGTTTAATAAATTAATTGAGAAAAAAAAAAAACACATGCATAATTCAGAATTATTCGTTAAATAGTTCAGAATAGTACATAATATGGAAAAAAATATATAAACTAAGATTTCTAATGAAACTTATAAAAATTATATATCTCTAAAAAAGTAAATAAATAAGGGAACAATAAAGAAAAAAAAGGACAAAAAAAGAAACTGTTGAACTTGCTCAAATAAAACTGATTTTTTTATTTTAAAAGTTGCCAAGCATTTTAAACGAGGACGAAATAATTTATGTAAAATAAATAAATATTATTCATTAATTTTATAAAAAATCATTATCCTTGGAAATTTAATTACAATTTAAATATTTACTTCAAATGAATTACTTATTATCATTTATATGTTATTATTCTTTAAAATGAATGTGATAGATTAATGAGTTTTAATTCTGAACACAAAAATCTGATTTGAGACTTACAAAAAGCCTGAGCATCTTTTGGCATTGTATCCAATTTTAGATGCTTGAGACGCTGGATAAACACTATTTCTTACTGTTTTATTGAAACCTCTCCTCTCTTACATTAAACTATATGACATTACTAGCTGGCTAAAGCCGAAAAAAAAGGTGTTTTCTCTGCATAAGATGCAAAAGCCTTTTAAACTTGGTTGTTCTTCGTAATTGGGATTCTTGTGATGGAGATAGATTAAAAAAATCACGATGGAAAATTATTTTAAAAGTAAAAAAAAAAAAAAAAAAAAAAAAAAAAACAGTAAATTGTGATACAGTTTTCGGACATTTTCGGAATTTTTTTTACTTATTTGACGGTGTAAAAATTTAAATTATGAGATGTGTAGAAGTTAGTAAATTTCTGATTAAAGGAAAGTTCATTTTCTAGGTGTTATCTTCACTTCATGGACATGTTTTTGCTCTATAAAATAGATTGAAGCATTTATAGAGCAATATCTCTAGTGCAATAATCTCGTTTTTCAGAGTAGTTTTTGTTTCTTTTTTGTAAACGCATCTGTTCTAAAGAAATTTGGCTTCCACAGTCGCCAAACTCTGCTATTTCCTGATTTACGTCTATGAATTCTTCTAAAAGTACATGTTTTTGCGAACAAACTTTTCGCTATCGATGACCTGAAAGTTAACACTGAACATGAGAGTCAACGAGTAAGCGTTCGAACTATCAGAATAGTGACCTTAATTGTTAAAAAGTACAGCTGGTGATGTACATATTTAACGCTACTAACTTTTTGTTAATTTTGGACCCTCTCCACTCCTTACGATACCATACGTCATCATTTCTCAGAAACCCCGCTACCTCCGTAATGATACCGGTATCAGTGTCTAAAAATTCTTTTCGTATTTACAATTTCTGTCTATTAATTTTTCTGTCTATTTCTTTTTATACGTTTGTAGGAGTGCACAGATTTGATTATACATTTATTATTCACTTACTTTACTGATTCAAGTGAAGAAAAGAAGTCAATAAAACAACAAAATTATATATGAAATAACTTTATAGTAAATAGATTACTTTTTGGAAGTATTTAATAATATCTTTTTGTTACATAATGCATTCAACAGCAATATTGTTTTCTTGCATTTATCCTCTGTATGGGAAGGGGGCAAGGAGAACTTCTTACCATCAAAACAGGTACACAACATGCTTTATCTTTAGTTTTCTAATAAACACAACAAGTGTCATTTCTAACAGCGGATTACATGCGCATAGCTTAGAAGAATAGGAATTCCGGACGTTGGGGTATTCCATATTTTGGAATGGAAAAATTTAGAATCGTTTAGTGGTTTTAATAATAACTTTGTATTTTCGTAAAATAACATAACAAACTAAAAGAAGGAGATAACAGACTATTTTAATTTAAAGAAAAAGTTCCACACACACAAAACAAAGAAAGTTTTGTTTGCATCAAAAATGATAACGATATCAAACGTCAATCCTCCCCCTCCTCCCCCTACTGAGTCTCTTTGTGCATGTGATCGATGAAAGGGGTCAAATAATGAATAGCTTTTTCTCAAAATGTTAATTTTTCTTTGAGTTTTGTTTACCAAAATAGTCACTCAAATTATTACAGGATTTTAGTTTGAATCAAGTTGTATTTTTCAAATAAAATATTTTGGCTTGCCGAATTCTTGATCGACTTGTATTATTCACTGTTAAAAGTAAAATTTTATAGTTTTATATTAAAATTTTTCCACCTTTCTGAAATTGGTAAATATTTAGCTATCGATTATTTATCATAGGTAATTTAATAACAGCTATTTCCGATTTACCATACAATGTTTAAAATGAGAAAAAATATTGAATGAATTCCACATTTTTGGGGTCTTTTTAAGTATCTATCTTAATATTGTTTATTTCACTTTTAAAGCTCCAAATTTCATGATGTATAAAATATTAGGCATATGATAAGAAAAGTTTTCATTCTGTGTAATAAATTTTCTTGAAACTTTTCTTATTATCAATCAAGGGGCTTGAATTTTTTTTTAATGATGAATTTTCTAAATTCGTTTAAAGAAAATAAGTATAAGTTTTGCTCTTGAACTGTTCTTCTCATGAACGACAAATAAATCGATCCTTCCTTGTCAAGAGTGTGAAGTATTAAGTCATTGAAAGACTGAGCTTTTGAACTTTATAATTCTTTTAACAGTAAAATATTGATTTGAAAATTTTCAAAGATAGAATATTATTACTCAAAGTCACGTTTAAACGAATAATAACGCAATTTGAAAAATGTGCACTATTCATCAACACAGCAGTTTTAAAATGAACTACATGTGTATATAACGCAAAATATTTTGAAAACTCTCATTAGAATCATCTATTTCATTCTTTATAAAGACACTCAATTTAATTTGTGTGTGCGTGTTCGTTCGTATTCAAATATAGGTAAGAGAGGTAATATTCAAAGCAAAACATCTATTTAAATAAAAATTGCGCTTTATATTTTCCAAAGATCTTTTTAGGGTTTTGTTCATTTGATTAAACCCCATTCGTCTCACACCTCTGTCTATCCGTTCGTCCATCTGTCTGTCTGCACGTCACACAGCTCGTTCTCAGAAACTGTATAAGTTAGAGACTTGAAATTTTGCATGCTTATAGCTGAATACCCGCGATCACATGACAAATCATAAAATTTTGAAAAAGTCTTAACTTAAAAGTCTCAATTTTTTAAAGTGCTCTTTTAAAATTCAAATAATAAACTTAATTTAGGTACGTGTTCCATTTTTAGTTGTCATTCAAACCTCACTTTACTTACACTATCTAGGAATGGAGCAAACTTTTGTAATACAATATAAAGTGAAACGGTATCACTAACGTTCTCAACTTCTTTTCTCGTATCTCTAAATATCATACGATTTCAGTTACGTCCTAAGTTAAAAGAGGCGGAATACGATTCAGTGTGAATTGCTGGGAGTGACATAAATTGACTAATTTGCTAAAAAATTTGAGATCCTTTATTCGACAATCGATCTTTAAACATATGCCATGTTATTTCATAATTACTGAAAATTTCAAAATGCTTGTGAATTTAGTGAACATTTTCGGTATTGAGCATTTTATGGATTTGACGAGGTAGTGTTATTATGTACATTTACGTCCTAAATTAAAAGAAGCGGAATACGAATCAGCCTGAATTGCTGGGAGTGAATAAGTTGTTTAATTTGCTCAAAAATTTGAGTTCGTTTATTAGAGAATCGATATTCGAAACAGATTTCATGCTATTTCATAATTATTGAATAATTCAAAATGCTTGTGAATTTAGTGAACATTTTCGGTATTGAGCATTTGGTGGATCTGATGCGGTAGTGTTATTATGTACATTAGTTTTTAAGCGATCAGAAAAGGTTAAGCATTCAGAGAGCTTCCACTGAATACCACCAATAACAACTTCGAAAGTTTAACAACTTCTGATTTTAACTCAGATTTTGGAATTTTTAAAAGAATATTTTGGGTTTAGTTTTTGTTTTGAAATTTCTGTGTTTAATTTTAAGAATAAATAATCTAACGCATTCTTAATTGCGTCTTGTTCAGTCAAAGATTCTTTGACAATTTTATAAGTGCAGTTTTCAAAAGTATGATTAAACTAATCTACACTAAAGTTCTACACTAAATTTTTCATATTTTTGTTTCATTAACTTTAAGTGATGAATATCAAAACCTTCATCTATTAATTTTTTTTTATTTCGTAATTTGATATTCTAATACAGGTTTACTAGTAGCTATCGTTTCAGCATCAATGATAACATAATTTATTTCAAAGTAAAGACATTTTACCGGATTAATTTTGAACAACATTTAACAAAAGAAATTAACCTTCATGAAGACGGCAGTAAATCATAAAAGAAAAAAATCTTTTCAACAAGTTTTCACTATGAAATACGCAAGTCTCAAAACGTAAATATTCCGTAAAAATAGAATTTGGACACCGTCCGAAAATGAAGCTATGATGATTTGATTTGATGCCGGTAATTAAGTTTTCGTATATAGACTGTAATACCTACTTTAAAGAAATTTACAATAAATAACGTAATTGAGGGTTTCATTAAGTCACGAACAAGAATTTAGCGAACAGCCATTTTACTGAATATCTCTCGAACATACAATAATATAACAAAAACAAACCGAGAATATTTACCACAAACAGTTTAAAGGCACAAAAACTACCGAACAGAATTGATCGAAATTTAATATATATAATCGTTGCAGAATTTTGTCGAGTCATTTCAAATTTTTTTTGAAAATCGAATCAAAATTTAAAAAGGTAATAATAAAAGTTTTCTTCATTCCATTAAATCTTATCATACTTAATTATGTCAATGATATTACATGATAGGTAATGATTCTAGGTTACCATGGTGATTACATGCTATTTAAGGTGGATTCACATTATTTCCATATTATTGAATTTAATATATATAATCGTAATAAATTTTGTATTTGTGCATTTTTGTATTCGTGCACCAAGATCTGAATATTTATAAAGCCAGCTATAGTGCGAACGCATCTCATTTGCCACCTTTCACGTGCAATTTCCGACTTGTTAATCTTTAAGTTTAATATTTTAATATATTATTCACTAAGATAAATCTGCGGCCATTTTTATTAGAAATTCTAATAAAATATTTTATTTATAATTTCGTAATACTTTCATAGCAATACAAAAGAACGATAAAAAGAAATGAATCCTCCTAATTTTTTCATCTCCCAAGAAAGTATTTCCATTTTCAAACTACGTCACGATTCTCGAGGAATAAATTGATCCTTAAATCTGTTCATGAAATGTAATGAATCACTCTTCAAAATTAAATTGAAATTTCAGAATAAATTCACAGCTGCTGAAATAAAGCGATTTATATGAAATAAGAAAAGAACAAAGAATAATGTTAAAATAAGTCGCACGCAAAAAGTAATATGCATTGATATTGTCGCTGACAGAAACTGTCACGGCGGACTGCTGAGATATAAATCAGTTCTGAATTACAACTAAAAAGCTTGACTGATGTAGTAAAAAATGCAAAAAAGGAAACCTATCAATAACCGAATCCTGTCTTAACCCTTTATGCCCCGACGGTACTTTAAAGTACCATTGAAAAAACTTGTTCCAAAATTAATTTAATACATCGATTAGCAGTAATACAATTTATAATGACTGACTTGTAGATGCTTTACTTTGCCTTGTTCCAAAAACATTATTGGTTGCACAAAATAAAATAATTTTAAGAGGATTAGTTATCTTTCATATGCATCTGTTTTGCTTTCTTTATTATTTTAAATACTTTAAAAAGTATTTTATATAAAAAAATGAGTGGAGTTATAAATATTCTACATAATCCCAATAAATAAATATTTCGTTCATTAATTTTAAATGGTAATATCATCCTAAAATTTATTAATTGATGAGTCGGCATCCGTCGAATTCAACGAATGAAAATGTTTAAAAGAAGCGATTGGCAGAATTTATAAAACAAGTTGAAAACTGTTCGTCAAACGTGGCAAATGAGGTGCGTTCGTACTATAACTAGTTTTATAATTATTTTTTGCACCCCATATTGTAATGAATGTATATTTTTTTGCATTTTATAAGTGCATAGTCTGTAACATCATTAAATTGCACTTGCAATAATTTTTTCCCCCATCATGTAATGTAACGGAAAAATTTGACTGTCCCTGTCATTAAACTATACATCCGATTTCCATAAATTTGAAATGGCTCGACAAAATTTTGCAAAAATCATATATTTAAAATTTCAGACCATTCGGTTGGGTAGTTTTTGCTCTGTTATATGCGGACGGACACACGGACAGACGGACTGAACGACAACTATAGGTGCTACGTATTTATATAACTACGAACGCACCTAAAAAACAACAAAAATAATTACAATAATGAATAAATATTTAATAAATATACTCCCAAACAAGTTTGCCAGTTACAATTTTGAATGTGAACTTTAGCGCTCTTTACTTGAAGTTCTAATCTGAGCTCAGTAGCAGAAAATTCTCAAAGTATCTGCGACAGATACTACAGAAGCAGAAAATAATCTGCAGGTAATTTTTTTTTTTTTTTTTTTTTTTTTTTGCAATTGCATCGTTAATTAATTAAACAAACACTTACCTGTAACGTTTTTATGCGTTTTATTAACATTTATTAATGACAAAATTAAGTTTTTGCATTAAGTAATAAGAGTTGTTAAGTAAGAGTTAAATATAATACAAAGCAAAATAAAAGTTTGATGGAAAAATAATCTGCAAAAGAGAACAGAAAATCTGTGACACCCGTCTTCAACTTTCTGCTCCCGGGAATCTGAGAGCAGGCGAAATCCAGAAATTTAGTTTTAAACGCACTAGCAGTAAAATATGTAGTTTCTCTCTACCGCCGCCGCCGGTTTTGAATTTTTTGTGACCGAAGGTCTTTGTCCGTTAATATTAAGAAAAATATTGCATACAAAAATATTAAAATCGACGGTATTATAGAGAAATATTTGATAAACACGCTCATGCAGGCAGTTTTCAAATCGAAGAATTATTTTAAGAGATTAGGGGGCTCTGCCTCCTACGAGTTACGCTCGTCAACCCCTGTTCAGACACCGCAGACTCTAAAAGTACGCTAATTTGATCGGCTTTAAAAAGATTTCGGAAGATTGAATTATAATTTAAAAAACAGTGGCGATCTCCTTATAAACGGATTTCTATTCATTTCTCTTTGACTGGGGAATTTTAAGGCCAAATCCGCTGCGGTACTACTTGATTAACCCGTCGACCGATTTCGCCAAATTATATAAATTGCCAAAGCACTCGCCAAATTATACAAATTGACATCATTTTTATTTTAAATAACGAAAAAACAAATAAATTAGTGCAACATTAATAAAACTAGAAATAAAACGTCGAAATAAAAATAACTTGATGACATAGACACGTGTAACTTGCTTAAAGTGAAGCTAATGTGACATTTATGATCAACCATTATTGCCATTTAATCTTATACACTGGTGTCCAAAATTAAGGACCAGTCACAAAATGCTAATTTTTAAGTAAGTGAATAGTCAAAAGGAAATAGTATAATTCGAATAATTACTATCTCTACAGCACAGCTAGTCCATATAACATCTCATTAATGTCACACGTGGTCACAAGTGTCACAGTCACTACAATGAAGCAAAGAAACAGGAAATTCTACACCTCCCATTATGAGTCTTAAATGATCTCTATATATGATTCCACTGAGAAGTCAATGTGACTGCTGCTTTGTGACGAGTAACCAGGTGACTTTACATTGTAGTTACATTGTAACTATCATGTGACTGTCATTTTTAGACTCAATTTCAAAGTCATCATGAACGTGCATTATGATAAGTCACCAAATAATATCACATTATAGTCACATGTTGACTTTTCACAAAAGAGCACAATGGTAACTTCACAGTAATCTCCCTGTCACCTGAAAGTCACCATGTGACTTTAATGTGACATTATTTGGTAACTTATCAGAATGCAGCGTTCAGATGACTTTGAAATTCAGTCTGCAGATGACAGTCACATGAGAGTCACAATGTAACTATATTGTAAGGCCATATGGTTACTCGTCACAAAGCAGCAGTTACAGTGACGTTTCAGAGGAGTCACATATAGTGATCATTTGAGACTCATAATGAGATGTATGGAATTCCCTATTTTTTTTGCTACACCGTAGTGACTGTGACACTTGTGACCATGTGTGACATAAATGAGATGTTATATGGACTAGCTGTGCTGTAGAGATAGTAATTATTCGAATTATATTATTTCCTTTGGAGTATTCGCGTACTTGAAAATTAGCATTTTGTGATTTGTCTTTAATTTTGGACACCGGTGTAGTTTGGCGAATGATAGATTTTCGGTAGACGGGATAACTAAGTAGTACCAAAAATAAATATGTCAATCGTTGTTTTCGTCTTTGATTAAGTAAAATAAGTTAAACATTTCAAAATAAGGTAATATAAAAGGAATTAAGTAAACAGAATCTTTGTCTCCCAGTACTTTTTAACAAAGCGAAAAGAAAGTTCTTTTAAATAAGACATTTTAAATTAATCGTTTTTAATCTGACGTAATTTTGACCAAACTATTCTTTCTTTTTTTAATATTCATGTGAAAATACTTGTGTTAGAAATGAAATATTATTTGCGCTTTCCTAACAAAAACAGTTGAAAAGTATCCTCTGAAAATATCAAATAAATGTCTAGCGCAATTTTTAAATTTAAACCGTTTTGCAATATTATTCTGTGTTCATTTTATGTAATAACTGTAATGTGACGTAAATATGACGTAATTTCTCCTATTTAAGACTTCTAACGCATGTTAATAAATTTATTATTTTACAAATTCCTTTCTCTCTTATAGCTTTTATGACGTAATTTTTAATAAGTTCCTGCTTTTTGTACATAATTATTTATTTCTAATTCCAAATGTTTTTTTCTGTTTATAATTGTCACGTGTAAATAAATTTTTAATTTATTTACACGTATAAATATTTTTTTTTGAAGCAAACAATTATTGTTTCCGTTGTTTATACAGTTGGCAACAGTTTAAATTAATATCACTTTCTAAAATCTGTAAAAAATATCTCAAGAAATGCTGAAAATTTGAATTTAAAATAGAAATAAAACCTCAAAAAATTAGTCAAATTAAAAAAAAGAAATACAGTCTGCACACCGGGCACTTCAAACGTATAAAATGATCTAAAAATGATTAAATTCCCATGAATAATTTTTGCTCCTATAAAACTTTTTTAGTGGAACCATTTTGTCCAATTTTAGCATTAAATGTCTCTTAAAATAATTCTTCGATTTGAAAACTGTCTGCATCAGCGTGTTTATCAAATATCTCTGTATAATACTACCGATTTTCATATTTTTGTGTGCATTATTTTTCTTAATATTAACGAAGAAAGACCTCCGGTCACAAAAAATTCAGAACCGGCGGCGCGGCTGTTACAGCGGTAGTTACTTTTTTTTTTTTTTAGAATAGAGAGATATTTAATGCTAAAGTTAGACAAAATCCTTCCATTAAAAAAGTTTTATAGGAGCAAAAAATATGCATGGGAATTAATTCCTTTTTAAATCATTTTATTCGTTAGAATTTCTCGGTGTGCAGACTGCTTTATTTTTTTAATTTGACTCTTTTTTTGAGGTTTTATTTCTATTTTAAATTCAAATTTTCAGCATTTCGAGAGATATTTTTTACTGATTTTAGAAAATTGTATTAATTTAAACTGTTGCCAACTGTATAAACAGCACAAACAATAATGTTTGCTTCAATCTAAAAATTTATTTACACGTGACTATTCTAAACAGAAAAAAAAATCAAATTAGAATTAAATAATTACGTATAAAAAGCAGGAACTTATTGAAAATTACTTCATAAAAACTATATTTACACGTGAATTTTAAAAGAGAAAGGATATTGCAAAATAACAAATTCATTAACATACGTTAGAAGTCTTAAATAGGAGAAATTACGTCACATTTATGTCACATTGCACTTATTACGTAAAATGAACAAAAAATAATATTGCAAAATAGTTTAAATTTAAAAATTTCGCGAGACATTTATTTGATATTTTTAGATGAACTTTTCAACTATTTCTGTTAGGATAGCGCAAATAATATTTTATTTCTAACAAAAGTATTTCACGTGAATATTAAAAAGGGGAAGAAAAGTTTGGTGAAAATTACGTCAGATTAAAAACGATATATTTAAAATGTCTTATTTAAAAGGACTTTTTTTCGCTTTGTTAAAAAATACCGAGAGGCAAAGACTCTGTTTACTTAATTCATTTTATATTAGCTGATTTTGAAATGTTTAACTGATTTTATTTAATCAAATACAAAAACAGCCATTGTATCTTTTGAACAGCAGCTGATTTTTCCTTAAAATTCCCCAATCGAAGAGAAATGAATAGAAACCCATTTATAGGGAGATCGCCTTTGTTTTTTAAATTATAATTCAATCTTCCAAAATCTTTTTAAAGCTGATCAAATTAGCGTGCTTTAAAGACTGTGGTGTCTGAACGGGGGTTGGCGAGCGTAGCTCGTAGGGGGCCGAGCCCCCTAGTTGTCAAAGAAAATACTCATTTCATTTCCACTATGATATCATTTTCACTCGCTGATGCTGTCTGAGATGAGCGTCTCAAACTCAGTGTCAGCGGAATGAAAAAAATATTGAAATGTAAAAGCGTTATGAGTACATAGCTGCCAAATTGTGCGGATTTTTGCTATCACTAAAATTTAACAGAAATTTCTGCCTTATTTAATTATCAACATTCACTGCAATTCGGCGATTGAATTAGGCAAAATTTTCTATTAAATTTTAGTGGTAGCAAAAATCCGTACAAGTTGGCAACTATGTGAGTAAAAATACGCTTTTTTATATAGTGACGTCATTTTCTGTTCAAAAGTTTTTAAAAAGTCATTTTTAAATATAATACGAAAACGGCATCCGTAATGATATGATATTGTGATTCCCATTTTTTCCCTGCTTTCTTCAAGAATGTAACTAACCCGATTCCCACCAATGTGAAGAAATTTCATAAAAGACTTTTTAAATTAAAATTAAAATATAAAAATGGTATTATTTCAAAAAATAGCGAGTGTGGGCACATCTACAAATAAATTGCTTTCATTTAAGAAAATAACCATCAAAATCAGTTCAGTAGAAAGCTTAGGCTAGATTACTATGAAAACAGCTTTGTCTTTTAAGTACAGGGCTATTATAAATGATGGACTCGATTTAAAAAAAAAACTTATTTTTGAAACTACTGCACATATTACAATAAGTGATACATGAATTTAAAGAGAAATATACCAAGTTTTTTTCAGTTACAAATATTCGATGTGTGACCCTCTTGTTACATGGGATACGTCCAATCTGTAATCCAGTTCGTCCCAAACTTTTTGTAGCATCACTCTGTCAATGGTTCTGAATTCTGCACAAATGCGTTCTTTAAGTTCTGACAGTGTCAAACAGTTATGCACCACCAATGTCGAAAACGAAGTCTTCAGAATTTAAAGAACGTATTTGTGAAGCTTTCAGAACCATTGACAGAGCGATACTAGAAAATGTTTGCAACGAACTCGATTACAGATTGGACGTATGCCGTGTAACAAAAGGGTCAATATGGCTAGATGAGTCAAGATGCAGTCTTATAATTTGTATTGGAATAACTAAGGAAAAATGTCAATATACCAGTATTACATTATAGCCATAACACAACACAAAACGATGTAAAACTATGATTTGATTTTTTTAAATAAGAATAAACTAATATTGGAACTAAATTATATAATTAACCTTTTATAATTCAATTAATTTAAATTATTTGAGATTCTTTACAACCATAATTAAATCTCTAAGAATTTACACCATTAGAGCATTTATTTGATCAAACAGTCAGGGCCTTACAATTATTTTCTTCATTATATCATATTCTATATATATATAAGTGTTGCTGTAAAAGCCCGAAAATTGGTAATTTCTGGCATTTACCAAAGCAAGTTTTTAAAAGTCCTAAATCTGCTTCTAAACACTCTCATTACTGGCTTTTATCATTTTGGTAAATTCTGATATTTACTGATTATTTTTGTTGAATGACACTGATCAGTTATGAGCGCATTTACCTTCGCGACTCTTATATGTTCGTTCTAGATGCAATATAATTTACCGCATGTTTAGACAGCTGTAAGCGGCTATGATTTAAATCAGGTTTGTCCAACAACTTAACCGCGATCATCCGAAATGCAGCTTTTTTTGTATAGAAATAGTAATTTTATGCAATCACAGAAAAACTTTTCAAATTTTGCGTTGAAATAAAATGAAGATTGCTTGATAAGATTATTGGAAGCTCTGAGAACATAAGTTGAGTTTGGTGGCGACCCCTAATCTAGAAAATATTATTTTTGCGACAATATACGTATTTTACACTTTCTTATTCGTCCACGCGAAATATATTATGCGGAAAAAGTTTTATGACTTCGGTGTGAATCAGCGAATAATAAGAACAATAATTTTCACAAGTTAGATATACAGTAGAACCTCTTTTATCCGAAACTCTAGGTTAACCAAAATCTATTTTTAAAGTTTTTTTTTTTTTTTTTTTTTTTTTTTTTTTTTTACTATCTCATTTCTTATGTGAAAAATCCATTTTGAAAGCTTTTTTTTTTTTTAACTATCATATTCCTTCTGTGCAAGCGGTCCTTTACGAACTACGAACACATATAAGTATCTTTGAACCAGTACCTTTGAATTAACTTGAGCTCCCGTAAACTGTGGAATGGAGCAAAAAAAATAAAGAACAAATTAGCAATTCTGAAGCTTTTGAATGTTTTGAGAAAGGTTTGCCATGGCTGGAGAAGCAGAAAGACTGTGATAATGGTGAACTAATAATGTTAAAAAACTCCGTGATAGAACTCTAAAGCAGAGGCAATCGAAGCTGCGACAAACAAAACATGTTTTCAAACCCTTGTGATATATGTAAAATGTACTTAATTTCTAAATTAAAATTCAGGTAATTTATTCTTGTTTCTATTTTGCAATTGCTTTATTTTTATTAAGCACTTCTTTCCATAATAAGAAATATTGCATATACTTCACCTTAATCTTAAAATTGAAGCATTCTCGATTATCCGAAAATTTCGATTTTCCGAAAGATGGTCAGTCCCAATTACTTCGGATAATCGAAGTTCTACTGTACAATTCTCTGTGAAAATTTTTAAAGAAAAATTAAGAGTTCATTATAGAAGGTAGCCTCAAGTGGTATGCTGTCGAGTATTACTCAACCTGGGAGAGGATCTATCGCTTTTTTCTGGATTATATTATTTTCTGGTTCTGGATTATAGTCTCCGCCATGTGATTTGTTGGGACGAAAGTCGGAACTTGAAATGCAAACCAGCTCAGTGTGACTATGCATGTCAGGTTTTCTGTGCCGTCATTGGAGTTAGCGTGCTTTCTTAAAAATAACTTTGAGGCTACTAAACCGGTTGTGATAGGCGTGCTCTGCACTCGTGGAGAAGTTTTCCATGGCATTCGGGTCCATCAGGCATACCTCTGATTTTCCTTTGTCCTGTTCAGCTGCACGGGGACGGATATAATCTTGGAGATATCTGGGACCTCGTCGCTCGACCACGGTTGGTTGCCTGCTGTCAGAACAGAGTCGCTCTCGAAGAGATTTTCCGTATGTACCCGGACTGGGTACACGACATTTCGGTCCCGACACTTCGGTCCCACCATTTCGGTCCCGCCGTTTCGGTCCCGAGACATTTCGGTCCCTGGCCATTTCGGTCCCGAGACATTTCGGTCCCTGGCCATTTCGGTACGGAGACATTTCGGTCCCGAGACATTTCGGTCCCTGGCCATTTCGGTCCGGAGACATTTCGGTCCCGAGACATTTCGGTCCCTGGCCATTTTGGTCCCGAGACATTTCGGTCCCTGGCCATTTCGGTCCCGAGACATTTCGGTCCCTGGCCATTTCGGTCCCGAGACATTTCGGCCCCTGGCCATTTCGGTCCCGAGACATTTCGGTCCCTGTCCATTTCGGTCCCCAGCCATTTCGGTCCCTGGCCATTTCGGTCCCCGGCCATTTCGGTCCCTTGTCATTTCGGTGCCCACCACCTTATAACTCGTATTCTAATTGTCGTGGGCCACCAAACGCTGTAATTTAAACATTATTTGGGACCTTTTTAAATTTTTTTAACACCCCCCACCCCCCCAAATTAAAAAAAAAAAGCTGAATATAACAGTCCGATAAATTTAAACTTTTATAACTCGTGATAATGAAATCACAGCGAGCTGAAAATTTGTTTGATTGAACAATGTGATATAATTTTACAGGGGACATTGTCTTTTTATTATTATTATTATTTAACAAAATGGATTTTTTAAGCTGTATTATTTGTTATTAATATTAGGTATTTTATATATACTATAAACTGCCATAGATGATTTTTTGGTTGTTTTCATACGTTTTTTAGAACCTTTAAATTATCATCATTAATTAAATAATTTAAAAAACTGTTCTTATTTTTTCTCCTTCTTACAATTAGATTAATAATAAATGTCTTCAATAATTCAATTGGACACTTATAAGCTATTGTAGGTAAATATTTCCTCAAATCATTCTTCTACATCCTCTCCTTTAATAATTCAGAAATGAGATATATTTATTGAAGCAAAAATATTTAATTTTTCTTATTACTTTTATAATACAAAGTTATAATTTTGTTTTCATAAGTTACTTTACCATTATGAACATTGGGAAAACAATAGTGATTTGGTAATTAGGTGTGCCAGGAAAAATATTTTGTTGTCAGAAAACTCCACCCACCACTTCATTTTAAAAAAAAATAATTATTGGTTGCATTTTTAACAGTCTTCTCACCCATTTCAGACGATTTTTGTGAACTAATTTTATTGAAACTGGGCCTATTTCATTGTAATAAAATGATTATTTTTTATTTTATGTAATAGTGTAAGAATTATTTTAATTAATTTTATTTCCAATTTTTAACTGACAAAACTAAGGTTTTTAGGTGCGTTCGTAATTATATAAATACGTAGCACCTATAGTCTTCGTTCAGTCCGTCCGTCTGACCGTCTGTCTCCGCATATAACAGAGCAAAAACAACCCAACCGAATGGTCTGAAATTTTAAATATATGATTGTTGCATAATTTTGTCGAGCCATTTCAAATTTTATGGATATCGGATGCATAGTTTAATTACAGGGACTGTCAAAAGTTTTTCTTTACATTACGGCCAATGGGGAAAAAATATTGCAAGTGCATTTTAATGATGTTACAGCCTTCCGAGTGGTCTGAAATTTTAAATATATAATTGTTACAAAATTTTGTCGAGCCATTTGAAATTTTATGAAAATCGGTGTATAGTTTAATTACAGAGACAGTCAAAAGTTTTGCGTTACATTACGGGGAATGGGAAAAAATTATTGCAAGTGCATTTTAATGATGTCACAGGTTATGCACTCATGAAGTGCGAAAAAAAAAAAAAATATATATATATATATATATACATTCAGTACAATATGGGGTACAAAAAATAGTTATAAAACTAGTTATAGTACGAACGCACCTCATTTGCCACGTTTGACGAGCAATTTCCAACTTGTCTGTATTTGTCGTTTATTTATTGATTTTTAATATTACCCTTTTCCTCCCACTTTCCCAGAAAAAAATTAATAATTTTTTATTTTAGTTTTATTATTAATTATATTAATAGTTTTAAATTTCGGTGACTTTAAATATAAAATAAATAAACATGTAAAAGATAAATTTCAGTTTATAACTACTATATGATAAATTGAATATAAAATGTATTATGTATTGAGTTTATTTTAAAGTAAAAAAATGTAATGTATATTAATAATGTTATTAATTTAATAAATTAAGGATACATTAAATAAAAAATATATTTAATAAAATATTAATTTAATTTTTATACTAAAATTCCTAACTTTTTTGGGAATTAATTAATAGCAATTATTAGTAGCAATTATTAATAGCACTTAAAGTTTTTATTCAAAAGTTTTCATTTATAATTTCCAAAAAATAATATAGGAATTTTTTGAAAAATCAGTCAAAAACATAAAGTCTAAGTAATAATTAATTAATTAATTAAACATAATAATAATAATAATAATAATAATAATAATAATAATGCAACATTGTACAAATACGTAAAAATACCTTTTAACAGTGTTAGGTGATATTATGCAGATTTTAATTTTTTAAGTACAGTTATAATTTACAATTCGCAAAAAGTAAATTATTAATTAATTATAATTAAAGAGCAAAAATAATATTATAAGCTAACTAATAAATGAATAAACAACATGTTTATCTTCAGAACCCTTATCACTTTTATACATCCTAATGAAGTTAATAACGTTATAATAACCGAAAATTAAAAAAATATACATTTGCATTTACCCTATATAAAAACTATTATATAGTTTATGTAATAGTTTTTAAACAAGCAATTGATAAATTAGTTATCTAAACAATTAATAATTAAAATAATTTTGAATTGATAAATACGTTTAATAAAAACAATTCAATTTTTGAATTTTTTTTTACTTAACAATATAACTATGAGTGTTTTCAACTTGTCGTGCAAGTTAAATTCATGCTGTATAAAATTTATTGCAAACTAACGGCAAACAAGTAATCAAAAATACTGCAAACTTACTGCAAAGTAGTAATCTTTCCATATCACACTATAAGTTTAACCCCTTCGAAGGGGCCAATAGACCTGATCAGGTCTATTGATGCGAAAGCGCCGTCAGAAGGCGCATGCATAGGTTTTATCACCATAAACAAGTTTAGGTAACATTTGTACTTTTCATTTCGAGCATTTTTTGGTATTTAATAAGTATAGCGTTTAGAAAAAACGGTGCCTACCGAATAAAATTTCTGCAATTTCTGCGTATGTGCTGATTCTCATTGTTGTTGAGTCTCTCAACAGAGAGATTTTTTGCTTTCGTGAATTAAAGACAGTCTTGCCATCAGTTTCACAACAAACTACTCATGCAAGTGGGTGATGGTATACCTTGCGGGAGATTTGCTGCGAATTTCTCAATTCAAATTTGTCACGGCAAGATAATATCAGAAAAAATCAAACTTTCTGCTAATGTTCATGCTATCTGGGTTACCTCAAAAATTTCCATAGGAAGCGCGGCGGATCGCATGAACGGCTCATGCGATTGACACTTATGTGAAATCATTATCCAATATCTATTACAGCACAAATTCTTAATTCAATGGCAAGAAATTAAACATGAAAATTGCTGTTTTACACTTAACCACTTGGCCCTAACTTTATTGTAGGCAAATGTTATGTAATATGAAACTTGATTTAACCCATTCGCTGCCAAAACTAAGAATTTTCAAATTTTTTGTTGAAGGTCGTTTGCCAGCACAAATTCAGAAAGATAAATTTCGCTTTACTAATACAGCGAAATTTCTGCCAATAAATGAGGCATTTTTTTTAATTCTAAAATAGTGGTGACAAAGTAATCAATAAATTAAAGCCACGAGCGTACTCGTGAATGACAGCGAATGGGTTAATTAAATTTAACTCTTCAGTATGCGCTCAGATTTTTACATCATTAGTTAATCTTTTTCACTGGTAAATATTAATGTAACTTGAATGTATTATTAGTTGCAGTTATAGAGATTGGCCTTATATTTTTTATCCATGCTTTTTTTTTTTTTTTTTTTTAATTAAGAAATTAAATAAGGATATACCTAAATTCTTAAAGTTACTCGAAATACTTCTATCATATATACACAGTCAAGACAAGATTCCAAGGACTGGTAAAAAGCTCCATTTTAGACAGGCTTCCATGTAAAGAAGTGTAATTAATTATACTTCTAAGATACACTACCTCAATAAGATCTATTGTTCGTTTCGCAGGGATTCTCAAACTCTTCCGTTTGAGACAGGATTCCGTTATAGATAGATTCCGCTTTCACAGGTTTCACTATGCTTCACTAAAGAAGGGTGAAAATCCCGTTTTCAGACAGGTTTTCAGCAAATTTAATTGTATCGCAATTCATATTAAGACCATGTAACGCTTACGTTAAAGACAGGATTCTGTTATAGACAATTACTATTTTGACAATTTTTATTCTATTCATATGATATAAATAAGTATATTTATATAAATACACAAAACTTTTAAAAATGGAACCTGCCTATAACGGAGTTCTGTCTTAAACATAAATGTTCCATAGTGCTACGGAAAAGAATACTATACAAATACACCAAATAACACGGAAACTTGTGTAAAACGGAATTTTTCACCAATATTTACAATTTCATCTTGACAGGTTTTACTATATATATATAACATGAAGGGAAAATTCTGGACCCTCCCCCCCCCCTTCGAAACGAAATCCTGGCTACGCCACTGCATGTCGTCCCGGTTTTTTTAAGCCATTAAAGATGAAAAATGCCGTGTGGCCACAAAAAAGCGCCGGCTGACTAGAACAAAGAGAGCGCGAGTAGAATAATTCTTCTATCTGGATCTTTATTTAGCATAATCAAATGGGGGAAGCCAGGACATCTACACTTGACATATATATATATATATACATGTATAATATTCTTTTGAATGAATAACATATAGATATCAAGAAAAGCCAAATATGTATTCTAAATTTCCAAATTTCTTTATTGTGATATATTTATAAAATTTCTTAATTTAAAATGAAATTTTACGTAAAAGTGATTCACTATACATTATTATTTTGAGATTTTATGTTATTTTTTTTTTTTTTTTTTTGTATTTTCATTTTTATTTTTTATTTGTCATATTAAAACATGTAGGCTGCTTTAATTCTAAGTATATAAGTCAAATAAATAATAAAGAAATATTTGAAATACAGAATTAATTTTAAATACGAAAAGAATATTTTATGACAATAGAAATTTTAAAATTTTGATTTATGTTTATTGTGCTCGTAGCTTTTGAATGTAATAAGCATATAAAAGTCTTAAATATATTAAAAAGGATTTGTAATTGTTGCAAACCACTTCACCGTCGACAGGTATGGGGAAAAAGTGCTTTTATCCCCCAGTTATCTCGGGGCAAACGGTGAAGTGGTTCAAAATTAAAAATATTTTTAAACTTGTCATTCGACACCGGTAGAAATAGCGGTAATATTATTGTTACATGTAAAAAGATTAATGCAAACTTTTAAATAGTTTTTCAAAAAATAGTAAATTAAAATAACTATTAAAATAAAATAGAAAGTTCTAGTCTGTTCCGGTGCAAAATTTAAAAAATAATGTGTCTTTATCACAATTCCATGTTAAGAACCCCCTTTTTAAAAAATATGTAAAATGCAATACATTTAAAATTGATGCGCCGTTAAATAATAGGATAAAATAAAGATTTGCAAAAATATTTGCAGATTTTTTGATTATTAATCACATAGTGTGCAAATTATATACAATTGAATATGTGCATTTTGGCATGGGCACTTGCATATGAAAATTAAAGCTCGACTTATAAATATTTTTAAATTGTCTGGACTTTATATTTATGATAGACTAAAATATGAGGAGCTTCTATAAAGAATCCACAGAACTCTCCCTTCCCCCACTCCTGAAAACGATTACTTCTACCATATAAAATTTGCTAGAGGTACTACAATTTGATTGCGAGTTATAAGTGTTTGCGGTTTTCGGGCCCTTATATTCGGTTATACTAAAATTTCAAGCGTTCAGTTAAAAAATCTTATAATGTACCTCCTTTTTTAAAGATTACGTTTACCGTACAAAATATGAGTGTGATTACGATAATTACAGAGAGAGTTATAAATGTTTTAATTTATCAGGACCTTATACTTAAGATACACTAAAATATATATAAAGTCAACAGAGTCCCCCCCCCCCCCCCTGCCTTATAAAACGATTATGATTATCATAGGAAATTTGTGTGGGCTGCGACAATCTTGATCTGTGTTATAAGTGTTTGCGTTTTCGAGTCCTTATATTCGAGTTATACGAAAATTTAGGGAGTTCAGTTAAAAAATTTGATAATGTCCCTCCTTTTATAAAGATTACGTTTACCATACAAAATATGAGTGTTTTGCGATAATTATAGATCGAATTATAAATGTCTTAATTGATCAGATCCTTATACTTATGATACACTAAAATATAGAAAATGTCAATCCCCCCCCCTTGTTTTTTAAAATGATTACCATACGAAATTTGTGTGTGTTTACTAAAATTTTAAGGCCTTTATTTAAAAAACTCCACAATGTCTCCTATAAAATTGTCACGTATTTCAAGTGCACAAAATTTCAGCTTGCTGGAGAAGGGACCGAAATATCTCGGGACCGAAATGTCTTGGGACCGAATTGTCTCGGGACCGAAATGTCTTGGGACCGAAATGTCTCGGGACCGAAATGTCTTGGGACCGAAATGTCTCGGGACCGAAATGTCTTGGGACCGAATTGTCTCGGGACCGAAATGTCTTGGGACCGAAATGTCTCGGGACCGAATTGTCTCGGGACCGAAATGTCTCGGGACCGAATTGTCTCGGGACCGAATTGTCTCGGGACCGAAATGTCTTGGGACCGAAATGTCTCGGGACCGAAATGTCTTGGGACCGAAATGTCTCGGGACCGAAATGTCTTGGGACCGAAACGGCGGGACCGAAATGGCGGGACCGAAGTGTCGGGACCGAAACGTCCTGCTTCCACCCGGACTGGCATGCGGAACTTACCTTTACCTATCCATTGTTGAAAGAATTTGAAAACAAATTTATTTGTAAATAAGAAAAAGCTATATTTCACACACATAATAAAACGAATTTTTTTTAACCAAAATTCCGGTGTCAGTCATTAATTTCAACACGTAAGCAATGGAATTGCTTTGTCCCTGAATGGGTTATGCCGTTTTACAAATGCGACTCTAGCCTTCCTATTCTTAGTAGATAACAAACGCGTTTTTGCTGGTCTTCTGCAATGTAAACCATAGAGGTTTAGGCGTCGTTTGATTGATGAAACGTGTATTTCTATGCCGTAATTTTCTTTCAATTCATTTTTTATTATTACAGCGGACTTACGACAATCACTTGTGGATATCATTTTTAGAATACAGTCAACATTGCAAGTTATTTTTTTCGGATGGGCACTTTGAAGCTTATTTTCGATGTATTTCTGTTTATTAAAAACATTATTCCATGTAACAACAAGTTGACGAGACCCGTTAAAAGAACGAGCTAATTCTGCTTGCAGTCTACCTTTCTTAAGTGCATTTACAGCGGCTTTTCTAGAATCACTTCAATATTTTTTTTACATTTCGGCATTTAAAAATAATCACAATAAGTCGATATAAGCACTAATCGAAGCTATAGCGCCACTGACACCTTCAACATTTAAATGCAAACTAATTGTCAAAATACTTTTGAGCTAAGAAGGAGTCATATTTCTTCTGTGGCGCCGAGTAAACAAACAAGTTGAAACTTGATACATTTGAGTAACTGCAGTCATAGTGTTCTCAATTTTAGGGAATATATTTTCTTTTACATTTTTATATTAAATAAAATAAGAGAGAATATAAGGTTGTCAAAATACTTTTGAGCACTACTGTATATATCCACGTCTTTTTTATCTCTACTAATAACTATTCTCTATAATCTGTATAATTTCTCTTAATACTACAGTATTCTTGAATTTTTGAAAATTATTTCATAATCTATTAGAGCATGATTTTTATTTCTTATATTTAATACCTTCAAGTGAAGCTTTGGAAAAACAAGACAAAAATAGTTTATGATCAAAACGTTTTACCAAAGCATACCCAATAAATTGTATCTAACTATCCATTTCTAATTTATTAATTCATTTGGAATAATCTTCGCCTGCTTTCAATCATTTATTTTCTCAAGCGTGAAATAAAAACATTTCTTCCAATGCAAAAGATTCATGCAAAAAATACTTCGAATATCTATTTTTTTTTTTTTTTCATGAAAGAAGTTAGTTTAAAAGTAATGACAAATCTGGCATCTTAACGATTATAAACATAGTTGGAAATAAAACTAAATGTGTGGCTTTAAAAACATATTTGAAAACAACCATTCTGTGATTTAAATACTTATATCTTGAAATTTTATGCAGAATGCTTTCGAATAAAAAATAATATAGACTTTTATTTCGGTGAAAGAGCTTACGCTTGAAATAATGTTTTTGAGATACTTTAAAACTTCTATCTCAATTAATATTACGTTAATTATTTATTTATTTATTTATTTATTTATTTTTTGCAAAATTTCTATATTAAAAAAAGAAAGAAAAGGGAAAAGAGTTATGTTACGTAATTCGGAACAAGTTTCAAAATTATGTTGTACAAAGCGTTTGCGAAGTTCACGAAAACCGTGTGTCCAAGTGTAGTATAGTTTACCATAGTATGTCTAATCCATGCAAGGGACTTTGGACCATTAATGCATCCGATCATAGCGTAATATTTGGACAATTTGGTTACAGGAATTTTTATCCTTAGACTTCAATACACACTGCACAATATAGAGTTTTTTCAGATTATGTATTTTTTAAAAGAGAAAGAAAAAGGAAGATAAGTGTGTGTAACACATTGAATACACAATACTCTTCAAAACTGTGTTCAGTAAATTTGTGAAAATTTCTGAAAAGTCTAAGTTTCAATTAAACCAGATTGTTGAATAATTAATTAAATATACAAAATATACTAAATTAAATCAAATTATTGATTACTTGTAAAAAACTAGTCAAACGCACAAAGTTAGACTTTTATCCATACTCACCTAGAGCAAAATTACATGAACTCATTTTTTTTTCGCTTTTTTACATTTTTGTGCGATAACAGTGATATAACAATGATACTTAGTAAAAAAATCGAATTTAAAAGAAAATCAAACAAAAACTAATTTTATGTATGAATAAAACTTGACTTTTAAATGAAGCTATTCAACTTCATCGAAATGACAAGAAATTTTATTTTCTGGGTTGTAGGCATCGTATTTTTGTTAAATAATCTAAATATAATCAATTACTTAATTTCTTAATGTTATTAATAATTAATGTTTATTAATGCTAATTAAAAAATAATGAATTTAAAATTTTACATAAATACTTACATTTTGATCACACTTTGATCATAATATATAGTCCTTCTCAAAAGTTTATGCACTTTTCAAATATAGTTAAAAATAATTGAAGAAAATATATGATACCAATTTACAATAAATATTTTAATTTAATCAAAATAAAATAAAATAAGCAGTTTTTGTCAGTTAAAATAAAAATTACAATAATTTTTATTTAATTAACTTTTCTTCTTGAAGAAACACTGTCTCAAAAGTTTCAGCACTTTATACACATTTTTTTAGAAACATGGGATTGGACGGGTGTAACGAGGTTATATGACGTCATTTTCAAATTCTATAAAATAATAAAAATGAAAAAATCATTTCCACTCGTTTTCAAAATGCCGAAGGTTGAAAATTGACAAAAGGTGAGATTTTAAAAGGTTTTAAATTGAAATCACAAAATAAAACTGTTTCTCAAAATTGCAAAAAATTTAAATTGATTAAAGCGATGTATCTATATCAAGTACTCTCTAGATATGATAATTTCAACAGGAAACCAAGATGTGGACGATCACGCATCACGTTTGTTGAGATGGATCGGAGGATATGCATATTCGTGTTTAGATAAAATATGCTCATACAGGAAAATAAAAATAAACTCGTGGTGCAGGTGTCCAAAGATATTGTACATAGAATTATTAAAGAATGTGACTACATCATACTAAAGAAAATGGCTCTCAAACCATATTCCAAACTACACCACTAACAAGCAAGAATGAACTAGGCTAAAACACATCCCTTTCGAGGGACAAGTGGCTTACTGTTTTATTCAATGATGAGAAAAATTGTAACATACAAGAAGGTCCCCCTGATAGGTGGGACATGTACTGACATGATATTCGAAAGGAACCAAGGAGTGTTTTTAACAAGCAGCAAGGCGGTAAGTCTGTTATGGTTTGGGGGAGGGGGATGGTTTCCGGCTTCAAGAGCCTGTCCTCTCTGGATTTTCTAAAAGGAAGACAAAAACGCTGTACTAACATTTCCTTCCATTCGGTGACATTTTTTGGGGTGGGTGGGAGTGTGACGGGTCCTGAACGGATCTTTGAACTAGGTAATGCCTAAATCTAAATAAGGCATACTACATAGCCGTGGCTTTCACAGAAAATTTTAAAAATTCTTGGCTCGCCAGCTTTATGTCCTGGCATAAACCCGATTGAGAATGTCTATGGCATTTTAAACAGCCAGGTTTACTGCAATGGAAAACAGTATGACTCTTTTGAAGAATTCAATGGGCCATGCAGAAAGTATGATATTTT
The DNA here is from genome assembly GCA_963932465.1 of Maratus speciosus. NCBI lineage: Eukaryota > Metazoa > Arthropoda > Arachnida > Araneae > Salticidae > Maratus > Maratus speciosus. Next base: position 172,388,752 of record OZ010788.1, read on the forward strand.
TTTGCTACCAGAAACACTTCAAAAACTGATAATTTCGAAGGACACGCGTTTATTTGAGCTAATCCGAAATTACGAAAAAATAATTTGTATGTAACAGTTTAGTAAAAATGATAAGTGTAGTAGTTTTTGCCATTGTGCAGAAATTTTTGAGACAGTTTTGTTTGAACTTATTTTAAATTATGTTTTTTTTTTACAAATATGTAATTTATTTTTTTATACTTTTGATTTCATTTATATAAATGAAATTGCGAAATCCACAAATTAAAAAAAATGCTCTTTATTTAAACTTTTTATTATTCACTAAATATCAACATTTTATGCTTGTGCTTAAACTTTTGAGACGGGCTATAGAAAGTAATGTATACAATGATAATGTTTTATTAACTTTAATGCAATAATGTATTATTATGCAACGCTTAAAATAAAAAATTAACACATGTTATTACACTGTATATATTAGGGGAAGATTTAATGAAAATAACTTCTTCTTTAAGAATTAACTGCTAGTAAAAACAAACAAACAACCTTCTTCACATGTTCTGATAGATGCTCTTTGTCATCATATATCTTGAAATAATCTAAATACTAAAATTGATATGCATGTTATACCATATGAAAAATTGCCACTACCGAGTGCATCTAGAACATTCAGAAGTTGTTAATTTCCAGATAAATGTATAAATTAGTTTTCAAGTATTAACTTTCGCACTGCGTATTAAAGAGTAGAGAAAAATTTTTAATGAATCAAACAAACAGCGTATTTAACTATTCGTTGTAAACTAAATAAATGAAACTTTGAAACTTAATTCGGAAGAAATCTCTTTTCAGTAAGTCTTTGGTAAACTATTTCTCTTTCAGGATTCTTTCTTGAAAATCACTTTCCTTAAATTAATTGCATTCATATGGTAATACAGGATTAGCAGGTAATACCTTTTAGTACACACTTTTTATAGTTTATGGCATTTGTTAAGTCCTTTATTTTCTAATTAAACGTTTGCTGCGAAATTTTTCCATAAAACTTAATACAGTAATTATGTATTTCCTAAAGACATTTTATCCTTAAGTATCTGGAAATCTACTAAGCTCCGAAATTGCATAAATGAAATCAACATGCATGTTGTACTATTTTTACAATTATAACTTCATATTCCATTTAGAAATTATGAAAGTTTCCAATTGCGAGAGAATAATAATTTAACATTCAGGTATTAATAATTTTTACATTGCTTCCTAAAAAGAGAAGAACTTTTTAAGGAATTAAAGCATCAAAGTATTTAGACAGTCTGCTTCAAATGTTTATGCACAAACATAAAACAACGCTTATGAAGTAACGATACAAAATTAAACGAAGCATATTATTTAGATTCTGTAAATTTATTTTAAGGGGGCCCGAGAAACAAAAATCTTCAAATTTTCAATTTTTTTTAATTGGATTAAAAAATTATCTATCATTTTCTGCTTAAAATGATGTTTAAATCATGTTTCTATCTTAATTAGAACTGGGAATATTAATTTTTTCGTTTTGGTTTGTTTTCAAAATCCGCCTTTCAAGATATGGTTAACAAGGAAACGAGTTCTTGTAAAATTGAGTTTTTCTTCATGATAGGTTTTTTCACCATTTATCATATTTAAATTCTTATAACTCAAGAACCGTTAAAGATACAGGGTTGAAACTCGGAACATATCTTTTTCAAATATTTTACTTTACTTTTAAGCCAGGATATTTGAAAAACATGTTTACTTTTGAAAATATGATTTTTTTTTAAAAAGTTGCACCACTTTTTTTGTAATTGTTTCGTTAAATATTTTTAATTTTTTTAAAAATTAATATTTTTTAAAATGCTGGCTCTAAATTAAAAAATATATATTTCTGTTTATTTAAATGAAAAACAATTTAAATTCTACAAATAATATTTCGAGTTATAACGATTTTAAGTTATACCACTTTTTTCATAAATTTTAAATTTAAAACTTTTTTAAAAAAGCTATGAGAAGTTTTATCATTTGATTTTGTTTACAAATGATATGGTTAAGCATCACAAAAAAATTCAAAATTTTAACTCAATAAATAAAAATTTTTTGAAAATGTGTCCCGGACCCCCTTAATAAATTATATCAAACTGAGTAAATAAGTAGATTTTCATAACTTTTATGAAAACAAGTGTCTAGTATCTCAAAAGTTTAGGCACAATACCAAAAACACATAATTTGACATTTTTACGGGACGTTATTTACTAAGAATATTTTCCTGGTTTCGGATAACTTCAAATAATTGTGTTTCTCTTGAAATACTATTGGCGACAGAAAATACGATACTTTTACAATGGTCACCTTTAGTTCTTTAGTAGAGTTATATTGCTTTCCATTCTTGTTCCAGAATTAAGATAACTCAGATGTTCTTATTTGGGTTTAAGTTTGATCTTAAAGCTAACCAATGTAAACCGTTACCATTTTGCACGAAAAGCCACTGTTTCGTATTATTTTGTGTTGCGTGATAAAGTATTGAAGTGCTGGAAATCTCCACTTAGCACCCCTGAAGATATCATCAAATAGAAGTAGATGATATTCTAGTGTTTCTTGATACTTCTTTGAATTTTTGCTTGGCATAAGGAAAGGCAATAAAGGCTTGGACATGAAATCCAACCACTTCCAAAACCATTAGAGATATATTGTAGTTTCATCAACTGAACAAACTTACGATGTTTCTGGAGGTCATGCCAGTGGTAATTCCAACCATTAGGAACAGCCACATTCCATTTCTTTTAGACGCTGAATAGTACGGGGATGCCATCCGTCTCCGTACATTCTATACAATTGAGCCCAGACCAATCTGGCCGGATTAGGATATGATTTTAAACGTAGTTTATAAGACTGCTAAAAAAATGCTCTTGCATTTTATTACGAGTCTATGTATTGTACCTTTGGAGATATTGACAAATTTTCTTTCTATAATGATTTTCGTATTTTTTAATCAGTCTTACCACGATGTTATTCGCAGTTTCCTTTATTGTTATTTCTAGCAAATACATGGTATAATTCTTTACTTTTAATGGTTTACATTTCTATAAATTTTAATAACGAGCTTTTATTTCTATTTCGGCTGTTTCAAACATTAGGAACAGCCACATTCCATTTCTTTTCGTCGCTGAATAGTATGGGATGCCATCCGTCTTCATACAACTAGTACATTTGAGCCCAGATAATTCTGGCCGAATTAGGATGTTATTTTAAACGTAGTTTATAAGACTGCTAAAAAAATGCTCTTGCATTCTATTACGAGTCTATTATTGTACCTTTGGAGATATTGACAAATTTTCTTTCTATAATGATCTTCCTATTTTTTAATCAGTCTTACCACCATGTTATTCGCGGTTTCCTTTATTGTTATTTCTGGCAAGTACTTGGTATAATTCTTTGCTTTTAATGGTTTACATTTCTAGAAATTTTAATAACGAGCTTTTTTTTTGATTTCGGCTGTTTCAAACATTAGGAACAGCCACATTCCATTTCTTTTCGTCGCTGAATAGTACGGGATGCCATCCGTCTTCATACAACTAGTACATTTGAGCCCAGACAATTCTGGCCGAAATAGGATATTATTTTAAACATAGTTTATAAGACTGCTAAAAAAATGCTCTTGCATTCTATTACGAGTCTATGTATTGTACCTTTGGAGATATTGACAAATTTTCTTTCTAAAATGATCTTCCTATTTTTTAATCAGTCTTACCACCATGTTACACACGGTTCTCCTTATTGTTATTTCTGGAAAGTACTTGGTATAATCCTTTGCTTTTAATGTTTTGCATTTCTAGAAATTTCAATAACGGGCTTATCTTTCGATTTTAACTTAAAGATGCTTAAAAGTTTCACTTTTGGGATTTTTGTAGCCTTCGCTATCTGAAATAACAAACATAGATTAAATATTATCTGCTCATGGACAACGATTAGCTTGTTGAAATGGGTGATTGGTTGTAAGCAATCCAGCATTTGTTAAGATTTGCACAATCTGCCGAATCCTTTAAGACAGTGTTTTTTTTAAATAAAACAAAGGACAATTATTAAATAAATAGTGCTGATGTAACAATTTAAATATCTCAACTATGTTTCATTTTAATTGCATTTCGAGTATATATTGTTAAATTGTTCTTTATATTATTCCTTCAATTTTTTTGTAATATTTTAGTGTATGCTGAAAAGTTTGAAATATACTGTATATGCCTTTGTAAATTATCTAAAAAAGTTTTTCGATGCTAATTCGGCACAAAACTATTTCAGTGAAATGTTGCTGAATTATTTCTCTTTCGAGACTACCTTCGATTATTTATCCTTAATGTATCACATTGAATCAATATTAAAACAATTTGTAACACTTGCTAGTACATCTTAACACAGATTATTATAATTGTCATTTCAGTTATGTTTTTTAAATGAAAAATATTCTCTAAGTAAGATTTTATAAATAAAATCCTTATTTACATATTTTAAAGATATGGCACTTAAAATTTTCTAAGTGTCAAAATTTACATGCAAATCGCATGCATACTATATCGTACTATCGCAAACAACAGCTGGTGATTTATTTTAAACTTCTAAGAGATTTTATTTCCCAAAGAAACTTATAATTTAGTTTTCAGATACAGACTTTTACATGGAGTCGTTATAACTGAAGAAAATATTTAACGATTCAAACAAGCAGCCTATTTAAAAAGTCGGTACTGTTACTAAATTAAATTTAAAAAAAATGTTGGAAGTAAATACAATACAATACTCTGTTTTAGTAAACCTTTTCTAAATTACATTCTTTTGAGAAAGTTATTTCTTCAAATATTTATCTTAAACGAATCTTATTCATATGGTAATATCGACTGAGTAACTCATATTATTACATTACTTACACAATTTACTGCAATTGTGATATCGTTTACTTTTTACAGCTGGAAAACATTCGCTTCATAGTAGGTTTTCAGTTGGATTTAGTTAATTTTATAAGATGATTTTTTTTTCGGAGCAGTCAAATTTTAAGCTTTATTTTATCACAGATTGTAGAAATTTCATAGGTAAGTTTAACCGTACAAAAAAAAAAATTAAACATAGGTAATGAAGCAGTAAATAACTTAGAAAACACTTTTTTTAACAAAGGAATTTCTTCAGATCTTCTCGATGAAAAAACTATAAAGATTGGAGAAATTTGATTTTTATATAAAACTTAGAGGTTGTAGTTAATGTCTTTTGCTGTAAAAGTACTGTCTTGTTTTTTCTAAAGACTATACGTTCTAAAGACTATACTAGGGGATTCAACCAAGGATTCCTGAGTTACAGAATAAGATGTAAAAACTGTTTTTTTATTAACAACTCTAATAGATTCTTTACATTTAATGCGTTTTTTTATTGCATACTAACAACACCAAAAAGCATTTTTATGAAAAATATCATTTATGTATTCAAATAAAGTTTTGATATTTATTAAAAGCGATATTTTCCTACTATCCGCGTATCAGCCGGAGAATTCACCAAAGATTTCGCTACTTACGGCAGCCTTTTATAACCTGAAGGTTTCAGTCGTTTAAGCTCATAGTTCAATAACATGTCTGTCAAATTTGTGTTTAATTTACACAGGGTGAGTATAATTAAAGTTCGACTTTCAAAAACCGGTAAATAAAGAACCACTGATACGAACAAAATGGGAGTTGCTATCAAACGTACTTTTTATTCATAAATTAAAAGCTGATATAAAATAAACACATGGATAAAATAAATCTCAACCTTTCGGTTTAATCTTTAAAACTATCATTAGGAGTAAAATTTTCTAAAATGTAAATCAGCAGGCAACAATCTATAAGCTACATTTTAAAAATTAAATTCAAACTGGAAAAAGTTTTACGGAAGCTTTCAAAATCCATAAAAACAACTCAGTGGCGCCATCTGTTATCCAAAGTAAAAAAAAAAGAAGAAAAAACTGGAACAAACATGGAAAATTCAAAGTTCTTTCAAAATAGAGAGCCAGATTTCAGGAAAGAACTTTGAATTTTCCATGTTTGTTCTAGGCCTTTCTTCTTTTTTACTTTGGATAACAGATGGCGCCACTGAGTTGTTTTTATGGATTTTTAAAGTTTCCGTTGAACTCTTCCCAGTTTGAATTTAATTTTTAAGATGTAGCCTATAGATTGTTGCCTGCTCATTTATATTTTAGAAAATTTTACTCCTGATGATGGTTTTAAAGATTAAACCGAAACGTTGAGATTTATTTTATTCTTGTGTTTATTTTACATCAACTTTTAATTTATGAATAAATAGTACACTGGATAGCAGCTCCTATTTTGTTAGTATTAGATAGTACGACGTAAAGTCCTAAAATATTAAAGATCCACTGGTCAGAATGAATATACGCGAAGAAAGGAGAAATGGTATGACATAAGAAAAATGTAGTTCAAAATTTATCAATAGCGCTTTACTCGTCATAATATGCAAAATAAAAATCGTGTCAAGTGCACCACACATTGCATTTGTACCTGCCGTTTCCTTTACATTGCGTCTGAGAAGCTCGACATGACTCTCTTAATAAATGATCCCGCTCTGCTTGTGAAACTGTTTTAAAAGAACGGTGACTGTGCAACAGTAGCTCTGAATAAATTCCGGTTAGTAACGGGTTTGAAAAAAGGCTGTGGTCTGATGCCCCCAATTGTCTGGAGAAAATTATTGAAAAATTTGAAGACACAGTTTCACTTGAAGTGAAATCTGGCAGAGGGGGGGGGGGGGGAAGAGTTTTTTCGACGGCAGTAGAAGATGTTTCCACAGCATTGCAGGAAATGAAGTTCGGAGGTATGGAAAGCTGTAGTGCACCCCAGCGTTAGATATGCCTGTGCTGTGAGCACGGTGCATAAAATTTTACGAAACATCCTGCAATGCTATTCATTCAAAATTACCCTTGTTCAGGAGTTGCATCTTCTTTACCAAGTAGTACGACAACGTTTTCTCTAGAATTTATTTTTCACATGAAAGTCATAATGAATGGCCATGGAACATTTTGTGTACAGAGGAAGCACATTTATATCTCCAAGATTATGTTAATATTCCGAATTCCAGAATGATAGGAAACGGAAAATCCATTCGGACTTGAATCAGTACCTCTTCATTCTACAAAGGAAACTGTGTCGTGCTGGTTTACGGCATCTTTTATTGTAGAACCATTCTTTTTCGAGCAGACAGGTCCTGCGGGTCCTGCTACCTGTACAATCAATGAATGGTGAACGACATGAGGCTGTTTTGTGAAACCACGTTATTCCAGCAGTTTAGCAGCGTGAATGTGTGTGTGTGTAGCATAATTTTAATCGGTTCTCATTTCCCAACAGTCTTGCCTCCAAAATCACCTTATCTTAATCCTTGTGATTCTTGGTCGTGAGGTTATGTGAAAAATATTTTATTTATGGTCCGATTGGCAACTTAGCTGAATTAAAGACACGCATTGTGCAACACACTCACAACGTCACGACTGATGCACTCCGATCCGGCGTGGAATTGGAATGGCGCTATTCTTCGATTTCAACTTGTTGCAGAAAACGTTGGACATCATATTGAAGATTTCTTGAGCAAGTCTCACGACAGTTAAAAACATATTTCGTTGTTGCTTAACCTGCGAATTTTCCTCTCAGGACAATTAAAAACCGATTTTCCCATACGATGTAACAACACTTTGTCGCTGGTGGAATAAGTTTCCATTAAAAGTGCCACAACTGCTGAATAATGTCGATGTCATTTTTTCAGTAAAAAACCGATACAGTCAAGCATATTCAAAAATACAGTTGGTTTAACCGGAAACTGACGCAATAGCCATCCCATTGGGATACCAATGTCATTAATAGCCGAATCCATTTATATTATAACGAAAAAAGCGCCATCTATTCCTAAAATTTCAAACTTTTTTTTTATGCCATATCATATACCCCATCGCCCATCACGAATATTCAGGTCAAATTTCGGATCATTCTGACCAGTGGTTCTTTTTTAATAGCTTTTTGAAAGTGGAACATTAATTATAATTACCCTATATTATTTTTTTAATTTATGGATGAAGTTTTTATTTAATTATGGGATATTAGAGACAAACAAATGACGAAATATTTATTAAGAGGAAACAAATTAACCATTTGTAATCTGATTGCATGCGATAGAGATAGATTTAAAATGAACTCATGCCTGAAAATCACTTTAAAAACCATAAATCATCAGTAAATTGAGATATAGTTTTCAAATAAATTGCACTTACAAGAACATTTTATTTCCTGTTCGATAGTGTAAACTTGAAATAGTGCGATGTTTAGATGTAAAAAAAAGTTATTGTACTAAAAGCGAAATTTATTGGTCAATTACTGGTACCGTCAATATAACGTAAGTGTTAGTTACGGACACGCTTTTATTTTATGAGATACTAATTTAAACAACAAGTAGACATAATAGCAGTGTGAAATTTTACTGAAAATATCTATCTATACTAGTATATTAGGCGATACGGATAGATCCTGAAATAAAAAAGATAAAAACTACATTGAAATAATAATAACAACAAAATGAGTCAGATTTAAGTTATTAAGTTAGTATAGAAAAACAGGAAAAATCATGCGTTATGCAGAAAGTGTAAAAAAATGTACAACATTACGAGAAGCACAAGTTAATTTTTTTTATCACTGCTGACTTCTGTACCTGCCAATACATGCCAATACATTATACAATAAAACGTGATAAGACGAAATTGTAAGGAGCTGGACAAAGATTTCTTTTAAGGTAGGTTTTCGTCTTAGAAGGTACGTCGTCTGTTGTAATAGTATTGTATACATTCCTTAAAACTAATAAATGCTTTATTTTAAAAGGAAATTTTGTTACAGAGATGCTTCGTCTAGAAAGGGGTTTTATTGTACACACTCTTTAGTGATGCCTGTAAAAATACTTTTGTAAAACAGTAATATGATTGCGGAGTAGTCATTGTTTATAATAAATTTATAATGTGTGAAAGATCTGTTGAAAACCACTATTTTAGGTCGTCCACCTGATTTCTCTTTATCATTTATATTTTCTTTAATGACAATAGCGCTGTTATATTACAAATTTTACGTCTCCGTATGTGAAGCATTCTCACAAAATTTTAACTTTCAGGAATAAAAATCCGGTGAAATTAAACTTGCTAAAATAACATTTTAATCTGATAGACGAATGCCTTAATGATTCAAAATAAAGATAAAATGCTCAGCAGCGAAAACTTTTTTATTTAACAGAGGTTTATGTTAAATTTTCGATTTTAAATTTTCCTTAGCGTTTTACCCGTATAACTTTATATTTTCTTCTTAATTTTTACTTATAATGAATTTGCATAGTATCCACAGAACATTCAAATAAGAAATAAAAACAATGTAGTATTTTTAGTACAAAATTATGGTATAACATCGTCTTAACCCTTATGTCAATGACAGGGTACCCGGGTACCTTTTTTCTCTTTTCATCCTGTTTTCAGGGTTTTAATTTCAAAAGAAACTAAAAGGAATTCAGATCCCCATTATTTCTAGTATTCACTGTCCATTAGCATAATCACTTTAAAATTCGGAATTTTTTTCTATTACTATTTTGGGGCATTAAGCATTTTTATACCTGTCATCAATGACCAGGGTACCCGGATACCCATGCGAATTTTCTGAGGAAAAATACAGAAATTGATAGATTATTTAAATTTATATCAATAAAACTTGAAATTAATTCGAAAATAAAAGTTAGACATATTTTTTAAGGTAAAAAATATTTCATTTACGTGAAATTTTATGGACCAGATGACAATAGCAAAAGGTGTACGAATGTACATCACATACTGGCTTTCCACATTGTTTATATGATTTCTGTTTTTTCTGCGCCGTTTTTGAGGCTCTATCAAGCACATCTGACACCAACTGTTGTTATGCATCTTGTTTCATCTTACTTTAAGCTATTTGGACTGGATTCTGACATGTGTCAACTTCAAATATGGGCAACTTTTCAGTATGCTTTCAATTTTTGCAGTATGTATAACATAAGTAGCAAGTACTGCTATATCCACAATATAGGAAAATAATGCAAGTGGTCATGTGTCTCTACGCCTATGTGTTGTATTATTGCCCGAATAATTTATCCATTATATCGACTCCATATTTCTTTTCATTATAAAACTGAATCATTTCGTGATTATCTTACGGTCCTGTGATGGTTTTATCATGATGCATAGCAGACATTCGGATGACAGCTTTGTTCCTGTTTAAAACATATGAACAAATACTTACCTCATCATGAAATCCAAATTCTGTTAAAAAAACTTGCGCGATTTACATGGCCTCATTCCTTGTAGAATATAAGGATTGTTTCTTTTGAAACTTCCAACCATTGAAAGCTTCCAGTATGATAAATGCTTGACCAAAGAAAGAGAAGAAAAAAGTTGTCTTTGGTGAGGTTTCATACCGAGTCCTTGAATGGAGAGGAGAGATTTTTCACGACTCTTTCATCTTCGTTTATTTCGCGGTCTGTCCCTGTTGTTCCGGAGCATAGTTGCCGTTGAGATATTAATAGTTATTTGCATCACATACCCGCCATATTTTGATCTCATATTTAGGCTAATGTCAGACGAACGTCTTTTTGTATTATTTTTTCGCTTTTACAGCGTTCCTACACCTTCGCCTGCATGTGCAGGTGCCAGGCTGTAAAAGCGAAAAAAGCGTACAAAAAGACGTTCGTCTAACATTAACCTTAGCTGGTTTAGACGGAATATACTGGGTGAATTTTGTTCTTCCTCGATGCGTAAGTAATTGCTCATCAACCGTTAAGTCTTCCGTCGGTTTGTATTTTTTCAATAGGTTATAATTTAGCATAGTCACTGCAGTTTTATCATTTTGAAGACGTTCCACTCGTGTGTTCTGTTTGTCAAAACGAATAAATCTAAGGAGATTCCAGAATAGATCTACACTCATACTTGCTCGATAATACGAATATGAGTTTGCTTTCCATATATCTAATGTGTGATTTTTGTTTGAATTGTGGGCACATGAAGTAATTAATATTTATAAAAAAATACATCAAATTCCTCTAAAATCTCAGCGGGTACCCGGGTACCCCAGTCATTAGATAGAAGGGGAAATTTTGGTCATTGACATAAGGGTTAAAGGTGTGTTAAAGAAGGAACGGTAAGGAAAATAAAAGGGGGACGGAAAGGGAAAAAAAGACGGTAAGGAAAAAAAAGGGATGGTAAGGAAAATTATGGCCTAGTTTTAGGCAAATCATATGAAGAGTAAGTAATAGCCACAATGTTCATAGATTTTTAGCAACAGTTATTTGCGTTGGATTGAATTAAAAAAAATAATTTAACTCGAAAAGTTCAGGAATAAATCTTGGGGACGGTACGACTACCAATAAAGCCTTAATGCTTGGAATTGATATTTAAATGCTTATTTAAACTTTGAGGTAAATTTTCTGTCAAAGAATTTTATCCATTCTTTCTCTAGCATACCTCTGCATGAGAAAAAATTAAAAATAAATTCTGTGGCTGCATCTGATGTGATTTTCTGTACAGTTTTAGCAAGAGGGACGGTAAGGAATCTAAAATCCAGGGACAGAGTTAAAAAAATAATAACAACCATAAAAATGTGTGCAGGTTAATTTTTTGCTACATATTTATATAAAACAATAATACTAGATTCGGAAAAAAATTACATCGAATTACTTTTATTGAAACAATTTTGTACAGGCAGTTCCAAACTTAAAAATCAGCAACAGCGACACGGGACGGTAAGGAATTTCATGGTATATATGGACCTCCGACATCGTCTAAAACTCATTTATCTTGTTAATATTGTTATACGGTCATGCAATGGGATGTTTTCCAGTATAAGGAAAAAAAAAACAAGAATATGTACTAAAATAAAAATTATTATTCAGGGACTTAAAAATCAAAATTATGTGAGAATGCCTCATGTATTTTTGTTTAGATAGCTGAATCTCTATCACTATTTACAAGATCCGTAATTTAATTAAAAGGTATTATTTGCAATACGTAACTATTTTGAATTTAAAAATACATATGTTTTTTCTCCATAATAACTTTTCTAACTACATAGAGGATTCAAATCTTACAACTATTCGATGCCTTTTCCATATTTCTCAAGCGCCACTAGCAAAATATACTTGTTAAAAAGAAAAATGTTTTATTTTGTCAAAAAAACTCATGCTCGTCGGAAGATCATATGATGTATGAATATGTATTTGCTCAAACAGAAAGCAAATAGAAAAGATATTGCGTGTACTGCCTGGAGGGTAAACTGAGAAATAGTAAATATTTGTCATTTTTATAACATTTCTCATTTCTTGGAAATATGCAAACACTGGGGAAAGATTTTTGAAATCTTATTAGTAATGACTATATTAGTATGTTGACTTATTATACGTTGTTGATCATTTCTATCAAATGGTATTTATTTTAAATTTAGTTACTTTTTTAATTTTAAAAATGCACTAAACATTTAGAATTTAAACAGTAAAATAAAACTTATTTAAAAAATTTATTATTATTGGTTATAGTTAAATGTATTGAATTTATTTTAGAGCAGATTTATTTAGATTACATAATTTTTTTGTACATATTGCAAAGCCTATCTCCTTAACGGGTGCTCCAATTTTGATACTTATTTACGTACGATGTATGGTTAAGAAATATCCGACCATATTGTTTTCGACAAAAACAAATTAAGGTAGGAAGACGTAGTTTGCTACACAAATTTAGCAAACCCTAATGTGCATGCTTGAATTTTTTCTACCTGCAGAAGCTGGTAGTCGTTCGCAGACCGAAGATCAGAAGTGTAAGCGAGTGCCGTCGAATGTTAGTTTTTGAAAAGTGACGGAAAACTTGAACAATGCTGTTGTATTAAATTTGATTCAAAGTTGGTGATTCCCAAGTAGAAACGATCTCCAAAATTCAACAGACCTTCGGTGAGAAAGCAATGTTCACGACGCAGATAAAGAGGGATGCAACCACTTCAAAGATGACTGCACATAAGTGGAAAGTGAAGTACGCCATGTTAGGACCTCTACATCGGAAAATGAGATCTTAAGTGCCAAATTGGGACTCTGAAGATGCAAAATTGTCAAATCATCAGCAAGGAGTACTACTAAGAGTTTCTGCGTCGCCTTCGTGTAGCTATGAGACGCAAACAGCCATACTTGTGTGGCAGCGGACAATTCGCATATCCATCACAATAACGCAGAACCCCATTCTTCATATTTGATACAGAATTTTCTGGCTAAACAAAACTCTACACTGCTATTTACTGCCCGATCAGGCGCTGTGTGATTTCCGGCTTTTCCCTGAAAGGAGCCAGATTTGTGTGAAATAAAAAGTAAAATTTGAGTGAATATCATTGCGATTTACAACTTAGCTTAAATATTTTTATAGTTCTGTGACAGGCGCTTCCCAGTCCATTGACAAAAGTTTACAATTTTTTTTTTAACTTAACGGTTATACAAACTTCATGAGCTACAACAATGAGCAAAACAGATTTAATGAACGATTATTTTATTTTTATACTTACTAGGGGATCGTACCCGGGCTTCCCGGGTTAAAGAATATAGGTGAAAACATTTTTTTTTTATTGAAAACTAACAATTTTTTATATGCAATAAATTTTTTAGATTGACCACTTACATTAAAAAAGCATTTTTCATATGGAAAATACGAATTACACAATCAAATACATTTTTGAAATTTATCAAAAGCGAAATTGTCTTATTAGCCGCATACTAAGAGTTATTTGCCAAGATTTTACTACTTATGGCATCCTTTTATATTCTGATAATTTCAGAGCTTATACATGTCTGGTAAATTTGTGTTTTATTTATGTTATTTTATTTATTTATTCATAGGGAAGTTTTTTTTAATGGTAATTAGCCGTAAGAAAATGATGAACTCTTTATTTTGTTTTAAGGGCAAACGGATTAATCTTTCGTAATCGAGCTCCGCGCAATATGGATAAATTAAAAAATATTTCATGCTTTAAAATTGTTTTTAAAACCATAGACAATCAGTAAACTGAGATGAGCATTGCAAACAAATTCCATTAAAAAAAAATCCTATTTGGTGATCTAAAAATTTAAATTGTACGATTACAAATATGTTAGGTTTGTGTTTTTTCAATATTATTCTTTTATTTGTTTATAAAAGAAGTATTAATTTCATTAATTTGTCTTTCAAAAATATGTTAGTTTGGTGGGTTTTTAATATTATTCTTTTATTTGCTTATAAAGGAAGTATTAATTTTATTATGCAAAAATATTCAGAAACAAATGCTGAAAAATGTTTGTTGCTTTATGTGCAAAATGTTTATTATTTTATGTATTTAAACCGGCACGTGATAAGATAAACTTAAAAAAAATCATGCTTAAAAATTATTTTTGAAAATATAATACACCAGTCAATGAATACAGTTTTTAAACAAATTGCATTTGAAAGTACATTTATTTCCCTATGTGACAAAAATTGAAAATGTATGATGGTCAGAAGATTGAAAAAATGCAGTAGCGAAAATTTCAAGACCAAAATCTGATCGTGAAGTATTACCATTCGCAAAATGACGTCAGCGTTACGCACAGATACGTTTGTTCTTTATAATATAGATACATAATCAATAAAATATAATAAAGATCAGTTATTAGGATGTGGTTATCATTTGAGGCTCTTATGCTTGAATTTCCGGAATGAAAACAGCAATTTTCACCTTCTCAAAATTTGTATACGCACTTCTCATATCCATATTCATCATTTAAAAAAAAAAAAATTGTATTTTATTTGATCATTTAAAAATCATTTTAACTCAAAACTTCAAGTCAAGATTGCCAGCAATATCTTTTATGTGAACAGACGCACTCTTTATTTGAGATTCTAATATCAATTTTGGAGAGTAAAAATTTCCGTAATTTATGGTTTTTAGACGCATTTGTGTGAAAAGGCTTAGTTTTATCTAAGAAAATGATCGTTTTCTTTTAAATATGACTTCATTTTCACTTAAATAAGCATTTCGCCTAGTGTCTGAAACTTAGTATTAGTACACATGCAGAAGGAAAATCACTATAGAAAATTTATGAGGAAACATGCGTGTTTTCAAAAGCAGTATGTCATTTTCAGTTATTATGCCCCTAATATAATATTCTGCTCCTAATGGGATTTTGCGCCACTAAACCCTACACAACAATTTTTATCAGAAAATAGCATGAATAAAGTTTAAAATACCTCATTATTTCTCTCTTGTCTGCAGCAATGAAAGCTATCTAATTTTCATCATTTTGAAGAAATTTTATAAAATGCTTTTAAAATTAAAATATAAAAGTGGGGATATTTAAAAAAAAAACAGATAGTGCGACCACATCTACAAAGGAAGAGCTTTCAGTTAAAAAATATATATATTAGTAAAATTGGTTCAGCAGAAAGATCAGGGCAGATGACTAAAAAACACACTTGTGTTTTAAATATATAGATTATATAAAATTAGGAAAAATTAAATTAAGAAAATTATGTTATTTTGATAAAATTATAGTAGAATGTCCTAAAGAATAGCATTAAAATTTTATTATTCGAGAGAATTTTTGACAAAAACTTCAGGAACACGATATTATTTTAAACAAGGAATTATTTGTTTGCTTGTCTAACTCGGCGAAGCAAATCCATCCAGGCGAGAATCATCAATTTCTGTAATATAAATCGCTATTATTTGCATGTCACCTCTCTTTTATAAAGACACTCTACATTTTTGTAAAACATTGCGTTTATCAGTGTTTTCGATTACATTATTTTCAAAAGCGAAGCATTTTCACCTGTGAAGAGTTTCAAAGCAGCTGGGCTGTGAAAATGACGCACTTCTGCAAAACATAATTCAGGTATAAGAATTAAAATACACGCTTTTTTATAAAATGACGTCATTTGCATCCGCTAAAGCAATCTATTTTTACAACCCAGTCTTAAACTTCGTCTATAGAAAAGTGTGCATATGACGTCATTATCACGGAATAACTGACAATATTCTTGACATAGCCCATATTTTATATTCAACTATTTTTACAGGTTTTATGATGAATGGCAACAAAAATATGCAGTATCTCCTATTTTCAACTATTTTCCGTTTACTTTCAATGACTTTGAATAGAAATGAGGTACTTTTGTTGCCACGATAAGAAAAATGGTATTAAAAACTGCAAAAAAATTAATATCTCAAAAATTAATTGAGATACATCTTTCAAACAAATTGCATTTAAAAGAGCATTTTTTTCCTTATACGACGGTGTAAAAATTTTAAATGTGCGATGTTTAGAAGTTTAAAAATTTGCAGTAGAGAAAATTGCAAAACCAAAATTTCATTTCAAATTTCAAAGTGTTGCCATTCGCAAAATGACGTATGCGTTACGCACATATATGTTTGTCCTTTATAATATAGATAGTGTAAAACAATGTACACGTTGTCAAGAACACAATATCATTCGACGAACAAAGCAAATGTTAAATTTCTATAATCAAACACGTATGTTTGAAAAATACATGACAAAATATGTACGTTTATTACAATATTTAGAAAAGCTTGATTTAAAATAATCCCCACATGTATTTATGCACCAGGACATGCAGGGTGAGCTAAAATGATTGCCCTAGTTACAAATAACAATAATTTCGTTATAAACAGTGATAAGAATAAACAAACTTCAAATAGGAGTAAACGCTTCAAACAGAATTCGGAGAGAAGCTCAACGTTTTTATGCGGCTTTATTTTAAGTCATACAAAATACATCCGTGAGATAGTCCCTTTCAAGCGGACTACTATGAACCATATTTGTGTTACTGGTGTCAGTGCGTTTGTTATTTTCACCTCCATTTCGTTCCCTGTTGTCAGCAAATAAAGCATATCCCCATAAAAAATCCATGCACAATGCATTTTCAATGTTATGTGTATAATGGATTACCACTTGGGAGTTTTCTGTATCAGTAAAAGAACACCATAGAACAGTTATGAAGTACCCAAACAAAACTTCATTCTGTGTGGTTTTTGAAGCGTTTTTACGAGCATTGCTAACAAACAAGGTTTTTACTGGTTTTTGACTAACCTGAGCAGTTTAGCAAATCACCAAAAAAAAAAAAAAAAAAACCATAGCCAAATGAAAATACATTGTTAGCAACAAATACCACGTAAATCTCCCATTCAAAGATGTTCTTTAAATTCTTTTTCTTTTCCTTATCAATACGTATTCCATGTATTTGCGATGGTTTTTAGTGCAGTTATTGATATAAATAGAACAGTTGGATATACAAAGTAATAAAACAAATGTATAACACATGCTTTACACTATTGAGATAAAAAATTCTAGCCGGATATATTTCTAAATGGTTTTGTAAAAAGAAATTAACTCCAGATTCAGTATGGCATGCTAGTGGGTTAAATGAAAAAAAAAAAAAAACTAAAAACAAATAAATTTTTGAAAATGTGAATTTGATCTGAAAATTATAAAGTTTTAAATAATAAGTTGCATTGAAAAACTTTCAATCCTTCTGTAATATCATTGAGCATTTCAAGGGAAGAACAACAAAACTCTCACCCTTTGGAGATTTAGCTCTTGTTTTTCGCCAATGAAACATTTGTCGCGATTTGGCAAATTAGTGGTCAGTACCGAGAACCCTAATTACAATGGAATTCTTTTCATTAGTAATCAAACTGTTATTTTCATCTTTCAGTTTATTGAAAAATTTTAATCCTCGAAGTAAATCAAATTTGTTATGTATAACTGAGACCGCATAATATGGACTGTTAACACTAGAGTAGCCGGAAATTTTACTCAAGTGTTCGGAGAAGGTTTTACAACAGAATTTTCATTTAAAACTATTTAACTTATCTATTTAACTTATTTCTTCGTGGTACATATTTAACTTATTTTAGAAAGAAATTTCTGGTTCAAATCGAAATCTTTTTATTTGGTACCAGTCCAAATGACCGCTATGGCCGTTCTAGTGTTAAGTAATATGAATTACAAATAATTTTCGGAACACTTTTTGTATTAGTCAGGATCTTTTGAACACACGTATAATTTAATAAGATTCATACCACAGCATATAAGGGAAACCTACGAGAGTCTGCGCAAATTTCAAAAGAATAAAAAAAAAAACCTAAATATTAATTTTTTGCTAAACTATCCATGAATAATTTTGACTTCAATTGTTTCTTATGCATTTTCATTGTTATTTTGTTGTTATGCTGTAATTTAACAGAACAGCAATAAAAAATCAAGAAAACTATTTTGAGCAATCTGTCCTTACAGAGTTAATAAGATTGCGCACATGGGTAGTCTAGATTGTTATTAATAATAACGACGGTTAAATAGTTAACAATAATAATTACACTTATATGACATTGTTGTAGGGTTTTTCTGGACATGATATTATTGTATTAGGAGTGAATATTTCAACCTAATGTTTAAAGACGCCAAAAAAGGAAAGAATTTTAACAACAATTAAAGAATTTTTATTAAAGAGAAAGATTAAAAAATCAGAAAAAGCAAGCCCAGATAAGATAACAAAATAATATTCATTTAAGATAACATTAATTTTCTTGATAACTTGTTTAAATTGAAAATTATTTCATTTTCATTGCCACAGTTTCTTGCTTGCTGACCGAAGTTGTCGTCGTCCACAATTGAAGCACTTATAAAATGGTTGCACTTGTAAATGGTTCATCTTTCGTGCAACCACACTAAACAAGCAATACATTGAAAATGGTCACTGGTCGAAGTTGCCTCTTAGTACAGTTTCAGACATTAAATGCACTCGTCCTCATTGACCTTCGTTTTTTTTCCTTCGGAGTTTTTAATCTACTTTTCTGTAAGAGTCTTATCCTCAGCTGTTTTTTTTCATGTACTAGGGGGCTCGGCCCCTTACGAGCTACGCTCGCCAACCCCCGTCCAGACACCGCAGACTCTAAATGCACGCTAATGTGATCGGCTTTAAAAAGATTTCGAAAGATTGAATTATAATTTAAAAAACAGTGGCGATCTCCCTATAAACGGATTTCTATTCATTTCTCTTTGATTGGGGAAATTTTAACGCCAAATCCGCTGCTGTACTACTTGATTATCCCCTCGACTAATTTCGCCAAATTATATAAATCGCCAAACCACTCGCGAAATTATACAAATTGACATAATTTTTATTTTAAATAACGAAAGAACAAATAAATTAGTACAACATTAATAAAAATACAAATAAAACGTCGAAATAAAAATAACTTGATGACGTAGACACGTGTAACAACATTTCAAAATAAGCTAATATAAAAGAAATTAAGTAAACAGAATCTTTGTCTCCCGGTATTTTTTAACAAAGCGAAAAGAAAGTTCTTTTAAATGAGACATTTTAAATTAATCGTTTTTAATCTGACATAATTTTGACCAAACTATTCTTTCTCTTTTTAATATTCACGTGAAAATACTTGTGTTACAAATAAAATATTATTTGCGCTTTCCTAAGATAAATAGGTAAAAGGTATCCTCTCAAAATATCAAATAAATGTCTAGCGCAATTTGTAAATTTAAACCGTTTTGCAATATTATTTTGTGTTCATTTTATGAAATAACTGTAATGTGACGTAAATATGACGTAATTTCTCATATTTAAGACTTCTAACGCATGTTAATAAATTTATTATTTTACAAATTCCTTTCTCTCTTAAAATTCACGTGTAATTATAGTTTTTATGACGTAATTTTTAATAAGTTCCTGCTTTTTGTACATAATTATTTAATTCTAATTCCAAATGTTTTTTTCTGTTTATAATAGTCACGTGTAAATAAATTTTTAATTTATTACACGTATAAATATATATATATATATTTTTTTTAAGCAAACATTATTGTTTCCGCTGTTTATACAGTTGGCAACAGTTTAAATTAATATCACTTTCTAAAATCTGTAAAAAATATCTCTCGAAATGCTGAAAATTTGAATTTAAAATAGATATAAAACCTCGAAAAATGAGTCAAATAAAAAAAAAAAAAAAAAAATCAATTCTGCACACCGGGAAATTATAACGTATAAAATGAACTAAAAATTATTAAATTCCGATGTATAGTTTTTGCTACTATAAAACTTTTTTAGTGAAACGATTTTGTCCAACTTTAGCATTAAATATCTCTTAAAATAACTCTTCGATTTGAAAACTGTCTGCATCAGCGTGTTTATCAAACATTTCTGTATAACACTACCGATTTTCATATTTTTGTATGCATTATTTTTCTTAATATTAACGAAGAAAGACCTCCGGTCACAAAAAATTCAAAACCGGCGGCGGCGGTGACAGCGGTAGTTACTTTTTTTTAGAATAGAGAGATATTTTGTGGATTAGTAACATTCGTTGCACTTTGATTCTTTTTTGATTTTGATGCCATTAAACTACTTGTAATGGGTGAAAGCTTTTCCAAAACTCTTGTAGGTGTATTTATGAATGTAACATTAGACTCCCCAGAAGTTGATGGTTGGCAAATGCATGTAGCTCCCGCAATGGGATGCGATGATTGGCCTAGAATAGGAGAAATTTGGGTTTCAGTGGTTGTAACGAGTACTGTTTTTGAAACGGATTGGTGATTTGTAAATTATGCTGATAACTCAACGGTTTCAGGAACAGTTTGATTCATGCCTTAATCACAGCCTAGCAAATATGAGTGTTCTGGAATCACTTCAATATTTAAAGGGTAAATTCTAGTTGCACGAAAGGCAGAAGGGTCAAGCTAGACATTAGCACAGCGAGATTAGGCTGAATTTAAGAGGCTACCAAAGTCCTCTCGATTGTTTTCCAAAACAACGATGAGTTATCATTTTCCCGCAAGCGTCTTTAAAATACGTTTTAAAGTACTTGAACCCTACGCGATCCAAAGGCTGTAAATAATGTGTCGTATGATTCGGTAGACACACAATTATAATATCGTTATCAGAAGCGATTTACAGCATGTTTGAACAATTCATATGTGACGCATGGCTATCTAGAATTAAAAAAATTGTACCAGCAGGCTTTTGTGGAATGAAATGCACGGTAAGCCAATCAATGTATAGTTGAGTGCTTATATATGCGACTCTTTTCTCATCTTAATTATAGTTCCTGGTGGTGCATCCCTGGCGTATTGAGATTTAGCATAGGCCCTTTTAAAGTGCAGAAATGTGGCAGGAACTACCCTTCTGCGTTGCAGTAAGCCAAAATAGTCAATGGCTCACCATTTCTTGCACTAGTGACCACGAGAACATCTTTACTGCCTTTTGCAGCAACCACTTTACCAGGGTCATTGTTCAGCTGAATTCCAATCACATTACAGTTCCAAATACAGCCAGACTTCTCTAAAACGTCGTATTGATGTGAGCAGAGTAAAGTAAGCTTTCACTTCTCACGGTTCATACATTCTGCTCTAGCTCTGCTAATACTTTGAGCTTCCCTGACACTTAACTCAGGATGTTTTCGCATAAACTAGGAAAACCAAACTTTTCCTGCTAATTTCTTTTCTTTATTGAAAGTGTGCTTTCTACCTAGTGTTTCAGCAAAATTGTATGCTAACATTCTTGCATCACTTAGTGTTGGTGCAAATCTAACTGATTGAAGATTAGGTATATAGACACCAAATTTCATTTCCGCTTCCGCACTTAGTTGCAAATCTGGACCCATCGCTCGCTTCTTAAAGTCATTTTTTTCAGTCTGCCTCTCATGATGGATTCCGTAAAACTTAATTTTATGCATGCTCCACACGTTTTGAGTGCACTATTTCGTACTGCCTCTAAGGCTGACTTTAGATTTTCTTCGGTCCATGATCCTTTCTTCGATTTCCTTCTATAAATATGTGGCATTGCAACCTGAAAAAGTACGGAAAATGTATTAAAAATTCCAACACGTGTTACTTATTAGAAAAAAATAAAAAATTCATTTATTAGAAAATTTATTTTAGTTAACAATATTAATTTATTAGCAAATTAATTGTTCACAAATAAAAAAAGCTTAAATATTTAAATAATTTATTAATTAATTTATTAAAATATTACTAATTTATTAACAAAAATAATTATATAAAATTAATTTAATAATATATGTGTTATTAATTAAGTACCAAAATTTTTATCTGCAAAAGTGTTTTCTAGCAAATTAATTTATTGCCAAATTTAGTTTCGATAATCATGTGTTTCTCCAAAATTATTTCAAAATTGATTCATTCATATGTTATACACGTAATTTGCAATTCCTGCAAATTTGCCAATAAGCTACGCAATCTGTCCTAGCACTGAAACTTTTGGGGAAATGGGCCATCTTTCCTAAGTAGCAGATGTGAAAACCTCTCCTATTTTGGTAGTAGTGATTAAGCGGCCTTTTAATCGTTAAAACGAATCGTTGGTGTTCTCACCCTCGGTGTAGGTTAGTAGCTTATAAGAAATTGTTTAATTTTAAAATATTTTGTTATACTGACATTCTATAAAAATTGTGACGAGCAGTTATGGAAATTCAAGCACTTACCTTTGGAAAACAAAACAAAATAGCAATGCTTTATCCAAGACGCTTGGAACAATCAACGTACACATTCAAGCGGCCACTACACTACTGCTGTTTTAAAACTACCTGGAGTCGCTGCGTGCGCATTCTACTCCTTCCTGTCGAATCTCTTTGTGCACGATCTCTCCTACCGCGCGATCTCTCCTGGCTTTACCTTAATTGCCTCAAACGTTTAGTGAAACTAATTAATAGCACAGTCCTATGGAAGGTGTAAATTCTTAAAATTATTTCTAACGGTGTCAAATGAGACCTTTCGAAGTTTTGATTTATGTTTATTTTGATTCCAATTTGTAAAGCTAGTAAGTATTAAAACAAGTCTTCAGTGTATTAAGAATTATTTTTGATTGTTTTCAAAGGGGGCATTACCTTCAGCAGCTCGATATTGCTTGATACACAATATGTTTGATACACAATGCTTTGAACACAATATTAAAGAATTCTTGGCGCTGTAAATATTCATTCAAATTAAACAATTATTTTTTATGTAAATTACAGAAATCTTTGTTTACGTATTCCTTTAAATACTTTTAATGGAAAATAATTAGAAATTAGTTTAATTAAAGAATGCCAATTACGGATTTTCGAAAAGGTGTTTTGACATATATGTGTTGCGCGTAGGATTATTAGCAATAAATTCCATATATCTTGTTAATATTACATATATAGATTTGTAAATTATTGTACTTTAACTTCAACCTAAAACAATAATCAAATTTACAGTTGAAATTACTTTTTCAGGCAATAAAACAAAAAGACAGAAAATTTATGATAAAATTTCAATAAAAATTCAAAAATTAAATAAATATAATACAGGTACTTACTTAAAAATAGGTAGAGGTTATAAAACTATATAAAATACAATATAATACAAAATGCTAAATTTCTGCGTTACTTAATTTTGGAAATATGATGCACACGATTTCAAAAAAAAAAAAAAAAAAAAAAAAAAAAAAAAAAAATTAAGAAAAATGACTTTAAAGTAGAAGTTTACCTCAATTTGGATAGGTATCGCTCCACATATTTTATCATAAAACCGGTTGTAATTGAAGTACCGTCATAATTTTTCTTTCTAAACTTTTCTAACGTGTCATTCTTTGATAAAAGACAAACATTTTGGCTTTTTAAAAAGATTTAAGATGATATTCCTTAATCTAAAAATTACAAATGAAATAACCATAAATCAAAAAATTTAAAAGGTGTCACTTGACACTGGTATAAATAGTGTTAATGTAGAAAAAAGTATCTATTTCAGTTTAAACCAAATAAGTCATGTAATTGTGAAATGACATTCTACACATATTTAGTTTAAACATAGCAGTTAAAAATGTATTTTTCCGTGTTTTTTTACAACCTTTTTAAAAAAGATCTTACCCTAACTATTCTCTTTTCTATTCCATTATACTGCGACAAATGTTCCTATCCCTTAGAGAAAAAATATTAATAACACAGGCATGTGCAAGCAGTAAAATCTTAATGCAAAGAAAGATAACTCTATATTAAATACAAAAGTTTTCAGAAGCGTAGCTCTACTTGCAGGCAAAGTTGATTATTAGTCTTTCTTATCAGCAAAAAGCTTTTTTACTCGTTCATTTTTCTGGGCTATTTAAGAGACATTTGGAAGAAAAAGTTGCTTTATGACAGCATAAAATAGATAAAAATTGTGGATTTTAACGTGGTAAATAGAAAAGTTAAGAAAATGTGAAATAAGTATTTTCTTTAACGTCTTTTTATTTTTAGATTCCTTTCCTTTAATAAATTTTCGTCATTATTTGTACAGGGCTCTGGTTATTATTGAGGAGAAGATCTCTTTTTCATAAACGGTTTAATGTTAAGAATTTTTAAGATTTGTTCTTAAGGTACAGATTGTGCAATTTTTTTAATATAATATACACTATATTGCCATTAATGACCGGCAATTTTCAATTTTAGACATTTTGTCGAATATTTAGAAATATAATTGTCCGATTCTTCTGGAATTTCAAGATTAAAAAGAACAGGTATGATTTCATATTTAGCAATGTCGATTTGATAAGGGGGACAATTAGGGGGCCAACAAAAAATCAAAGAAAAAAATAATACTTGAGATCACCCTGTAAAATAAAATGCACGAAAAGATCTATCGCTACCGAATATAAATAAAGAGACATTGTGCAATATGCGTATTCTTTTGTGTAAGAATAGCACGTATATTATTAGAGATATAGCGATTTATTTAAAAAAATTAAAAAAATTCTTGTATGTTTTTTGCTTATAACATACATTTTCAATCAAATTTAACGCCGATTTCAAAAAAAATTGACAAAATATAGTAGAAACAACATAGTGCAATTGGAATATAAATAGAGTAAATATTTTAGGAAATATGAGCAATTGTACAAAATAATTTTTATCTGCGCATGCGCGGGCGATAACAAGGATCATTTTACCTAATTTAATAGTCAACTCTATGGAGCAACTTATTAAAAAAAATTTAGTGAAATATCGTAAAAATTCAGAAAGATATCGGCATTAGAGTGAGCAAATTTTTAGTAGTTCTCTAAAAGCAGCTGAATGATAAGGGATTTTACACAATTTGTCCTTTTTAATTTAATTTAATTTTTTAAATTTTCATTTTTTATCGATGCTTTAGTTCTTCTCTGATAACCACCAGAACGAACCTATACCATGATCAAAAGAAGTATCAAAATCGAAGAATTTTTTCCAAACCTACTCGTTGATAGTCACTAAATACTAAATTTTTTCTGGAAGTCAGTTAATAAAAAATGACAATTTGTGTAAAATCCCTTATCATTCAGCTGCTTTTAGAGAAGAACTAAAAATTTGCTCACTCTAATGCCGACATTTTTCTGAATTTGTACGATATTTGACTAGATTTTTTTATAAGTTTCTCCATAGAGTTGACTATTAAATTATGTAAAATGATCCTTGTTATCGTTCGCGCATGCGCAGATAAAAATTATTTCATACATATGAAATTTTTCATATTTCCTAAAGTCTTCCTAAAGTCTAATATTTCCTAAAGTTTCCTAAAGTCTCATATTTCCTAAAGTCTTTAATATATTTATATTCCAATTGCATTATATTATTTCTACTATATTTTGCCATTCTTTCTGAAATTGGCGTTAAATTTGGTTGAAAACCCTGTATGTTATAAGCAAAAAACATGCAAGAATTTTTTAATTTTTTAAAATAAATCACTATATCTCTATTAATATACGTGCTGTTCTTGCACAAAAGAATACACATATTGCAAAATGTCTGTTTATTTATATTCGGTAGCGATAGATCATTTCGTGCAGTTTATTTTACAGGGTGATCCCAAGTATTATTTTTTTTCTTTGATTTTTTGTTGGCCCCCTAATTGTCCCCCTTATCAAATCGACATTGCTAAATATGAGGTCATACCTGTTCTTTTTAATCTTGAAATTCCAGAAGAATCTGACAAGTATATTTCTAAATATTCGACAAAATGTCTAAAATTGAAAATTGCCGGTCATTAATAAACAATATAGAGTATATTTATATGTAACATATTAAATTTTCTAAACAAAAATTCTATTTAATTTACTGGAGATTTTTTGGCAGAATAATTTGAATTTCGCCCCCCCCCCTTCCAAATTTCTTTCGCACATGACAGCTCGTAACTTTGCTTATCCTTTTCAATTCATTCAATTCCAAAATATTCCATTAATCAATACGGTTGGAACATTCTTTCTTCGGAAATTCTAAACTGATTTACATTGTTTTGATGAATCCTTCAAGGCGCATCGTTTCATTGGTTTAGAACCCTAACGCAAGGTTTTTTTTTTTTACTATTTTCACGTCTTCATACGCACAAGCTATTAAGCTCTCTGCACGAGATCAGGAGCTGCTTTTTCCTGTATTTTCAATTGAACAAATAACTCGCACAACACCAACAAAAAGTTGATCCTCTGATTTTCCCGGAATTTATAGTTATGTTTTTTATAAAACTTTATCGTAAATTTTCTTTACAAAATTTAAAATATTCTTCAGTTTTTGTGAAGGTTTCATGAACATTGCGCTGCATCCTCTGTCAGAGATTGAAGAAATTGTTTAATAAACCTGCTTAGTTCGGTATTTTAAATTATTTGTTTTTTAGAGGAAAACAATGTTAAATTTTCAAATCAGTTCTCTGCAAATTGAGATACCTTGCTGCGATCTCATGAGATATTTCTCATCAATTTATCTCTCTAGCCACTGCGGATAAAATTTTACCGGCTGTTTTCACCATATTTAAGCAGCTTTCTAGCATCTCATCCAAAGTGCAACCTACATATTTCATGTCCGGCTTAACCAAAAATTGTAGTGAAGTTGAAAACTGCTACATAAACAAAAGCCGGCAAGATGCTGGAAAGCTGTTTTTTAAATCGTTATATATATGTGTTTGTGTGTGTAATTAATTGGGTTTATTTACGCAACTTATTGAAATTAATTTTGCGATAAGACAAAAGTTTCTTTCCGTCTTTTTTGAAAATGAAAGTCCATACTGATTACGATTAGCGAGGACATAAGATGGCAGACATACGACAGGAATTATTTTATTCATAAATCCATCGTAAACAGTAGTGATGTGAGTTCGGCGGATGTCCCAAGAACCGTAAATTTGAATTTTCTGACGTACGTGGTTTTAGTGTTTGTAAGCATCTCAAAGTTACGCTTTCTGCTCTTCTTCGCGCGTGTTTTAGGTACTTTTCTTAAGAAACACTACCAGTTACATTCTCCCCTATGTTGGAATTTCTGAACAATTTTTGCATTTCAACTCCGATCATGATCCTTAGAAAAACCCTTAGATTGTATCCAAACTAAGCGCAATGTATGCAAATGGATATTATGACGCAAAGAAATCATTTATATAAATTTTACTTTTGATTTTGGATAGCATGGCACAAAAGATAAATCAATTTATTAATATAAATACATTACAGCGCATTGTATAGGTTCAGTGAAAGTGATATTTTTAACAGTGCATTGGAAAGTTAAAAGTTTTGGTTAGATGTGTAAATATATTTCGCCAAATCGAAAACAATTGAAATTGAATTTTAAAAAAAATTGTTTAAGGCTACATCAAGGTGTCACTTAAATTTTGATATCATAGCTTTTAAAACTCATAGTTTGAATTTATGAAAGATGTGAATGATAACGCATCAATGAATAAATCTTTATACATCCTTTTGAATTTAACATAATTCTTACGCATGCAATTATAAATAAAACAAAAATAAGATAATGAAATAAATAATATAGCGTCACTTAAAATTTGATATCATTATTTTTAAGTTCCATATTTCAAATTCTTATAGCAATAAGATAAATTACTGCATCACAAACTTTTACCCCGTTAAGGGTTTTTTAATTGATATGTATGCATGTAATATATATATATGTGTGTGTATGTATGTATACATATTGCTCACCCGCAAGAAAATTGACACATCTCGCAAAAATTCATTTTGCGTTTTATTCCACTAATACGTCTGTCATAGATTGGTCTTTATATACAAACAGTTTCATAAGTGTAGCTCTGCGGAAAATCACCCTATTACACTGTATGTCCATTTGTGACCATAGAAGAGGGGTGGACTGTGTGGGGAGGTAAAATTATCCAACCCTTGGAACTTCATCCTACGTCTTCATTTTTAAAGGCTTTATGCTTTTATACACGTTTTCATTTATGCATGGAGAGCTAAGTACTATAATTTCATGTTACAGTAAAGTCATGCGAATTGTATTTTGTCTCTTCTGTGAAATTTACTTTTGTCGAGATGCATCACTTTTCTTGCAGATGAGCGATATGTAAGGAGGTTTCATTGATGACCGAGGGAGTCTAAAAATAATAAGATTGTATGTATATTGTCACATTTTTCTGTAAATTCTTTTATAAATAAAATTACAAAAATTGAGCCCTTTTTAACACTTTCTAACAAAGTTTAAAAGTGTTATTGATTTCGGTTTGTCTATCCGTCTGGCTGACTGTCCGTCTGTCCAAGCTCTAACTCTCGTAAATGTACTCGGATTGCCCCGAAATTTTTGGATGTTATTGACGTTTAGCCTAGCACGAACTGTATTTCAAATGATGTTTCTAACATGTTTAGTTCATTTACAGGGACATTCAAAAGTATTACGTTACATTACGACCGATGGGAAAAAATCGTTTCAAATGAATTTTAAAAATATTACACCCTTTCAAACATAATAAAAAATGATATTCATTTACGAAGTGCACTAAAATATACATTCTGTAGAATATGTGGTTCAACGAATAGTTACTATTCCTTTACATGGCCACACAAAAGAATTTCATTACATAATGGTGCGGGGGGAAATTGTCTGCGGCGTATTTAAATTACGGTTAACTATTTCACAACTATTTCAAACTATTATGTATTTTAATTATGCAATTTCATATATAATGAAACTGATATATGTCGGTGAGGCTTACTTTAAGTTATTTCATGTATAATTCGAAGTGCATAGCATTTACAGGGACACACAAAATATTTCAGACCAGTATATATTGTCCGAAGTACTGTATATTAGCGGTGGTGGCAAGAAATGCATTTTCAATTATGATATGCGCTTTTAAGTTTCACTATATTTATGCATACTATATGGTGTGTATAAATGCTATAATTTATATACAGGGATACACAAAAGAATTCGTAAAGGTTACTGAATATGAGCGTAAATTGCTGAAAGGTGGTTTTTAAATATGTTATGCATTTTTACGCTGAACTGCATTTAGTTTACTAAGAAATGTTTGTAAAATATACATTAAATGATATACAGAGACACGCAAAGAATTGAATACACGCCTGTCAGTAGATGATAAAATCTAGAAATGTGTTTTCAGTACTTTTAAGCGTGTTTTAGTTTGAATTAAATTTTAGCTAAATCGTGGCGAGTAATAAAGGTACTAGGTAAACTACAGGGCTGAACAAAAGAATTCAATTGTAATTCCATCTATTAGTATAAATTGCTAAAAGAGAAATTTCAACCTTTGTTTTCTTGCTAAATGTTCCATTATATAGTATACACACACATATATATATATATATATATATATCCGCCTACAGATCAAATACAGGGCTTTTCAAAAGAATTGGAATAATTATTTGGCTATGGACGGTAACTGCTGAAATCAGTTTTTTAAATGTTTACTTAGTTATCTTATTTGCCTTATTTCCCTAAATAACGAAGTTTTGTTAAAGCTTTCAGGGAGTGTTGGAAAGTGTTTCATAATCTATGCCGTACGCACGATTTTTCTTTCTTGTTTTACTTATTGAATAACTTCTTGTTTAGAAAGCTTTATAATAAATATAGCTTATTTATATCCTTTTAAATCCACTAATAATTAGGATTTCATTCTTGACATGTAAATGTTTTTTTCCTAAAGAGAATTGAGGTGAAAACTTCTTGAAACTTTTAGAAAGACATATTTATTTGTCCTTTATTTCAAGACAACGGGGACACTTTACTAACCTTCTGCGTAAAAGAGCCATTTACAATCACTTTTCAGACAGATAAATTATTAACTGTCTAAATTGTCTGGGTTTAGAAAACGGGTTGATTCAGTCTTGGATTTGTACGAAGTCCTTCAAATACATATTTTTTCCTCCGCAATATAAATATATTTATGTTGCCGAGAAGGTTTGATGTAGATAATTATTTAGATTACTTTTAATTATTTTATTAATCATTTGGAAAAATGGTTATTGTCCTCGTCAGGGTAGGAAAACAAAAGCATATCTGAAGCGTTTTATTGATTTAATCCGCATTTTATTCGTTTTCTGATTGGTCTATACAGTAAACTGTATTCCCTTTACTTTCAACAGAGATGGATACTTCTGTTGCCATTATGACAAAAAAGCAATAAAAACTACAAAAAAATTAATAACTCAGAAACAAATTGAGATACAGCTTTCAAACAAATTGCATTTAAAAGTACATTTTTTTTCTCTATACGACGGTGTAAAAAGTAATATTGTGGGATGTTTAGAAGTTTAAGAATGAAATTTCATTTAAAATGGGTGGTCAGATTTCTTGGAAATCTGACGACGGAAAAACTTTTCCCGAACAGCCAATGAAATGCTTGGATAATACGTAAGTTTCAGGAAAGTTGCAATTTTTACGTGTAATAATACTGTTAATGTTTAATTGATGGCGTACGTAATGTATGATCAACTCCGAGCGATTTTTTATGTCTTAAATTTTAGTCTTCGAAAAAATCCTTTTCCAAATGGTCGTTGTGATTTTTTAAATTGCTTTTTTTTTATTGTTATAGATAATGAACAAGATAAATGCAATAACATCTTTAAATTATTTATAACACGGAAAAAATGCATATAGAATCGGTACTCGAATGCTTAAGTGATTTATTAAATGCGACTTATTTGTTTGAATATATATATATATATATATATATATATATATATATATATATATATGGTGTCAAATACCGCACTTCGAAGAATCTGCAATAGTCTTTTTACATTTTTTCAGGTCAAGGGTCCATTCCTCCTCCAGATCTCTACCCCTCATAGCCTTTATAACATTGTCCATCTAGTTCTTTCGCGGCCTCCCTCATTTCCATTTTTTTTTTTGTTTTATAATTAAATGTGATTTCGGGTAGTCTTTCATCATTCGCCTCATAGCGTGCATGGTCACGGTGACGTCGTTGTGACGTCACTGTAAGTCACTGTGGTCACGCCACATCTGGGACCAAAATGCCACCACTCAGTGATGTCACATTGTGACTGAGATGTGGACTTCTTAGAAAACTTAAAAAAATTACGAAAATTCTTCAAAACATGTTATTTACTGTAAAATTATATTTTTCTGGCAATTAAAAAAAATTGTGACGTCACTGTTATGTCATTACTATGTAACGTATGTCACGTGACATATGTGACAAAAAAAACCACCATATTGTAAGTCACAATGTGACAAAAATATGAACTTCAAAAATCTTTGAAAATGAAGTGAAATATTTTAAACAGTCCCGAGTTACAGCGGCATAAGGAATGAAATTATATTAGTGGATAGCAAATGGTAAATTCTGTCACGAAAGGGGGGACATAATAAATAAAGTGCACGATACAAGCATTAATAAACTAAATTTTCAAGCTATATTTTATCAATTTGATATCTAAGACAGTGAATGTATACTTTTTCATGATTTCAATATATCTAGCATTGCAATTTAATATAATAATCCTTCACTGATTGTCATTATTATAAAAATGTTTCTCGGAAAAATGGATGGAGCAATTTGGATAATATATTTAGAATTAGAAATATTAAATTTGTACACTTTACATATTTAGTTTGCTGGGAGGGAAGAAAATTTATTTATTTATTTATTTTTTTACCACCAGGGTTATTCGAAACACTTAACTGGTTTCAAACTAAAAATTTTCTATTACAGTTAAATCTGCACCTTTTAATGAGCACGTAGAAAGAGTCTTCAAAGTTTAGTCATCTATGCATTTCTTGATTTATAATTTGCATTCAAGTCATAAATTCTACTTCTTTCAGACATTTTAAATAAAGTAGCATTTTCCGAAAATAAAAGAAATATACAAAATTTGTGCAAAACCCATGATATAATTACTTATTCGTATTTAAAATCTGTATTTTAGCGATACGACTTACATTTATTTTTACCCCTTTTAAAAATTTAAACAATGTTTTATCTAATAAACTCTAATTATGAATATTATTATTATAATTATTTACAAAAAAGAAACTTTACTATCCATTTTAACTTGAATTGTTTGTTATGGATAAAAAGAAAAGGTAAAATACATTGGAAAATTCTTCAAATAGAAAATTTTAATTAACGATACTTTCAGAAAATTACTGCGCATTCAAGTTCCAAATATCTTGTATAAAAAAACAAATAATCTGTAACAGATCACCTGCGGAAAATCGTCTGCCACACAGAAAAATAAATATGAGAAAACGCGGGAAATAGTTCACTGTTTAGAACATCACCACGTCTACAACACTTTAAGATAAGGAAATGATTTCGGCCATTTTAGGATATACGGATATTAATGGAGCGTATATGTAAGTCTAATTTAATTTAAATATTTTGTTCCTGATTTGTATATTATGAGTTAAATATTTTTATGTTATATTTGTAAAAGACTGATCTGGAATTGTCAGAAGCGATATTTTCTAATTCGATAACTGTAAAGAAAAATATCTTAATCTGTCATCGCTTGAAAAAAAAAAGCTGCGCAGAGATTGTTTCATGCCTACATTCATACTGGAATTAATATAAACATTAATTTACACTTACTTGAGATTGAAAATGTGTTCAAACAATGATTTGGAATTTTTTTTTCGGCTTCTTACTATTTTTTTATTACTAACACTTATAGTTATTATTATTTTGGGGTTAAATATGATGTTCGATTATCATGAGGTTACGAAACTGTTTCAGATTAGAAATTAACATTATACTGGGAAAATGTATTTTTACATACTACAGTAGTGAAACATTTGAAAGATTTTTCTTTTAGTGCTAATAATATTTTAAATTATCTTTTAAAATCCTAAATCTTCAAACCAATGTTTTCAGATTTAACATTTGCTAAAATTATAATATAATAGGAATTCCTTATACCATATGGAAATATTTTTGAGATATTGTTAAATCTAATAATGCATTTAATTTATCTATTGTAGTTTGCTGTTGTTTAATAGTACAATTATAAATATTAATTATTATTTTTAGTGTTTTTCAAATTGGTATATTTATTTTTTTAATTGTATGTAAGCATTTTTTCTGTTTGTGATTTTAATCAAACATTTAATTATAGACATTTTGAATCGATTATTAAATTTTTTTCTATTATAAACTCATTTTCTAAGTTTATGATACGCGTAATTATTGGCACTAAAAAGTAAAATATGATATTTAAGAATTGAAATAAAGTGTTTTTCATGCCTGATAGGAAGTTATAGATTAAACTGATTTAGTATATATATATTTTTAAGTTCATATAATACAGGATACATAATATAGGACACAAAGTTGAAAAGTGCATGTGACTTCGGATTGTCTCTTCGTCTGTCCGTCTAGCAGACTGTCCGCGCTCTAACTCTCGTAAATATACTCGGATTGCCCTGAAATTTTTGGATGTTATTGACGTTTACCATAGCACGGTCTCTATTTGTAATGAAGTATGTAGCATGTTTATTTCATTTACAAGACAGCCAAAAGTATTCCGTTACATTATGGACTATGGGAAAAAAACCGTTTCAAATGATTTTTAATGATTTTACGCACGCTTTGAAACAGAATAAAATTGATATGCATTTATGCGAAGCGCACTAAAATATGCATTCTGTTGACTATGCGATGCAAAGAATAGTTATTATTCATTTACAGGGCTAAAAAAGGAATTGCAATATATAATGATATAGGGGTTGAGGGAATTGTTTGCTGCGTACTTTAATTATGTTAATCTGTTTCATATATAATGAAATTGATATACGTCGCTGAGGTTTACATACTATAAATTATTTCATGCATAATACGAATAATACGTATCATTTACAGGGACACATTATATAAAATATTTCAGATACTATATTGTATCCGAAGTACTGTACATTAGCGATGACGGCTGGAAATGCATTTTTAATTATGAAATGCGTTTTTATGATTCACTATATTTATGCATAGTATATGGTGTATATAAATGCTGTAATTCCTGTACAGGGCTACACAAAAGTATTCGTAAGGGTTACTCAGTATGGGCGCAAATTGCTTAAAGGTGGTTTTTAAATGAGTTATGCTTTTTTTCGCTGAACTGCATTTAATTTACTAAGAAATGTTTGTAGAATATAGATAAAATGACATAGAATGTCATTTTATCTATATTCTACAAACATTTCTTAGTAAATTAAATGCAGTTCAGCGAAAAAAAGCATAACTCATTACAGGGTCACGTAAAGAATTGGATACATGGCCGTCTATAAATTATAATTTCTGTAAATGTGATTTCAGCAGTTTTAAGAATGTCTTAGTTTGAATTAAATTTTAACTAAATAGTGGCGCGTAATAAAGATTCTAGGTAAACTACAGGGTTGTACAAAAGTATTCAAGTATGTTTCCAGGTAATAGTATAAATTGCTGAAAGAGAATTTCAACCTGTTAGGCGTTTTCTTGCTAAGCTAAATTTTCCTATTATATAGTATATATACACTGAAAAAAAATGGGTACTCAAAATTGAGTAAAAAGTACGCAATTTTAAATGCGTCACATACTCAAAATTACTTCTATACAAATATAATCAAAGTTGAGAAACACATGTACTGATTTTTTATTCCATGGTTGTGATCAAATATGAATCGATATGTACTGCCCCCCCCCCTCCTAAAAAAAACCCTAAAAATTAAAGTAAAAATGTCCTGACATTTATTTCCCGTTCAAAGTTATTAACAAGAAACGTTTAATTGATTATTTATTAAGAAAAATCGCAAAATTCTTAACAACATACTCAAATCGAATATTTTTATGACAAGAGCAATATTTCCAAGAACTTTAAATCATTTTAAAATACTGTGCATAATTTAATATTTACATTAATAAACATCATTTATGCCGCCATAAATGAAATGAACCATTACAGGGTACAAAATTATTCGTTTGTTTGGGTTTGATAACATGTGATGCTTCAAAATTGAGAAAGTATAGGTTCATTTTTGATCCAAAAATATTCAATTCGATATGAGTACATCGGTTTACTCATTTTTGAGTACTTTATTTTTTTCACTGTATCAGCCTACAGATCAAACACAGGGCTGTTCAAAAGAGTTGGAAAACATATTTGGCTATGAACAGTAACTGCTAAAATCAGTTTTTCAAATGTTTATGCGTTTTCTAAAATGTTTACTTAGTTATCTTATTTACGTTATTTCCCTAAATTACGTTATCTTGTTAAAGCATACAGGAAGTGTTGGAAAGTATTTTATAATCTATGCTTAACGCATGATTTCTCTTACTTGTTTTTTCTAATTTCCAGATCAGTCTTCTCCTATAAAACATACCAAATCTATTTAGCTTATATTCAAAAAATACAATATACACGGGAATAAAAAATTTAAATAATTATTGTTTATCATACCGTTCCATAAATAATAGTTGTATTAATATCCGTTAGACTCCATGTTCGTATTTAATAAAACAATAAAAAATCACAACACATTAAAAAAATTACACATTCTAAATATCAAGCTTGAACTCAATATCAAGTTTAGAACTTAATGAAAAAATATGTCGGTTGATAAGCATTGTTTTTTAAGAGGAGAAATTAAAAATGATTTAGAAGAATAGGGCTCCAAAATAGCGATATTTTGCTAAAAAGTACGGTAAAAAGATAAGATTTTATATTTACAACAAAAGTTTACTTTAAAATTCATCGCAGTATTAATATTTAGACATTTTTCCAGAGAGAAACATTCGCCTTATATATGTTACGGCCAAAACCCGGAGCTTGGCCAGTTCGCGAATTGGCCGGCCAATTCGGGAACTGGCCGAGATTCCTGGCCAAAACCCGAAATACGTGAAATGAACAGCGTATTTCGGGTTTTGGCCGGCCAATTCGCGAACTGGCCGGAACCCTTGGCCAATATACGAAGTGGGGATTCAAGGCTACCCGGTATGTGGCAATGACGTGCACACTTGATAAGAAAGAACGTTCTATGCTGTGACGATTATATTCTGATATGTTGGACAATTTCCCGCCTGTTTGATATATTTCGATAAATTGGGTTTATTGTGAGCATTATAGTCTAATCTGCTGAAGATTTCTGTCCTCTGTGACAAATATCGATGCATCGGATTCATTGTCCAATCCAATAAACAAATTATTTGAGGGACTCTGTAAATAAACGACAAATTTTACCTAAGCAATAAACTATAGAAAAATGTTGTAGAGCATATTAGTAACATATTAGAGTTTCATTACATTTGAAGTAGTGTAACATAATTAAAATACCTTATAAACGATTTTTTCACATATATCATAATTCTTTATCTGAATTCTTTTGGGAGTCCTATAAACGAACTATAATGGCTACTTAATCAATACTCTATAAAAAAAAAAAAAACATATTGCTCACTACATGAGTTAGACATGTAAATTTTATTATATTTGAAATAGTGTAATATCAATTAAGTGCACTAGAAATGATCTTTCACCATTCACTGCAATGTAACGAAATGCTTTTGAGTGTTTCTGTAGACAAACTATAATTGCTACTTATTTCACACCCTTTAGATAACAATTTGTCGTCCATCTTAATGAAGCATACCTATTTTATTATAATTGAGATAATGTAACAACATTAAAATGCACTGAAAAACCCATTGATGATATTGTAATGAAATACTTTTGTGTGTTCCTGCAAATTAACCAAAAATAGTACAACTTCACTAGTAATACCAAAATGTATTTATAAACCTAAATATTATAACAATTACAAGTCAATCCGAGTCTTTAACCGAGTTAGAGCACGGGCATGCATACGACCAGACAAATTGAATTCATAAACACTTTCAACTATGTTAGAAAATGATAAAACGTAAAAATCGGTTTCTATATACCAATTTCGCGAATTGGCCGATAGTGTATGGCCACTTCGCAAACTGCCCGATTGCATCTGGCCAGTTCGGGTTTTGGCCGGCCATTTCCCGAATTGGCCAGTCAGTTTAAAACGTTGTTGGCCAGTTCGCGAATTGGCCGGCCAGTTCGGGAATTGGCCGGCCAGTTCGGGAATTGGCCAATTTCGGGTTTTGGCCGTAACATATACAATATTTCAAATGAAAATGAAATTTCAAATTAATTGCTTAAAAGGCGCAAATGCCAACATAGTGAAAAAGATTCCATGCCGAGACTCAAACCCGGGCCTTCAGTATAGCGCACTGACGTATGTAGCCTTGCCAACATATAATAGTGAGAAATTTTCCAGGCTGGGTATCGTTCCATGTGGTTTAGTCGGTAGAACGTCAGTGCCCTATACTGATGGCCCGGTTTCGAGTCCCGGCATGGAATCTTTTTCCCTATGTTGGCCTTTGCGCCTTTTAAGAAATTACTTTGAAATTTGATTTTCATTTGAAATCATTATAGTGTTTATGACAAGTTCGGAACGACCCCCAGCCTGTAAAATTTCTCACTATTACATGTTGGCAAGGCTACAAACGCAGCACAAGCTGGAATATTTATCGTGAGCCACCGACATGGAGTAAACACGAAACTTAATTAAATCCAGCATCGATTGAAACTATATTAATACTTGGAAATTTTTCCAGGGAGAAACCTTCGACTTGCATACAATATCTCAAATTAAAATTGGCTTTTAAGCAATTAATTTGAAATTTGATTTTCATTTGAAATATTGTATGCAAGGCCAATGGTTCTCTCTGGAAAAATTTCCAAGTATTAATATAGTTTCAATCGATGCTGGATTTAATTAAGTTTCGTGTTTGCCCCATGTCGGTGGTTCACGATAAATATTCCATCTTGTGCTGCGTTTGTAGCCTTGCCAACATGTGATAGTGAGAAATTTTCCAGGCTGAGTATCGTTCAATGTGGTTTAGTCGGTAGAATGTCAGTGCGCTATACTGATGGCCCGGGTTCGAGTCCCAGCATGGAATCTTTTTCACTATGTTCGCCTTTGCGCCTTTTAAGCAATTAATTTGAAATTTGATTTTCATTTGAAATCATCATAGTGTTTATGACAAGTTCGTCACAAATGACACATATTTCACAAAATGGTCACAGTGTGACTTCAAAGCATTGTCGCTTTCGACACAGGTTCGTCACAAAATTAATGCCAAAATAGTCACAAATGACACACTTTTCACAAATTTGTCACACGGTGACTTCACAGAGTGGTCACAATGTGACGTCACAAACGACCTCTAAAACGGCCATAACGACTTCGCTTTCTAGTCAATATGACGTCACATCGACGGTCACAAAATCACAGTGTGACTTCACAACGACGTCGCCGTGACGTCACCATGCCTTACGGGTCATTCTTTTAACATGACCGTACCAGATCAATTGCTTTTTTTGAAAACCATCTAATATGGTTCCCTTTATTTTCATCATATTATTTTAATTAGAGAATTTTAATTATTTATTTTGAACATATTGTATTTTTAGCCTCTTAAAAAAAATCAGAAGAAAAGAAATTTTTTGACTTTTGCTCGTAATTTGAAAAGTGGCCAGAAGTACAGTCGTGGAAAAATGTAAACACACTACTTACTACTCAACAAATTATCGTAGAAGAAAGTTACTGGTACCGAAAGATTGGAATTAAAGTCTACTTTTAAATGATGTATCTAAAATTTGCTTAGAAGGCCATCTACATATTAAAACGAACCATAACTTTGTTTTTTTCAATAGCAGTACACAATTCTGACAGCATAAATGAACTCTACATCCTTCAATTAGTCTAAAAACAAATTTTTATACAATTCGTACCATAAGTTTCCGAGAATTTAATTATTTTAAAACGAGCGTATATTAAGGGCTGTACCAAAATTGAATGTCTCTACTCGACTGTTAACCGAGAGAGCCCTCTTCTTGATCAAGGCACCTTAAGCACCACTCACGCAGCCAATGAAACCGGTTAGATTAGAGGACAGCAGAAGAAATTTCAAAATATCTACTCACTTCTATCATAGACGGCCCATTAAACCGTCATTTAGCCGTTTTTTAAGGATTATTTGAAAACTACTTGAAAGAAAAATGTGAAATTTCGGATTTCCATATAGCAGGATTTAATAAATCGAAATCCATCAAAAAAATTGTAGGTTACAATTCATATTTTTTTCGAATATTAATTTCATAATTCATATCATAAAATTATCAAAATTGCAAATTCAGCGTACTTATGTTTGGGTATATTAGAATTACTGCTACACAAAAAATTAGCACATTAGGAGCATAATTTCAGAAAATATAAATAAAAATTTGAAAATGTAATTTAACATTAGAAGCACTAAACTTTGAATGTTTATAATTCAAAAACTTATTAATTCAAATGACTTGAAATTTGGTGTCTAGGCATAGTTTCAATCGAAGATTTGAAATATCTCGTTAAAATTGGGTATTGAAATTGAAAAAAATGAAGTTTGGATTCGTTTTAATATGTAGATGGCCCTCTAAGCAAATTTTATATACATCATTTAAAAGTACTTTATTTCCAATCGTTCGGTACCAGTAACTTTCTTCTACGATAATTTGTTGAGGAGTTAGTAGGGGTGTTTACTTTTTTTCCTTCCACGACTGTACATGGCAGCTATTATTTTTTTAAGTAAAACTAGGGGACTCTGCCCCCTGCGAGCTACGCTCGCTAACAGCGTTCAGACATTGCAGACTCTAAAAATACGCTAATTTGATCGGCTTTAAAAATATTACAGAATATTGAGTTATAATTAAAAACCAGTGGCGATTTCCCTGTAAACAGATTTCCATTCATTTGCTCTTGATTGTGAATTTTAAGGCCTGCTGCTGATATAAAATGTATTAAGTAAACAGAGTCTTTGTCTCCCGTAATTTTTTAACAACGCTTTAAGAAAGCTGTTTTAAATAAGACATTTTAAATATATCGTTTTAAATCAGACGTAATTTTCAGCAAAGTTTACTTTATCTTTTTAATATTCACATGAAAATGTTTTTGTTTTTAGAAAGGAAATATTATTTGCGCTTTCAATTTTAAACTGCAAAAAAATAACTGCAAATAAAGCAGTATATCTTTACAAAAACTGTAAATAAGTTTGTATTGTATGTGTCGAGAAAAGCCATTTCACCGTTTTAAAATTCAGTTCTAGTTCTAAAATTAGTTCTAAAATTCACATGTCGAAAATCAGCAGTGAAAATACACCCGTCATTATCACCAACCCGAGAATAAAATGTTGCAGTAGTAATCATGGTCAGCGTGGAAGGGCAGGGCGTAAATCCTTGGGTGTTTTCCCGGAAATAATAAAAGAAGCCGTACTATTTATCAAAGAGTTTATTAGATGACATGTAGAGGATCACCATTCCACCAATGCTTCAGTTACCCATATTCGGGTTGTGTCACGTTTTAAAAATAGACTTAAAGATGTTAGCTGATTAGATAGTACATTGCGACTGGACGAAAATCAACTCTCCAAGTGAGATAGGTTTTGAAAACAACGCAAAAATCTTACAAATCTGCTCTGTCAATGCAAGCGTATAAGTATAAAAAATAACGTAAAACGGTGCAGAGCACCAGCCAACCCAGAATAATAGGGGAGGAACGAGAGGAGCGGCCGCACAAGCGACAGGGCGAAAAGCCAGGAAAGAGGAGGGAAAGCGTTACGTAGATACAAGACTCTTTACCTAACTACGGAAGCTTTAAAAAGAAAACAAACTAGCACGCCTATGCTCTCGCAGTGACTCATGGGAAATCGAATAATATTTCAATAAAGATAAAATGGTATTAATAAACCTTCGAAAGAAATAAGAGTTTAATGTCTTAATATATGAAAGAATAAATTAATTAGTGGGTTTTTTCAATGATGTGTAGCTATTAACAGATTAAGACTTTGAGAATATGGAATAAAAGAATACACTGAATTAAAGGCATGGGGTTTAAAATATAAAGGATATTTAAAATATTATTAAAAAGATAAATATCAAAGGTAGATGTTATAAGAATTTGGAATAAAGTAACTAAGGTAAAAAGGCGAAAACTTTTCATAATTATATATATATAATAAAAGAAACGAACTATGTAAATAGAACTTTCGAAACGAACAACTCTTGAATAATTTTAGTAGAAAGTCCTAATTCAGATAAATAACAGACATTATTCATATTACCTTTAAAAAAATACTAAGCTTAGTTGTTTTGTACATTTAAATTTATTTAAGAGATAATAAGTGCATGCCAACTTTTTTTTTTAAATTTGTTTACCCAAAATAACTATTTATATTTCTTAATTGTGTTAAGTGATAGATTTTACTTAATAATCATAAAGCATTCGGATAAAAAAAATACAAATATTTTAATACTCTAACTTCTCTTCCCCACCCCCCCCTCCCATAAATAAAACATGTGATTAGTATTATTCAAATGAATTATATAAAAATCAATAGTTTTATAGGCCTACCTTCAGCAGGAGGGAGATTCAAATCTGCTCTCTAATTCTAGAAGCACAGAATATGTCTCCTTAGACCACTCTCTTATCCTGACATCGTTCAACCTCATTTTGAAACCGAGGAAATTGCAAAAGGAGTCTAGTGCATGCTCAGATCTTCTTATTTTGGTCTTTAAAAAACAGCTTTTCGTTTTAAT
This sequence comes from Maratus speciosus, assembly GCA_963932465.1. NCBI lineage: Eukaryota > Metazoa > Arthropoda > Arachnida > Araneae > Salticidae > Maratus > Maratus speciosus. Next base: position 172,430,723 of record OZ010788.1, read on the forward strand.
AATATAGATTAATACAATAGATACAAAAACTTGTTGAAAGTAGCGAGATATAATACATAAACGCTATCATGAAATAACCAAAATAATGATAGATTGCTTTCACTTAAGGCACTAAAGCTTATAGAAACAGATGAAATATTATATCATATGCTTTCGTAAGATTTTTCGATGCCTGCCACAATATATCTTTATCGTGAGATCAATAAAAAAGCAACCTGATATAAGATAATAAATCATAGGAATAACTGTTGCTATGAAACTAAAGAAATATGAATAAACAAATAGTTTTTAAATAGTTTCAGAAATGAGAAACGATTTCTGTAAATATTTAAAATTCAAAATTGAAAAAAAAAACACTAGAAAAATAAACGCAATAAAATTGTTAATACGTTAAACTTTTTCGTTTGATCAAAAAAACTTATAATATTTTTAGGAAATTTTAAATATCTTTAAAAATCTTTATCAGCAGGTAAGCTTCAACATGAAACAAATAACAGTTTCATAATACTCTTAATGTGAGTTTAGTCCAATAATTTACAAATCGATATCACAAATAAAATATTTGAGGAATACAAATAATAATAAAAATAACTAAGTTATGTAATATAAAAAACTGCATTAACGGTACATTTTATTTACGCATCAAAATGGCTAAAGTATATGCATACATTTTTAATACAGACATTTTCTCACACGCAATTTTGAACAGAGAGCATGCTATAGTGAACCTCAATAACAGATATTTTTAAAAAGCATTCCTTAATTATATTTTAGTCAATAAAGTATTCACGAAGGGGAATTTCATAGACTCATAGAACATGAACACAGGGATATAACTGTGGTAACCTTCTGTATTCAATTTTCCCATATAGGGAAACAAATCTGTTGTAGCTATATTTTTCTGTCCCGTGAATATTTTACTGTAAAATAAAAGTAGAGTGGACTGTAGGCTTATATCTTTAAATAAACACACAAAATAAACCTATTCTTCATGGCTGATTCTCATATCTCCGATTTTTAGACCAGTTGGAATAACAGAATAAGACTTCCAGATTATAGACATTATATATGGAGAGGTGTTTGCTTGTGAAATCCGTTATTTGAGTTTCAAGCTATCAAATATGCTGATTTTTCAAATTTTACAAAATTCAAGTTATTACACTTCAGGGGGAAAAGGTAATAACAGCTTGATTTTAGTTGCAGTATTTTGACCGGTATTTCAGAAGTTTTTAAAATACTCAATGTTTTAAAAAGCATGCAGATATATACACAAAAAATAAACCAATCTAATACAAACAATTGCGTAGATAGCAGATATTTTTGTTTTCATTTGTTTGTTGCTTTGTTTGTTTTCATCATTCAAATCTTATGCAAGAATAATTTCGCATTTTATAAAACGTGTAACATTACAGTTTTCGAGTCTTCTTTGATAAAAAATGTATTTAATATAGTTTTTTTTACTTTTGAAAATGTATTTTAACTTATTTACATACGAGTTTCAACACACAAAATATGGGAAAAATAAAAAGCAACAGCAACAACAACAATTATTAATAATAATAATAAATGTCGAAATTCCGTGGAAATAATCAACATCTATATGGTGTATTCTGTAATTTAATGAAAGCATGTGTATCCGATATCCGTCTGAAGTATTCCGTGTATACTGTACGCCACACTCCACTTTTTAGGATTAGAATACAGGGGGAAAAGTGTGCATTATCTACAGGTAAATATATCTAAATTAATGCAGAACTCATATTGCAAAAAGTAAAAAACAAAACTACACTATTACCGTGAAAGTAAAATTACAATTCAGGAAAATATTAAATATTTGCCACAAAAAGCCCCCCTTGCTGAAGGGCTTCAAAGGAAAAGGTTACTTAATGCTTAATTTTTTTTTTTCAATTATTTCATTCAAAATTTTTTATTTTTGCCTTTTAAAGAAACATGAGGAATTCCTTGCGTACTAAAAGTGGTGCAAAATGCTACTTGCTTTTATTTAACTATTGTGCATATAATGTGGATGATGAATTCAAATTTATTAATTAGCAGAAATTTCTTATTCATTTATTCTTTGATTTTTCAGCATTTGCTTGCGCACAGCTTGCACCTTAAATATAAACGAGTTAATGTTCAGTTTCAATAAACATCTTGAAATTCAATCTCATTTCAAGCATGAAAGGGAATTAATTGCAAATGACATCAAAGATAAATGCTGAATGTCAAAGGTATTTAGGAATAACAAGCCGTTCAGTTGAAAAGTGGTGGAAATAAGGATGATAAATGCATGCAAATTTAATTATAGATAAAAATAATACTTTTTAAATATATTTAGTGCTTTTTTAAATGACGCATCAACTCTTTTAATTTACTTTTCAAAAAAAATTAACATACACAAAAAATGAACATGCAGTCCATATTTTTAAATTTTTTATATTTTCATATTTTTAAATTGAATAATATTTATTTATTTATTATTTTTCTATTGTCTTATGTATCGAAGTTGAGAGGACGAAAATAACTTTAAACTAGTTGCATGTGTTAATCCCAAAGCTTTCTTCCGTCACATACATCTTAATACTTCTAAAAGTAGTTACACATCAGTAAAAAAATAAATAGAAATGCTTAATTCATCTTTAAAAAGGTTAAACTTAAACTTACACTATGTGCAAAACTACTTAAAAGATGAGACAATATTAAAAAGATGTTAAATTATTTTAATACCTTAGTACTTTCAACTACAAAAATGCCACTTTCACTCCTTTCGTTACCATCTACGTGAATTTCGAAAATTAGGCGTCAATAACAATTGTATTTCTTATATTTCTCTGACGAAGACTATGTTTTTTATAGTTGAAAGTACTAAGGTATTAAAATAATTTAACATCTTCTTAATATTGTCTCATCTTTTAAGTAGTTTTGCACATAGTGTAAGTTTAAGTAGTTACACGTGCTAATACTGCAAAATTATTAGTTCAATACTGTGGGACGAGACTGCTATTTATAGATCATAACTTACTTCAAAGACGAACACTGACATTAATTAAGACGAAGGCAAAACAGAAATACACATAGTAGCTCTTTACACAATCAATATTTAGCTTAAAAACAGCAAGCTTTGGCTTTATTTACATAACGTCGTTGAGTATTTCTAAGATTTTCATACGTCATTTAAATCTTCTATTTTATATCGTCGGATATATTCTGTTCCTTTTAACAAAACCGCCGTCGTCGAATTTTTTTTCGTTCTATTTATTTTTTCTGCATTGCCACTTGACGCAGCTTCGTTACCTTTTTAATCTCGAAGCGGAAGACAGCGTCGGGAACATTCAGTCTGATGCAAGTGTTACTTGCGAAATTTCCCACATGCGGCCTTCCTGACATCTGGAGCTGCCGCAGCGAAATGTGCTAAAATAGAATCTGAAAAAGAAACAAAAACAAAAACCAGTAATTGTTCTTAGGAAAAAAAATTAATCTGCACGTCAGAAATATCACTCAGTCTATATGAAGTGGCGTAACACCATATGGAAATTTCTTTAAAAGCATTGACTTATAAAATTTTCACAAACACATAAGAAGAAAAGATTTTTAAAAAAGTGTTTTTTTTTTTCTTTTGAAGCTTCAGTTTTCGTCAGACCAAGGTTTCATGTATTCAGCACACGAGCTAGTATTTATCGGTCCTTCGGTTGATGAGATTTTCGCTACGTCGTAGGTGTCGTCAGACTTCACTTTGATTACTTTATACGGACCCAAGAATTTAAATTTGAACTTTAAACCTGGTCCTTGCTGGGTTCTAATTGCTACGCGGTCACCAAAGTTGCACTTCCGGGGTTTCTTACATCCTAAATTATAGTGCTTGCTATTTTCTTGTTGTATTTCCAGAATATTCTTCTTGGCTTCTTTACGGAGCTCTTCTCTGTCTTTTATGAACTGTTCTTCGACTGCACTGTTTAAGAGGTCAATAATTTGTACATCCTCTTTCTGTTTCATTTTTGTATCAAATAATATTTCAAACGGTGCTTTCTTAATGCTTCGTTGGTAAGTTGAATTAATGACTTTTTGAACTTTAGAAACATGTTTGAACCATTTTGTCGGTTCGTCTTTGGACATTTTAGAGATTACAGAAATTATGGTGGAATTAAGTCGCTCTACTTTACCATTGGCACGGGGAAGGCCAGTTGTAACTGTCTCTTGCTTTATATTTTCATCTTGACAACAGTCAGCAAATTCTTTACTTGTGAAGGCAGAACCTTTATCGCTAATGATGGTGGAAGGATTGCCAAAAGTATAACTTATTGTAGTTTTGATATAGCTTCGGTAGCAGAAGTAGTTTTACAGGGATACAACCAGATGAATTTAGTAAATGCATCCTTTAAAGACAAAATATGTTTGTAATTTTTTTTAGTTGTTTCAAGAGGGCCTAAATGATCAATGTGATCGGTTTGGAGAGGAGTCTCTTCTTTAGGTAAGGGATGTAATTCACCTTCTTTTCCTCCAAGTTTGCGATTATACGAAATGCATGTTACACAATTTGCTATAATTTTATCTATTTTATTTGACATATTAGGGATGAGAAATTCATCATTAAGGAGTTCTTCACAACGTTTACGGCCAAAATGTCCTTTGTCATGAACGTGTTTAATGACATTTATCTGCATTTCATCCGGCACAACTACCAGATCGATACCTTTATGATTTTTATAGAGAACGTTATTTTTAAGGAAATAGATGCCATATGGCTTTGTTTTCAAAATTTCTTTAATGCCCTGTATATGTTCGTCAGTGTTCTGTGATTGTATGATTTTGGAAGTAAAACTATCTTGAATTATCATACATATTGGTTTTCTACATAAAGCGTCGACATGGCGCATGCGTGTACCTTGTCTGTGTTTGATTGTATAGTTATAGTCAGCTAACATTAAAGCCCATCGAGAAATCTTGTTGCAAAGATCTTTTTTATTCATAGTAAGGGCAAATGCGTTGCAATCTGTGACTATCTTGAAAGGAATGCCTAGAATGTAAACGCGAAAATTTTTAAGGGCTTCTATGACAGCTAAAAGTTCTAATTCATAACTCGAATATTTGCGTTCGGCATCTGTGGTTTTTTTGCTCATAAAGTAGACAGGGTGAAACTGATTGTCAATAGAAGACTTTTGAAGGAGGACTGCTCCGTAACTGTCAATAGATGCATCACAGTGAACTTCTGTTTCAACACTAGGGTTATAAATGCTTAAAAAAAGTCCTGAAGAAAGGATGTGTTTCAGCTGCATAAATGCCACTCGTTGCTGGTCCCCAAAGTGAAATTTAGTGTCCTTTCAAAGGAGATCTGTTAAAGGCTTAGCTATTAAAGAGTATTGAATGAATTTACGAAAATATGAAGTTAGTCCGACAAATGAATGTACATCTTTTATACTTTTAGGATCTGGGAAATTTAGGACAGCTTTAGTTTTTAAGGGAGATGGATGCAGTTGACCATTTTTAATGTGGTAACCCAAAAGATTTTCATACGTCATTTAAATCTTCTATTTTATATCGTCGAAAATATTCTGTTCCTTTTAAGAAAACCGCCGTTGTCGAATTCTTTTTCGTTCTATTTATTTTTTTTTTTTTTTTGCATTTCCACTTCACGCAGCTTCGTTACCTTTTTCATCTCGAAGCGGAAGACAGCGTCGGGAACATTCAGTCTGATGCAAGTGTTACTTGCGAAATTTCCCACAATACTTTAGAAACTTTGATTTTCATCTTAAATTTCTGCTTCAGTCACTTAATTAAACTAAAAAAGAGTTAATCTCGATCATGATATTTATTAAAAGCAATAGCTTTTCGTTATTCTGTTGTGCTTCAGCTGTTTCTGAATAGCCGGCTTAGAAAGACGCCAGTTCCCGTCGCTGCATGAGCTTCCGTTGGACAACAGAACTACGAAAACCCGGCAAAATTATGCAAAAAGAGCTATCACAGCACCCCTTTCCCGCAGAATATTTTCAAATTCAAGGAGAAACTGCTGGCAATAGCCATATACATACACACACAAAAAAAATGGTTCAATTCTATGCACAACTTCAGACACTTTTCGAGGGTAAAATAATGAAAATGGTACAGAAATCGCTATTATAGCGCCCCTTCCTGCAGAATATTTCTAAATTGAAGAAGGACCTACTTGTCACAGCCTAATATATACGCAAAAAATTTGGTTCAATTCTATGCATAACTTCGTATACTTTTCGATGGTACAATGGCGACACACGGACAGACAGACATTTTGATAAACATATTTCTGGGGATCTCTGACCCCTAAAATGTGTAAATCCGTCGAAGAGATTTCTATTGCAATAGTTTCTTCGATTCAAGATAGAAAAGAGTAAAAATAGAAAAATTCTACTTGCTTTCTTGTGTGCTTACAATACTGATGATCAATTTAAACAACTGACAGAAATTCAGTATTAATTTTCTATTTGATTTTACTGAAGTCATAAAAATTTAAAAACAATAATTCAAGTAAATTGTTTTTTTTTTTTTTTTCAAAATAACGCACCAAAGCTTGTAATTAATTGCAAATGAAATGTCTTTAGAATGAAAAGATATTTAAATTTCTTAAAAAAAACATCAATTTTTATAATAATTATTTATTTAATTTTCTTTCGTTTTCTTATATATTGTGCTTAAAAGGATGAAAATTGCTACATTTTTTTCATTTAACTAGTTAGTATACTATTTTCATGATGATTTTGATTTTATAAAATAACAAAATTTCATTATTCATGCATTTGTTTTTATCTTTCAGTACTTTCTTCTCCATATCTTGTGCATAAGTATGAGCTAATTAATATGAGTTGCAATAAATATCTTAAAACTCAATCTCATTTCACTTCAAGTTTATTCTAACTAATATCAATGATAAATTTTGAATGTAGAGGGTAATTGTGGACAACAAACCATTCAGTTGAAAAGTAGTAGAAATAAGAATGATAAAGGCATGAAAATTTAATTCAATACGAAAATGTTTTTCAAAGTTACGCATCATCACTTTTAATAAACTGCAAGTTGAAACGTCGTTAACATGAAAATGTATTTAAATTTCTTAGAATTTATTTATCGTTCTCCCATTCCATTTTTTTAGAAAATAAGTTATTTAGTTTTTTATTAAAAGAAATATGTCTGTGATAGAAGAAACTGGGTAATCCATAAAAAACTGTGTAGACATAGAATACGTGATTTATTTAAATGTTTTCGAAATTACGCACGAGCACTTTTAATAAACTGCAAGTCACGGTAAAATTTAAAGATTTTTTAATTTCTATCAGAGTAGCAATAAGGATTTATTTATCATTCTTCCATTTGTCTTATAAAGAAAATATTTTTTTTTTTTTTTTTTTTTTTTTTTTTTTTTTTTTTTTTTTTTAGTTTTTTATGTAAAGAAAAATGCTTGTAATAGAAGAAACTAACAAGGGAACCACTTTTGGTGCTCCTCGCACCTAGCATAGAGACCTGGTGTATTTTAAAGCCCTATATTATGAAGTTTGAGAATCGATAAAATTTTTCTGTTAAAATAATATTTCTTGATTTTACAGCAGCATAACTTTCCCAAAATGCAATTTTCGATACCACTTATCGGACTATTAACATCTAAGTTTTTTAAAGAAAAGCATTTAGAAATTAAAATTAGTTAATAATAAATATAAAATATTGAAAATATTTTGAAAAATTTCTTCAAGAACCCGTGAATTTGATTTTCAAAAATTGCAACATTATATTCACATTTTTGGCGGGGAAAAAGTTGGCGATTATTTTCAAAAGTAGATCTTTCCGGCAACCCTAGCAAAATGCCATATCTGATTGTCTTACGTGAGTGGACTTCAGTAGAAATTGTAATGTCCGACCTAATTAGTCACAGTAATTTTCCTAAATTGTGTAGAAATATTAATTTATGATTACTTTTACCAAAGGACCGTTTAATACCGCAACATTTCATTTTAAACATTCGGAACTTGCTCAATTTGATTTCAAAAGAAAATAGTTTGTTTATTTTGTATTTCACTAAAAAATTGTTTTCAATGATCTTGAAAACTTTTATAGAAATATATTTACTATATATATATATATATATATATATATATGAAATTATCGTCTACATAGAAAAAAAAAGAAAAAACCTAATTCTTGTTTTTTATGCTATCAATTCACAAAAAAAAATCGTAATCTGATATAATTCTAATAAGTACATTTACTCCCCGGATAAATTGTAGTGCCATATTTGGCGACAAATCTCACTTTTGGCGTAAAATAAACAAAAATGTAATAATAAAAAATTAAAAGTATAAAAAAGCGTATAAAATATCATTTTAACAGAGAAATTTTATTGGTTCTCTAACTTTAATGTATAGGGCTACAAAATGCACCAGGTCTTGCAAAATTTTGCCTTAATCGCTAATCAAGAGCTTGAAGCCAGGAGAGACCAAGTTAACTTAACAATATCTCAAAATACCTAACTCCACCAATAACATTCTCAGTACAAAAGTTGTAGATATTCTGAATAAAATGTAAAATTCTGAATAAAATGAGTACCTACACTTAATATTTTTGTTCAATATTAAGGCCGCAATTTTGAGATATTGTTAAGTTAACTTGGTCTCTCCTGGCTTCAATCTCTTCATTTGAAAAATTCTGAAACAGAATTGCGACCTTAATGTTGAACGAAATATTAATGATGGCACTCATTTTATTAAGAATTTTAAGCTCTCCAACATTTGTATTGACAATGTTTTTTTATAGAGATAGCTGTTTTGAGATATTGATAAGGTAATTAAAAAAACGTGTTTTCGAAAATAAATATGTACATATTTTCTAGCATTCACCCAAGCACGAAGAAGAAAACATAGTACGTTCATTTTAGACCTAAACTGAAGGGATTAAAAGAATTTCCAGTTTTCTCCTAACTAATTCTGAGTTAAACCCCTTGACCACGGGTCTAAAATTTTGAATTAGAATTGTGACTTTAATGTTCAACAAAAATATTAAGTGTAGGTACTCATTTTACTCAGAATTTTAAACTCTACAACATTTGTATTGACAATGTTTTTGACAGAGTTAGCCGTTTTGAGATATTGTTAGGGTATTTAAATAAACGGGTTTTTCGACTATAAATCTGTACATATTTTCTAACGCTCACTTACTACGAGGGGGAAAACTTAGCATTAGACCTAAACTAAATGGATTAAAACAATTTCCAGCTTTCCTCTAATTAATTCCGAGTTCGGCCTTTTTTCCTCTCCTACCACTAGGCTAAATGTCGATAAAATGAAAAAAAGTATATAAATTCTTTCGGAGCAGAAAATCTTAATTTGATTAATGATGATTTGTTTATCATTCTTCCATTTGTCTTATAAGAAAATAATTTATTTATTTTTTTATTAAAAGAAATATGTTTGGGGTAGAAGAAACTGAGTCAAACGGAATCATGATATAAAAAACAAATATTGAATGTAGAAGACAATTGTGGACAACAAACCATTCAGTTGAAAAGTAGTGGAAATAAGAATGATAAAGGCCTGAAAATTTCATTCAATAAAAAAAAAAATGTTTTTAAATTACGCATCAATACTTTTAATAAACTTCAAGTTAGATATCGTAAGAATGAAAATATATTTAAATTTCTTCCAGAGCGTAAAATCTTAATTTGATGAATGAGGATTTATTTATCGTTATTCCATTCGTCTTATAAGAGAATAAGTTTAATGTTTCATTAAAAGAAATATGAATGTGATCAAGAAACTGGTTAATCTAACGGAAAATTGTGTACACAAAAAACACGTGGTTTATTCAGATGTTTTTCAAAATTACGCATAAATACTTTTAATAAACCGCAAGTTATAACGTCGTTTAAATGAAAAGATATTTCTTCTTGCCAAATCCGTTTATTGATCTTCAAGCTGCTAAATATACTAAATTTTACAGAATTCAAATTGCTGCAGTTTAGGGGGAAAAGAAAATAACAGCTTGATTTTGGTATGTATGTTTTTGGTACATATGTTTGGTAGCAGTAATAACAGGTATGAAAAATCCATACTGTTATTTCCTAACTTAAGTACAATCTGAGTGTTCGATTGGCTGTTGTCAACCAACTCGATTGTGACAAGGGACCAGGATCTCGTGCAACCAAATTCTCTTTACAGTTTCCCCGCTTTATTGCCTTGGAAATATCGATTAGATATTTCTAATCCATACTTCATATACTTCTTCCTTTTGTGGGGATCTGACAGTCAATAATCTTGAAGCTATTCACTGGACGCTTTTTGCAGCCAACTTATCTTTTCACCGTTTGGCCCTCTCAAAGATTTTGGACCCGTTGATTTATCGCCAACGTATTGAAACAGATGCCTGAATGACATTCATTCAAATGGAGAAGGCAAACTGCCCATTATAACGGTTTCCACAAATGTATTTTCATTCGGTAAATCAGACCGTTTTTACAACCTGTGTTAACACTAGTGCAATCACATCCTATGACAAATAGTTTTTTCAGAGAAATACCACTACCAGACTTATAAGAAATAATAGAAATGACAATATTTTAAGAACTTCCAGAAATTGGAGTTAATGGCCGATGAATACTGAAACAGGCTCTTGAATTAGCGAGTAATGCTTTTCCTTTTTTACTCTACGGAACATTTTCGAATGAGCAACATCTACCACTAACGTGTTGCCACAACACAGACAGGGATTTCTTAGCTTTGACAGTTGTTGCGCGATCGGAATACCTTAACAGAACTGAACAATTTTTTTAATTATTTTTCCTAAATTTTTAATTCTCTAAATAGTTATCAGTTCGAGTAAGAGTCGATTAGAGCTGTTAGATTTAAATACTGACAAGCTAAGTAAGATAAAAGATTTTCGAAAAAGTTTCATTTTTGCCAAATTTTAGTAAACTTTAGAGCAATTGGTCAATTGGAAGATGTTGATGGATTTAACTATTATTTAAACATTGTGTTTTGTTATTCTAAGAATTTCATCTGTTACATTCTTGAAGAGGCTAATTAAAAAATTTAAATTTTTTTGTAAAAATGTGATTTTTTTCCACATTTTGGCAAATTTTACAGCACACGCGCCACCGGAAAATATAAACCAATTTTATTTCTTTTTTTACCTAATTTTTAATCTCTCCAATTCTCAACTTTTCCAGGTATTACGGCTTGAAAAACAAATTTTGAATATTTTCGGCCCACCCTAGTGTCCACTCTCAACGGTGTCAAATGGAAATTTTAAAAGCGATTTAAGTCAGGGGAAACATTCCTTAAAAAATTACGAAATAAAAATTTTTCTACGGTCTACCGATCCTGTAAGTTATATTTAGGAAAAATATCCTACTACACTAAGGAGTAAGACAAAAAAAAATCCCATTCTTCCATAATTAAAAAAATAGCTGTTTATAGTTGAAATATCCTTTTTGCTGTGAAATAAGGGTCATTCACAAATTTACTAGAAATATAAATAATCCTTCGACATAAAAAAATAATAGTTGAGAGAAAAATTAACATAACAACATAAATTTGAAATCTACCTTCATTCTGACATATTAAAGCAAAATATACAATTTGCAAAGACAATATAAGTGAAAAAAATCCCTGCCGGCCCGGCCTACAGGCGGAGGTAGATTTCTAAGTTAAGTATACTAATTTCACCAACAAAAACTAAATCATGATTAGAGATTTATCCACTTTAACAATTTTATCTGGTCGCTTTTGACGAGTTTTTATTTCATTTTTATATAATAGCTGGTTTTATCAGAATCATGTTAAGTAGGTATTCAAAAAAGTACTTAAAAGACAAGAAAAGTACTTACAAAAAAGTACTCAACAAATCGAAATTTTCTGACGCATTTTCAGATTCATTTTTAATAGAAAAAATATGAAACTTGCTGACGTGATATTTGAAGAGATTTATAAGCGACCTGTGTTTTTATTTTTCGTTCAATTAATTAACATTTGATTTATTAACAATCTTTTTCTCAGTAGGATAACATTTTTCGCTTCTAACACAATCGTTTCGGGAAATTCTGTTCAAAATGCACACTTTGACATCATTTTTTGAAATATATTCTGCCTCTTTCAAAATATCGATCATTACGGTACATTATATAGTTTCTAAATAGGAGAATCTACCAATTGGATGCCTTTGAGAGCAAAAATGAATTTAAAAATGAGTAAGAAAATAAGCAGTTTGGATTTCAATACACCCTTAATAGGATTTTTTTCTTTAACTCCGCTATGTATTTTTAATTTGTTTTTGCTGTAAGAATTGGTCCTAACAAAAACTTCTCTATATAAATGTTGTAGACAATATTAAGAAGATATATGATAAATTCATGGGGATTTTATATCTTGTGAATTGACGGAGTTGTGGATTTTTTTCTTCTTCAACCCCCCTTTTTGTTTTCATTTTTCATTTTTCATTTTTATTTTTTTTTGCGTTACGAATTGGTCCTATAAAAAACTTGTGACTATAAAAGTTGTAGATAATATTAAGGAGATTTATAATAAAATTAATTGGATTTGATATCTTGAGAATTGACGAAGTTATGGTTTTTTTTCCTCCCCAAAACCCTATTTTTTGCGCCCCTTGAGCCCATTTTTAAGTTGATCGTGATACTTAACGTTTTTTGTGATACATACATTTTTGGCCCTATTTTTAGAAGTAATAAAAACTTTAAACTTATTTGATATGTACAGAAATTAAGAAGTTATGTGTTTTTTTCGGTTTTCACAAAACCCCTCCCTATTTCCATCCACTTGGTCCGATTTTGCTCATTAACGATCTTGACCGAGATTTTATGTATCAGTTTGGACGAGATTTGTGCAGAATTGTGGAAGTTATCGTGTCCAGAAGAAAGTGATATATATATATGTATATATGTATATGTATAAAGTTTTTTACTGAGAGTGGTTTTGGGTTCTAGGGGTCATGGTCGGTGTAGATCTGCAAAAATTGTTCAGAAATTCCAACATAGGGGAGAATGTAATAAATAGTATTTCATACGATACCTACCTAAAAATAACAAAATTTTTGTTAAATGAAATGATAGAGAGCAACACCTTCAATTCTTTACAATATAAAATATATGTTAAAATACAATTATTTTAACGAATATGAAACATAAAAATTAACACTATCTTAACACTTGTACATTGTGACGACTACTTTCAACTAAAGAGCAGATACACTCGAAATAGATTCTTCTGATATATTAAACGCTTTGTGTATGATCCCTTGAAGCATGGCCCAACTCATCTGTGTTCAGATGCAGAAAATTGGTGTAAGTCATGCAATTCAAAGTTTCATAACTCAGTCAATTTTAGTGTTAGAGGAATGGACTTTGTTTGTTTTACTTGATAGTGTAATACGAAAATTTTCTTAAATATCGCTTATTAAATATCACTTATAGGATCATAAATATCATTTTTGTAATTGGAACTATTCGTCTATGACGATCAGTTTAGGAATTAGCCATTCAAATCCGTTGAAAGCGGATATATAATGGTATATGTTGAACTGTTTGAAAACTGTTTCGGAAGAACATTTAGAGAAACGATTATTAATTACAAATACTTTTAAGAAAACAAAATAATTTATATTTTATGCAAAATAAATTTTTTGCCGATGATTACAAAAAATAGAAGACATGCTCTAATAAAGAAGATCTGTTTTTTAAAAAAGCATAATTAATTTTCGTGCTTCGTTGCAGATGAACGAGTATTTAAATAAATTAAACGTCATTCGCAAAATATGTTGCATTTGATAATACGAGACAATATATAGTTTTTTCAGTAGAATTTAGTTATATTTAACTAAAAAATAAATAGTGAGGCACTAAAAAATGTCATGTATATGCAATAAAACGTTTCATTTTTAGACAGAAATTTTTCCATGAAAGAAAAAAATCCAAAATGCAATAGTTTTCTGTTTAAAACAATTTCTGTTTCCCCAAACTTTTGTTTTAATCCTAAATGATTACTGTAAAATATCTAATAATCAGTTTTATTAAATAAACTACAAGCACTTTAAATATTGTTTTCAAATTTTTATTATTTTTAAGAACAAATATTTTATATTAGTCCAATAGATCTCGGTTTCCATAGACATAAAACTGTCGTTAAATTTTGAAATCAGTTCGCTTCACAAATTTGGATTTTTCTGAAAAGTTCTTAACAAACTAAGAAAAGCGAGATTTAAATTGTATACTAAAGAATTTCAGTCAAATTTCAAAAGTAGCTAAAGCTGTGCACTGAGTATAGAAGTGCGATATCTTGTAATTTGTTTGAACAAGGAACTCCCATTTTCGAACAATAAAATCATGAAATATTTCACCATATTTCAAAGTATCTTTTTCCTTATCGTTTTAAAGATAATATACTCTTATCGTTTTTAAAGATTGTATACTCTTATGTATAGAAATATATAGAAAATTCAAGCCGTTCATATTTTTTTCTCATTATTTGCCACAATGCAGGAATATTGATCTAGATTTTAATAATCATGAATAAAATCCTTTGTCGGTATGTTATCAAAAAACAAGAATCAATTATTTATGCGGAAAGGTTCACAAATTAAGAGATATATAATTTTAGTAATGGCAAAATATTTTACCTCGCATAAAAAATACATTATAGATTAATATCAATTGGAAAATACTCCTTTGAAAGACAATTTTCAATGTTTGAAAAATAAACAAACGTTTCAGTCGATTATTGATATCAACTGGTTAGTAATAACCTCTACTAAATAATCTCTCTCGGCTTTGTCTCTCTGACTGTATGTCTGTTTTTCCACCTATCTGTCTTTCTGTTGTCTTTCTATCTCTCTGTCTGGTCTGTTTCTCAGTGTGTCTGTTGGTCTGTCTGTTTGTCTATTTATCTATATATCTGTCTGTCTATTTATTTATATGTCTGTCTTTCCCTCAGTATTCTACCTGTACATTTTTTGCCTGCCTGTCTGTCTATGTTTGCCTGTTTCTCTGTTTCTCTCTCTGTCTTTCCGTATGTCTATTTATATGTGTATTTGTCTATCTAACTGTATATATAAACTGTCTATTTATCTATCAGCAGGTACGTCTGTCCATCTATCTTTTTATATTTCACTCTATCTGTTTGTCTATCTGCCTATATATTGATCGACCTGTCTATCTCTCTATGTATATATCTGTTTGTTTGTATCTCTCTCGCTCTCTCTCTGTCTCTCTCTCTCTATCAATCTATTTATCTATCAATTAAAGTTATACCTCAAACCGCTAATTTAAACTTTTGATATATTCTATACTTATATGTGTTTTATATATTCGATACAAATATTTGTTTCATATATTCTAATTTATTTATTAGTTGTTTCATAAAAGCGTTACAAAAATTCGTATCATAAAATACTTTAATTACTGTTTTATATATACAGGGTAGATATATTCTTTATAGTATCAGCTACTAGCAAACTTACTCTATGAAAAAAAGAGTAAAGAAGTAAAAACAAGACAAAACAAAATACAGCCATCATGAGTAAAGAAATTGATTTTAGTGAGTTTGATCGCGAAAAAGTAGTTATCGCTCAGAAGCTAAATATTCCATTTCAGCAACCTCCAATTTCGCGACAATAGTATGCGAAATGGGATAAAACTGGTGTGGCAAGAAATAAGCAATTAATGATCGAGGTCAACGAAAGCGAAATTACATAGCATTGTAGAACGTAATTGCATTCTTGTACCATATCACAGCAGATTTTAATGGAAATCCCTGTACAATTCTATGCATAAAATCTGTACGGTAAAGTAACACGAAATCTCAATATAACAGCTGACGACCTCATTTTTCACTCTCCCGCCTAAAGAGCGCAGTTTGAAACTGCAGTTTTTAAAATCTCACAAACATGTACTGTTGATGATTGAAAACGCGTCATCTAGACAAATGAACAAAAGTTTTAACTTTATCTTGCTGATGACAGAGCGCAGGGAGTGGAAGTAACTTCTCAAAGTCATGGATTCCACATGACAGACAAAATCCCTATATTCAGCCGATGGTCATATAACATTTTAGGAAAGGTTTACGTGGAATCCCTATGTTCTTTGGTAGAATTTTACATATCCTTCATACGGGTAATTTATATTAGGAATCTGAGCCATCATTTTAAAACAACTTTTTGAAACCTTTTATAAGAATAGAAGTGTTATTTTAAACACAAAAATGCATCTTAGCATCGATTAAGCTTTGCAAAAGATTAGCTAGAAGATCATTTCATAGAGTTTGAAGCATTCACATGGCCTTCCAAATCACTAGATTTCAATGCCATTCAAAATTTGTTGGACGAACAGGAATTCGCAATTTCAGAGGGGGTAAATGAAGAGATTTGAGTGAGTTTGTTAGCGAGAAAGTAGATGGTGCTCAATAAGCTAGATGTTTCCTTTCAGGACCGCCAAGCAGTTAGGTATGTCACCTAATACCGGAGCGAGGTTGCATTAATGAAGTATATGAAATATGATAAAACTGGTATTGATCCAAAAACTGTGTCAAGAAATCAGCATTTAATGGTTGAGATCAACCTAGACTCACTTGCATAATATTGCAGAAAAAGGCCGTCTTTCCAAGAGATCAGAGCAATTTTTAATGCAGTTGGCTCTGCAAGCCTATGCATAAAACTCTTTCCCGAAATAAAACTAAAATCTTAATACACGAACTTGTTCTGTGTAAGATATAAGACAGAAACTTCTAGGTTGTTGGGATGATTTTTGTTACTATTTTGCTTCCATGAGCTTTTTGAGTTATTACTAAGTCAGAAAGGCTGCTTTTTGTGCCAAAGTTGGACCTATATGCTACTATGTGCTGTGTATAATAAATTGTTCATGTGTTTTGTAGTGTATCAGCTATGATATTAATTTCCACTGATTACATGAACCTTTTTTTTAACAGTTTCTTTCCAAAAATTATCATTCTTCATGTATTTTTAATGTGGCATATGTTATTGTAACAATGGTTTTTGAAAATTATTGTGTTTTAAAAGTATGTTTCACAACAAAATAAATATTCAGTAATTGTCTCGAGTTCACCGCTTCCACACCTAATAGTAATGAAAACAGACCTTTCCAACTTAACATCATAATAATTTATACTAGGCAGAAAAGTAATTTGTAAATAAGCAACACTTTAATTTTACTAAATAAAATAAAAATTACATAATTATATATACAGTGAGTATCTATCGATCATGAACTAATATATAATTCCTAGATATTTAATGCTAGAGGTATAATTCGAACTGCTGAAGTGTTTAAAATATTATTTTTCATCATTTGAAAATCCATTTACTAAAATATAGTTAGTCTTTAAAAAGTGTCGAAATTAAATTTTTTTTCTTGTTTCATGGGTCCTATGAGTTACATTTAAAGTACTGTCATCAAGCTTAAAAAAGTAAAACAGTTAATATTTTTTACTACTAAAATTTACCAAGTTATAAGACTTTGACCTTTATGAATTTTTAGCTTTTTCTGGCTCTAAAAAGTACTTTTCCGTTTTTCATCTTCATACTACGAGATGTAAAATGAATGTTTTCTGAACTCCCTCTTTCTATGTAGATATTAAGAAAAATTAAGAGTCATCTCAAATAAGAATCACCCAGGCTGTGATTAAATGGTAAACAGATTCATGTGATTTTTTTTCTCAGTGAGATGACCATTAGAAAGAAAGAAATCCAGAATATTAATGCCGTGGGACCATTAGTTTTCATTTGGTGGGGGGTCAAAGGTCAGAGCGCCGCTTGAAAAATTCAAATTTTATGTTTTACATAGTATTTTTAATAGAATGCATTGAAGTTATCCCACAAAACAAATTACATGGTTTTATTATGTAAGGTTGGCCCTTTGCTATTCAAGAATAAAAATTATGGGATATGTGTGATGCAGTGAGCTAGATGGCTGCAAAAACTGATTTTTTTTTCCGAAATTTCACTATAGTTTTGACACATATAGCTCTTTGCATTGAAATAATCCCATCATTTTTAACTGCTGTATGCTTCCCTATGGGGAAATGAAACACAGAAAAGTAGGCCCCACCATGGGCAGACTTTAAACCATTCCAAAATTTTATGCCAAATTTCCAAAAAATATATATTTTTGCCTATTTTAAGTGAGGTATACTAGACATGCATTAAAGTCAGAAGCCTCTACAATAATAATAGAAATGTAGAATAACTATTCACCTTTCAAAATCACCAAACAGAATCATGGGCACTAAAGCAGTTTTCATGGGGCAATGGAAATCGCATTGTAATATAATTGGGGAATACGCTTTCACGATCATAGCCTTCAATCATTTCCAAGAATGAAAATACTTACAATTATTTCTGAAATGCATATATATTTTATTCTAACATGAATTTCCACATTTATAACAATAAATATTTTTAATATGTTTTTGTGAAGATGTTGTAATGAAATAAAAAGAAGCATGTAAACCAGATGATTATAAGCTACTTCAGTCTTGCTGCATACTGTCTGTTTGTAAGTAAGACTGTTTTTAAAAGTTATTTCAAACATGGATGAATATTCCTTATGTAAGTTATCAAACAAATGTGCTTGTGGGCCATATGTTGCTACAGAATCAAGTAGATTATTTCCAGTTTCTGAACTCACCAGGCTTAACGATTTGACATGGTAATGAAAAAAAATGTACCTCCAGAAAATATTTCTGAAAAAGATCTCATAGAAAATCGAAGTAGGACTATCCTAGAACTTGAGGATATGATTTGTGCAAATCACAGATACAAATGTGGGACATTTTGGACACCGCCTCGTTATTGCGAATATCCTAATCATAAAATCAAGGGTAAGAAAGGACATGGATTTCAGACCATATACATTTTTGAAATATGAAGCACTGTGCTCAGAATTTGGTTCGTTCGCAATTGGAGGAGTATTATGCAGGATATTGGCAATAGCAAGGTGGTACCCAAAATTCGTATCTGTGCTTTGCACAAATCATATCCTCAAGTTCTAGAATAGTTCCACTTCGATTTTCTATGAGATCTTTTTCAGAAATATTTCCTGGAAGTACATTTGTTTTTATTTTTTTTCCAGTACCATGCCAAATCGTTTGACCTAATAAGTTCATAAACTGGAAATAATCCACTTGATCTTGTAGCAGCGCACAAATACGTGCAAATACGACACAAAAATTCCCATACGATCGTTTCGAGGATTCCGGGATTCCCAGTGAGGGGGGGAAAAAGAGAATTAAAATGGGTTCGAAGAACCCCTCGGTTATAGCACCGAGTACTGGCTTATGGAATGATTGAAAAGGTGAAAACAAGAGTTTATGTATCCTAAAGAAATAACATAATGAACCAGAACTAACTGAATAATAAAGAAAAGTGCCCAGCTAAACTGATGGCATTGAGCTAGGCTCAATTGAGCTGGCAGTAGCTCTAGGCTGAGCTGGCAGTGGCTATTCACACTAATTATATATTATACTCTTATTTTAAAGAATAATGCCCCTCAAAAAAATAAGTGAAGGGGAATTAGCCACCGTTTCCCCCTTTATACTTAACCAGTGAACCTCCAAATCTAATCAGGGAAGCTCCTTATCATAATAAAGCGGTATACCAAATTTGGAGAACATCGAATAATCCTGCAAAAAAAAAAAAACATTTATCTAAATTAAGGGGCTGGACTAGCCCCCCTTTATCTTTAACCAATGAATCCCCAAAACGAATCAGGGAAGCTCCTTAACATAATAAACCGGTATACCAAATTTGGAGCAAAGCGTATAATTCTGCATGAAAAACCCGTTTATATAAATTAAGGGGGGTGGACTAGCCCCCCTTCCCCCGTTATCCTTAACCAATGAACCCCAAAACTAATCAGGAAAGTTCCTTAACATAATAAACCGGTATACCAAATTCGGAGCAAATCGAATGATTCTGCACGAAAAACTCATTTATCTGAATTAAGAGGGGTGGACTAACCCCGATTTTCCCCCTTTATCCTTAACCAATGAACTCCCGAATCTAATCAGGGAAGTTCCTTAACATAATAAACCGGTATACCAAATTCGGAGCAAATCGAATGATTCTGCATGAAAAACCCATTTATCTGAATTAAGGGGGTGGACTAACCCCCTTTATCCTTAACCAATGAACCCCCAAAACTAATCAGGGAAGTTCCTTAACATAATAAACCGGTATACCAAATTCGGAGCAAATCGAATGATTCTGCATGAAAAACCCATTTATCTGATTTAAGGGGTTGGACTAACCCCGTTTCCCCCCCTTTATCGTTAACCAATGAACTCCCAAAACTGATCAGAGAAGCGCCTTATCACAATGAACCTAGAAAAAAAATTTTGAAGCAAATCGGATGTTTCTATCAAGAGTTATCGCGTTACGTACATACATACATACATACATACATACATACGTACTTGCATACAGAACGGGCAGGCACATTAGCTCTCAGTCTTTGATAGCCTGTGAGCTAAAAAATGAGTCACTGCGCAGGATCAATCCATACGGGGGATCCGGGAATCCTCGGAACGATGGTATGGGATTTTATGTGTCGTGTTTGTAAGTATTTGTGCGTTAAATTGTTGTTAAAGATTTTAACTTTTATATTAAAATTCGCACAAAGTGTTTGATTTATGCTTATATCATCATCTAGTTTACATGCTTCTTTTCACTTCATTAAAGCATCTTCACTGCCTGTAACAAAAACATATTAAAAATATTTATTGTTATACATGTGGAAATTCATGTTAGAATAAAAAATATATCCCAAAAAAAGTTTTCGGTAAAAAAAAAAAGCGCCAAGTTCTCCTTAATGTTTCGGCCAGAAAAATTAGTGATATCTGAAGTTCGCACAAGGGCACAAGTTAAAAGCCAAACATCCCAAATCTTTCATTGAAAATGGCTTCCTGCGACTTGGCCGTTAATGCCTTCTACAGCATTTCAAAATTAATGATTGGAAATTTCGCATTTATGAACTATTTAAATATTAAAATTAATATTAGTATGCAAAGAGGCAAATTCACATAAAGACATTATAAGTAAAAGATTTCTGATGAATACCATTCAATTTCAACAAACATTAGTTTTGATTACAGATCATTTAGTCCATTTGTGTTTCAATTGCCATTTTGTACGGTCTAAAGCTAAAGTCATTAACGTAAAACCCAAGAAATAAAACAAAATTTACTTACTTCAAATCGCACACTATGTTACATTATATTTTATTGTATAATATTGAAATCTTGTGTATTGACGAAAGAGATTTTTTTCGTTTGAACATTTATTATAGTTTGTTTGCATACATTAAGAGGTATTCGATGTATAAACTGTTAAATGCTGATACTAATTATGTTTTAGCAATTAGGGATACTACCTTCTGAATACAAGTATTTTGTTATATTTAACTTCTAAGCATTTAAATAGACTGAAGTGGTTTAAATGCTTTTTTTAAATGTGTATTTTATTTCTGTACTTTGTGCCACAAAATGTCTAAAATAATCCAAAAATGTAGTTGTCATGTAGCTTATTTGTACATACTTTAAAATTTGAAAAACCCTCTCGAAGGCATTAACGGCCAAGTCGCAGGAAGCCATTTTCAATGAAAGATTTGGGATGTTTGGCTTTTAACTTGTGCCCTTGTGCGAACTTCAGATATCACTAATTTTTCTGGCCGAAACATTAAGGAGAACTTGGCGCTTTTTTTTTTACCGAAAACTTTTTTTGGGATATCACTACTTTTTGTAGTTTTTTGTAGTTTTTTTCTAAGCTATAATAATATAAAAAAAACTAAATTTCAGTACTTTTATGTTAGCCGGGAGCAAATCTCCTCATTAACCTTTTGTTTTTTCGCCAATAGTAGTTTTCATTTTTCACATGTGTAAATTAGAAACAATGCTTTGATTTTCAAATAAAATATTTTGGTTTATGTTATTATTTGTTATTTATTTATTTATTTATTTATTTCTATGTTAAATATTCTATTAAATAAAATGAGGGAAATGCATCTATTTTAAATGAGATGACTCAAAAGTTTATATTTTTAAATGAAATCAATGCAACATGAACAATAGAGTTGGGAACAGTATTTGGCGATTTGCCACTCGCGCCCGGCTAGCATAAAAATACCTAAATTTATTTTATTGAGCTTTACAAATTCATACTTTATTTCTTTTTATATTAAAGTACTAGCCGCCTCTAGCAAGCAGTATATACTCTATTAATTGCATGTTAAACGTTGCATCATGTTACTGTTATTCATAATTTAATTTACTTGCCCATTCTTTCGCCAAGTCGGAAGCTTTTGATAGAGAAATCATGAACTCTTTACGATCATGGAAGCACATCATATATTTTGTGTTGTTATGTATTTCATTCTTTCGTGACAAATATCTCTTAACTCACTTATGCATGTTTCCTTATCAGTTACGATTCGTTCTCTAATGCGGAAATTTTTAATCGTATTAAATAATCTTTTCTAATTGGGTTCACTGCCAATTATTGTATTTTAACTGATACGACTGGGTACAAGGGAAATGATTCTTATTGAATCCTTTGACAATATCTGCATTTACATTAAACCATATTGATGCTAATATATTTTTGTTTCACGTTAACCTTTTCAATAGACTCGATTACGGAAGAATAGAAGGTCCACGGGCTCACTGCTATGATTCATTTGACAATCTATCATTCTTCTCATCTAATCGTGTTGAAGAACTAGCCAATTTGCCATGGTTTTAAGTTTTCAGCTAATTTTATTCGAAACCTGAAAACTAAAATGCGAGGAACCGTATTATAGAAGATTCCTTTTAACGGTACATATCGATTAACAGGTTAAATATTATAAAATTATAATAATCATAAGGAGAATTATCAGTTTCGGTGCTTTAATAGTTTCTGTAAATTCTATTTATATAATACAGAAGTTTCAGCAGAGTAAAGATTAACAACATAGTCACAGTAAGTATAATAACAGTACAATATATTAACAATAGCAGAGGTTTTGTGCAGTGACGAAACTACTGGCACTTTGGAAATATTCGTACGTTATATCATTTAACTATTCAGATGATATGCGGAAAAATATAAATAGATGGCTCGCATTAATAATTAACTCATTAAAAAATAGCCAGAAACGTCAAATAATCGCCAAGCTTGGCGACATTTAGCGAAGTGTCACCAAATTTGGTAATATATCATGTCAATTCTCAAATTTGGCGACAAAAAAATGTTTTGTTTGTTCTGACGTCATAATGATGCATATGTATTATTTATTATACACATACCTATAATATGTATGATGCAAATGTATTACGTATTATATGCATATGTATAATATGTATGATGCATATGTATAAAGTTCTTTAAGATCACTAAAACGCACTTAAAGGAATAGTGTTCCATAAATAGTAGGGATATTTGCCAGATTGACCAGAGTGCTATTGAGATTAGAATTCCGACATTTATAATAGACCGGGAGGCGTCTGCACACACCATCACCTCATCTAGTTTACAACTGAAATATTAGGATTAGTTAAAACTAGATTAGTACATTAAAATGCAACTAGTCTGTTAAGTCATATCTTGGTAGAAACAACCTGAAGACCTAATTTTAGTGGGTGACTGATAGGTTTAATATTGTATTTTCCTGCATCCAAAAGTATGGAAACATGGAGGAATGGGTGCAGGAAAACACAATGGAAAATCCACCAATTAACCGGTAAAATCGGGTCTGTAGGTGGTTTCCACAAAGATATGACTTGGCAGACCAGTTACATTTTAATACGCTAATCGATTTTTAACTAGTCCTAAAATTTCAGCCGTCAACTCGATGAGGTGATGATCTGTGCAGACGACTCCCTTTTCTTTAATAAAATTTGTTTTAAAGAAGTAAAAGATAGAAATATGGACAGATAAACTGAAAGATTTGCCTTAAGATTTTTGTAAAAGCATATAAAATTTCATTCAGCTTGAAATCATGTAACACCTTTATAACTCAGGCTAATTTTCTGTAATCGAGTTTTGGCAACCAACATATCTATCTGATCTATAACTATAATTTTTCTTTTACAGATTTAAAATTAACAATAAATTAACAGTAAGTAGGCTAATAATAAAATATAATAACATTAGCAGCGGACTTCGGACACCGCATCTGTCGTACATCATTAAAGACAGCTTTATTAGTTACACATTTCATTTAATTAAAAGCAGATTTTTAAACTTTCATATGAGAATTAGGATTTTTTCCACTATAGGGATCTTGGCGTTTTTTAAAAATCTTGGCGCAATTTGGACTTCAGAAACTGAGATATGTTGCCAAATGTTATAAACAACTATAAAAACAAACCTGATGAACTTATGTTATTTATATATGTATTTATATACATATAAACATTTTATTTATACACGTATAAAATATTGTTTTTTTATATGCAAATTATTTATGTTGGTACATAAAAATAAATAAACGGGTTCCTTACATTAAATAAATTGTATACATATGGAAAAGATTGCTTGTGTATATGACACAATAGATAGATTTCCAGAAAATACGTTATTATCAGATTTCTTTTCTCGTCAAGGCTATTTTCTCTATTTCTCCAAGGCTACTATATCGGAAACATACCGAATTGCGGTTATATTTTGTTAAATGTTTTATTGTTTTAATATCGTAAATATATCATAACCTATACTGATTAAAATTTTTAGGTATATTCATTTTTTTTATTTAACAAACATCTTTGGAAAAGCATATATATAAAGTTTTATTCTGCTTGAAATTACGTGACCCCTTCAAAACTCTATAATCGAGTATTGGCGACCAACATTGGCGCAATTGAATGTGAAGGAACTGTTTACTGCCAAATGAACACCCCCTGTTTGAAGGGTTTAGAGGCGGAAATTCAGTGTTTTCAGATTTTTCTGGATAATTGTGCTACAAAACCGACTTACTTGTGAAATTTCATGATTCTACGACTTTTAGAAGTACCTTAGTTATTTGATGATGCGAAGTGAGTCAGTGACAAAAAAGCGCTTTTTCGTAATTTAATATTTCGAAAACTACTAAATACAGAAACATGAAATCGTGGAACCTTAGTTCAGTTTGACCATACGAACATGTGTATAAAAGAAAAATTTCTATATCTCTCCCTAAAACGACGTTATGAGGGGGTGAAAAGTATGTCGAAATGGTTCAGGAAAAGGTAGCTTACGGCTTGTGCGAACTTGGCGGACGCACTGCCGTGCTCCCAGATGCATTTCAGAAATAATTGTAAGCGTTTTTATTCTTGGCAATGATTGGAGCATATGGTCGGGGTAGCGTATTTCATAATTATATTACAATGCAATTTCCATTACCCAATGAAAACTGCTTTAGTGCTCATGATTCTGTTTGGGGATTTTGAAAGGTGAATAGTTATTCTACATTTCTATTATTATTGTAGAGGCTTCTGACTTTAATGCATGTCTAATATACCTCACTTAAAATAGGCAAAAATATGTTTTTTTTTCGAAATTTTCCTACTTTTGTGTGTTTTATTTCATCATAGGGAAGCATTCAGCAGTTAAAAAGGATGGGATGATTTAAATACAAAGAGCTACATGTGTCAAAACTATAATGAAATTTCGAAAAAAATTCAATTTTTGAAGCTTTCTAGTTCACCACATTACACATATCCCATAATTTTTATTCTTGAATAGCAAAGGGCCAACCTTACATAATACAACCATGCAATTTGTTTTATGGGATAACTTCAATGCATATTATGAGAAGTACTATGCAAAACATAAAAATTCAATTTTTCAAGCGGCGCTCTGACCTTTGATACCCCGCCAAATGAAAACCAATGGTCCCACGGCATTAATATTCTATATTTATTTATTTCTAATTTTCATCTCTCTGAGAAAAAAAATCGCATGAATCGGTTTACCATTTAATCACAGACCCTCGATTCTGGGTGATTTTTATATGGAATGACTCTTAATGCTAATTGGGTTTCGGTGTGTATCGTCTTACAGGTGGTGCTACTATGCTGTGTTTTTCGCGAATTTTGGCAATAAGGTATATATTTTTCGGCTTCTATGGGGTAACATTTCACCAAATTTAATATGTTAAAAGTTTCTTAAAGGTATGGAATACTCTAATAACTGTGGCAATAACTTACTACATCTGATTCGTTCGGGATACTGTAGAACTTGCTTTAAAAATAGACAGACTGGTGACGATGATAGATGTATATATGTACGGTTTAGAAGAAACTGCTGATTCCCGACACTTGTGCTTTGAGAGTGTACCCGTATTGCCAGGAACATCTCACATCGCCTGGTAACTCTTAAAAAAGAAATAAAAAAATTTAAATTTGATTTAGCTAGTTGTTTGAAATGCCCAATTTATTTGTGCACTACTTTACATAAATTTTGCATTTAATGAATTAATATAAGATATGTATAATTGCTTTAATTTATTTTTTACTACTGAAACGTCAAACAAAAATCACTCTCTTCCTAACAGCATTTAAATTAATATTTCTGATAATGTCGACTAAAATTAATTCAGTTAAAGTCTATTAGAAAAAATTAAAAATATCATAAAATCTGTACAATGATCACATAATAGAATACACTGACGTAAAAAATACACTTAATACGCAATAGGCATTGATAAATAAAGATTAATGATATTTTTAATTTTGCAGTACCTTATCAACATTTTTATGACCTGATAAATTGACATCATAAATCCTCATTTCATTTCTTATTTTTAATTTCGTATTTTTGAATGAAAAATGAACATGGTTGATTTTTTTTTCAGAAATTGATGGCTTGGTGTAATTAATTTTAAATTAGTCCTTTTTTTTGTTATTCTCTTATTTTGAATAGTACATAAAAAAAACTCATGATTCGCGTTTGAATTAACTTCAACAATTAAAAGTTTCTCTAAAGGTCAGTTGCAATGATGAGAAAACAATATTATGTTAATTTTAATAGGAAGTTCTATTTATCTCTGATTTGTTTATACTCCTAAGAATATATTTTTTTAAATCTTATTTTAAAATCTGATCAAAGATACACTTAAATTTTCGTTCATTAATGGATAGAACACATGTTTAAAAATATACTGATGTAATATTAAAAAATATATATTTTATCTTTAAATTTGGTATTTCGGTCTCTTTATTGTTCGAATATGTTAGTTTTTACTTCATATTAGGTACTCTATATATAAATTACACATATGCAATGCTAACATTATAGATTTCGTCTAGTAATGTTAAGAGATCTTGATAATTGTGTTTTGATTTTCAAAGTTATTATATATATATATATATATATATATATACATGTATATGAATTATGAAATCTATGGATTCTTTAGCAGTAATTGATTGCTAAAATATTCAAATATGCGAATCCAAAATATTCAGCTCATTTCGCCAAGTTTTTGAGTTATGCCTAAAAAGCTATGCACATCGCAAAATATTTTGCAACGATTACAAATGAATTTAACATTAAGAGTTCCAAACTCTAAACGTTCATAATTGCTAAACTGATTGACCGAACGACTTCGCGTTTGTTATCTTAAGGTACAGGTTGACTAAAAAGTGAAATATGATTTCAAAATTAGGTTTTTGTATTGAAAATTTCCGAGTTTGGTATAATATGAGTGCGAAGATGACCTTCTAAGCGTATTTCTTTTAATATAAATTTAAAGAGATAATTTCCGTATTATAATAAAGGATGCAGATAAAAGAATTTGGTTTATTACATTGGAAAGCAGATTAAATCCCTCCATTTCAACGTAGTAAACAAATTCTTTTAACTTCATCCCTTGTTATAATAACATTTCTGATAAAGTTTCTGGGATTTTAAGATCTTTCAATGTTGGTGTTTCTTTTAAACAAATTAATAAGGTGAGCTCATTGTTTAATGAGCATAAATTTAGATATGATAAGTCAAAATTAACAGGTATTGTTTATGCCATTCTCTGTAAAGATTGCGTTTGCGTTTACATTGATGAAACGGGTAGATCAATGGAAATTCGCCTGAAGGAACATATTAGTGCTTTCAAAAGATGAAATCTAAATTCAAAAATAGTCCAGTATTCTCTTGAAACGGATCACATCCCGCTATTTCCGAACGCTTGTATTTTAAAATCAGTTGTGACAGTTATCATCATAGATTGTTTCTAGAAGGCTGGTTTACTCAGTTGTGTTCGCCAACATTGAATGAAGACTGTACCATTCCTGGTTAATATTGTTTGTTTTTTAAAAATAACTTTAACTTTAATTGTTCTTCATTTGTTCTGTTTTATGTTTTTACAATGGGTATATTGACTGATGAGGCCTTGCGGATGCCTGCAAAACTTTTTTTGAATGTATTTTTATGTTTTTCGTAAAACTGTATTCAAGTCTGTTTAATTTAATTTATTTTATTTAGTCCATTAACATGGGGAATATTCAAAATTCCATACACTGCAAAAACTTTCTAAATCGTTACTCCATAAAATTGGTTGCAACATGCTGTCTCCAAATTTATATAGTGATTTAAATTAAATAAAAGAAATAATTGTAATTTAATAGATTACAACGACCATTTGGAATTTATTTCGTCCACCAAATTCCGTCGCATCCTCTTCAACAACAGATAACAAAGATCAAACTTCAGACGACCAAAACCTTCATCGACACACTCTCCAAGTCCCGTTTCGAGAAGAAAAACAGTTTACAAATCGAAAGCAGTTCCACCGAATCATCCACAGATTGTGACAAATTACCTACGTTGGGCTCAATTTTTCCCGGTTAGAATCGATCGATTGTGAAACGCCTTGGCTAGTGGATTAGAGCCCCTCGAGACATGGCCTTTTACTATCAATCGATTATACATTAGATTGTTCCCTTTCGCGTTCGTCATTTATTCTGTAATCGATTTTCATGGGCTACATAATCAGTTGAATACCTCAATTTTCATGGCCTACATAATGAGTTGAAGACCTCGATTTTTGCTTTGCAAGACGATTTTCATTTCGGCGTCGCTCTTTGGCTTTGGATTTTTCCATATCTGATAATTTGCGCCTACCCATTTTGTAACTTTTTCAATTTTTTAATGTATTATGCCTTTCGATTACCTATTCAAACAATTTTTAACGATTTTACGCCTTTCTATTACCTATTCAAATAAAAATTCTTCTAAAAGTAAACAACATCGTTGAATTTCGTTAAAAAAATAAAATGCGAGCATCATTTGGCCCCCATCCTCGACCGAAAACAACAACCATTTCAAAATTGTTAATAATGGTGCAATTTAAACAGATATAAATTGTGTAACATAACACACTAGTGTAACGTAACACCAGTTATATTGGTTAAATTACTCAATAAAATGTAAGTAGAAAGGGTGCCACCAATTTTTTTGGAGTAACTTTACTTAGATTTTTACAGTGCACTAGAAAAATATATGACTCATACCAGTGTCCAATCTGGACCGAGTAGGTACTTTGAATATGCTTGCTGCACGGATTTTTATTTTTGCTACACTTCGTATGTGTAAATCTAACCCCAATTACAACAGATTTCTATTTAAAAAAATTATTAGAGGAAGTCGGAAGCTTCAATCTTGAACAAATTCAGAGCATTATAAAATCTTGCCAAAGCAAAAATTTTAGGAAGATGTAACATTTGCACAGTATTTCGTATTATATCATGTAGTTGCCGTTTATCTCTAGTTTTTGTTTGTAGTTTTGTAGATATTTAAATAATGCTGAAACATGTTCGAAATTACAATGTTTGAAAGAATATGTATCATGAAGGAAAATAGATGACATTATGACTTTTTACATGTATTATTACTACTTGAAAACATGCACCAGAAACACATCATGCTTTTTACACTCTTTTATTTTAACTTAAGTTACTTTTGAAATGTAAATATGGAATTTTTTAATTGATTTTTCACCTAAACCCTAGTATACTAGAGTTATACAAAATATAACAGGTATGTACAGGTAATACACAGATATGTTTTCCATGACAAAACAACATTTTACACGACAGCAGGTCATAAATTTCCAAATAATATTGAACAGCTGAGTGGATGAACATGTTATGGTACATTTTCTAATTTTTTTTTTTTTTTTTTAAATCTTGGATGAAAGCGTTATGAGGTATCCTATCACATGGTGAAGCTAAAATACCAAGATTATATTTAGTCTTGAAAGTTTAAGACATTATTCATTAATATTTAACATTTTAATATTTAATAATGTCAATAATATTAATATTTTTTAATATTTGAAAATTAAATATGAATAAGTTTTTCTTAGATAGTTTAGTACCATACCTGTTAATATTTTCAACACATGGTATCAAACAAAAAATAAATCATTACACGTTGAGTATCACGATGACTGACACTGAAGAGCTGAAAATTTACGATGTTTAAAGTAATTTTTAAGAAAGTATAATCCTGTAATAAATAAAAGTTAGGTAAATTTTAAATATTTGTTCGGTAATTATTTAAAATAATGTATATTTTTTCAGTTTTGTATCATATTTTAGACGTCAGCCATCGGTGAATAACGCGTTTTAAAAGGAAAGTTCGCAGTTAGCCACCGGTGGCTGACGTGGTGCTTAACGTGTTAACGTAGTATTAAGAGTAACACATGCTTTTTATTTCCTTTCATGAGTATATTTTTTCATAGAGTGGGATTTTGACCAATATTCTAATGTTTTCTAAAATACTCACAGAAAAAATTACTTATAAATCCTCGACCATTACATTATCTAATACCAAAAATTGTGTACATTTAAGATCTTTTTGAATATAGTGTTTATTTAGTTCAATGAATATTCAATATTTTATAAATCTTTGAATTTTGTAAAAACTTTCAAAAATACAATTTTTAAACTCAAATAAAAATACTTTTAAGATTAAAAAAAAATTCAAGTATAATTTAACTTTCATATGGGTGTCAACGCACAAAGTATCGGAAAATCAACAACGGTGCAGCAGTCAAAAGAATAATTAAATATGACGAATTATTTTGGCTAGTAAATAATTAAAAATTCGTAATTACATATTTGACTTTATAATTCTTATACCAAAAGTAACAAACAACTAAAAACATTTTTAAAAACTTATAAGGTAATAGAATTTTAGAAAATCAAGTCAAAAATAATAATTTATTTTGAAAAAGAAAGTACTTTCTAATCTATCGTTTTGTTTTTCAGTTGTAAATAATGGTAATTCTTGCACATAATTTTTAAAATATTTTCCGCTGAAAAATATAAATAAAACTAGTGGCTCTGCCCCTGCAAGCTACGCTCGCCAACCCCCCGTTCAGACACCGCAGAATCTAAAAGCACGCTAATTTGATCGGTTTTAAAAAGATTAGAGAAGATTGAATTATAATGAAAAAGCCTATAGCAATCTCCCTGTAAACGGATTTCCATTCAATTCCCTTTGATTGCGAAAATTTAAGGCAGAATCAGTTGCTGTTAAGACATCCAATGGTTATTTTTGTGTTTGATTAAAGAAGACCCGTTAAACATTTGACAGGAAGCTAAAATAAAATGAATTAAGTAAACAGAGTCTTTGTATCACGGTATTTTTTAACACCGTTATAAAACGATTGGCATAATACAATTTATTACAATTAGTACAATTTACTGCTTTAACCCCTTTAAAGGGCGGTGGTTCATTTTTGGACCACTTAATTTTAATTCTTAAATGCCGCATTGGCACCAGAATATTGGAATGAAAATTTTCCTTTTATTAAGTAAGTGAACAAATTGATGCCCAATTCGGATTGATGCCCAATTCGGATTCCGGGAGAAAAGAAGTACAATTTCTGCCCTTGAGCATTTGAGAAATCTGGTAAAGAATAACTTAAAAGATTATAAATACTACGCGATGACATCTATAGATATCCAGGCTGCGTTCGATGCAGTAGTGTGGGAGATTTTGGGTAATCTGATAGATTCACTACCCATAGCAGCATATCTGAAACGCATCTTAAAGAATTATATCAGTAAAAGAAAGATTGGCTTTAAGTTTACGTATGGCATTATCTGGTTTGTTCTATATCGGGGCTGTCCTCAGGCCTTGGACCCTTGCCTTGGACCCTTATTATGGTTAATTGTGGCGGATTTTCTTATCAAGAAATATAGGACAAAGTATCAAGAAATTATCTGTTATGCCGATGATTTTACTATTTTTGCAGGAGCTGATACAAGACGGGAACTTGAAATACAGATGAATGCACGGATCGCATGGTTCAAGGAAATCAGTGATGAGTTGTCTTTGAAGATTAGCGGGGAAAAGTGTGTAAGCATGCTTTTTGGCCGATTCTTACTTGAAGACAGACGCCCTATATTCAAGATTGATCGTAACAGTATTCCAGTTAAGGACACAATTGATTATCTTGGAGTTACGATTGACAGCAAGTTTAACTGGATTGCGCATATAGAGAAAGTTAGAGAAAAAGTGAGAAGTTTGACATCCAACATCAAGAAGACTGTGGTTAGAGATAAGGGATTACAGGCGACCTGCAGAAAAATTTGGTATTGTGCTGTTATAGAGAAACAAATAAGTTATGGATATGAAGTGTGGCTGCAGGATCTTAATATTCATGGCAAGAAAAAACTGAGTTCTAGTCAACGATTGGGCCTGCTTTCTATCATCTCGGCGTATAGAACAGATGGATCTAAGATAGTGGAGGGAGTCGGAGCAGCGTTCAGAGTACTATATAATAATAATTTTATCTTTGATTTCAAGATCTTTCTGAATGGAAGAAACAGTATTTATCAAGCAGAATTAACTGCTATTAGATATGCTATTGATTGGTTTATGTCCTCACATTTTACTATGGCTTACTTGTTTACAGATAACAAGGCTTCCACACTTGTTCTTCAGAGAAACTTTCCAATTAATAACATTGTAAAGAACATCTATGATAATTTCAATAGTCATCCAGAAAATGAGCTTAACCTAGAATGGACAAGAGCACACATTGGTGATCCAGGAAATAAGAGGGCCGATGAAGTGGCAAAAGCAGCTATAGATCCAGCGGTTGCTGATGTAGTGGAAGAGGTAAAATTTCCTATCTCATGGGGGAAGAGGATTTGTTTGGAAAATATACGTAGTGATTGGCAAGAAGATTGAAGACACAGCGTTAAAGGAAGTGACACCTACAAAGTTTTTAAAAAAGTAGATGACAGTTTTATTTGTGTGAGCCAAGTTATTCAATATTTTGTTTCTGCTCATGGAAGCTTCCCGGAATATTTGTTTAAAATTGGAAAAAGAAGTAATGCACTCTGTGATTGTGGCAGCGTGGGTAATGTACATCATTACCTTTTTGGCAGATGCCCTGTGGTACCATTTTTCTTTCATTTTGATAATTCACAAAGTATCAGTTATAATTTCAGAAGAGTCCTATTTGACAAGAAAAACTACAGCAAGTTATGTGCTATATATAATGCACTTAATGCAAAGTATTCTTTTATAAGATATCGGTTCTAAAGCAGTCTATTAATGAATATTTTCAAGTATATTATAGTTACCAAGTTCCACAACTATTATCAATCTCCCTTGTATTTTAAAACTTTCGATTAAGACTCAGATTTTATGAACATTATGTACAGACTTTTATTTTTACTGGACTCTCTAATATTATTGAACTTGTTCATATACAGTGGTTCTGGTGGACAGGCCAATTCTTCACGTTGTGGGTGCTTGAACGTTTTATCTATTACGCAACCCTTGCTGGTAGCTGTAGTGCTGTGGATGGATTCCTACGTACTGGCGGACTGATTATTGATCTTGCTGCGTAGTGGTTGTTAATCATTGGCTATCAGTTTTTCCTGTATTTTATGAACTTAAGTTTTTAAATATTTTTGATTTTAAGGACTATTTATTTTATTGGACTATCTTCAGCTATTGATATTGTTTCTGTTCTTCAGTTGGTTGTAGAGTTACCCATAAACCCACACTCTTGTAAAAGTTGCATGGTAATCTCTAAACATGCTTTTTGTATATTGTTGATCATAGCGAGTTGCTATGTTTTATTTTTGTATAAGAGTTTATGCTTTTGTTATTTATTTTGTTATTATATATGCCGTTGGTTTGCCCGGTCCTTTGGTAGTGCGCAGAGTTGGATGGTGGAGGGGTTTTTTCCCGCCAGGACATTAGTTCCATAAACCTCACGGTTGGAGTCCTGGCTGGGTGTCAAAGTAAGTGAACAAATGGAAATCTGGTAAGATGATTTTCTTCCGTAAAAGGAACAAAGATGGTAAGTCTGCCAGGTCATACCGACCGATTACTTTGTTATGTATTTCTGGTAAGCTTCTTGAACGGTTAATTAAAATTAGGATTATGCCGAAGCTGGAAAAAGATGAATTTTGGGATAATGGTCAACATGGATTCAGAGAAAGAAAGAGCACTATCACAGCTTTGGAAGATCTAAGAGAAAGAATTCGCATAAACCTGTATAATTATAAATATTTTGCAATGACGTCGGTTGATATACAGGCAGCATTTGATGCGGTGGATTGGCAGATATGAGCTATGTTGATAGATAGGTTACCATTAGCTCAATACTTAAAGAATATACTGAAAAATTATATATCACGCAGAAGAATAGGATTTAGTTTCACGTATGGAATTATCTGGTATATATTATTTAAAGGCTGTTACCAGGGAAGTTGCCTTGATCCACTTCTCTGGTTGATCGTTGCAGACTACCTATTGAAGAGATATAGATTAAGACATGGCGATATATTATCCTACGCTGACGATTTCGTAGTTTTTGCAGGTGCAGACACAAGAAAAGAATTAGAAGAAGAAATGAACAGACGCATAGCATGGTTTGCAGAGATCTGCGAGAATTTACATTTAACAATAAGCAAGGGAAAATGCGAAAGTATTTTATTTGGCAGGTATTTGTTAGAAAACAGGCATCCTATTTTCAAGATTGGAACATCATCGATACCCGTAAAAGACTCAGTTATATACCTGGGTGTAACTATTGACAGTAAATTAAATTGGATTAGACACCTTGAGAAAGTAAGAGAGGGGGTGAGAAATTTTACTTCAAACATAAAGAAAACTGTGCAGAGAGATAGGGGATTACAAGCATCATATAGAAAGATTTGGTATAATTCTGTGATAGAAAAACAGATAACATATGGTGCGGAAATTTGGTTTCCAGATTTGAAATTGGATGCACTTAGTAAATTAAGTTCATGCCAGAGGCTTGGATTATTATCAATTATCACATCATATAAAACAGTCTCTACGGACGCTTTGTGTGTATTGGCTGGTGTTGCTCCATTACGCATTTCACTCAAACATTCTGTGGTGAAATATAGAACTATTCATGGGAATGCCAGTATCATAGAGAATGGAACAGAGATCAAGAAAGATAATATTAGGATCAACTTGGTGACAATGGACTACCCAGATTATGGAGATCTCAGTAACATTCATATCACAGATAGGGATGATCGTGAATATCAGGGAATTAACATGCCATTAATATATATAGATAGGTCAAAAATGGCCAGTGGAGTAGGTGCTGCATACACAATTTTTGTAAATGGTGAATGTATTTTGGATTATAAGATCTCTTTAAATATTTTAAATAGCATATATCAAGCTGAACTGACTGCGTTAAAGTATGCAGTAGATTGGGTAATAAACTCGAATTATAACAGTGCTGTCATTTTTACTGACAATAGAGCATCAACTTTGGTTATACAGAGAAACTTTCCCGCAAACGCCATTGTTAAAGAAATCTATGATAATATGAAAAGTCATCCGGAAAAATGGTCACTATTGGATGGACCAGAGCACACGTTGGAAACGTGGGTAATGAAAGAGCAGATCGTTTGGCGAAAGAGGCAACAGATTCATCAGTGGCTGACATAACTGCTGATGTATTATTTACAATTTCTTTAGTTAAGAGAATCTGTAGTGAGAATACCATTAGACAATGGCAGGAAGAATAGTCATCATGTACCAAGGGTAGACACCTATAAGGTTATCAGGAAAGTAAATACCGATTATGTGTGTACGAGTCAAGTTATGCAATATTTTATAACAGCACATGGTAGTTTCCCAGAGTTCCTTTTTAAGATTGGAAAGAGAGGAAATGCACTTTGTGACTGTGGCACAGTGGGTAATGTACTGCATTATTTGTATGGACGCTGTCCTTTTGTCCCACATTTCTTCAACTTTGACAACTCGTTAAGCATCAGGCAAAATCTCAGGAGAGTAATCTTTGACAAAGACAATTATAAGAAACTTTGCAATATATACAATTCTTTAAACGAATTATATTCGTTTATTAGGTATAAATTCTGAGGCTGTAATTAGCTAGAATTGCGTTAGAAATTGAAAACATTGGTTTTTGATTCAATGTAGCATGTGCAGTTGAACACTGAGCTTGATTTTCAATAACTTTGATATAAATATATATCTTGTTGAGGAAAATTTTGGAAATGTCAACATATTTAGTGTCTGAGAAGTACCAGCATTTCAAGTGACTTTAATTTACAATGTGTCTCTCTCTCTGTTCTGTGGTGCTTTGGGCATTTCATATACTTAATCCCATTGTGGTATGGACCTTGAACATTGATGCTTGCCTTACAGTATGTTGTCATTTCAGTGTACTTCTTTGTGTTCTTTTTATGAAGTTCTTCATAAATTGTAGGTTACCTATAAACATTTCAGGCCGTGATGGCATTCCTGTTTTAATGTTATTTGATCTATATTTTAGTTGATGATCTTAACCTGTAAAACATCTGTAACAATTACTGTAAACCATCATTTTTGTTATTTTGTTGCATGGCTACCTTAAACATGCGTATTTTGTATTTTTTGTTTTGTAACATAGCGAGTTTCTATGTATTAGCATATTTGAATATGCCATTGCTTCACTTTAGTAAGTTCTAATAATGCCGTTGTTCGGGTCCGTTCGGGGTGTGGTAGAGCTGGATAGTGGTGCGTTCTTTTTTCCCGCCAGGACATTAATTCCATTAACCTCGCGGTTGGCGTCCTGGTTGGGTGTCCCAAGTAAGTGAACAAAAGGATTTTCGTATTCCGAAATTTGTTTGTAAATTCTGGTGCCATTCACTGATTTCAACATTTCACGAATAGAAGTACCTTGCACATGAAAGTGTTAAACGCATATTAATGTATTTATTATTTTAAATTTCCCTTTTTCTTTTAATATTCGCGAGTAAATACAATTTTCAAGACATGATTTTCAATATTTTCCTGCTTATAACACTTACTCATTTGATAGTAATTTTAAAGTTTTTTTTTCTGTTTTTAATAGTCACGTGTAAATAAATTTTTAATCGTTAGGAAATATTATTCTTTGCGCTGTTTTTGGAATTAAAAGCAATTTCTATAATAATAGCCTAAGCCATGTAACTTCGAGTATTATCAACAGTTCCGGGCGGATCACTTCGTTTTTTATATTCCAGGCGGCCATTTTGGTACTTTAATGTTAGCTAGCCACAGGCAATAAGTCGGCAAATATTATTCCATCGCCATCATTTCACTTTTATTATACTAGTCCAAGTCATGTAACTGCCATAAAAAATTACAACCCTTTGCTTTTCATAAGAAAGGTTTCCATTTTGATTAAAGAATCAAAGTTACTTTTTCGAATAAAACTAAATAAAAGTTGCCATGATCGCAAAGAATTCTTTGTACTTTTATGTTAGCCGGGTGAAAATATTGCCAATAGCTTTTTTTAACTCGCCAGTTAGCATTTTTTAATTTTTCGAGTGGTAGATTAAAACGGTACTACTTGGTCATCCCATCGACTAAAAATCTATCGCCAGAGAATAAGGTTAAGGCTAATGTCAGACGAACGTCTTTTTGCACGCTTTTTTACTCACGTATTATCCCTACACAATGTTAGCGTCATTGTGTAGGGATAATACGTAAGTAAAAAAGCGTGCAAAAAGACATCTCTCTGACGTTAGCCTTAATGCCTATAATGGTTGATCGTAAATGTCACATTCACTTGATTGTAAGGAAGTTACACGTGTTTACGCCATCAAGTGATTTCATTTCTACATTTTATTTTTATTTTTATTAATGTTGTACTAATTTATTTGTTCTTTAGTTATTTAAATTAAAATTACATCAATTTGTATAATCTGGTGAGTGGTTTGGCGATTTATATAATTTGGCAAAATTGGTCAACAGGATTACTAAGTAGTACCATTAAAACATTGCTCTTAATTTGAAATTAAATGTCAGGATGTTTTGCATTATTTAATCGGGTTTGGCGTGTTGTTTTTTACGACAATTTGGCGTAAACCTCGTTTTCGAATACCAGTTACATATGTATTTTTTAATTATTTTCTATTATTTTTAAAATGAAGTAACAATAAATAAAAAAAATAATTAATAAATATAGAACTTCTACAATTTAATTTTTTTTTAAATAAAAAGAAAATAAATGTAAATAAATATTTGTTAATAGATAATCAACAATAGCCGGGTTACCATGTCAGGCAAAATAACGCCATTTTGGTGCCAATTAGGTACCCCGGTGCGTATATGACATATGCGCTTAATATTTTTCTTTTCGTTTCCTTTAAAAAAAAAAAGAAAGAAGTGAAAGCCATTGATTTAAAATTTTTCAGTTTTAAATAAAGTTCTGTATTAAATAAAATGATAATGAAATAAAAAAAAGCATTGTTCTTAGCATACATTTAAGGGAGACCAAACTGGTCGCCAAATTAGTTTAAAATAACAACCTTTTCTAAAATATGAAAAAAATATCTGTTATGATTAAAATTTGAGTTGTCATCATTGGAAAAACGTATTTAAAATTAGAAAGAAAAATAATATTTCCAAAACTAATTCAAATTTAAAAATTCTAATACCAGTTTTGAGATCCGCGGATCAATACGGATTTTTGGCATTAATTTCATCGCAAAGTATTCCATATTTTAGAAGAAATGGCCGCGAAACGTAATCAGTTGTTTAATCAGTCGTTTCATAGAATCGTTTCATATATCCGTTTCATAAATTCGTTTCATTAGTATTATATATATATATATATATATATATATATATATATATATATAGTGTAGATATGTATATAGTTTTTTAATTCATTCATCAACTACTTCTCAGCAGTGAAATTACACTTGA
Organism: Maratus speciosus; assembly: GCA_963932465.1. NCBI lineage: Eukaryota > Metazoa > Arthropoda > Arachnida > Araneae > Salticidae > Maratus > Maratus speciosus. The sequence continues at coordinate 172,469,927 of OZ010788.1, forward strand.
AATTATTGAATATTAAAGACGTGAATTATCAGTTTGCTAACTAAGCGGAAACCAACAGAGTGAAAAATGTCAAAGTCGGAAATCGAACCCAGACCCCTGGAATAGCGCTCCAGTGCTCTACCATTAAGCCACGAGGACGATGCCCAGCTTGGCATCTCTCACTCACAATGGTAAAATTCATGTTTTTGGGGGACCGATCGACTAATTTCGTGTTTTACTCTCGACAGATTAGTGAATTTCGGGATATTTTATTTCTGTTGATTGGAAAACTTTGTCGCTTTTTTGCAACCTATGGGCTAAATCTCGGGGTTTTTTCACGACTGATTGACAAATTTCTAATTTTTTTCCGACGTTCTGCTGACGAATTTCGCGGTTTTTTGCTTGTGACCGATTTAAAATTTCGGGATAATTTTTTGTACTATTAGGCAAATTTTTGCGGCTTTTCCTTGAGTCCGATTGGAGAAAATCGTGAGATTTTTCGCCTTCTCTTCCGGCAATGCACTGACGAATTTCGCGGTTTTTTCCTGCGATCGATTGTCGAAAATCGTGAAGTGTTTTCTTCGAATGTTTTTGTTCGTGGAATTTCATGTTTTTTCCACAACAAACTGGAGAATTTCACATTGGAAAAAATTGCATTTGCTCTCCGTGATTGGATGACGAATCGCGCGAGTTTTTCTACCGACCAATAGATGAATTTCGAAATCCTTTTAAATGAACGATGAAAGAATTTTGAATTTTTTTCTGGCCATTGTGTCCCATATTTCGCGATTTTGTCTGCGATTGAATGGTGAATGTTCTTAAAAATGAGAATTTGAAATGTTCAGCAGAGAAGTCCATTGTTCTGCGACGTATGCCGCAGTTTTAAGCATATTCTGCTTAGGGAAAGAATACGAAAGTATTTCTGAATATTCGTGATCAGTGGTCGGAAAAACTACTTTTATTTTGTAACGAAATACAATTACAACAACTTTATCGAAAATTTAGTTAATTACATATACACTACTTGTTTTAAAAATATAGTGAATATAAACTACTTTTCAAAAGTAGTCACTACTTCCCTACTTTCAGATTTTGTCAAAGATTTCAGTCTAGACTAGAAATTGCAGGCAAGGGTTAAATAATACAGTAGCTCTTAGTTATATCACGGCTGCTTGCATCCAATCAAATAGGTGCGACATAACCCAATGCGTTAAACAATTAAAAAATATCCCATATATACCAGAAAATGTTTTCTGTTTGTCTCCGAGATGTTAGTTTATAGTATATTACATATTTCTAAGCAAAATTAAAAGGGATACATAATTCAACAAATATTTATATATAGTTTTATAAAAATACATTTAAACTAGAGCTAATTTAGTGTTTTGGGAGATGTGAAAATGCAGCTACATATCTGTACAACCGATATAAAGTGGACCTACTATTGTACAAAGTACATTTATGCATAGCCCTAGACTTTATAAATTGTGTTTGCTATTCTAATAGCACTTTGTCGCTTTCATTCGAAATTTTAGCGCAGAACACATTTTGAAAAGAAGCAATTTACGATAATATTGATTTAAAGAATGATGTTTTTCTGTTCCTAAAGTAGCGATAAAAGTAGCGTCAGGGCTCGCTACAGTCTGCTGAATTTTTGCATGGTTTTTATTCTCTATATTATATTTTTCAAGATGTAGCGCGCTACAACACTAACACTACAATAAAAAGTAATTGTTACAGCAATTTCTTTACTAGTAGTAAACTTTTTCCGATTACTGCCCAAGAGTTAATAATAATAAAAAAAATCAATCTGAATTAACAATTAACACGTTTTCATTTCATTTCCTTTCTAACTTTATTTTCTTCTGTAGAACTTGGTAATTTTTTACCGATGCAAAATTTAAAAAAACCGTCGGTATTAACAGCTTTTGCAAAATAATATAACATTGGAAAGTAGAAAGATTGTCCTAAAAACAAGTATATTTATGAAATTTAAGGATAATTATAATTTCGGCCCCTTTTTTTACATTTTGTTACCTCAAATGTTAACATATATTTAAAAGTGTTTCTTCCTGACAATAAATATTCTCTTCCCGTATTTAATTCTCGTTATTTATATAAGTTTGGCTTTTGCAATTATTTTACAAGCAAGCTTTTTATTTCTATGCTATGTAAAATTCAAGTGGTTCTGAATTCAATCTTGTAGGCTAAACCTATCTGTTTGACTGTTTTCCTGTGTACATAAGTATAGTTATTTAAACTTTTAATTTAGTAAAACTAGAGCTTTCTTCTTCACATTTCAAACTATTCAATTCCTTCAACTTAATGTTCTTTCTCTGTACTGAAATTTATGGGATTGGAAAAAAATCACCATTAGGATATCTATCGAAGAAATATCATCTTCTTCAGCACCACGAAGACGCTTTTTTTTCAAGATTAATTATTAGATGAATATTAATAAATAACTGAATTTACTCAATTTGAACAAAATGCTTAACAACACTGATGTTACTCACTTGAACAAATTGCTTAACATCACTGACGTTACTAAATTTTCCAAAATGCTTAACAACACTGATTTTACTCAAATTGAATAAAATGCTTAACAGCTTTTTCGCTTATATATATATATACTTATTTTCTTCTACCTTCACAAGAAGAAAGTATTGGATTCTTGAAGAATTGCGACTTTCGGTTTTCGACGGATTTATACATTTTAGAAGGTTTTGAACACGATTGGTTTGTTTGTAGAAGGCATCTGTCTGCATGTGACCAAACATTTTGCGACGCTCTACCACAAGAACGGATTTTAATAAAACTTTAGTTTTAGTTATATCTTGATATAAATTGGTGCTTATTAGGTTTTGGTGTAAGTCGCACAACAGGTGGCGCTGCTTTACTGCATTTTTCACGATTTCCACATTAGCTCTATCTCAAGAACTAATGCACGGATTTCCATCAAACTTAAGATTCAGTTAGACGCTGATATAATTTGTTTCTATTTTTGTTTTTGAATAACCCGTCCAACGGGTGGCATTGCTATGTTGCATTTTGGAGTATTTACAGGATTTTAGCGATAGTCATATCTCAAGAAGTAATGCGTGTGCCAAAATGTTACATTTTGGAGTATTTACACGATTTTAGCGATAGTCATATCTCAAGAAGTAATGCGCGGAATTTAATCAAATTTCATATTCTGTTACACTTTCGCATAAATAGATCCTCATCTAGCTTGTGTGTATACTGCCCAACAAGTGTCGTTTTTATGATCTATGTGTTCGGAATTTTGGTCGTAGACATCTTAGAGGATTGGTGCCGAAATTCAATGATTTGTTAGAAAAATGCGATACTTATATCTCCTTTTAAATGCACGCAATTCAACGAACACATACTTTTAGAATCCTCATGATGGGTATATATTGTCATTTAATTCGCTTTTCACTGTGATAGGGAATTTTGAAATATTAACATGTATAAGGTAGAAGAAAGTTTTCGGATTGGCATATTCGACTAACTACAGGTGTTTTCGAAAGATATGTTCCCCTGCAAAACTTTCTCACACAATTCTGGACTTTTTTAAGTATGACATTTGCAGGGCATGTCTATTAAAGGGATTTATAATCGAATATTCTTTCTTTTTTTTTTCACTTTTTGAGTATATTTCTCATATTTCTTCATATATTGAAGGATTTTTATTTTAATTCATTTTATTAATTCAAATTTTAAATATGTACTTCAGAATATTGAATAACAATTTCTCTTTCCTTATTTTATTTTCAATTAAACTTTTGCAATTATTTCCCGACAAAATTTTCCTTTCTTTGTTATATAAAATTTAATTTGTTCAGAGTTAAAATTTGTAGGAAGCTATTTATTTGACGACAGAAACTGTCTTTCTGTGTGCTTAAGTACATTTGTCTGGAATTTTAATTTGTCAAGCCACTTACTGTCTTCTCCACACTTCAAACTATTCAATTCTTTCAATTAAACGTTCCTTCACTGCAATGAAATTTATGGGATTCAAAGAGCGTTATCATTAAATCTAAAGAAGAAACATCATGTGTTTGAGCATGGAGCAACCGAAGACGAATTTAAAACGAAGATTATATTAAAGATAATCGAATGCTTCTTAATAAGCTGCTGCCTTTTGTTCCTCCTAAAGGGAATTATCAATAGATAAAATATAAATATAGCAGAGTTAAAAAATATATAGAAATTCTTTTAAATGTGAAAACTGTAAAAATAGGGTAAAGTGCCCATATATCGTCCCCCCTCCCCTAGTCACTTTTGGCCCTAAATACTGTAATTTTCAGTGAAAACCTACAAGATTAGGATTTTACATAGACTAACTGCCCACGCACTCACATAGAAACATAGGCAAATATCTTACAAAAAATTTTAACAATACGAAAATTATTCTTTAAAAAGTATCTAAGAAATGTAAAAGAAAAAAAAATTGTTCCAATTTTGTCCCCGCAAAAAATCCAATACGCCGAGGCTTAACTTATAACTAAATCAAAATTTATTTCTAAATGAGTAAGTAATTTAATTTACATTAAAGTAAGGCACAAAGAAATATACTAATTATCAGTGGAAGAATAACATAACGAAACATTAGCCATCCAAACATGAGGAAAAAATTGAAAAAAATTGTCATGAAAAAGCATTCCTAATTTCGCCCCCGGGATGAAAATAAGAATTGCAAGGGGACGAAATTAGGACCACGCTATTTCCCAATATGTCGGAGCATCAGTTCCTGTAAGATGAACTGCGCGTCCTAAAACTAACTGTATGCAACTGTTAGGATCTTACCCAAGTAAAGTACATTCAATGAATAAGAAATAAATACTTACAGTACAGTAAATAACGTTCTACAAACCGACGTAATAAGAGCTCGGGTCCTCTAAAAATAGGAAATTCAGCGTCTTTAATTTATGTATGTATCTTGGCGAACGAAACTTTCAATAATGACTCCATTTACATCCCGTCCCCAGTGACTTGCGTCATAAGTAGCGCCAATTTTGTAGAAGCGGAGAAGTTAAGGGGGACGAAATTTGGAAAGGGGACGAAATATGGGCACTTTACCGTACTACTCTAAAAGTTTATATTTTCAGTATTACATTTTATTACCAAATTTCACCATGGAATGATATACATGTTGTTTCTACGTGACAAACTGTAAAGGAAGGTAAAGTACACATAGAGTAATAATTTTGGTATAGCAGCGTGGGGTCAGAAATGAAAAGTTATGGCAAAAAACAAGAAATGCGAAGGAAATGAAAACGAGCTTTTATTGGCATTGCAATTACAGTAATACAACTGACAGCGTCTTTTTCCAGATTCAAGTGTCTCACGAACTTTTGCAGCAACGACTGAAAGTCTTGCAATGAAGTCCTCATCAGAGTCAATTGGTGTCTCATAGATTTTATTTTACTTCCAGACGGGACATGGCAGTTTCCCAACGTCTCTATTTAAGATTAACAACAACAACAAAAAATTAACGATAAGTGTGTCTGCTATAAACGTGGTGATGTTGTCCATTATATATTTGGAAGATGCATAATGATGTCTGCACTCTTTTCATTCGACAATAGTAGAACTCTTAGACAAAATCTGTGGTCAGTTTTAATTGCATCAACCAATTATCATAAATTATGTCAGATTTATAACAAACTAAATGAGCTCAACAGTTTTATTCAATACAGATGTTAATTTTATTCTTCTGCTTATGTAACTGTCATACCCATCGGAACATGCCTTAACCAAATTCTTCTAATTGTGCGTTCGTTTATTTTGAACAGCTACGTAAAACTCAAAAGTTGTTTAGTTACTTAAGAATTTGCTCTATATTATGTTAAACTGTAAATTGCTGTATTGTTCTATATTATGTTTTAATTGTATTCAATGCAGCTTTTCATATGTTTTTTTTTGTTGTTTTTTTTTCAATTTACATCTTCCTTACATCTGTCGCCAGTGGCTAGAAAAAGTTTTTTTTTTTTTTTTTACCATGCTTTGCGAAGCATATAGGGTAGTGATGGGCGATTCTGGAAAATTTGAGAATCGATTAAAATCGACATGGTATAAAACAGAATCGATCGCAATAAGAATCGATTCCCATATTCTAGAATCGATACTTGAATCAATATTTCGATGTTCACAGATTCACACAGATAAGCTGAAAAATAATAATTCCAAAAATTAGGGAATCAACAGGGCCGTAACGACTATCTCTCACCCCTCACCTCCATTTGTGGGGGACCTAGACAATGTTAGCGGCCCAGAAGTAAGCTACTACAGACCTTCGAGTCAAATAATAAGTTTTTTTAACTTTTAAAATTATTATTTTTAAGATGTAATTTTGATAATAATTTATATTATATTTAAATTTATCTTTAAAAAAAATCTTGGTCATATAAAAAAAAAAGAAAGAGAAGTATTTTTTTTTTCATCCGGAAAAGATGTACTTTCTACTCTTATTTCCTTCAACCAAACAGATGGGGACTTACTTCGTATCAACTCCCTAAAACGTCTATAAACTTCTTAAAAATGCGCAGATGAGCGAAATTTTAAAGGCTCTAAATTTATTTTAAAAGTTAAATGGTTTTTCAGTCTTTTTAGGCTCTCCTATAAGCGTGGGGGAAATGCAAAAATTGCAAATCTTCTTTTAAAATAGCTGTGATGAATGTAATTAACCAATCATCACATACTAATTATCCTCCAAGTAATAATCAAAATTTTCCTTTTAATAATATATTTAACTAAAATTTCTTTCCCTTTTTAAAATATATATCTCCTTATCTCATTTACAGTTCATAAATATCTTTCTTTCCAATGTTTACTAAATTTTCAGCTGTTAAGAAAAAAAAATGTTCTCATCGTAGAGCCATTAACAATGAAATCATACTTTTCTCTGGTTAACAAATAAATAAAAGTATATTCCTTGATTATATGTTTCTATTTTTTCCAGCAGTAATCTAAAAGCTATAAACAGTTATTGACTCATTCGCTGACATGCAGAGTGCACTCACTGAAACAATAATAAATAAAAAAGAAAAGTAATGAGTTAAACTGATGGCATTGAGCTCACAGTCTATTCAAGCGTATTTTATACTCTTACTTCAAAGAATGCCTTTCGAAAAATAAATTAAGGGGGAATCAGCCGCCCCCCCGTCACATCTCTATACTTAAACAATAAGCCTCCAAATCTCATCAGGGAAGCGCTTTATCAGAATAAACTAGTTACCAAATTTGAAGCAAATCAGATAGAAAAACCCATCTATCTAAATTAAGGGGGGGGGGCGGGTTAGCCCTGTTGCTCCCTTTAAATTTAAACAATGAACCACCAAATTTAATCAGGGAAGCGTCTTATCAGAATTAACCGGTATACCAAAATTGAAGCAATTCTGATAATTCTGCATGGAAAACCCATTTATCTAAGTGTGTGTGTGTGGGGGGGGTGGAATAGCCCCCCGTACCCCCGTCCTTTATGCTTAACCAATGAACCCCCAAAACTAATCAGGGAAGCGCCTTATGAGAATGAACCTAGAAATTTTTTTTTGAAGCAAATCGGATATTTCTATCGAGTGTTACGTATGTACATACATACAGAAACTGCGGGCACATTAGCTCTCAGGCTTTGATAGCCTGTGAGCTAAAAAGAAAAGTGCCCAGTTAAACTGATGTCATTGAGCTCACAGGCTATTCACACTAACTGTATATTATGCTCTTATTTCAAAGAATAATGCCCCTCGAAAAATAAACTGAGTGTGGGGGGGGGGGGAATTGCCCCTCTCCGTTTCCCCTCTTTATACTTAACCAATGACCCTCCAAATGTCATCAGGGAAGCGCCTTATCGAAATAAATCGGTATACCAAATCTGATGCAAATCGGATCGCAAAACCCATAGGGGTATTAGCCCCTTGTTCCCCCCTTCATATTTAACCAATGAACTTCCAAATTTAATTAGGGAAGCACCTTATCAGAATAAACTGGTATACCAAATTTGAAGTAAATCGTATAGCAAAACCCATCTATCTAAATTAGTGAGGGTATTATCACCTCGTCCCCCTCCCCCCCTTTAGACTATAACAATGAACCTTCAAATACAATCAGAGAAACTCGTTATCAAAATTAACCGGTATACCAAAATTTGAAGAAAATCTGATAATTCTGCATGAAAAACCCATTTATCTAAGCTACGGGGGGATTAGCCCCGTTTCCCCTTTATACTTAACCAATGAGCCCCCAAAACTAATCAGGGAAGCGCCATAGCAGAATGAACATAGAAAAAAAATTGAAGCAAATCGGATATTTCTATCAAGAGTTATCGCGTTACGTACGTGCATACATACATACATACAAAACCGACGGGCACATTAGATCTCAGCCTTTGATAGCCAGGGATAAATATGCCCCTCGGGGGGTAAGTCTCAAACGGTGGGAGGGGTGACCTCAAATGTATCTTTGGTCAAGGTTTCAAAATGTGGATTTATAATAAAATAGAACGAGAATTGGGTATTTTTAAAATAGCATGCATATTTTGAACGGCCCTGTAAATTAAGATTCTGGAGGAAGGGGGGGGGGAGGATTAGAAGGGACGAACTTGAAAAATACAGCATAATAAACTAGTAACCCAAATAACTAGGCTTCTAAACAAAAGTATAACGATTTAACCTAGTATCGAATTCAGGGGTTGACCCGGGGGAACATTGGAATGTCCCTCACGAAAGTTTTGAGATTTTATGCTTTTTAATGGATAAATGTGCATGCCTCCCTTTCGGAACTCTAAAATCTCCCCCCCCCCCCCGCCTCCAATCCGGACCGGAGCAGTCCAGAAATCAACCCGGCATTCAACACCGAACCTAGAAAGAAAAAAAAAAGGCTCTTATACAAAATTTTACATCAATTCTGCCACTAAAACAGTAAAATTGGAGGAATCTATTCAACCCGAATCGTGGATCATGCGCGATGCGATTTGAATTGAAATAAATCAAAAAATAACAATTTCATCCGCATCCAAAAATCGAAATCGAATCTGAACTGAATCGATTCTCCCGAATCTAAAGAATTGAAGTAAATCAAAAAAATAGTGATTCTGCCCGCATCTAAAGATCGACATCGGCATCGAATCGAAACTGAATCGATTCGCCATTTCTGATCTTAATTTACGGGCAGAATCGATGCGTTATTTTTTTCTTGCTTTCTTTTGTCTTTAAAAAAGAAAGCGTTGGATTCGTGAAAAATTTCGACTTCTGGTTTTCGAAGGATTTATAGTTTTAGAAGATCTTGTCTGGAATACGATTTGACTATTTTTATACATTGTCTGTCTGTCAGTCTGTCCATTTGTTTGTCTCTGACAAAAAAATTGTGAGCGGTCTATTTCAAGAACTAATGCATGGAATCTGTTGAAACTTTAGATTCAATTAGACTTTCATATAAATTGGTGCTGATTCCTTTTTGATGTAAATCTACCGGCAGGTGGCACTGTTATGCTGCATTTCCTCCGATTTTCGCAATAGCTCTATCTCAAGAACTAATGCACGGATTTTCATCAAACTTCACATTCAGTTAGACGTTGCATATTACATTTCGGTGTAAATCACCCAACAGGGGAGAGATTTCTGCTGATCCAGAGAGGGACAGTTCAAAGGGGAAGGGGATTGGACTTTTGTACATTAAGCATACAATCTCAAACCTTCTGGGGGGACATTTGAATGTTGCACGGGGGGGGGGGGGGCATGTCCCTCCGCGCTACCCCCGGAATTCAACACGTTTTTCTGGATTTAAACGATTTTAGGGATCATATCTCAAGAACTAATGAACGGAATTTCATCATACTTAATATTCTGACATAAGTTGTTCATGATTAGGTTTTCGTGTAAATAATATAACAGGTTGTGCTGCCATGCTGCTTTTTTAGCAGTGTTGAATTCAGGCATTTTTCTCCGGGAGGGATTTCTATGGTTCTGGAGAGGGACATTCTAGAGTTTCGGGGGGGGGGGGGGGAGAAATGAACTTTTGTCCATTAAGCATAACATCTCAAATCTTCATGAGGGACATTTCAATGTTCCGGGGGGGGGGGGAGTTGTACACCCGTACCAGCCCCTGAACACTGTTTTTCAGACTTAACACTGTTTTTCAGAATTTACACGATATTAGCGATAATATCTCAAGAAGTAATGACCGGAATTTAATCAAACTTAATATTATGTGTCATTGACATAAGTTGTTCCTGAGTTTTTCGTGTTAATCATGTAACAGGCTATACTGCTTTTTTTTTTTTTTTTTTTTTTTTCATGATATTTGTGATAGCCATATCTCAAAATTAAGGCACGAAATTTAATCAAACTTCATATTCTGTTACACTTTCAGATAAATAGATCCTTATTAGGCTTGGGTGTATACTGCCCAACAGCTGCCGCTTTTATGCTCTTTGAATTGGGATTTTCCGTTGCGGACATCTAGGCTAATATCAGACGAACGTCTTTTTGCACGCTTTTTTTCGCTCTTACACCGTCCCTACACATGATAGCGAAGGTGTAGGGATGGCGTAAGAGCGAAAAAAAAGTGCAAGAAGACGTTTGTCTGACATTAGCCTAAGAGGGTGTGGACGAAATTCAATGATTTGTTAGGAAAATGTAATGCTTATATTTTCTTTTAAAATGCACATACTTCAACGAACCTATCCTTTTTAAATCCTCATGATGCGCATAGGTTATCATTTAAATTTGACACTGTGATAGCAAATTTTGAAGATTTAACATTTATGAGGCAGATGAATGTTTTAGGATTGGCACATCCAAATATTTTATCTTCAATTTTTGAAGGAAAATGAAAATGATATTACCTTATTTTGTCTTAGAGACATCGATTAAAAAATTCATAGTATCGATTAAATCGAGTTGGCCATAGTATTGATTAAATCGATTAAAAAAATCGAAATCGCCCATCACTAATATAGGGTATGTTGCGTTGTTTTTGTAAAATATATATATATATCTATAATATTTTTAATTAATGCCCGTCTTTCGGATTCGTTTCCGCGGTTGTTATTTGTGATGTTGATGAGGATCCTACCACCGGAGCATTAATTCATAAACCGAATGGTTAGAGTTCCGGTTGGGTTATTACTGGTGTCTCATAGATGAGACATCTGGAACCTTCAAAACGATACGCTAATCCCTTGCTAAACACTGCCAGTTATGTATGGACATTGGTGGTGGCACATTTGATCACTTACTGTAATTGTTCTGTCAATAAAACTCTTGTTTTCATTTCCTCCGCATTTCTTGTTTTTCGCTAAAACTTTTCATTTCTGACCCCTCATTTCTATACCAAAATTGCTTCATTGTGTGTACTTTATCTTCTCCTAAAGTTTCACCCATAATAGTAGAAACACCCTGTATAATGTATAATTTTCTACTTATTTCATTTTATAAAAGTAATTTTGTATATATTTAACCCTTCGCATACAAGACGGCTAAAATGGACTCGACATATACGCTCAAAAAGCTTTTTCTCATAAAAAATGACTGAAAATTCTGTAAATATGCAACTTTTTCCGAAATGTTCTACTTTTTTATGTAAAAAGATAATAAAAGTATTCAGATAATGAAATTTGTAATAAAAATTTGAGAAAAGGGCTAATATAATTAGCTAAATTAAAAAAATAATTGCACTCAGTACACCACAAGCTTGTTAAACATATGTCAATGCAAAATGTCGTGAAATTGCTCTGCGTGGTATTTGATACGATAAAACTCTTTTAACGGAATTATTTTGACTATTTTAGCATTAAGTTACGCTTAGGACATTACTTCGATTTAAAAATTCTCTGCTTCAGGTGTTTATCGAAATTTCCTCTATGAAGCGATCGATTTTACACAATTTTATATGCAAAAGTTTTTTAATACTATAGAGTCCGCTTGACGCATTTATGCGTCATTTATAAAACTATCGTTAAGAAATTCTAAATTTTCACCAGAAAGTTTGAATAGTTATTTTGGTTATTATATTGATAGATATTTCATAATTAAAATAAAGGAAAATTAATATTCAAAGTTTTCTTGTATAAAGCCTGTAGGCAGCGCTAATATAAGCGAAAGAAATGCATCTAATGACGAAAAATTCATTTACGGCAACGACAGCAGCGTTAGATGCCTTATTTTAGATTAGAGAGTCCCTTTTATTTAAATTATTTTCGTTTGTTTATTGTAAGTTTATTTAACAGTTCATTATTAAACTTTTTTTATTCCGTCGGTTTTTGACGGATGCCATCTCATAAGTAATTAAATGTAGTTTATTTGAAGCAAATACATAATTTTTTAAAATATCGATTACATTTTCTACTTTCTTATATGTAGGTTATTGTTTTACTGTTACGAATAATTTTGTCTCTCAGTCATCAATGCAAAGAATGATGGAAATTTGCTCACATACACGGAAGCTTGTAGAAACTGCATTGGTTTCGAGGGATAGGTTTATTGACCAACAGAATTACAGAAAATTACGTGTAACAGACAATAGATAAATTGTGTAGAGGATGGAACGGACAATGTGAAATGTTCTAGTAGAAATTATGAAAGAGAGTTTTTTATATAATGTTCCGAACAAACTGGTAATAGGAATAGCGAAGTTACATTTAACAATATTCATTTTATTTTCATAGATATAAACTGTTCAAGAAAGTTTAGTTCAATTCTAGAAGTGGGTTTAGAGATAAATTTAGCATTGTTAGTCAAATGTGTGGTCATCTATTTCCCAGCAAGGTTTTCCAATGCAGATTTCTTTTTTTTTAATATATTGCTTTTGTTCTTACTTCGATATTTTTAAACAACGTTTGGTTTATTCAATATAGAAAGACAGCGCCGACAATTAATGCTATAGATACCCAAGAATTAAATAGCTCAATAGCGTGCTTCAGCTTGGAGAGATTATGTTAATGGACACAGGGGTGAAAATTATTTTAAAATCATATTGCCAAATTTAGCAATGGGAAAGCTGGATTTAGAAAAGTAAGGTAAAACAATGCTAATATTGGAAAGATATGACAACTGACTGAGGTGAACTTGAGGAACTAGGATTCTGTAGTTTAAATAAAACAGTATCAGAAATCGAAGGGTTATAACTTTTGTCAATGGCAATGGCTTTAATATAATGAATTTCAGAATTAAGTGAGTAGGAATCAGAGTAAACCTGTATGGCGCGATTTATAAAAATACAAAAAGGGCCCATTTTTTTCTAGTAGGATGAAATGAGGGAGCATGGGATGATATAGGACCACAAAACTTTTACGATAGACAAATGTAGGGAAGACGTTTTCTGTACGAGTGGCAAGGGTATCCAGAAAAAGGAGTGAACCATTATTTTCTGTTTCATAAGCGAAATGAATATTGCAGTCGATCAAGTTTATAATGTTCAGGATAATTCATCAATATTGTGAGAGGAGCCAATTAAGGTGAATGGGTCATCAACATAACAAGTACAGAAATGGAAGGAAAATTTATTAAAGAAGTTGCATTCAAAAGAGTGCATGTAGATATGTGCGAGGGTCGGTCACAGCAGCTCATCGCTATGCTGTTGGATTGCTTGTAGAAACTACATTGGAATGAAAAATTTGAAACTTCTTCCTCTTGAAAATGAGATTGCGTGCATCTCGAAAGGTCTCGGGGAATAGTATGTAAATCTAACATCTTTACATGTGTTTTTAAAATTTTATCACCTTTCAAGTAAATAAATCTATGTTTTTAACTTTTATATTGGCCAAGGTGAAAGTTCCTTCACAGCCCTCTTTTATTGTAGTGCTTTGATTTTATTGAAAAAGTTGTTTGTGACAAACATGTACGAGTAAGAGAAACTCTTGAATTTAAAAATGTGAATAATGAAATTCGCGATGTCTCCATTTAAGACAACAGAGGGCACCACACGTTGGGACATTTGTGAATAAAGGTCTTATACCAAAGGAGACAATAGTAAATTTAGTAGAATATAAATTTTTAATTACCATGCCAAAGGTGATGGAATTCTTTACTGTATGTGTAGTGATGAAAAGAAGACGAGCAAATATTGTAGTACGATGTTTAGGTAAGCGGTAACAGTAGGTTCCATTGTTCAAAACTATAAGATGGAAAGGCATATCAGGCTTGTGTACGTTTTGAAGGCCATAAAATCTTCCACAGTTAGCAACTGAAAGGAAAATATAGAATTTACTAGACATGAAAAGTAGAGGACAGGTCTTAATGGTAGATTTAATTTTTGGTAATTCTTTTGAGGATATGTCACGAGATACAAATATGTACAGACCGTCATTAATTTAAATCTTCACGTCCGCCGTCAATATATATCTTTTATCAAGGATTATAATCTGGCCACCCTTTTCTTATTTCGTAATTTCACTATTATCATTAGATTTAAAATTAATCGAGGAAAGTTTTTAACAGAAGTGAGGTTAGATTTAGTATTATTAGGTATGAAATGAATATTAACGATAATGAGATGATGCAATTTTCTTTTTGTATTTCAGTTAAGCATCTATTTTAAAGAGTATTTTCAACTGGAGCAACTAACTGAGGGAAAGAAGGCAATTAGAAATTCCAACATTAGAGTTGAGTTTTAAAACTGAATGTTGTATTTTCAATATGTCTGTACTAGAAGGGTTGAGGACATATTTTGATTGACGATAAGAAGATCAATAGATGTCACGGAATATGTTTATTTAAGAAGATTGTTATATTTTGGCATTAAGTTTGTATGAATGTTTACGGCAACGTTTCTCAGCATGGATCTGGGAATTTAAATCTATAGACGTAAATTAAGAAGATAAACTGTTGATTATAATCAATTTATATCTAGGTCATATAAATTGATTTCAATTTTGGAAAAAACAAGTGGGATTTATTTAACGATGACGCACAAAATGGCAAAATAGGATCTGTGTACAGCCTTCATGACTAAGAACGAACCACAAATATTGCATTTTAAGTCTATGATATGCTGTTGTTTACACCTAAAGAAGGTACTTTAGTTTATTAAGAGGTTTATATTTTTTAAGCCCGTAGGAGTTCTAGATTTTTCTCCACAAATAAATAAATGAATATAAATTGCTGACCCAATCTCCCCCACAGATGGTGCTTCGCAGACTGGGTTGCTCAGAAATAAGGAGCTAAAATCTATAACCCAAAGCATATTGGAGCTTGATAAATGACAATTAAGGTGATATTTCTTATCGGTAACACAAACAAAGAAACTTTATATTTCAGTACTTAACAAACATAAACGAAAGGATAAAAACACAGTACAAGAGTTTTTCTTAAGATAATCAATTAAAAAATCTATGTGTATTTGTACTAAGTTTAAATAAAAGGAAATGATACACATAAAAAAGACCACTACAAAACAAATAAAAGTTTTTAAAAAGAGAAAAATAATGAAAAAAGATTATTAAAAAAATCTTACTAAATGTAATAATTACATATCTAGTATTGCAATGGGGATTACTTTTATGCGCTGTATCGCTATGATTGCTTATTCTAAACTTTATACACAGTGCGTTCAAAAATTTCCAGAACCGAACGCACAATGATCATATAACTCAAATATTATACTTACATTTGATATGAAAGTTCTACGTAGCCTCCTCCCAATTCAATACAATTTTTGGAGCGTGTGTAGAGGTTTGAAAACGCCTTCTGAAATGCCTCCAGTTCAATAGTATGAGTTATGTCGTCATAGTCGCAACAATGTCTATCGACTCATACCGCTGCCCCTTCATCTCCAATT
The DNA here is from genome assembly GCA_963932465.1 of Maratus speciosus. Taxonomy (NCBI): domain Eukaryota; kingdom Metazoa; phylum Arthropoda; class Arachnida; order Araneae; family Salticidae; genus Maratus; species Maratus speciosus. The sequence goes on from OZ010788.1 coordinate 172,485,683, forward strand.
TCAACTTGGAAAATAGAAAGTAGTCCGGGGGGGGGGGAGGCAGTAGGGTAGATGAATGATTCACACAACCTGCCATCTCACAAAAATTGCTGCACAAGGTAGGACTTGTGAGCTTGTGCGTTATCGTGGAAGAGGAACTAATTTCCACTGTTCAGAAAATCGAACGTTTCAAAAGCCGATGCAAAAACCACTCAAATACTCGCGAACGATTCATAGCATCGTCACCATATGCAGATTTAATAATTTCGTACGTTTCTGTATCTGATATCTCCAATTTGACACAAAATTTGATGTCCTTTCATTTTTTTATCGATGACAATGGCCCACATACACGCTTTACGGAAATGAACCTACCAACTCGGAAGTACACAAAAATTAATGCAACCACCTAATACGCGTGGCTGAAGGGCGTTAGAGATAGCGCCATGTGGTTTTTTTACGAGTGGGAGTCTTGAAACTTTTTGAATGCACTGTGTATTCAATGAAAGTATAAAGACAAATTTTAGGTACGTATGTTATTTAAATAGGTATAGAAAGATAATGGGAAAATCTTCATTAAAAAATGTTTTCAAAACATATTTGTAAACATTTTTTAAATAGCTGTAGTAAACTCTTTTTTTACATTTTCATATAGAAGAAATTTAGAAATTTACTACCATGTTTAAGATCAACAAAATATCTCAAATATGTAAAAAAGTACATTCACACGAGTTTTCATCTAATTACTATACACAACACGAATGATCATGAATTTCGTTTATCAGCTAGTAGAATTTCATTACTCAATTATTCTTTTATATTCCATCATTTATTATTCATTCATAGCTAGCACGTTAAATATTAACAAGCTAATAATACATTTTCAGTAAATATATTCAGCAAGTGAACACAATTTCCTTTTAATCATGGAAACAGAAACATTGTATGTGACTGCAAAGATAAATGCAGTATAATGAAGTTATTTATGAACAACAAGTTCATTTGGGACGTTTTCAAAATGAAGATGCTCCAAAATGAAAATTTTACTCAAAGTATAAAAGAGGGTTTTAATGGTACATAGATACTTTAATGCAGAAAAGGATCTCAAGAATTTGAAGAGGATCATTAATGGAATTTTCAAGTTTTGAAAGGCGCACTTTGCCCAGCGGTTTGCAAGCATTGGGATCTAGTTGATTTCCTTTCCTCATTTCCAAACTTTTCTATTTATCTACTGTATTTGTTTTTTGTTTCAGTTGTATATTCCGGCCACATTTGATAGATATAGTGAAAAAGACGATACCAAATATTTGGAGGGATTTCAAATAGGCAGGCGGGCTGCTGAACGCACTACCCTCGTAGCATGCATGGTCACGGTGACGTCGTTGTGACGTCACTGTGAGTCACTGTGGTCACGTCACATCTGTGACCAAAATGCCACCACTCAGTGATGTCACATTGTGACTGAGATGTGAACTTCTTAGAAAAATTTAAAAAATTACAAAAAATATTCAAAACATGTTATTTATGTAAAATTATATTTTCTGGCAATAAAAAAAAATTGTGACGTTCCTGTTATGTCACTGCATGTAACGTACGTCACGTCACATATGTGACGAAAAAACCACCATATTGTAAGTCACAGTGTGACAAAAATATGAACATAAAAAATCTTTGAAAATGAACAGAAATATTTTAAACATGCCCGAGTTACAGCAACATAAGGAATGAAAACATATTAGTGGATAGGAAATAGTAAATTCGGACACGAAAAGAGGTGGGGGGGGGCGGGGGCATAAAAAGGAAAATGCACGGTACAAGTATCAACAAACTAGATTTTCATGCTATATTTTATCAATTTGTTATCTAAGACAGTGAAGTATACTTTTTTATGATTTCAATTTTATCTACCATTGCAATTTAATCCTTCACCGATTGTTATTATTATAAAAGTGTTCCTCGGAAAAATGGTACGTTATGAAGCAATTTGGATAACATATTTAGAATTAGAAATATTAAATCTGTACACTTTACATATTTAGTTTGCAGGAAGGAAGTTTTTTGTCGACCAGTGTTATTCGAAACACTTCTGTGGTTTCAAACTAAAATTTTCTGTTACAGTTAAGTCTGCAGCTTTTAATGAGTACGTAGAAAGAGTATTCAGAGTTTAGTCATATATGCATTTCTTGCTTTAGAATTTGCATTCAAGTCATATTTTTTCCTGTTAGTGTTTAACTATTTTTTAAAAAATTCTACTTCTTTCAGACTTTTTAAATAAAATTAGCATTTTCCGAAAAAATATTTATACAAATTTTATACAAAACCCATGATATAATTATTCATATTTTAAATTCGTGTTTTAGAAATACGACTTTAAAAAAAGCTATTTTACAAATAGTTTTATTCTACAGAAAATGAATATAAAAAAATGACAGATTGACAAAGAAAATTTTTTTATCCTGTATACTCTCTTTTCATTTATTAAGATGCCTAATTTGTATTTATTACGTGTAAAACAAACTTTACTTTAAAAAAAAAGAAAGAAAAAAGGCAGGTGTTTCATTCAAATAGAAAATTTTCATTACAGACAAAAATTATAATAATACAGTATAAGTACCTGCTTGCGCGTGCGCGTGCGCTATCGTCTGCGCTCGATTAAACCGTAGAATAAAATAAGGATCAGAACTTTTGACGCGGGAAGAATGTCTGACAATTTTGTCATTTTGTCAGAAACATGTCTGACAATTTAGGATAAAACACGGATATTATTAAACTATTTATGGAACTTAAAAGGTATGTCTTATTTAATTTAAATTTTTTATTCCCGTTTAATAGATTAAAGTTAAATAAGTTGTAGTATGTCATATGCAATGAGACTGATCTGCAATTCTTTTCCGATTCGATGCTGTAAAATATCTTAATCTGCATCGCTAGAAGGGGAAAAAAAGCTGATGCAGAGACTGATTCTAACACAGTATTTATCGTCATTAATATTTTGGAGTTAAATATGATATTCGATTATAATGATATTAGGAAATTGTTTCAATTTTGAAATTAACATTATACTGGGAAAATATCTTTTTACATATTGTAGTAGTGAAACTTTTGAAAGATTTTTTTTTTCATTGTTAGTAATATTTTAAATTAGTATTTAAAATCAGTATTAAATTAGTATTTAAATCTTCATACCAATGTTTTCAGATTTAACGTTTGCCAAAATGATAAAATAGTAGAAATTCCTTATAGCATATGGAAAGATTTTTGAGAAATTGTTAAATGCATTTAATTCATCTATTGTAGTTTGTTGTTGCTTAATAGTACAATTATAAATACTAATTATTTAGTGTTTTTCAAACCAATATATTTATTTTTTTTACTCTATTTAAACATTTTTTTTTTTTTTTTTTTTGCTGTTTGTGATTTTAATCGAACATTTAATTGTAGACATTCAGAATCAGTTATTAAATTTTCTTTGATTGTAAACTAATTTTCTACGTTTTCGATACATTTATTTTATTGGCATTAAAAAATAAAAAATAATATTTAAGCATTGAAATAAAGTGTTTTTCAGGCCCGATAAAGTTGAAAAGTGTTTATGACTTCGGTTTGTTTGGCCGTCTGTCCGCGCTCTAACTCGCGTAAATATACTCGGATTGACTTGAAATTTTTGGATGTTATTGACGTTTACAATAGCAAGGTCCCTATTTGTAATGAAGTTTGTAGCATGTTTAGTTCATTTACAGGGACAGTCAAAAGTATTCCATTACATTACGGCCTGTGGGAGAAAAAATCGTTTCAAATGATTTTTAATGATTTTACACGCTTTCAAACAGAATAAAATTGATATGCATTTATGAAGCGCACTAAAATGTGCATTCCGTAGAATATGCAATGCAGAGAATAGTTATTGTTTATTTACAGGGCTAAAAAAGGAATTCCAATACATAATGATATAGGGGTGGAGGGAATTGTTTGCGGCGTACTATATTTATGTTAATCTATTTGATATGTAATGAAATTGATATACGTCGTTGAGGTTTGCATACTATGAATTATTTCATGTATAATGCGAAGTGTATATAGCATTTACAGGGACACACAAAATATTTCAGATACTATATTGTATCCGAAGTACTGTTCATTAGCGATGATTGCTGGAAATGCATTTTTAATTATGATATGCGCTTTTATGATTCACTACATTTATGCAAAGTATATGGTGTATATATATATGCTATAATTCATATACAGGACTATACAGAAGTATTCGTAAGGGTTACTGGGTATTGCTTAAATCTGTTTTTAAAATAAGTTATGCATTTTTACGCTGCACTGTATTTAATTTACTAAGAAATGTTTGTAGAATATGCATAAAATGATATACAGGGTCACGCAAAGAATTGGATACGTTGCCGTCTATAAATTATAATTTCTGGAAATGTGATTTCAGCAGTTTTAAAAGTGTTTTAGTTTGAATTAAATTTTAACTAAATAGTGGCGTGTAATAAAGGTTCTAGGTAAACTACAGGGTTGTACAAAATTACTTAAGTATGTTTCCATATATTAGTATAAATTGCTGAAAGAGAATTTCAACCTGTTATGCGTTTCCTTGATAAACTAAATTTTTCCATTATATAGTATATATATCAATCTACAGATCAAATACAGGACTGTTTAAAAGAATTGGAAAACATATTTGGCTACGGATGGTAACTGCTGAAAATGTTCAAATGTTTTATGCGTTTTCATGTTTAGTTAGTTATCTTGTTTACGTTATTTCCCCCGATGTCTTGTTAAAACATTCAGGTAGAGTTGGAAAGTGTTTTATAATATAGGCTTAACGCATGATATATCTTACTTGTTGTTTCTATTTCCCAGATCAGTCAATTCCTATAAAACATACCAAATCTAATTAGCTCATATTCACAAAATACAATATATACGGGAATAAAAAAATTAAATAAATAGGGCTTATCATGTCGTTCTATAAATAACAGTTGTATTAATGTCCGTTAGACTCCATGTTCGTATTTAGTAAAGCAATGACAAATCACAAAAAATTAAAAAGCTTACACATTCTTAATATTAAGCTTGAATTCAAGATCAAGCTTAGAACTTAATAAAAAAAGATGTCAGTTGATAAGGATTGTTTTTTAAATGGAAAATTAAAAATATTTTAGAAGAATAGGACTCCAAAATAGGGATATCTTGCTAAAAAGTACGGTAAAAAGATAAGACTTTATATTTCAAACAAAACTTTACTTTAAAATTATCATAGTGTTTATGACAAGAATCATCACAATATTAATACTTGGAAATTTTTCCAAAGAGAAACATTCGCCTTGCATACAATATTTCAAATGAAAATCAAATTTCAAATTAATTGCTTAAAAGGCTCAAAGGCCAACATAGTGAAAACATTCCACGCCGGGACTCGATCCCGGGTCATCAGTATAGCGCACTGACATTCTACTGACTAAACCACATGGAACGATACCCAGCCCTGAAAATTTCTCCCTATTACATGTTGGCGAGGCCACAAACGCAGCACAAGATGGAATATTTATCGTGAGCCACCGTCATGGGGCAAACACGAAACTTAATTAAATCCAGCATCGATTGAAACTATATTAATGCTTGGAAATTTTTTCAGAGAGAAACATTCGCCTTGCATACAGTATTTCAAACGAAAATCAAATTTCAAATTAAAATTGCCTTTTAAGCAATTAATTAAATTAAATTAAATTAAATTTTAAGCAATTAAACTAGGCAAAAGTGTATATTTTAAAAATCTGAAAATAAAGATTAAAAATTATGTAAAGAAAGTTGATCACGAAGTGGTTAAGAAATGTATACCCTTACTGTAGCACAAATAGGACTACAAATAAAAAGAACTTTTGACTAAGTAAACTTCATTTAGAATGTTTTAACATAATTTAAATTTAATCCTAAATAACAGGACAAACTTTGCCTTGAAAATATATAAAGTAACAGGGAAAATCTTAAATATATTTTATGTATATCTCATTTAATTTTAAAAATAAGGATTAATGATTATGTATCTCCAGCCGCACAGAAAATGCCGCAGAGCGACATGCACACCGAGGACCACAGCTTGTGTATGGCTGCAGGTAAGTCCTAGACGTTATCAAAATGGCTCGGAAAATGTCCGAAATAGAATTCTTTAAGGACATATTAATCTAAGATTTACGAAACTTTGGTCTTTTACAATAACATATAAATTATATATGTAACAAAGTTAAATAAATCGCAATTTTAGAAATTTTTCTGTTCCCCCGCCCTTTTACATTTAGAATTTTTTTAATTGTTCTGTTGCGATTTTTTGCAAACTCGCTTAAAAGTACCAGTCATGTCACGTTTCATGTTTCTATTCTTAACAGTCCCAAATTAATCGTAATATGCAACTCGTTTTAGAATATTTTTTCAGCTTTTCACTTTTTGAATTTGGAATTTTTTAGAACCCGTTCTTTGAGAACATTTATATCGTAAAATAACAATCTTGACAAATTTAAATTTATTACCCCTAAAAGTGTCTCGAAAATCGTAATTTTAGAATTGTTCCTGCATACTTCTATAAATCGATTTTTGTACAAACTGCTCTGTGCAAGTATTTTTGTCTTAGAAGTAACAGCCATGCCGAATTTCAAGCTTTTATCGCTAAGGGTTTCAAATAAGTTATTTATAGTATTTTTTCGAACTTTTTTCGAACTTTTTTGCTCACTTCAATCTTTTAAATTTCCAAATCTTTAAAAACCATCCATAGCAAGTATTTATATTTGGTCAATCCATATCAAGTGGTCCAGAAAATATTTTATTGATTGCTTGACCATTTTAAACAAATCTGAAATTTTTTGTGCAACAACCATAACATGATGGCAGTTCAAAATGACTAGTATTTTAATTTTATTATTTTTTGTTTGTGCATGGCGGCCATCGCGTGCAGCATTTTCTCATATCCTAGGGTTTACGGAATTGTAAATATCTCATCTTTTACTTTTCCAATTTAAGTTGGGTTTAAAGTAATTTGTTCAGAAAATCATAAGCTAAAAGTCTGATAACAAAACAGTTTCCTAATATAAATCCTTACTGGTGAAATTGTAGCATAAAGTTTAAGATTTTTTCCAATTTGTAAGTTTAAAAGAGGAAGGTTTTTTTTTTTAGAATTTAATACTGTCATCATGAAACAATTTTCTTTTAAAAATATGCAGAAAATACTTGTATTCACTCACAAAGTTCCAGATCTAGATCTTTCTTTCTTTTTGCTAAAAAAAATTCCAAAAATTTCAAAAATCGCACTTTTAAGGCTTTGATATCTCTGGTGGGGCACGAGATAAAAATCCGAACTTCTGGCTTCTGGTAGTATTTTGTGGTAGTATTATGCACAAAAAATTTCAAGATGGAGATTTGATTGAAAGATATGGTAAGGATCAAATCAATGCAATCAATAAATGCTATTACGAGTACCTTAGGATGAATTAGATTTATCACTTTTATTACACCATTTACACACAAAATATGGTTTGTTAAAAACAGTGTAATAATAAATATTTAATTTACAGTTACTGTTGTCAGTTCTTGGCCCTGCTGGCTCATAGAAATGAACTTTGAAATCAATATACCGCTTCTTATCACAAACACATGAAATAATGTCATTTTTCTGCAGTATAAACTTTAAAAAGGGCTTTGGATGTCTTTACTTTCTGAAAATTACTTGAGGCGGATGCATGGTAACATCGTATAAACGTTTCATTTACAGAAACATACAGGTACGTACGGTAGAAACAAGTTTCAGGGACTGGCAAGCAGCATTGAAATTGTGGTTTTTAAACCAACAAGCAGTAATGTGTTTTGACACGTTTTCATTATGTCTCAACAAGTATGCAACATTAACAGCTTTTCTCTTTAACTATTCTTTTTCTGTTTTTGTCCCATGTCTTCTATAAAAATATTCTTAATGTAAAATTATTGAGTTTTCTTTTAGTTATTAAAATTACTTAAAACAAAAATTATTGAAACCATACAGAATGTAAACCTTAGGCATAATGTTTTTAAAAAATTAATTGCTAAGCTTTCCAAAAAGCTTTATTTTCTGTTACTGTTATTTAAAGATAATAAAAAAAATAAATTTAAATGACACTCTGAGATAAATACTTACCTGTGACTGCAACAAAACTATAATTTGGCAGTATTGTTTTGACATATTGCCCTTGTCACATCTCAGCTTGTATTCAAATCTCCATCTTTAAATTCTTTATGCATAGCACTACCATAAAATACTACCAGAAACCAGAACTTCAGATTTTTATCATGTGCCTCATCTGAAATATCAAAGCCTTAAAAGTGTAATTTTTTATTTATTTATTTTTTGGGGGGGAATATTTTTAACGAAGAGAAATCAAATTCTAAATCTGGAATTTGGCGTGTGATTAAAAGTACTTTAGGTCTATTTGTAAAACAAAATTATGTCATGTTGGCAGTTTTTCTTGCAAGAAAAACTCGTATAAACGGATAGATTTTGGAAAAAAACTTAAACTTTAGGCTAAAATTTTACAAATAAAGATTTATTACAGGAAGCTACTCTATTACAAAATTTTTAGCCCATTTTATTCTGAACAAATTGATTTAAACCCCACTTGAATTGAAGCAATAAAAGATGAGACATTTACCTTTCCTTAAATCCTTCAATGCCAGAAAATTTCTGCACACGATGAAACAAAGATGGCCGTCATGCACAAATAAAAAATAACAAAATTAAAATTAAAGTAATTTTGAACTTTTATTATGTTAGGTTCGTAGCACAAAAAATTTCAGATTTTTTAAAAATGGTCAAGCAACCAGTGCTCGACCACTTGAAATGGATAATTATTCTAAAAATTACCATCGCAGCAAATTTAAAGTTTTTATACCCGAAAATATCACAGTAATCGCAAATTTTGAATAAAGTTTACTCCTGCACCTCCCTGTAATTGTTGTATTGACATGTAATTTAGCTTATATTAGAGCAGATGTGGTTACCAGCATTTTGCCACTATTATTTTTTAAATTGGTTTGACAGTTACACAGATTAGCCCTTACAAAAAATACACATACAAACATTAATTAATTATAATATCAGTATAGATAACGTTATTCAGAGCTAAAATAGTATTGATATCCTAATAGTAAAATATCCTAAAATTATTTAATAGTTGAAGTTAAAATATATAATATACATGCATGAGAAGATGTTAAATAAAAACTAATCTTTAATACGCATTATATATATATTTTTTTAATAAAGAGAAATCATTATTATTTTTTTTGCATTTTAATTTACAGAAGTTTATTAAAATTTTCATGACCTGACTACTCGAGATCATTAATCACTGATTAGAGTTTTTATTTTATTTTTCTCTGTTTCCAGTCGAGAAACAGAAACGTATTTGAATTTTTATTTTTTAGAATTTCATGATCCGGTGTAATTAATTAGAGATTCTTAATAATTTAACTTTTTATTAATTTTAATGCATAGATCATTTTAAAATTATCTGTTCCTTCAATGCAATTTGATTATTATTTTTTAAATAAAGGTAAGTTGATTCATATTGAGTCTGGTTATCATTTTTTTATGTTCTTTTTTTTTACACAAAGCCCCAAATAATTACCCTCATTTTAAATTCACAATAAAAGTACAGTGGGCACAAAAAAAACTCGTATTTTTTTTAATTTCTGTATTGTGACACAACAAATAAATAGCCATTTTACTGGAAATAATATCTCATTAAAGTTATACTACATAAATAAATTTTAGAGGTCGTCTTCTTAGTGCAATTCTTAGCGCGATCACAACACATTGCATGTGCGTATTTCGTACAGAAGAAAATTTTGTTCTATTTTCATCTCAGGTGCAGGTTTTAAAATTTATTTCAAATGGAAATTCATAGAGATAAAAAGTTTCTGACAACAGAAAAAAAAACTTAAAAACAACATTTAAAAATGTTTACGAAATATTTCTTTTAATATTTATTAATCATGAAATTTATAAATCGCATTTTATAAAGACGCGCTTAAAAATAAGGTAGTTCTCCATTAACACATCCACCATTTTCCATAAGAAGAACCTTGTCAAACTATTCTTCAAACTGTAACGCCCAATCAACAAATGGAAGAATGTTGCCATTAAAATTTCCAAAAAAAATCGGAAAAGTTACATTTCCTAAAGTGTCAATTATGAGTAAGTTAAAACAATAAATTTTACAATATGTTAAAGAAAACATAGCAAAAATCTTGGATACTAATCGAAGTATAGCATTAAATCCTAAAGTTTATCGATAGTTTTTTTTTTATGAAAAGTGGTCGAAGTGATAATGGAGAAGTTGGAAAAATTGCCCTAGCTCAGTGTGTTCTGAAAAAAAAAAAAAAAAAAAAAAAAAAAAAAAAAAAAAACAGGCACATACGTTCAAAAATCACCCCTCCCTGGATTTCTTCCTGGCACTTGGCATTAAACATTTATTAACATCATTTTTCTTACCTAGTTAACTCTCTCGGCTGCTACACAAATGTTTGTGGCGTCCGTTGAAACCCATCTATTGTACATATGCATGGAACATTTATCAATGCTTTTTCTTTTTTAATGTCATAGCGTCGGCGTATAAGGGCGTAACTGTTATTTTAATTGACGAGACCATACATAAATTAATAAAATATCATTAAAAATACAGATAAAGGTCGAATTAAAAATCGCCCGATGGAATAACAAAAACGTGTAACGCATCTGATGTCAAGTGAATGTGATGTCCGCTCAAACAAGTACTCCATATGATCAAGATAACACCAAAAAACGAGCAACTTTGGTACAAGCAGCTAACTCAAAACAAAAACCTGCACACAAAAGGCAAAGCAGTCATTAGGTGGCTTATAGATATCATAGACATAATTTCACACTAACTTGAGGCAAAACTAAACAAGCCCTTCCCTCCACCCACCCACCATTCCATTACCTCAGCAACAATAGCAATCTAACTCAGATAATATCAAAAAATTAAAGAGCAATGAATAAAACTCTATTACCCAAGTTTTAAAAAAAGGATAAGCATTAAAGCCGCAAAAAAATAAATAAAGCACCATGCGCACAAAAAGATATATAAAAAGCTAGCATCTAGGTGCAGTACAAAAATCGATTTAATTGCGCTATAGCAGAGTGGTAGTAACGAAGTGATAACAGCATCATAACAAATGAAACTTATGAAGTGATAGCCTTCGAGCTCAAAATCACAGGGGGGGGGGAAGTCAATAAATAAAAATTTAAATGTTACCTGATGTGATAACAGTCATCTCTAAAGTGAATAGACGAACTAAAGGCCAACCAACAGGCTCCACCCTATAGCGCACTAAGAAAACAACAACGCACGAATAAATAAGATATCTAGATTAACTTATAACTACACCCGATTGTGACAACAACAACCAAGATATGTGACACCAACTGCCAAGGTATGTGAAAATAACACACAAGTCATCTCATGAAAATGTTAACTAGACCAGATTGTGATCAAAGAAGAAAAGACAGCAACCAAGATACACGACAACTATCGCCATAATCTGTAATTAACCAGGACAAGAGAACTCGCTATCAAGAAAAGTGAAATAAAAACTTTAGTGAGAACAAACTAAGATACGTAAACCAAAAATCAAACAACAGACGAACTTTAGGCCAACATCAAAGGCTGGCAACAAAAACAAATCGGCATATACGGGCGGCAGTGGCTAGTTGGCAGAGTGTCGTGATCGTAGCCAAAAGGTCGTGGTTTCGAGGCTCACCGCTATCTAAAAATCCGCCATGTACACTAATGGCACCTGCTGCATGTAAAATCTGTCGTGGGTGCAAAGTCCTCCAAATTCCCTATGAATTATACCTCTGGAGGTTGAAAATCTCGTCACCTGATCAAGGTTCTAAATTACGAGATCAAACTCGAGTAGCACGCCCTTTACCGGCTGTTCGCACGAGTTCTGTATAAGAATGAGCAACCACCTCCCCCCCAAACTTTTCTTTTTCCCTTCCATTTTAAACAACGTACAAACAGCATAATTAATAGCAATCTAGAACCGGCCAACACAGCCACTAAAGTGATAAAATAAATAGCAGTACAGCCACGAAAGTCAAGGTACTATCAGGGAGATCTCTGCGGTGAGGCGATCGGGCGGCTTCCGCCCCGCAGCCAGGTACAAAAACTCGTTAAACTAGGTATATTGACCGACAGATAGGGGTCTGACCTGCAGAATAATAATAATGGACATAACTGATGAGGTAGTTTAGAGTTACAAGTTTAGAATTATTTTGCAAAAATATAAATATAACACGCTAAATTTATTGGTAGAATTGTTTTTTTTTTTGTTTTGTTTTGGTTTTTTTTTTGTTTGTTTGTTTAAAAAAAGAAAAGAAAGAAGAAAAAGAAAAAAAAAAGGAAAACTTTCAATGATCTTACAAAATAAATGAATCACCAATCCATTATTAATTACGTTAGATAATATTGAAAATCAGCTGATTAAAAATATTCTTCTAAAAATGAACGTTTAACTTGCACTGGTTCACTTTTAAAATATATAATAATTATTTTTTTAGCCCTTTTTAATACTTATGTATGAAAATGTTTACAACATGATTATTCAAGTCCATGATCATTAATCACTATTTTTCTCACAATATGTTTTTTAATTGAAATCAGCAATTAATTAAAAATAACTTTTCGAAATTGATAGTTTTATATAACTTCAAAAACAAATATATACATTTTTCAATTTTTTTCCCCTTGTTATCAAAGGTAATAACTCGTTATCGGACATTTGAAAATTAATGACGTTTAGCAAGTCCTTTTATAAATTCCTGAGTTGTCATCAGGAAAGCAATCGTTTCTTTTTACTTTTCTTTTCTTTTCTTTCTTTCTTTCTTTTCTTTTTTTTTTTTTCTAAAATGATAATATACTACTTGGCATTCTCAATCATATAATAATATAAAAAGTATTTATTTTTATATTTCCTTTTTGATTTTATTATTGGTAATACAACAACATGAAAATTAGTTTTAGGGCAGTTATTTTAAAATAATATAGTTACTTTAAAATATTATTTTATATAGAAACGAAGTTTTTTATGCTCCTATAAAAGCATTCAGTTTTTTTTTTTAATTCTGTTGTATACGAATACATTTTTCCTTTTTAGGTGCGTTCGTAATTATATAAATACGTAGCACCTATAGTCGTCGTTCAGTCCGTCCGTCTGTCCGTCTGTCCGTCCGTCTGTCCGCATGTAACAGAGCAAAAACTACCCAACCGAATGGTCTGAAATTTCAAATATATGATTGTTGCAAAATTTTGTCGAGCCATTTCAAATTTTATGAAAATCGGATGAATAGTTTAATTACAGGGACAGTCAAAAGTTTTTCTTTACATTACGGCCAATGGGGAAAATTATTGCAAGTGGATTTTAATGATATTAGAGCCTTCCGAATGATCTGAAATTTTAAAGATATAATTGTTGTAAAATTTTGTCGAGCCATTTCAAATTTTAGGAAAATCGGATGTATAGTTTAATTACAGGGTCAGTCAAAAGTTTTTCTTTACATTACGGCCAATGGGAAAAATTATTGCAAGTGCATTTTAATGATATTACAGCCTTCCGAATGGTCTGAAATTTTAAAGATATAATTGTTGCAAAATTTTGTTGAGCTATTTCAAATTTTAGGAAAATCGGATGTATAGTTTAATTACAGAGACAGTCAAATTATTCCGAAAAAATTATTGGAAGTGCATTTTAATGATGTATCAGACTATGCACTTTATGAAGTGCAAAATATTATACATTCAGTACAATATGGGGTGCAAAAAATAATTATAAAACTAGTTATAGTACGAACGCACCTCATTTGCCACGTTTGACGAGCAATTTCCAAATTGTTTATATATGATTTTTTTATCATTACTTTTGCTATTCCGACATTTTTTTTTTTTTTTAATGTGTGAATAAATTAATTTTTAATATAGCTTTTATATAAAAATTCAATTTTCTGTAAAATGCATTTCAAATATTTTGGTATATTCAATTTTATTGGACATTTATACACGATGTTATTTGTAATTTTTTCCGACTTCTACGCTTTAATATTAAACTAAAATGGCTAAATTTCAATTTCGAAAAAATAATTTTTCTGACTGTAAATTCGCCAATATATTTTTTATATTATTAATGCTAGAAGAAATTTCCTTCGTATACGAGTACATTAGTTATTTTACTTACAGGCAATCTTTAATTGCAATACTTTGAATCAAATTGTTTAAAACTTTTATTTACCGAAACTACAATTTTCTTTTAAACAACTAGCAAAGTATTCAAAACATTCAATTTAAAATTCTTTGATTAAACTGATAAATAGTTTTCAGTAGATGCTATCAGTGAAATTAATGAAGAAACATCTTCTATTTCCAAGAATAAATTTAAATAATAGATAACAATTACATAGTAATCTAACGCCTCTTCGTCAGTTTTAATATACAGGGTTTCCATAACTGAACTGTCTCATTTTAAAAATCATTTTAAAATCAAGTAATTAATGTATGACAGTGTGGTATGGGCTGAAATATGGTTTCTATAAGGATCAATTTGTTACAGAAAATAAGAAAATAGTACCGGTAAAATAGCCCCAAAATTGAGTAAAATACAACAATTGATGGACATTCACGAAAATTTTGGAGAAACTTTATTTTGGCATAAGAAATGAAGTTGTTTGACTGTGCCCAGCAAAGAGGAAATGGCTGGCCAGCAGCAAGATAGGTGCTGGCAATGATGGAGAAGTGCTGGCTGATGGTCTACCACTGCATGACCTCTGCTGGACAGCTTCAGTCAACTTTGCTGTTGGAAATCATCAGATAAAATTCTGGTGGGCATCCATTTTATCTCATGCGCTGGCCCACCACTACATGGAAGCGCACGAACTTTTGCAGTATTATTGCTGGGAACCCTTACGCTAGGTGGCGCTGCGAATATCGAAGACATTGAGTATTTGAACACAAATCTAAAATCTTAACACAATTTAAGCTGTGAAGCTAATATTTTGAAACTGTAAAAAATATAGCACCACTACCACCAACAAAATAAATAAGTAAATGAATAAATAAATTTAATTCTTTATTTCAACGCACTTTTTTTCTCCTTAAATCTGGTTTTACTAGGTTACAAAGGATTTCGGTTTTCATAATTTACGCAGTTCAGAATCAATAATAAAAAAAAAGCGTATAAAATACATAGGATTTCTATACAATAGAATAATTTCTATACCAGTTTAATGATTGGGAACGTAAATCACAAAAGAAACAAACTTGAAATAATGTAATGAGAGCTTGAAAGCTTCGAGCAATCGTAGCGTACGCTGAAAGCACTCGTTCATGTCCGATCACGAAAACCAAGCAGCATCGCGCGCGGTCAGTACTTGGGAGGGTGACCACATGCGGTTCAAATATTTCTATAGACATTTCTATTATAGACTCTTCTACAGGTGTTTCTATAGCTCTTGGTGAAACTAGCTTATAGAAAAAAGAGCCATAATTGTATAATACTTTGTTTTTTTATAGAATTCTATAAGAAATTTTTGTAAGGGAAAGTGCTGGGCCAGCAAAGGAATAGCAGTGGGATAGGTGCTAGCATTGCAGGAAAAGTGCGGGATTAAAGTAATGTGATGGCATACCAATACTGGCCTGCTGTTGGCCATCACTGATGGGCCAGCTGCATTCGGCTTGGACACTTTTCAACAGGCTTAAGTAATGGCACCCTTGCACTTTACCGCTGATAGCACTGCTGGCTGCCAGCTTTTTTCCAGCTGATGGCCGCCTGTTTCTTTCTTTGCTGGGTGGGGTGCAAAAAGGAACATATTAACTCAAAGTGTGGGGGGGGGGATAATTGAACTTTTTTAATTGGGTAAAGTTGGGTATAGTATGTTATATATTTCATCCGCGAGTCGATACAATGATTCGTTACAAAGGTAAATAGGTTTTATGAATACAAAGTCATGAATAGTTTTATACATACACGGATTTTAACAACTTTAAGGAAATTTAAGAACATTCAGGTGATCCTGATTTTGGTTATTGCTATTTTGTCGATATCTAATAACCTTGAGATTATTCTATATGATATAAATAACATGTGTTTAACATGGAATAAATGTGACAAAGCTGTGCTTTATAATAAAGTATAACTTGCGACTTTGTATCCATAAAGCCTGCAATATCTTTGTAATGAGTGATCGTATCCACTTGCGGATAGTGTCATTCGATTCAGAATTAAAAAATATATAATAAACGATACCCCACTTGACCTAATTAAAAAATTGGATTCTCATCTCCGAGTTAAAATTTCCCCATCTTTGCCCCACGGTAAAAATACTTTGGGGACTCGTCGGATCTTTATTTCTAGGGTCAGACGGGCTTCTTGACAAATTTTGATGAATGGCCATTAGTTGTTTTAAAAAAACCTATTTGACCTGTTATAAAAATGTGGTATCTATTTTTGACAATACATTGCTTTGCTTCTATGAAAAAAAAAAAAAACGGGAGAATGGATCAAAATCATAAAACAAGCAATTTTACAGCGTTTATTTTGTAAAATTAATATCAACCGTATAGAGCCACATTTCGACTAGAGTGTGCAGAGCTTGGACTGACTTCAGGACCGGCCCAGAAAGCACATATTTGTTTCTCCCGCCTTAAGACGAACTTCATGACGTCAGATCACGTGATTAAAATCTGACCCAATCGGCCGAGAAAGCTCTTTATACTAACAATTATTAATTTGAATCTACTAATACGTTTAATTGTACTCATTTAGTTTCATTTTGTTATTACATCGTTAATTATAATCCGGATATGAATATATTTTTGAATATTTTTATTTATAATTTCATTATGTTCTTATTACAAGCGCGGCATAACTACCGCCAAGTGCGACGTCTCAGCCTGAATGTACGGGTGAAGTGCCGCAGTGTAATGTTTTAGAAAAAAAATGTTAAAAAATATTAATTATTTGTTTTGAATCTTTTTTCGCAGTACACGCGTTGTATATTTAACATTAAAAAGCACAACATGATTTTTTTTTTATTTTATGTCCACCGTGGTACTCAATACACAAATTAAAAAAAAAAAATGCGCGGCATAAATTCCTGAATTACCCTATTATTGTGCTTTAAAGGAAAGCAATTTACTGATATTTAAAAAATATTAATAAAATATTCAAATAAAAATAATATTCATACAGATAATACAGCAACAAAATGTTAGACTAAAAATATATTTAAAACTGATGCAATGGTGTGTCTTGTTACATATAATTGAAAAAAATATCAATCTAATCTAAACAAAAACTTTAATTTTCGATCTTAAAATTTTGACTTTTAAATAAAAAGTGCAAATATAGTAGATTTTAGATTTACTTTTCAAATTTTATTTATGAAATAAACTAAACTTTTAATTTCAACATACCAGTAGTTTTTTTTTTTTTTTTTTTTTTTTACGTTTAAAAAATTGATAGTAGCTATCAAAACATCAAAAGTTTACTGAAATTTAATGAATCTGACAGTTGCAGAAATCTAACGTATATAATTATTTTGCGTACTACTTATATGGCAATAGTCTGAGAAAGAATTTTTGAAGAAGTTTGGAAAATGATCTATAACTATAAGGAGTGTTTCCTAGAAATCTGAATAAACTTTTCTTGTCTGGAAAGCTATGAAAAAACGAGACGAAGAGCACAAATGAGTTTTGTAAGTTAACTTTAATAACCGTATTACTCTATAAAACTGTTATCGGGTACTCTATTAAACCGTTTCATCGGACATTATCGATTTTACTGTTGGTGGTATTTGCTAGACGTTGTACAAAATTTAGATCCATAATTTTGAGGCAGATTCGATTGATCAATTGCTGGATATTATCTGCTTTTCAGCCTTTATCTTACACTTTGGACTTAAGATATGTCCAGAATCGCTCAATTTGTGGAATTTTGTGAATGTTAGCCGGGTTGTCATACTTCTCTATGAAAGGGATGTTTTGCTAGCGGAAGTGGTTGAGAACGATTTTGAAATAATAACTGCTGGTCAAATCTGGCCATAAGACGTAATCGCCGCTGTTATAATTCCTACCGATATAGGGGATGAAATAGCGGCGAATGGACTTATTCAATTGTTGTTGACCCTTGACAGCGAACCCAGACTTTCGGATGAACAGACGACTGAAGCGTTTCGGACTCATTGAAACCTAAACGGGCACCTTCCCAGCAAAGAAAGAAACAGTGGGACATCAGCTGGAAAAGAGATGGCAGCCAGCACTGCCATCAGTGGTAAAGTGCAATGGTGCCATTACTTAAACCAGTACAAAAGTGTCCGTGCGTAATGCAGCTGGTCCATCAGTGATGGCCAACAGCAGGCCAGCATTGGTATGCCATCACATTACTTCAATCCGGCACTTTTCCTGCAGTTCTTGCGCATATCCCAGTGCTATTCCTTTGCTGGCCCAGCACTTTCTCTTACAAAAATTTCTTATAGAATTCTATAAAAATACAATGTATTATGACGCTCTTTTCTATAAGCTAGCTTCACCAAGAGCTATAGAATTATCTGTAGAAGTGTCTGTAATAGAAATGTCTATAGAAATATTTGAACTTGCAGCGGCTTCCTTGTGGCTACCCTCCCAAGTATTAACCGCGATCAATGTTGTTTGCTTTTCGTGACCGGACATGGACAAGTACTTTCAGCGTACGTTATGACCGCTTGTCGTTTTCAAGCTCTCATTACACTATTTCAACTTTGTTTCTTTTGTGATTTATGTTCCCAATCATTAAACTGGCATAGAAATTATTGTATTGTATAGAAATCCTATATATTTTATACGCTTTTTTTATTATTGATTCTGAACTGTGTAAATTATGAAAACCGAAATCCTTTGTAACTTAGAAAAACCAGATTTAAGGAGAAAAAAAAGTGCGTTGAAATAAAGAATTTATTTGTTTATTCATTTACTTATTTATTTTGTTGGTGGCAGTGGTGCTATATTATTTACAGTTAAAAAAAACATTAGCTTCACAGCTTAAATTGTGTTAAAATATTCATTTCAGATTTGTGTTAAATACTCAATGTCTTCGATATTCGCAACACCACCTAACGTAAGGGCTCTCAGCAATAATACTGCAAAAGTTCGTGTACTTCCATGTAATGGTGGGCCAGCGCATGAGATAAAACGGAGGCCCACCAGAATTTTATCTGATTATTTCCAACAGCAATGTTAACTGAAGCTGTCCAGCAGTGGTCATGCAGTGGTAGCTCATTAGCCAGCAGTACTCCATCATTTCCAGCAGCTATCTTGCTGCTGGCCAGCAATTTCCTCTTTTCTGGGTTGTCTTCGAATTTCGCTTTAGTAGCGAATTTGATGATAGGTTGTGTTGTGAAGGCGACAGCTATGTAGTAGCTACCATTATCGTTACAATTGGAGTGAGCGAGCGTAAAATATGACTCGTCATCGAAGATGAATCGTCGATCAAAGAATTTGGTTTGTAAACATTTGCTTTTCTGTTCGTTTAGCTATGACCCGTTTCTTGTGATATTTGATGTTAAGCTTCTTGGTGATTGCCTTATGTAGGTGGCCGGGTGAAAAACTGAATTTGGCAACCGAGGAATGGATGATTACTTGGTCGTTTTTGTCAAACAGCCCTTTTAACTGTTGTAACTTTAACTCTGTGAGTTTTTGGGCCGTGAGTCCCTTCTAGTAACGATGTAGAACATTGTATATAACTCATTTGGAAATATTGTTTAAAAAATGGTTCACGATGAACTTGTTCCCATGATGAATATTGCCTTCGTAAAGCTTGTACACACGCGAACGTACACACTCCTCTTTTGACCCCATTCTCAGAAAACACAGATTATTTAATGAACTGTCGGCTAACGGAAATGCCTTTATATAAAATAACGTAAACTTTTAACGCGCAGATTTCGCCTGATTCGTATTCCTTTGCTATTTTACACAACAGCAAAGTTAGTGCGGATTTTTAGGAAACAGTCCTTAGTATCAAATAGGCATAACAGCAGTATTCCATTTTTTATTACATTTTTTAATTCATGTTTAATTAACAATTACAAGAAATCTTTAAAACCCACAAAAGCAATCGTAAATTTAAAATGATGACGTTATAATATATTTTTCACAAAAAAAATATTGTAGACGTGTGTATAATACAGTATTCATTGTATTATGATAATATAGCATTAATACTTAAGAGAAAAAAAAAGGATAGAAAGCTTTGAACATGTCGTTGACTACCAGATTTTTCATACAAAAACATTGCGTTTTCTGAAACTAAACATTTCTGTTTCAACAAAGATGATAAAATAAAGTAAATTTATATTAATAATAAAAAAAAGACTTTCTTTGCTTTCTCTATTTTTAGAAACGGTAGCCATTTTCCACAATAAAAAAGAAAAATGTTTAGTAATTGAAAATGAAAGTGTAATATAACCACTGATGAAAATATACAATAACATCTTACGAGTCACCCATTATTCAAAAATGTCCTTATATCTTTAGAAACCACAGAACTCAACAAATTTTCTAGATTTTAAGAAGCATTTATAAGATCAAAGTTTCTTTTGGTGCCACTAATTTTCGGAAATGCTTCCGAGTAGTTTTTATAGTGCATTATTCAATTTTCTCAAACCAAAATATCGATTTTTCGGATAGTATCAATCCTCAGTTAAACAATTTTAGCAACCCAAAAGAATTTTTACGTGCAAGACAGACAACAAAATATTAATTTTCAGGTTAATGTTGATTCATTTCGTTTGTCTATAAAACATCATTTTTGAACATAAAAATGTTTACTTGAGATTTAATAACATCTGAAAAACCTATATTTTGAGTTGATAAACCTAATTATTATACTATAAAAATTACTCGGAAACATAAAAAAACAGTGGCAAAAAAGGAAATTTTGTTTGTATAAAGGAATCTTTAAATCTCGAAAAGATATTGATTTCTGAATATTCTAAAGATAAAGAATGCTTTCCGAAATCGTGGATAACTCGGACGAGGTTATGTTGTATTTTCGTTTGTGATTGTATTATATTTTGCTAGAACAAAGAAACTTTATATTATTTTAACCCCCTCACTGACAAGCCCGTGTTAATACGTTCACTAAGTTTCACTGCAATACAAGCAATATTTAAAGTAATATAATTCTACTGATTTAATGTATTTTTGATACATTGAACAATGATTAATACCTCCAAGGATTGCATTCATATTCGTTATTAAGTTTTTTTTTCTAAAATGTTCAAAGAATCATTTTTTTTAGCATTTAAAACAAAATGCAGAGAAAACAACATTACAATTTTGCCCTTTTCCAAGAGAGTCGGAGGGTTAAAGTGTAGAATCTCATTTACTGTAAGAAAAATCAAAATTTAATTTATTTAAATTTTAATAAAAATTACTTTTATTAATTGTTCTACAGCTGCTTTAATGGAAGAGTTATAAGAAATGATTTTATTTACTGCGCACTAATTTAGTTTTCTTTCGCTTGGTAAATTTTATCGTTGATTGCCAGTTAAAAAAATTAAACACGGCATATTAAAAAATTAAGCATTTTACATTTAAGTCACGTTTGTTACATGCAAACAGTGTTTATTTAAATGTAGCTGTGTAATTAAATTATTCTAAATTTATTTATTTATTTGAAAATAGGTCTTCTCTTTTGAATTGCATTTAGTTTATCTTTAAACTGTATTCCTTAATTTCTGTATCTATTCATGACAATTAAACTCTTTTATATGCAAAATGAAAGAATATTTTTTGTCCATAACTGGTAAAGAAAATCAAATGAAATTTACTTTAACAACATTTCTGAGATTCTTACGAAATGGCTCAATTAGCAAGTTGATAACAGAAATAGATAATTATTTCCTTTTTTATTGCTTTAATTTAATTTTACTCAGCATTGAAGTATTTCTCTAAGTAGTTCCTAGTTTAAAGAAACAGATAAAGCATTAGACCATTAAATGTTTTTCTCTACAGCTTATCACATTGCTTTATAATAGATATTTTTTCAGTACTACCACTAATATTATTTTAGTACATAATGTAAAATAGAACAAACATTCAAAATATGTATTCAGTTTAGTAAAATTGTATTCGAGGAGGGGGGGGGGGATGAATGAAACTAACAAAACGCTCGTCCTTCTCAAACTAATTTTATTTATGTTTTATAAAAGAAATTTAGAAATATGTATTGTAATGTGATTTTTAAAAAATCAAAGTTTTGAATACTGAGATTACAGAAAACAGTTAAACTTACTTTTCAGAGTATTTTAGGGTATACATACACTGTAAAACATTTTCATTGAATTTTTAAATATTTCATGATTCTATAAATGTAGTAGAATATTTATTTATCAAAACGACCAAATATGGAGAAATTTCAACAATGGTTAATCTTCTTTCCTCTCCTATGGAAATGTGTAACAGCCAAGCAAAATATGTAATTTTATGCGCTCCCAAATTGTTGCTTTGGAGCCGTTATATTTCCCTTTTTGTCTAACCTCTAGTTGCAGGGGTTGCAAACGTTTTAGACTGAAGGTTACTATCAACCAAAATGTGTGTATTAAGAAGACGTTCCAGTTCAGTGGTATTTTCATTTTAAAATAGTGTGTTTTGGTGAATAATAAGGTAACTTTTATTGAGAAAATAATTATAGTACGCTTTTTTAAACTTTAAGGTGTCTCAAGACTCTTAAATTTGATAAAAAAGGGAAAAAAGTCTATTTTTTAACATTTAATATCTTAAAATGTATATGATTTTAAAAAAAAATTGTTGGGGGATAAAAGATATACATATTCTCTTTCATTTCATGTATTTAAAAAATTGCAATATGGAAAATTTGCATTTACAGACGGCTCCAAACTGCCAAACATTTGACAAGCAGAAAATTCGTGTAACAGAATACGCGCGTGATTACAAAATAAATTTTGCAACTAGAATAAACTTTTTGATTCCTACTTATACTTCAGATGGCAATAATGACCATGAACCTAAATAAATTTGTATTTAAAGCATTTTTATATTTTTAATATAAAGTTGTATTAAGCTAATGCAAAATTTTGAAAATTTCTACAGTATAATTACCTAAAAAAATATTATTTTTAAAAATAAAAAGGAAATTTTAGGTTCAGTTTATACAAACTAGCATGGAACATGTGTTTTGAAAATTTCATGAAAAAATATTCAAAGGTTTTTGAGATATCGTGCGCGTTATGCCCAAAAACGTCATTTGGAGAAAAATGACTTCAAAGTTTCGAAAACGCCGCTTCAGCTATTGATCGGGTATAATTCTAAAAGCTATAACATCTGTTCTAATGGGAATTTCAAAGAAACATCTATATCAAAATGTTCAGAAAAAAAGGAGTTAATATCTAAAAAAATTAAAATTTCGAAAACTTTGTATCTTTTAGAGTCCTGAGACCCATTAAATATAAAAGTTATAATTATTATAAAAAGAAACATAAATGAATTAACTTTACTTTACTCTTCGATATCATTGGCTCCCCTGATGCTGAACTTGTGACGACAATTCAATCCAGTCTGACTTATAGTTAGTGGTCTCATAGTTAGTCGAATACAAGCATCTGAATTTTCGGTAGTTAAACTGCTCCTGCTCTTACTTAAAATAAATTTCATGTGTGAAAATATTTGCTCACTTTTATAAGTTGAAACCAAATACTGACAAAATGGCAAAGACAATTTTTTCAGAGATGAAAACTTCGCAAGAAAGGATGGATGATTGGACAATTTTGTCTGAAGAAAAAGGCAAAGATGCGCGGAATGTGTCTGTCTTCCGCCGTGACTTCTTTTATCGAATCGCTGCATTCATATGCGTGTATTCGTCACAGCAGCTTTGTAATTATACAAAACTGTTATTTTTGTTATTTATTTTCAGTTATTTTTTTATGTATTCTTGAAGTGTTTGTTTCATATTTATGTTTTATATTTTATTATTATACTAGCAGACACGCCCGGCGTTGCCCGGGGTCCGTAAATAATATCGTTAAACATAACTGAAGTTTGTATGATTTTATATCTTTTGAAATTCTTTTAAATGAACCTATTTTCGGAGGCCCCCATTGCCTTTCCATAGCGTCTAGAGTGATCCCAACAAACTTCTTTCCGAATGAACCTGTAACCTGGGTCCCCGTTACCTAAGGCAGCATGCACCGGAAGTTCTTTGCACGTTCCGGAGACGATCGAAAACCAAGTCGAGTGTGCCAAACCTCGTAGTAATCAAGTCAAAAGAATCCAAAAATAGAATGCATCATTAATGTTAAAAAATGTTGGTAACTGAAGTCTAAGGTAAAATTTTGTAATACAAAAAGTAGCCGAATTGAAATCTAAGTTGAATGAACCAAATCCCGTTGAAATTGGGTCCTTAGAATCCGAGGAAAGAGTGCGCTCCCAAGCGGTGTAAAATGCTCCCTCCCCTTGTAAATTTCACGAATTACTTTTAACATTAACACGATATTTAAAAAACGTATGAACCGCAATTTTAACAAAAGATCGCGAAAAAAAACACAAAATTCGACTAAAAATCACAAATTTCGACAAAAGATCGTGAAAAAACCCGCAAGCTTTTTGAAAAGATTGGAAAACACCACAAATTACGTCAAAAGATCGCGAAAAACCACAAATTTTGTCAAAAGATCGCGAAAAAACCCACAAATTTTGTTAAAAGAACGCAAAAATACAGCAAATTTCGTCAAAAGTTAGAAAAAAAATCTGAAATTTCGTCAAATGATCACAAAAAAAACCCGCAAAGTTCGTTTAAAGACCTCGAATTTCGTCCGATGACCCCCCCCCTCCCCCCGCTGTAACTTTTCAGAAAATTTGCTGTGAATTTCAGAAAACATATTTTCACTCAGAATCACCCCTATCCCACATCTAAAGTTACATTTAAAGTAACGCGATTTTTAATTTACGACTGTAGTTTGTAAACGTAAGTTGGTGCTGAGAAGAAGATTAATGTTTGAAAAAAGTTGTAGCTGAAGTATAAAGAAAGACCAGGTCTAAAGAAAGGGCCAGGGTCTTAACTGGGATGTGGTTGAGTATAATGAAAATTTTTAGTAGTTTTAAAGTAGCTGGAGGACGCTGAAACTATGTTAAAGAAAATTGTAATAGAATCGGATAGTTTTTAAAGAAGCTGGAACAAAGGCCCCAAGAAGGAGATTAATATTCAAAATTGATGATAGATGAAGTCTGGGAATTTTTTTTTGTCATTCATATAGTAGCAGGAGTACTTATGAAGTTGTTGAAAAAAAACCCTAGTGAATAGGACCGTTTTTAAGGGACCTACAACAAAGGGCCCAAAGAGGGCCAACTGATAAAAAAGAGCAGGGCCCTGTCATGAAAAATGGCTAAGAGATCTAAGTTCTTAGCACGTTAGGTCTTCAATTAGTCAAAATTGAGCATAGGGTATGAATTAATCATTGGAATAAAATTTTAAAGAAATGCGCAAAAAACGAGGGGAAATGCTTAAAACAGAGCCCTAGGGTCCAACAAAAATAAGAAGGTGTTGGTCCGGGCAGAAGAGTGCACGACTCAACTCAAAAGTACAAGAGGCCTCGGACCGGGTCCTATGGAACCCTAGGGATCACCGGATTTTAACTGGAATAAAGAAATGGGAGAATAACTAAATGGAAAAAGGGTTCCAAAAAAGAAGATTGGACTAAGAGAAGGCAATTTATTAACAATTTATGGTGTAAAAACTTTAAGGGGGCCTGTACCGGGCCCCAAGGAGCCAGGGACTTAAGTGGCATGCAGTTGCGTATAAAGATGTATTTTAGTAGTTCTTAAAGTAGTCAAATGATGGGATGCTAGAAATATGTTAAAGAAAATTGCAGTTCCGGTCATTTTTAAAGAAGCTGCACTAAGATCTCCCTTGAAGGCGATTAATATTTAAAATTGGTGGTAGCTGATGTCTGATTTTTCTAATTATTTTTATTTTATCATTTATGTAGTTGCTGGAGAACCTAAGAAGTTTTTGGAGAAAAAAAAAAAAAACTAGTGAATCAGATCGTTTTTAAGGGAGAAATCGTAGGGGGGCCCAAAAGAGTCCAGCTGATAGTTGAGATCAGGGCCCTAAGATGAAAACATGTTAAAATGTTTCAGTACTTAGCGTTTTAGATCTTCAAGTAATCAAAATTAAATTAATCGGAGGACGCAAGAACTATGTTAAAGAAAACTGCAAGCAATGCGGATAATTTTTAAAGAAACTGCACCAAGGACCCCAAGAAGGCGATTAATATTCAAAATTTGTGGTAGCCGAAGTCTGAGAAATTTTTTGTCATTCATGCAGTAGCTGGAAGGCCTAAGAAGTTGTTAGAAAAAAAAAAGCTAATAAATCGAACCATTTTTAAAGGAGCAATGGCAGGGGGCTCAGTAGGGGATAGTTAAAAAAGAGTATTAACACAAAAATATGTTAAAATGGTCGTAGTACTTAGCGTGTTAGATCTTCAGTTAGTCAAAATTAAGAATAGGGTATGACTTATTCGTTAGAATAATATTTTAAAGAAATGCACAAAAAATTGGGTAAATGTTTTAAAAAAGGGCTCTAGGGCCCTAATAAAATATGAGAGTGTTGATGCAGAAAGAAGAGTCTAAGATTCAACTTTAAAGTTCTGTACTGAGAACGTGAGAAAATCAGGAGGTGAAATATTCTTGGCGCACAAAAAGTTCATTGTTGTGTCATCAAGTTGTATCCATATATACATTAATTAATGCCAATATAGCATACACAATATTGCACGTGCTACTCCATTTGGATACAGCCCCTCATCTTTTTGCTTCATTTTGGGAACAACGGATTTCGAGCTTATTCTATCAACGATAATTTTCAGAATTTTCAAGCTATGAATTTGAGACTTTCGCAAAAGTTGCTCTATACACTTAGCTAATACATTATGCACATTATATTTCGATTGCATTCGAGCATGCGCAGGGAAACATTCTTTAGTAAACCTGCTTATTTTTCATCCACTATTTATTATTTTTTAATTCTGATTGTAGGGTATTGTGTACAGTGTTGCTTGCATATTTTCTGAAAAGAGCTTTTTTTCATATTAAGAACTCTACAAATTATAAGCAAAAAACTTGGCAAAATTTGGGGCTCTTTTTATAAAAACTTTTAATTTCTCTACGAATATACGTACTATTCTCATAAAAATAAACACAGTTTATTGCAACAAGGCACTTAATAATAATCTATTATGTTGAACGCTTTTGCTACGTTAATTTTTACAGGGTTATCCAAAAGATTTTCGTTATTTTTCAATTAGTTGACGGTCTCCAATGGGGTTTCGGAAAAAAATCTTCACGGAAATATATGACCTATAATATTCTGTTTATATACCTGTAGTTTCAAGATAATTCCTTATGTATTTCTCTATATATTTAAGAAAACGTCTAAAATCGCAAGTGACCGGTCACCTTTGGCCATATAGTGTATATTTTTCTAAAACTTACTTGCTATAAATTATATTCGTATATTTATACTCGAAATACATAAAACATTAATCTTTCTCATTATGATACTTTATGAAAAACATCTATAAAATAAAATATATTTTTATAAACTTTAAAAGATGTACTTTCACTTTTGTTTTACTTACACTGACATTTTATCTAATTTTTTCAAGCTATCCAAGCAAGCTATTTCAAGCAAGGGTGAAAAGCTTAAATTCTCTGTTTACACTACGTTTATTGTACTTTGAATTAAAGTATAATCTAAAAACTAATTTTTGGAATGAAAAAGTAAATCTTTTTAAAAAAGCTCATGTAGCAGAATAAGGTTTTTCGTTAAAATGCTTTGAAACAATTTTAATTTCCTTGGTTTATAATATAAATTTTTAATTCTTTTATGTGGGTTTATTTTTTTTTAATCTTTTACAAATTACAGAGTTTACTTTGCAACATCTCGAGTTTTCTAAAAAAAAGTATATTATAATACAGGTTTTACAGAAACTTTTTATTAATGAAGTAAAGGAACATTAAATATGTATTTTTCAATGTAAAATTATGAAAAGTGTAAATTTTTGTATTTTTGCTGTAGAAGTATTCGAACTATATTTAAGGAACTGAACATCTTTGTAAGTGTTTAATTTTGTTGTTATCAGATTAAATAATAATAATAAAAAGAAATTATATTTTACGATAAACTGCATTCATTTAGCGACAGTTTAATTAAGCTTAATTCTCAATCCATTTATGTCATTTTCAAATGAGTAACATACAGAGTTTATTAAAAATGACCGACGGTTTTTAAAGTTCAATAACAGGTAAAAAGTGACAATTATTGACGCATCCATGTAGAAGTATAAGTCAGGAATTTATCTGTTACTCGTTCTTATTTTACTTTTGGCTATCACTAATAAATGGCGTTCTGTTCTGTTACAGAGTTATGATGCTAAAAATGACCTTGCAATTTCGAAACGCAAAATATATTTTTGTTTTACAATAGCTAATGAAGAATGAAGCGTAATTTTAAAAAGAACTAAGATCCAATTTTATACGTCAGTTTGGTCATTCTCACACTTTCAGGCAGCCAGATAAACACCTACGAGTGCATATCAATAAACTTTTGCCCTTGCATAGAAATAATTGAGTAAAATTTGTGAAATTGCTACATTGTATCAGTCCTTTTCTATATAGTCACCGTGCACAGTAACACATTTCTTCAAACGGTATTTCCAAAAAGAAGGGGGAGGTTGCATTCCAAGAGCCGCGATAGTAGGCCCAAAGTAAGGCATTTTTCTAAATTTTGCCGACCTCCACAGTGACATATTGTTGAAAAGACCTGTGACCACTTATTCAGGTTTTGCACCCCCGAGCTTCCCCCTAAGTTTGCCTTCCGAGGGCATGAATGGTGTCCGCGAGATTTAGGAAAGTGCCCCCTCCCGCAGGGCAAATTGGAGGGAGGGGCTCAGGTTGTGCATAAGATGAATAAGTGGTAACAGGCCTTTCCAACAATATGTCACATGTGGGGATCGGTAAAAATGCTCGCCTGTGGTTGTACTATCGCGCCTCCTGGAATACATCCTCCCCCACCTTTTTGAAATACCGTTTGCAGAAATGTGTTACTGCACAAGGTGACTATATAGAAAAGGACTAATACAATGTAGCAATTTCATATTTATTCAAATTTTTATTTCTTTGGACGGGAACAAATTATGACGATTTCATTAATTTATCTATTTCTTTGAGATAGACTCTCCTGACCGAATAGGGCAGGAGAGTTTATTTACCGTCATCCTTATTTTGTCTTCAAAGTTAAATTCATAGCCTAAAAAGGCACAAAGGTGTTTAAACACTTACAAATTACTGGAATAAATACAAATTCTAAGCTTAGTTTAGAAGTCTGAATACTGCGCTCTCCTGAATTATTATTCTAATAAAACCTTCTTCCAGCGACCAGGAATTTGTTTTATTTTGTTCAAAAAAATTGGTTGCTCATGGAGTTAGTTTTACTGGGGTGGACTCTGAACAGAGGTAAAATCAGTATTGAGCCTATATGAATGAATTTCGTTCCATGAAAAAATACTCGTTCAGGGAGGTGGTCGCTTAATGGAGGTCTTCGCACAGAGAGGTTTCACTGTAGATTAAAAAAATTCATGCTTGAAAATAATTTTAAAAGCAATAATAAATCAGTCAATTAATATATAGTTTCCAAACAAATTGCATTTGAAAATAAAAATTTTCCCCTATATGACGGTGTCAAAATAGAAAGTGCGATGTTTAGAAATTTAAAAAATTGCAAAGCCGAAATTCCATCGCCAAGTGTTGCCATTCGCAAAATGACGTTAGCGTTACACACGGACAGGATTGTCCTTTATAATATAGGTAGTCAGCTCTGTAATTGAATTTATATGTGGATCTCTGTAAATGAACAATAATTACTAAGTTCTTCATAATCCATAGAAAACATGGATGCGTAGAAAATGAAATCTCCGACTTCAGGCATTAATCTTCTGCAAGAATAACTTCGGTAGTTTTTAATGTTCACTTTTTATACCATTGAAAAACATTCAATCAATTTTTCAACATTCAGTACAGGCATCCCCGACTTACGCATTACGCGATTTACGTAAATCCGTAGTTATGTAATAAATCTCGAAAATTACATTTGTGAACATACTAGCGCGTTTGATACGCAGTTGCATACTTTTGATATTTATTTTATAAATAAAATATATAGATATAGACCACAACCGTAATATAGTTTATATATTAGAGTTATATTTTTATTGGTATACTAGGGGGCTCAGCCCCCTACGAGCTACGCTCGCCAACCCCCGTTCAGACACCACAGTCTCTAAAAGCACGCTAATTTGATCGGCTTTAAACAGATTTTGAAAGATTGAATTATAATTTAAAAAACAGTGGCGATCTCCCTATAAACGGGTTTCTATTCATTTCTCTTCTATTGGGCAATTTTAAGAAAAAATCAGCTGCTGTTAAAATATACAATGGCTG
The DNA here is from genome assembly GCA_963932465.1 of Maratus speciosus. NCBI lineage: Eukaryota > Metazoa > Arthropoda > Arachnida > Araneae > Salticidae > Maratus > Maratus speciosus. The sequence continues at coordinate 172,516,261 of OZ010788.1, forward strand.
TTTTCGTCTTTGATTAAATAAAATCAGTTAAACATTTCAAAATAAGCTAATATAATAAGCAAATCTGCATCAAAATGCAAATATATTTCACAAATACCAATGTCTTCTTTTGACGGAAACGACACAGAAGGTTAACGAATCTTAACTAAACCATTTAAGCAATTTCTTTATTTTCTGCTTCACTGATTTTTCTCTTTCAAATCATATTTTTTGTCGATGACACTTCATTTTCAGCTTGTAATCTTTTTTAATTTTATTAAATTACTAAATAGTCGCTCGAAAGCAGCCTAAACGCGTTCAATAAAATTAATACTATATTAATATTATATTAATTATATTAATCTTATTAATATAATCTCAAAATATCAAAATAATGCCTCGCGCAATTTTTAAATTTAAACTGTTTTGCAATATTACGTTTTGTTCATTTTACATAATAAGTGTAATGTGACGTAAATGTGTCGTAATTTCTCCTATTTAAGATAACTAACGCATGTTAATGAATTTATTATTTTACAATATCTTTTCTCTTTTAAAATTCACGTGTAAGTATAGTTTTTAAGAAGTATTTGCAATAAGTTTTGCTTTTCATACGTAATTATTTAATCCTAATTTGAAAGTTTTATTTCCTGTTAATAATAGTCACGTGTAAAATAAATTTTTAATTTGAAGCAAACATTATTATTTGCGCTGTTTATACAGTTGGCAACAGTTTGAATTAATACCACTTTCTAAAATAAGTAAAAAATATCTCTCGAAATGCTGAAAATTTGAATTTAAAATAGGAATAAAACCTCAAAAAATGAGTCAAATTAAAAAAGTGAATGCAGTCTGCACAACGGTGAAAATTGAAACGTATAAAATGATCTAAAAATGAATTAATTCCAATATATAGAGTTTTTGCTCATATAAAACTTTTTTAATGGAACGATTTTGTCCAACTTTAGCATAAAATATCTTTTAAAATAATTATTCGATTTGTAAACTGTCTACACCAGCGTGTTTATGAAACATTTCTCTATAATACCGCCGATTTCCATATTTTTGCATGCAGTATTTTTCTTAATATTAACGGAGAAAGACCTCCGGTCACGAAAAATTTAAAATCGGCGGCGGCGGTGACAGCGTAAGTTACATTTTTTTAGAATAGAGAGATACAATCAAATCTATAACAAAACAACTTAATCTTTATTGTTAGTTATTCATAGCAGTCATCTAATTCATAATAAATACATTTTGTGCTTATCAAGGATTATTTTATTTTGTGAGTGGAATTCATTTGTTTTGCCATAGGAAATTCATGGAGAATACGTTAAATTAGTCCGCTTTAATTATTTCTTATTTTTATAGTCGTTCGATGGAGGTTCAAAATTGTTATAAATCAATTCGTCAATGTTAGATTTATAAATTCCGTATTCACACAAGATATTTTAAAAGTGTTCTTTAAGTTTGATTTTATTAGCCTCCGGTCCGGTATGCTCTTTCTCCCAGCTTATTTTGTGTCCAAAAAATAACGTTAGCTTACCAAGGCTAGCTGTAAAACAAATCATTACGATTAAATACTCTTTAGGAATTTTTTTTAACTTCTAAGCATCGCACACTTTCAGTTCTTATACCGTCGTATTGGGAAAAAAAAGTTCTTTTAAATGCACTTTGTTTGAAAACTGTATCTCCATTTGTTTTTGAAATATTAATTTTTTTGTAGTTTTTGGAGCCATTTGCTTAATATTGGCAACGGCATTTTATCCATTTCTGTAGAAAGCAAAGGAAAAATAGTTTTCAAATAGTAATTATATATTTTTGTTGCCATTTTCATATAACAACCGAAAGAAAATGTAATTAAAATACGTGCTATTTTGAAAAAAATATAAACGAATGATTTCTGTTAAAGCAATGGAGCTATTATACACTGCTCAAAACAATTAAAGGATATTGCAGTTTTAGGTGGATTTTGTATCTGGTAAACTGTTTAGCTGATTGATACATGGTCGACAGACATAGTAGGTTATATGAGAATAAATTACACATGTTTGGCAGAAAAAAATGCATTTTATTGCGCATTTGTGTACTAAAGGAAAAAAAAACAATTTGTGCATATGAGAAAAAAAGAATAAGAAAAGGTGTTTTCTTCAAAGAAAATCATTTTCAGAAGGGGGTATGGTTTCCACGGGCCGCCAGCAACGTTGAACACCTTTGAGGCATGGACTCAATGAGGCTATTAATAACGAGTTGGGGTATTCTGCCCCACTCTTCCAGAAGAGCTCTTTCCAGTTCTTGGAGAGTTTGTGGGGGTTGTTGGCGGCCAGAAACTCGTCTTCCTAGAGCTTCCCAAACGTGCTCGATTGGATTCATGTCTGGAGAACACGCTGGCCATTCCATTCGAACGATTCCTTCCTCGAAAAGAAAATCCTCCACCAGGTTTGCACGATGTGGCCTGCAGTTATCGTCCATTATAATGAAGTTATCTCCGATTGCTGCAGCGTAAGGGACTACAATAGGTCTGAGGATCTCATCCCAATATCGGCGACCAGTCAAAGCTCCATCTCGAATGATGTAGAGGTCAGTGCGCCCGTCAATGGAGATGCCACCATACACGAACACTCCTCCACCGCCAAATCTGACACTTTCGTGCACGAACGCAGGATTATTCCTACTGCCACGGTCCCTCCAAATGAAAATACGCCTATTATCCGGATGCACAGAAAAACGGGACTCGTCAGAAAACAGAATATTGCTCCATTCATTTCTCCTCCAGTTGATATGCTCGGTTGCCCACTCCCTGCGGTCGCGACGATGCCTTGATGTTAATCTAACACATACCATCGGTCGGCGAGCATACAGACCTACAGCATGGAGCCGGTTTCGGACAGTCTGAGTTGAAATCGTGGTACCTGTAGCCGAGCGAAGGTGTTGTTGGAGAAGAGTAGCGTTCATGTTTCTGTGTCTCCGAGCTGTTAACGCTAAATACCGATCGTCATTGGGCGTTGTTGCCCGTCTACGACCTTGCCCTGGCCTTCGACCTGCACATCCACTCTCCAAAAAACGGTTCCAGATCCTGGAAATGACACTTTGTGACACTCCAATGGCTTGCGCTACTTCGGCTTAAGTTTGGCCCCCTTCTAACCTACCAACAATTCCCAAAGCTTCTGAATCATTCAAATGACTTCGCTGAGACATCGTATTCATCGAAACAAAGCAATCACTGAATGCCGATCATTCTTGTCTTCATTCTCTTTTATCCAGTTGAAAGTCAAATTTCATTCGCTGCCGCAGAAGCGACGTTTTTGACGTCGAACTCAAAATTTGCATACTCCACAGTTTGAAAACCAGAAAAATTTGGATTTGTGATTCTCTCCTTCTATTTTCGGCAAAAAAAATTTCGTTTATATCTTTATTTTATATAAAACTTCAAATAACCTTTAATTGTTTTGAGCAGTGTATATTATATTTAATTGTAAGTATCTATGAATCATTAGATAGCCGGTTTTTTTTTCGATTTTCTTGAATGACGATATCTTTTTGCTGCATTTGTGCATTATTTCGCAATAGTGATGTACTATGCATGCTTTACTGTCGGTCTGTGAAATTCTTAAGCGGATGCGAATGACGTCATTTTACATAAAATAAAACGTGTGCTTTAAGTCTTAAAATTTAAATATGTTTTGTACTGCAGTAGAGTCCCGCTTAACCGAGTTATTTTCTTCTGATGTACTGGTGGCTTCTATTATTATGAAACAGACATTATAAATGAAGTGTTAGGTGAAGATGAAAGAGCAGCCTTAAAAAACAATTATGGCCATTTCTTCCCCCCATTCTGACCAGAAAACTTTTAAGGCTGCTCTTTCATCTTCACCTAACACTTCATTTATAATGGCTGTTTCATAATAATAGAAGCCATCAGTCCATCAGAAGAAAATGAAGTAATGGAAATGTCGGAGGCGACACTAAATTCTGATAAAGCAGAATTCCTGTTCCCTAGTTTATTTTTTTTTTCATTATACCTTTATAGTTTATATTCCAGTAAATGCTGTCGCATGCTACTTTATTTTTTTAAAAAATACTGTGTAAATAATATATATATATGTATGTATATATTTATACATACATATACTAGGGGGCTCTGCCCCCTACAAGCTACGCTCGCCAACACCCCGTTCAGGCACACCAAATTCCAAAAAGCACGCTAATTTGATCGGATTTAAAAATCTTGAAAAAAAAAAAAAAAAAAAAAAAAAAAAAAAAAAGTGGAGATCTCTCTGTAAACGGGTTTCCATTCGTTTCCCTTGGATTGGGGATTTTTAAGGCCAAATCTGCTGCTGTTAAGAGATACAATGGCTGTTTTCGTATTTAATTAAATAATTAGTTAAACATTTGAAAATAAGCTAATGTAAAATGAATTAAGTAAACAGTGTCATTGTATCCCGGTATTTTTTAACAGCGCTATAAGATAGTTCTTTTAAATAATTCATTTTAAATGTATCGTTTCAAATCTGACGTAATTTACACCAAAGTTTTATATCTCTTAATAATATTCACGTGAAAATACTTTCGTTGTTAGAAGGAAATATTATTTGCGCTGTCTTCGAATTCACGATAATAGTTGAAAAGATTATCTCAAAATATTTCGCGCAAATATGTTTTTAATTTAAATTGTTTTGCTATATTTTTTGCCATTTTAAATAAGACGTAATTTCCTAAAATTACAAGTTTTAACGCATAATAATGATTTTTTTAATTTTAAGATTTTGTTTCTCTTCTAAAATTCAAGTGTAAATATGGTTCGGCACAGATGTCATTAGCGCAATTTTTTTTCTGACGCCAATTTCATATACGCAACGGGTACTTAACTGGTGCTAAAGTGTCGTTATTTTGCTTCATATGGTAACCCGGATGTTGTTATTTATGCTATTGATGTTTTCGCCAAATTGGCGTCGGAAAAAAAATTGCGCCAATATGCGGCGTATATGACATCTGTGCCTATGGTTCTTATGACGTAATTTTCCTGCTTTTAACATGTAATCATTTAATTCTAATGTTAAAGTTTTTTTTCTGTTTGTAATAGTCACGTGTAAATAATTTTTTTATTTGAAGTAAACATTATTGTTTGCGCTGTTTATACAACTGGCAACAGTTTAAATTAATAACATTTTCTAAAATTTGTAAAAAATATCTCTCGAAATGCTGAAAATTTGAATTTAAAATTGAAATAAAACCTCAAAAAATGAATCAAATAAGAAAAATAAATGCATTCTGCACACCGGGAACTTATAATCTAAATATGATTAAATTCTCATGTATAGTTTTTGCTCCAATAAAACTTTTTAATGGAACGATTTTGTCCAACTTTAGCATTTAATATCTCTTAAAATAATTCTTCGATTTGAAAACTGTCTGCATCAGTGTATTTATCAAACATTTCTCTATAATACCACCGATTTTGATACTTTTGTAGGCAACAGTGTTTTTAATATTAACGATGAAAGGCCATGCTTGAGCATTCATATTGGATGCCGATCTACCCGAATATCTACGCAGGTTTTCATTGGTCCATTTCCAAATCAAAACTTTTTTTTTATATATAGAAGGATATATTATTGTTTGAAATTATTTTCGGAATTTTTTAACTATATATATGGCTAGTTCTGAAATTAAGTGGAAATTTCGCTTTGGTAATTTGTAAAAAATAAAATTTCAAATTGTCGCGTTTAAGTTGTTTCCAACATTTTCTTAAGGTTTTAGAGATAAATAAATCATGATCAGAGGTCAAGGTTAATTTTTGTAAATTTAAAATTGAATTTCATTTCTCATATAAACATGGAGGTGACACATTATTCCATGGAGGTGACAATCTTTAATAATAATAATGAATATAAGTTTTATTGTCCACTTACTAGATTGGAAAACATTTATGGTTGCGATATTAGTTTGTTTTATTGTTTAAAAGGTATAATATGTTATTTCAATGAAATACAGAAAGTCAAATAACACATCAAAAGAAAAACTGGATTACAAAATAGGTAAAGAGAAATATTCTAGAGTAATATATTAAAAAAGAACAAAGCTCAAATTTAATTTTTTGTTAAATAGTATTGCAGTTTTCAGGGATTAAATCAAAGATATATTGTAACCGATTGTTCACTTTCTGCTGTTTAAACCACACAAATTTATTTTTCATATCCTATGATTGCTTCTTGCGCCTTACTGAAAACAAATTTGTTCTTGGATCCCGAACATCTTTGCATAAATTTAACTTCTACGTAATCTTCAACTAAGGTCACATTTGCTACGTACAGCACCTAACTGGAATCTTGTGCATACTGTGGTACTTCTTTATTATTTTTTCAGAAAGGTCAAGTCCAAAGGCTTTCTTTCACTTTTGAGATTTCTCATTTTTTCCAAAAGTTTTCTCGATTTGCGTGGTCAATGCTGATCTGAATTCCAGGCATTTTCTGACTTTAGGAGGAACATTTTTCACATTTCAACATTTTCTGTACTATCTCTTTTGGTCTGTTTAATTTTTTTTGTTTACTTATGATGCGTTGATATCTTTTCTTATAATAATCTTTCTTCTTTTATATTTCAACTTTTCATAAAATTTTTAAGCTCTTTTTCAAGCAATTTTATTCTTTAATATGCCTTTGTTTTGTTTCTGTTAACAATTTTGCGACCACTTTTTACCCGACTGGTACCTATTCTTCCTGTCACATCTTAAACATTGACAATATGATTGTTTATAATTTCTGGATCATCACCTGTTTCTGGTCTAGTACAATTTAAAAGAACTTGCTGTCATTTTTCTTTATTTGCTTTTTTTTCGACTTTTCCTTGCCTTTTGTACCGAATTCTTTCTTTGTGCACGCTTCTGTTGTTCACTCAATTGCGAAATATCTTTTATTTGTTCTTCTTTTTCTTCTTGTAATACCTTTTGCGTTCTTTTTTCTTACATTCTTAATACAACTCTGGATTTTCTTTAATTTTATCCCGTCTTTTTTGCTGTGCTTCTCGTTTGAGTTTTCTTTTCTTCTCTGCAGAATTCTTTTTGCTTTTTGCCCGAGCAACGATAACTAAAAAATATTTAAATTATTAAAATGCAATTAGATAAAAATATGTAGATTAATAGATAAATAGAAAATACAGCACTTTAAATACTTTAAATATACGATTGCAGAATACTCTAGTGTGGCAATATTATTTAAATATATTAAATATTAAACAAATATATATGATTTTTATTTATCAAATTGGCTATCATAGAAAAACTGAAAATTTATATTTAGTTCTGTTTTTATTATTTTTTTAAGTTTAGTAGATCAGGAAATTTAATAAAAGGCTTTAAAATAAAATTTAATTAAATCTAAAATTTAACTTGTATTGAAAGAAATACTGAAAGACATTAAAAAATCAAGTTATACAAAATTAAATATTTTAGAATTAAAAATTTTCAGTTTCAAAAAATATTTTTATTAATATAACATTATCCCAAAAATAAAAATATAGGTTCAGTAATTAAAAATATACTTTAAGCACCCTTGAAATGTTGTTTACATCAATAAATGTCACATCCATGGGTCAATAACACCTCCATGATACAACAATTGCATGGAGGTGACATATCTGAGATTAGACCTAATATTTTCGAAACTATGCCCAACATGAACATAATGCTACTTGGATACAAACTTAAATAAAGCAATTTAACGCTAATTATCAACAGAATTCTTCTATTTTTAAAACTGGAAAAATTAATGATGCCATGGAGTTTCCAAAAAAGTTTATTGGGACTCAAATGTCCACTTAATTTCAGTACTACTCATATATATATATATATACATATACTAGCTGTTACCCGTAACTTCGTTCACGTAACACTTAAAGAAGAATAAATGCATGAATTAAGCAAAACATTTCAATAATAAAAAGCATGTACAATTAACCATTTATTACATTTTATAGTAGGAAAACATCTGAAATTTCCAATTTGCCTCTTTCTGTTTTTATAGGATTATTTAAATTTGTTTCATGAGCTTGAAATTTCATACGCCTTTTCTAAGATTAAATGATGAATAAATTTACATCGCTGTTACTCTATGTTATCATTTATATTTAATTTATTTTACGACTTGGAACCCTTCGAATTCGACGAATGAAGAGATGCTTAAAAGAACTGTTAGATTGAAGTTATAAAAAAAAAATACAAAACTATTTACAATAAATAATCAATATTATGAGTTATTCTGGCCTAACTTATAAAAAAATATTATTTATAACTAAAGTTTAAGTTTAACTATTCAAGTTATTGAAGAATTTAACTTTATTAGTATAAGTAAACAGTAACCTGATATTCAGATAATAAATTATGAAGTTATCAATTGAGGCTTTGATCTTTGGTATTTCGAAATGAAAAATCGATGAAAATTGCGCCACTATGACATTATCATATATATATATACAACGAAATCTAAAAATGGCGTCATTTTTACCGTCACAAAATTTACATGCGTAATTTTCATATTCATATTCACTGTTTTAAAAACGTTTTAACGTGCAATAGATTATAAATAAATATATTTGCAAACATGATGTCACTCTTGCCAGTTACAATTTTGCATGTGGACATTCGCACTCTTGACTTGGCGTTCTCATCTCAGTCCCAGCGAAATCCAGAAATTTAATCCTTTCGACGCATTTGTAGTAAAATATTTAGTTTTATCAAAGAAAATAAACATTTTTTTATGAGGTCATTTTAGCTCACTTGAACGCTCAATCTTACTATCAGCTTAATGCAAAAAATATTGAAATGTAATAGTTTATGAGTAAAATTAAGGTTTTTTTTAAACGTGACGACAATTTTTATTTAAAAAAAAACAAAAAAAACAGTTATATTTAATTGCAATGAGAAAATGGCATCCGTAATGATATAGTTACTCCGATTGTTTCCCTTTTCTATGTAACGATGGAAGTAACCAAGTTGCCAGCACTGTGAAGAAATTTCAAAAACTTTTAAAATTAAAATTAAAATGAAAATATAAGAAAGAAGTTATATTTTTAAATATCAAGTACGGGCACATATACAAATAAACTGCTTTCATTAAAAAAAAAATAATTTTCAAAATCGGTTCAGTAGAAGTCTCAGGCCAGATGACTAAAAAAACAGCCTTGTCTTTCGAATATATAGATATATATTCCGCTCATGGATATTGATTTAATTTATGCTTTCGTGACAAAGAATGTTATGTAAAGAGCTATGTTAGTAAATATTTTTAAAGGAAAGTGGTTATTAATGGGTCACTTCAGATATGACTTTGATTGATTAGAATAATCGAAAACTTAATGTTTCTATTCAAAAGGTCACAGTTGGACAAAAGGTAAATGATATTAAAAAATATCAAACGTGGTGAAACACAAAAAATCAAAAATGGATAATAAAAGTATGATAAATAACTTTAACTTTAAAATATTTATTAAATTTTTATTTCATGGTGCCATACTTTTAACAGCTGTAGATCTACCAATAATAACAAAATGTTTATCATACTCGAAAGATTCTCGAAGCCTAAATGCTTACTATTTAGTTGTTTCTTACTTTCAATCGCGGAAAAAATCTATTTATGGAAAAAGCACCTCAATTATTGGTAAACATTTTCATATCGATAGTTGTAATTTAGGATTATGAAAGCTTCGAAATTTGCACGAATATGCTCCAGTGGGGAATAGCGATTATCTTTCAGGTATATTTTTATCTGCAGATTTAGATATTTTAATATCGAAAGAAAATTTCAGAAAATGATAACTGATTATTACCGGGTTTTTTTATTGTCTTTTCTCTTGTGCTTTTCGATAATCATGGTGCCTTTAAAAATTAAAGGGATGTGAGGTGAAAGGCAAATTTTTTGCTTAATTAGTGGTGTCGGCTCTTCTTTACACGTAAACGGTGTCACATGTAAAGCCCAATCTCCAATTAAAATTGCTTTCTAAACTTTTTTACATCGATTTTTATATACCATTTATTAAATTTAATTGAAATCAGCCTTTTGAGCGATTGTACGGTAAAAGGATGTTAAAATTATGTATATGCGAATGATAAAGTCTGTGGAAATCACGGCATTTTGTTTCTACCCTATATATATAAAATCCTTTTACGAATTTATGACGAAACGAATTTATGAAACGGATATATGAAACCACTGAAATGTAACGAATTTATGAAACTATTCTATGAAATGACTGATTAAACAACTGATTATGTTTCACGACAATTTCTCCTAAAATATGGAATACTTTGCGATGAAATTAACACCAAAAATCGGTATGGATTCGCAGAACTCAAACCTGGTATTAGAATTTTTAAATTCGAAATAGTTTTTTTTTTCTAATTTTAAATATGTTTTTCTAATGATGGCAACTCAAATTTTAATCATAACAAATATATTTTTTTTCATATTTTAGTACAGGTTATTATTTTAAATTAATTTGTCGACCAGTTTGGCCTCCCTTAAATGTATGCTAAGAACAATGCTTTTTTTAGTATTTAAATATCATTTTATTTAATACAATACTTTTTTAAAACAGAAAAGTTTAAAATTAATGGCTTTCACTTTTTTCTTTTTTTAAACGAAACGAAAAGTAAAATATTAGGCGCACCGGGATACCTAAATGACGCCAAAACGGCGTTATTTTGCCTGACATGGTAACCCGGCTATTGTTGCTTTTTTATTAATAAATGTTTATTTACATTTATTTTCTTTTTATTAAAAAATGCTATAAATTGTTTTGTTCTATAGTTATTAATTCATTATTTTTATATTTATTGTTATTTCATTTTTAAAATCATAGAAAATAATTTAAAAATACATATGTAACTGGTATTCGAAAACAAGGTTTTCGCCAAATTGTCGTAAAAATAATCACGCCAAACCCGATTAAATAATGCAACAAATCATCATATTTAATGTCAAATTCAAAGCAATGTTTTAATGGTACGTCAAATTCAAAGCAATGTTTTAATGGTACGTCAAATTCAAAGCAATGTTTTAATGGTACTGCTTAGTTATCCTGTCGTCCAATTTCGCCAAGTTATATAAACTGCCAAACCATTCACCAAATTATACAAATTAACGTAATTTTTATTTTAAATAACGAAAAAACAAATAAATTAGTATAACATTAATAAAAATAAAAATAAAACGTCGAATTAAAAATCACTTGATGGCGTAAACATGTGTAACTTCCTTACAGTCAAATGAATGTGACATTTACGATCAACCATTATTGGCATTTAATCTTATAGTCTGGCGATAGATTTTTGGTCGATGGGATAACCAAGTAGTACCGTTTTAATTTACCACTCGAAAAATAAAAAAATGCTAACTGGTGAGTTAAAAAAAAAAAAAAAAAAAAGCTGTTGGCGAGATTTGCCCGCCGGCTAACATAAAAGTACCAAGAATTCTTTTCGATCGTGGCAAATTTTATGTAGTTTTATTCGAAAAAGTAACTTTGATTTTTTAATCAAAATGGAAAACTTTTTTATGAAAAGGGAAGGGTTGTAATTGTTTGTGGCAGTTACATGACTCGGACTACTATAATATAAGTGGAATGATGGCGATAGAATAATATTTGGCGACTTATCGCCTGTGGCTGGCTAACATTAAATACCAAAATGGCCGCCTGGAATATAACAAGCGAAGGGATCCTCCCGGAACTGTTGATAATAGTCACATGACTTAGGCTATTATTATAGAGATTGTTTTCAATTCTAAAAACACCGCAAAGAATAATATCTCCTAACGATTAAAAATTTATTTACATGTGACTATTAAAAACAGAAGAAAACCCTTTAAAATTATTATTAAATTGGTAAGTGCTAAAGCAGGAAAATATTGAAAATTATGTCTTGAAAATTGTATTTACACGTGAATATTAAAAGAGAAAGGAAACTTTAAAATAATGAATACATTATTATGCGTTTAACCCTTTCACGGGCAAGGTACTTCTATTCGTAAAATGTTGAAATCAGTGAATGGCACCAGAATTTACAAACAAATTTCGAAATACGAAAAGGCCTTTGTTCACTTACTTAATAAAAGGAAAATTTTCATTCCAATATTCTGGTGCCAATGTGGCATGTCAGAATTAAAATTAAGTGGTCAAAAAAAGAACCACCACCCTTGAAGGGGTTAAAGCAGTAAATTGTAGTTAATTGTATTATGTCAATCGTTTTATAACACTGCTAAAAAATACTGGGTGGCAAAGACTCTGTTTACTTAATTCATTTCATTTTAGCTTCCTTTCACTTGTTTAACTGGTCTTCTTTAATCAAACACGAAAACAACCTTTGGATGTCTTAACAGCAACTGATTCGGCCTTAAATTTTCGTAATCAAAGGGAATTGAATGGAAACCCGTTTACAGGGAGATTGATATAGGTTTTTTCATTATAGTACAATCTTCTCTAATCATTTTAAAACCGATCAAATTAGCGTGCTTTTAGATTCTGCGGTGCCTGAACGGGGGTTGGCGAGCGTAGCTTGCAGGAGTCAGAGCCCTCTAGTAATTGCTATTAAATGCTAATATTTCCTTAAAGAAAACCTGATAATGATTTAAAATATGACGACGCTTAAAATATGACGATACCAGTTTTGTATTTCCGACCGAATAATACTTGTGCAGATAAATGTATATATATATTTTTTTCATTTCATGAATTATGTAAAAATATGTATTTTAATTTATTTAAATCAATTTGTTTAAATCTAGAGTTTCATTTTGAAATTATGCGACTTTTGATGGAAAACATTATTTCTGAAAAGTATATTGTTATTTTAAGATTTCGTTTCTAATTCCGAAGCCGGTGAAATGAAAATGACGTCACTTTGACGAAATTAAAATAGATATATATATTAATATGTTGCAATTAAAATGAACGTTTTACATGAAAAAATATTGCTCCATTTTTACCCGATAAAACTTTTTACTAAAAACGCCATTGTAAAACGTTTAATCTGCCAACATTTAAAAATAATTAATTAAAATATATAATATAAGCTTTTTTAAATTAAATTCATACGAATAGATGGCAATAACTATCCACTTAAATGCACGGAAGTGATATTTACATCCTTGGTTGTAAGTATCAATATTACAGACGATTTTCGCTTTTGTGGAATAAATTCATCCATGAAGCTTCAATGTGCGAAAATATGTTTTTAGCTTTTGGAAAATTTACTTTCTTTTCAATTTTAAAGAGAAAAATTCTCAAAAAATATATTAATCGGTTTTATTTCCCCTTTTTTCCACAAAAAATATGTCTTCTCCTGATAATCATAAAGTGAATCTTGAATAAAAACTCGGATTTGTGTGTAACTTATTATATTCACATTTTTTAATCAGTATTAGTAAAATGTATTTACATTGTTCATTTTAAATATGACGTCATTACTTATCCATTTTCATTAGTTATTGATATTCATGCCCCTCGTATTTTTAACGTATACTTGAAAATGCCTGTTTTATTTCAAATATGACGTCATATTTTTCCAAGCGAAATATTTTATAAATAATATAAATCTTTTACATTATTATTCCTTCTAATTATTACACCATTTCTGACAGAAAACCTCTTAATAACGTAACATGTATTCATGCTTCAAGTTTAATAAAAAATATTCCTTTTTTGTTTCAAATATGGCGTGATATTTACTTTCTTTTGAATAATTTTTATTTAATTTTTTTCCCGTGAAAATTGTTCAGATAATTAATTCTCGAGGAGTAAGTGTTAATCCGGGTTTTTATTTCTTGGCAACGTTAAAGAAATATGGTTAAATATTACAGGAAAATTGTCAATTCTTTGTGCATGAAAAATAATGAAATTTTGGATCATTAAGCAAAATATTTGAATAAAATAAATTAAACATAACCTATGTTCATTTCTGGGTTGTAATCCATCTATATACAAATATACAAAAGCATTAATTCATCCGTTTAGATGCTGATTTCATTCAAACATTCGGACACGCATTCACATTTAAAATATTATAAGGAAAGGATACATACATATATATATATATATATATATATATATATATATATATATATATATATATATATATATATATATATATATATATATAATAAATATTGCAGTTTCTTGCAAAATTTTACCTAAGCAACTTACAAATTCGACTTACGCAAAATTCAAGTTACGTAAATTTTTGCGGAACGCATTACTTACATAAGTCGGGTGATGCCTGTAGATGGTAATTAATAAAGCGTACCTTACATCATTAAAAAAAAACCCAGATAGAATAAATTTCAAATTAACTGTGCAATCTATGCAATTTTTTTATTTTATCCGGTCACCTAGATATTTTTAATTTAAAACCGCGCATCATTTGTGTTTACATTTTATACGAAAGTTTATGTTGGAAACTACTGCTTTTTAAAAGACATCGAAGATAAACATTAAAGAAAAACGTGCTACAACTTTGGACTACATTTTTCTTCTTGTTAGTAGGATAAAAGGAAGTGGATATGGAACTAAAATGCTTAAGAAAGCGCATGGAAATATCTTAAGATGTTATTTTTCGATTCAATGCAAACTGGTATGTAAAATTCAAATGCGGCACATAAATAACATACCAAAACACCTGCTGTATTCATATTTTCCAGTTTTCTTTCAAAAACCACATACATTTTTGCTTTTATAACTGTAAGTTTTTTCAAGTGCAAACTGTATATTTTCTTATACTTTTGAAGTACAAAGTAAAAATGTCAGTAAAAAAAAATATTTGAAGAAGTAAAAGGGTTTTTAAATAAGCTTTCTTAAAATTGTGTATTCGAAAAGAAATTAAAGATGTCCACTTTCTAGTACTACTCAAGCTGTTATTTATCATTATGAGTAATATTTTAATTTTGGACTAAACTTACAATATTTGTTGTTTTGTATTATAAATCACTTTAACATTAAATTAATATTCAATAAAATGACTTGGTAGTTGACTATATTAACTTTTGAGCACCAATAGATTTTACTTTGATAAATGTAATTAATTTGGCTCTTTTTTTCTCCCATCAGATTTTTTTTTTGCAAACTTCTTTACTCTGTTCAGATTTTTAAGAAATCAGACAGTATATATATTAAAACAAAATAGAAAAAAATGTGTCAAGCACATATGATGAAACACCATCCAACACTTCCTGAATACTTTGCAAAAATTCGCCGTTTATCCCTTAAATGCCTGATTTTTCAAGAATTGTTGTAATAATGTTTTTCGGCTTTCACTTTTTAAATAAATCATGGGAAAAATACTTTAAAAAATCATATTTTGTTTTAAGTATAGTTTACAGCTAAAAAACAGTTTGTTACTAATCGGCAATACTGGTATTTAATTGAAAAAATAATTTCCCTTGATAAAATTCTATAATATTAAACACACAAGAATTTTAGGAACTATAATAAGAAATAAATTTTACTTGCTCACTGCAGGTCAAAATATGGTATTTCGCAAGCTTCCAAACAAAACAAAAAGAACAAGTAGCAACAATTGAAAAAATAAAGCTATCTTTATTCTTAAACAGCACAAGAGTTGCCATCTACATATTGAAAATCAATTTAATAATATTTTCAGAATGTATTTTATTGGCAACATTTATTGGCAACATTTATTGGCATTATAGCTTTAATATTGTTCTAATAGTATTTTAGAGCCTAAATTGGGTATGTTGCCGAAAAGCAACACCAGGCATTTAAGGGTTAATAAAGTAAAAATATATACCTCAGTAAACAATTTTGGAAACGTCTAACACATTAAAAACCTAAAATTCAGAATCTATCATCCATAACTAGAAAGGTACTTGAATTATTTGTACACCCTGTATATGGTCTATAGATTTGTATATATATTCTACATAGTATACTAAAATTTAGTGTAGTTAGAAAAAGCAACACAAATTAAGCAAAAATTTATTTCAAATAGAAAAAGCTTTAAAACTATTAAAATTGCACTTCTAGAAATTATCATCTACATACAGTTCTTTGTGTAACATTGTATTTGAATTTATTTATATTCTACAAACACCTCTTAGTATACTAAACATAGTTTATTTTGAAAATGCACAAAATTACTAAAAATAATATATACTTTAAGTAATTCACGCCCATACTCAGTAATGTTTACAAGTTATTTTGCCTAGCCCTGTATAGGATCTATAGAATGCACACACTCTTTATAGTATGTACAGTTTATTTAAACTTAAAAACGCATGTTATAACTGACAACACTTACATTAATTACCGTTAAAAGAGAGTAGTGTATATGATAAATTCTGTGTGTCCCTGTAAATAAACGGCAAATGCTATGCACATCATATCTACATCTACAGCAAACATCTTATTTCTTGTAGTAAACCTCAGAAATGTATATCAATGTCATCATATTTGAAATAATTTAATATTATTAAAACACGCTGCAATCAGTTTTTTCTCGTAAACAATTTCATAACCAAATTGTTTTGTGCGAACCTGTAAATGCATGATGAATGCTTTGCACTCCATATTCTACATAAATCATGTTTTTGTACACCTCAAACATTCATATCAATTTCATGAAGTTTTTAACATCATTAAAATTCATCGCAAAACTTTTCCTTATTGATTAGAATGTAAAGAAATTCTTTCAGTGCACCGACTTCAAATGCTACAGGTATTACATTCCACAGCTAGCATTTTATCGTGAACATCAGAAAATTATATACGTTTTTATTATTGTGTTTGTAATAGTGTTAAATCATTAAAATAAGCCTCAAACTATTTTTCGCCATATAATATAAAATAGCGGTGTTCTTTTGAACATGCCTGCAAACGAACTACAAATGCTACGCACTTCATTTTCAATAGAGAACATGCCATACTAAATATGATTAAAAGGGTTAGAACACAGATAGGCAGAGGAAATACAGACAAACAAACCAAAGTTATAAACATTTTATAACATTGTTGGAAAGTGTTGACCAGCAGTTCTTAACTATGTGTACCACCAATAAATCGATAGTATTGTTTTGGTGGATCAGGGAATGAATTATCAATAATTCTACCAAAATATATTATTAATTTTATCTGCTGCAAAAATAAGACTAATTTAAATTTTTACATTTTTAAAGGAAAAACAGATGAAGAGAAAAATCAATGTTTTATTAAACTTATTATTCATAGTGATTTCAGGCTAATATTAAATTTTAACAGTGGCATAGACCTACTCGTTGGTGGAAGACAATGTAATAAATTGTATTGGACTTGCAGATTTTTTTTACAATTTATAAACTTTTATTTATAACCAATTTGTAAACTTTTTACCTGATGCGTAGTAAAATGACGATATTTGTAATAACTATTCTGCATAATGATAATAATAACACTAGCCTGCAAAATTTGGGTTGTGCCATATTTTTCAGCTTTTGATAGCTGATTCTCATGTAGTTTGTAGAATCGAATCCAAAAATGACATTCATTTTTTACCATCACGTAAGGATGTTTTACAAATCGTAAATTTCAAAGTAAACAAAACAAAACAACAACAACAAAAAAAAATCTGATACTATAAAATAGATGTGATGGTTGTGCTTTTCTACTTTTGAAAATTGATTTTTATGTAGCGCTGAATCGGAAAATGACCTTCATTTTTACCCGACTGCTAAGAAGGTTATGTGTTTCACGCGTATCTAGGTATGTAGATTTCTTTAAACCCTCGAAACATCCCAATGGCTAAATGGATTTTAATGAATAAGATCTCTATCGATTTCACTTAACCATCCGATGGTTATAGGCTAGGTTTTGTTTTTATAAAATACAAAATGGCGGCCCTATCTACAGGCCTCATCAAAACAGTGTTTAGAGATAGGAACTAACAATTGAACACAATTTAAAAGTCATCAATACAAGTACATAAAAAAATAGGTAAATAATATAAAAAAATAGATTCATATTGGTGAGAAATAAATAATTAGTTCTCTTTTCACACAGTTGGGTTTTCTGATTTTTTAAATTTAATTTCTGCTTGTTAACTATTACGTCAGGATTTTTCACAAATCTAAAATATCTAAGTTAAAAGTAAAAAATAGCGAAAATCTGATACTATAAACTATATATATTAATTTATTCAATTCTTTGGCTTATACTAAGGGTTCTTATAGCTAAACAGTTCAGGGACCTAATGAGCGTGAGGCGTAAAGCAACGTATGTTCCATTTCACTTGCGTCACGTTCTACGTTGTCTCTCGCACGCGCTTGCTCCAACTGACGTACGCGAAATGTTTTCTATCATGTGTAAATAAAAATTTTAAATAAAATCTGATGGAGCTATTTAATGAATTTACCTCTACAATCTCTTAAAGGCCAATTACATTTAAGGTTGTTCTCTAAATCGTCTCTAAAGTTAAATACAACATTACTCGACTGAATCAATGAACTCTATTCCCCCCCCCCCGCCCCCCGCGTCAACGGACTCCTGAGCTGTTTCGATGTAAGAATCACCGATACCGAAAATCTTATATAAGCAAACAAAAAGTCAAAAAATTGTATAAGCGAAAAAAAGAAAAAAAAATTAATAAGCTATTAGGAAAAAATGTTTTAGATCTATTTTATAGTATCAGATTTTCGCTATTTTTTTACTTTTTAACTCTGAAATTTCCGACTTGCGAAAAATTCTGACGTGATGGTTAAAAATGAGGATCATTTTCGGAATTAGATCTAAAAATATATAAAATCAGTTATCAAAAGTTAAAAAACACAACCATCAAATCCATTTTATAGTATCAGATTTTTGCTATTTTTTGACTTTTTAACATTGAAATGTACGATTTGCAAAAAAAAAACTTAACATAATGGTTAAAAATGAAGGTCGTTTTCGGAAGCAGCGTTAAAAAATAAAAATAAATTATCATCAGTTAAAAAACACAACCATTACAGGCTTGAGTATTTATTATTCACTTTAAGAATGGATGACAGTTTACTTTTACTATGCACTTTGTACTAAATTTCGCCCTTTTTGATTATACAAAAGTCAGGAAATACACTGATACTTAGGCTAATATGGGTTATTTTAAAGTAACGAAATTATGGCGAAACAGCACCGAAAACTGGCGATATGAAGCAATTAAAATAATAAAACTTTGTAAAAAATCACCATAAAATTAAAACAAAACACAGGACGCGTTTCGAGCTAAAAACATAACAGCTCGTCATCAGCTAAGCATACACGTGTCCGTAAACGAACAAGTTCAAAAATGAACTGAAGATAAAGAATGTTGCGAAGAATGCGACAGATGGCGCTACCTGATAGAGGGATATGCAAAAGGGAAATGTGTTGAAAAAAGATAGAAGAGAAAATGAAATGGAAAAAATGGAAATAAAAGAAAAAAATAAAAGAAGTAAATTAAAAATATAAATAAAAATAATAAGTAAAGAACTATAAAAGAACAAGAAAAAATCCAAATTATTATTATTATTATTATTATTATTATTATTATTTTTTTTTTTTTTTTTTACAAAATAAAAAGAAAAGAAACGAGGAAAGGGAAAGGAATTACAAAATCGCAACATTCTTTATCTTCAGTTCATTTTTGAACTTGTTCGTTTACGGACACGTGTATGCTTAGCTGATGACGAGCTGTTATGTTTTTAGCTCGAAACGCGTCCTGTGTTTTGTTTTAATTTTATGGTGATTTTTTACAAAGTTTTATTATTTTAATTAACGAAATTATGCTTGGATCCGAACTATTCGTTGACTAACAATTTTTCTTCCAAGAACACATCTGCGTTATGTTAACGTGCGCATCTAATTAAACATTAGATCCATTAGTTCATGTTGTTAGACCAATCAGAAAAGTAGAGGAAAAGCATTTAGGTATCCGAAACATCTATTATCAGAGGCATTGATTAGCTGAACTATACCAGAAAACTTTTCGAACATTTTTTAATGAACCATAATTTACATTATTGGCCGCGTAACAAAAATATTTTGGGAATTTTCTTTTTTTAAGAACTTTCTTATTTCGAACTTTCTCAAAATTTTTATACTCTCAGATTGTTTTAATCTCACGTGTATTACAGATATTCTTCTTTTTCTTAATAATGTTCACTTTAATTTAAAATAAACAATATTTTTGTTCTAAAAAAAACAATTTTGAAATTACAATATATATATATATATGTATATAGATAAATAGATATAACTTCTAATTGCTCAGTTAAGTGCAGAATGAAAACAATATGGCGATGAACTTAAAAATAAGTAAAACAAAAAATTTCTAATTTAAAAAAGCCAATAAAAATCACTGACTGATTTAAATGTTTATTTAATAAATTATTTGGATTCATCTTAAATGTGTCTGAGTTAGTAATATAGTTTCTTTAGAGGATGTTTTAATACCGGATAGATCTTTTTTACGCCAATGCACTAAAAGAGTACAAATGAAATAAATAGTTTCTTATTTAAATAACTGTTATTTTTTTAAGTTAAACTAGTCTCTTAAACCATGTTTTTCATTTTAAATGTACATCATGATTAAAAGTCATGAATTGAATCGAAAGAGAGGAAGGGACAGATGA
Organism: Maratus speciosus; assembly: GCA_963932465.1. Taxonomy (NCBI): domain Eukaryota; kingdom Metazoa; phylum Arthropoda; class Arachnida; order Araneae; family Salticidae; genus Maratus; species Maratus speciosus. Next base: position 172,536,858 of record OZ010788.1, read on the forward strand.
TTGATAAGGGTTTAAAATACCACAAGATATTCTTTTACTTTCCTTGGAGTAATAAGGATTTAAAAATAAATCCGCGTATTACACTGTGAGGATCTATTATTTAGCCTCTAGCAAAATATTATCTGTAAGGCTCAAATAGAGTCATCGTAATAATAGATTTGTTGCTTTGTACCAAGAAAGTGAAATAAGAAAATCTAAAATCAGAGAAAATGCAATACCATGAAGGATTAAGAAGAATGTGACATACAGACAGAGATGCATTTAAATAGGCGGTATTTAAAAATAAAAAAAAACGATAGTGATGAAATGCGTAGGATGACTAGTATGAAGTAGAGGTCTTTTTGTGACGGTCATATCAACGACATTTCAAAATATTTCATAGCATTAATGTGTGCATATCATGACAGATGGACGATATTATGCTTTCAACCATCATCTACAGTTCGTCATCTGAGTGAAACTACAGCATATCAGTCAAATAACTGACAACCACGTCCTACACAGGTTTAATCGGGCGATTTCAGGCCAGATAGAGGATGGAGCATGTGCGTGTGAAGAAGGATGTGCAAGGTTGTCTGTTGACCTTTACTACGGACGTATGTGCGTTTTCTTACTACAAAACAGCATTTTGCAACTATGGACGGTAAGTATTGCAATCGGTTCCAAAACTTTATCCACGTATTGTTGTTCCGTCATGTAGAGATGATCAGGTATCCAGCAACATGCATAATGTCACATTGTCAAGCAGCATTCAATACATCCTATGCATGGTATATATTTGATAACGGGGATTGTGATGTCGCCAACGCGTTCTTTTAAATATCCGATTGAAACGACATTAACATCCGTCTAGATACGCCAGTGACTCTGGTACGAATCACGTTCGTTTTTTAGTATCATATCGAAATGTTCTGCACGGTGGAATGAGTATGTAGGTGCTTTTCAGCGGCGTTATGACGGGCGCAACATGAAAACGAAACAACTGCCGATCTGATTTCGGAATTGTCGGTTAGTGTAGAAGCAAGACTCATATCTACTAATAAGAGAAACAACTCGGGAAAGGAGTTAACCTCGTTGACAGAAAGTAGCAACAGTTGACACACCTGGCGTTTTGTTGTCCTACAGAAATAAGAGAAGGAAATGTCAGACGCTAACTTATCACAGGAGAAACTAGCAGTTAGACCATTCACTCAAATCGTTAAGCTGCTATCGAAGGCTCCCTGTATGTTCAGTGAGGTGTAGTCACCATTAGTTACATTGAGAGCGCAGGAAGTAAAAATATCTAATAATTCTTTTTCGCATAATCTGTTTTCTCTGAAACTAAACTGTTTAGGATGGAGTAGATCTTTCTATTTTAGAAAGCGAGTCAGCTGAAATACGATGAGATTTCCAATAGTTTGTCAGCGTAGTTATGTCGGTATGAAATGGGTTCAAGGGGGGACTCCCCTGCTTCAGGAAGTACACCACTTCCCCTTGCCCCAGAGCCTCTGGAAAATATGCTGTAGACATAGATTCGCCTATTGTGTGAAAAGATTAGGAATTATGTTGAACGTGCTTTTGAGTGATCTAAAATCCATTGAATCTGGACCTGGAGCTTTCTTGTCCTCAAGTGTGCACAAAACTGCTCTAATTTATGCTTTGGTAAAACGTTTATCAGGTAGTGCGTCGAATGTTACGCCCACATTGTTGTTATTAGGATATTCTGTGGTTCGAAATATAACATAAAACATCAAAGTTTTGAGAAAAAGTAAATTAAAGATTTAAATGGCCATTAGGCTGTGAAGTACTCTTAGAAAGAATGGATAATTTCAACACGTATTTTTTTTATGTATAAGCATCTGTGACGCATCGTTGGAAATATTTCAAACTATTTAATGATATAAAAATATATAAATCGATTTTTTAGTTGAATTTTGCTTTTCCGGTTCCCTTAATGTTGGGTCTTTTGCAAAATGGAGACATCCTACTAAAACAGCATTTAATATATAATTTAAATTATACGCTATTCTGCAACGATTGGTGCCACTATTATTTTTTTACTATTAATTGTCTTATCATAGAATTTGTTTGGCGTGTTGTTTAAGGAAATATACATAAATGACATCAATAGCTTATTAATATCTTATTTGAATTCAAATTTCTCATTGACTTTTTTTCTTAATCAATTAATCTCTGTTAATCATAGTAAATCAATCTGTAATTTACCGAAAACCCGTAACTAAATTTATTCTGTTTTGCATTCTTTATAAATGATTGTAAGTGCTTTGACAATGTATTTGATAAAAATGGGGAGAAAAAAAAACAACTAATTACCTTAATAAATTTTAAAACAAAACATAAAACAAAGAAATGTTGTAAAAAAGGCTCACGGTTTTTTAACATTAAAATTTACATAATCCCTATTTATTTTATTCTAAGGCATTCAGTTTGGAAAACATCTTTTTGTTTTACATGTTTGAGATCTGAATTCCATTTCATTAGAAATAACTTTCTTTCCTCGGGAATACTAAACCATTTTAATGTAAAAACACATTAATAATTACATTAACCATTTCTAAACAAACCTTAAAAGAAAAGTGTTTTACGAGACTAATTTAGATAAAATAATTGAGATTTTTTTTGTAATCTTGTATTTTAATGCCAGCTCTTTTTTTTTTCTTTTAAATAGATGTGCCTTTTGCTTAAATTGTATAATGGATTGCATTTTTAACGCAATTGTTAAACAAAAGATTTCGTTAAAATTTCCATTCGTACGCAAGCATTTTACGCATTAACCAAAACCTTATTATCATAAAAAAAGAAATTTTCTAATTCATTTTATGCAAAATGCAGAGCTGTTGTAAATAAGATTTTCCATTCAATATATTTTTTCAGGGCGTGGTCAAAATGTTACCATTTTTATTTTGTTGCATTCAGAAAATAGTTGTTAAATGTCTCATATGTAACTGATATTTCTGTTAACTGGTTTTAATTAATTAATGATTTTTAGTCTAATAATATTTTTTCTGGATTGTTGTACTAGCTATAATGAAAGGACTTTTTAACAACATTATAAAAACGTGAAAATGTTATGCGTCTTGCTACATAAAATCTTCCTTTATACATATACAAAAATTAACTGCTATAACTACCAAAACAGACGCTAGGCAATTCCGAAGCTTTATTTTCTTATCCTTTTCTTTATCATATGATGGGATTAAAATCCAAATCATCAAAAACACAAAATATAACATTTTGGATAAAAAAAAAAAAAAAAAAAATTCCCCAACTTTTCCTGTACCCCCCACGATTAAATCTTTCGACTGGAGACTTAAGGTTTACGACTAAACAGAACTCCCATGAATAAATCTCACGACTGGACACTTTAATAACAATATTCAGACACTCGAATTTATGACGCTGTACCGATCAAAGGAGGCCTCAGGACACATGACGGACGGAAGAAAACAAAAATAACTGATGATAATGAGATCGGGGCAGAAACGAAAGCATGGGAGCCAGTAGTACAGCTCACATATAGCTGATAGCACGTAAATTTTCAAAGGTCCAATAAAACTGCAAGAGGGGCAGAAAAGGAAAAGAGCAGGTTAGAACCAATTGGATTGTAAGGAGGTAAGAGAGAAAGTGGACGGAATAAATTACAAAAAAAATTAAAATGTAAGGATACTTCCATACGGAAGTGCCGCGACTCGGGCCGAGATTACAACTTTTCTACGGGCCGGGCCGGGCTCGGGCTCGGGCCGAACTTTTAATTTTTATACCGGGCCGGTCCGGGGCAATAATTTTTTTCTACGGGCCGGGCTCGGGCCGAACTTTTAACTTTTTTACCGGGCCGGGCCTTGCCGAATTTTTTTTCTCTGAGTCGGGCCGGGCCCGGGCCTGGAAAAGTCGGCCCTTGCAGACCTCTAACCTACGTATCTTGCTTCCGCAAAAGAGTCGGACTAGAGTAGAAGAATAAAGGGCTGCGGACGAGGATGGGCCGCTCGTCGCGGCGGTCCATCTAAGGAACTTCAAAGGAATTACTATGTGTATTTGTATTGTCTTTCTGTGTTTTCTTTAAGTAAATAAATTTTATATATATATGTGTAAAATGGAGTAAGTATCGAATTAATGGCATCATGTGTTTGATTAATTTTAATAGTAGTAAACAATGAGCCTCATAGTTGTCTGCTTCAAACGGAACTTGGTTTTCAAAACTACACAGCGCAAGATAATTAAGATTGGCATTGAGGAAAAGTATTAATTAAATTACTTAAAACCAAGGTAGACATAGGGGGTAATGAGAGATAGCCAGATATTTATAAGATTTATTTTTAAGTACAATTTTCACCCCATCATCACACATACAGGGTGTCTACAAATTAGTTGGGCAAAAAGAATGACTCATTGAGTGGAATTGACAGGAAAATTTAAAGTACATATTGTTGTAAGAATAAGAAAGAAATTCACAAAAAAATTAAGAAGTGACTACAATCTAAAAGATGCCTATATAAGAATGCTACATAAAAAAGGTCCTGCCAGTTCGTTTAAGTTATACTTATATATGAAATGAGATCCTAGAAGGGGTCTTTGTCTCAGCATGGGTGTATATACAAAGTGGATGTAATCACAATTACCTCTGGACCTTCTGCAAAACGATGATCCATGATGTGAAAGGTATTTTTTTATTATTACCCTTTCTGCCTGCTCAAAAGTGGAATTACGCGATTTTATTAAAGTCATTCCCTTGCCTGTCCAGGGTCAATTAAGTAATTATGTTGAATAACTTTGAAGTAAGGTAGCAAACAATAGTCTAAAGATTGCAGTTAATATTTAATCTAATTTGTCAATTTCTAATGAAATTTGCCCAAAGAATTACTATGTGAATTTGTATTGTCTTTCTGTGTTTTCTTTAAGTAAATAAATTTTATGTGTATGTGTAAAATGGAGTAAGTATCGAATTAATGGCATCATGTTCTGTTTAATTTTAATAGTAGTAAATAATGAGCATCATAGTTGGCTGCTTCAAACGGAACTTGGTTTTCAAAACTACACAGCGCAAGATAATTAAGATTGGCATTGAGGAAAAGTATTAATTAAATTACTTAAAAGTGTAAAAGGAATTTTATATAAATAAAAGATTAATTTAGATGTATCTTTATTATGAGGGATAGTTCATCTCTGTATACAAGATTCTTAGAAGCAAAAATCGATCACTAGTATTATAATAATTTTATATAGCCAACTAAATGTTGATACACAAAAGAATAAAGGTGAGGTGTTAGACACATAGAGGGTAATGAGAGATAGCCAGATATTTATAAGATTTATTTTGAAGTACAATTTTCACCCCATCACCACACATTCAGGGTGTCTACAAATTAGTTGGGCAAAAAGAATGATTCATTGAGTGGAATTGACAGGAAAATGTAAAGTACATATTGTTGTAAGATGGAAAAATAGTTCAAGTTTACCATTATCACAATCGATCGATGTCACTTCCTTTCGTGACTCTGCAAATGTCCCATCGATAAATCATTTCTTTCCACAGATTTGTCAGCATGTTTACGTCGATCATATTAATTGCAGTGCAGACTCTTAATTTTAGTTCAGGAATGGATGCAGGAAGTGTTGGCTTGTACACTTGATCTTTTACAAAACCCCATACTCCGAAATCCAGCCGTGAAAAATCGTGGGGGCCATTTAATAATACCTCCGCTCACTAGGCGATAGCGTCTGTTATGACACTTTACGCCATCTATGAATAAACTTCGGCACTATTACTACTAGTGTGGCTTTCAACTAGTTAATTTTTCATTTAATATTTTGGAAGTTCTTAACTTTCAAAATTGGCCAACTAATTTGTAGATACCCTGCATATATATGTTATGTATCTATTTATATAAAATCCAAGTCTCTGTGTGTCCCTCACTATTCCGGTAGGACCGCCTCGCTGAAATGAGTAATTGTTGAAAAATATTAATGCAGGCTTACCACAGTAGCGCCAAATGTTAGCCAACTTGGCGATAGCTGGCTAATTTGGCGAAATTCCCATTTAAAACCATCACCGAGATGGTTTCTGACTGGAGGTCACCGAAATTTAATTTAAACTCCACTCTTTTAAGATATTTTTTCGAAATCTATGGGTGAGAATTTAAAGTACATCTTTATATCTTCCTCCCGATGCTACTAATAAAATAACCGCCAATAGACAACGGTGTACTGTGTGAGCTCCTAACTGCGCGATTTTAATGTGCTTTAGGTACTTTTCCAGTATAGGTGCCTTGGCGAAAAAGTAAATTTGGTAACATATTTTACGGGAACCTATTCGCTGTTTCATTTTATATACACACGCATTTTTTCGATAATTATACAATTTATTTAACATAAAAAAGCCGTTTCTCTAATTTTATACAGAAACAGGTGTAATTTGTACATAAAAACATCAATAATATACATATAAAACAAACAAAAACGCTCATCAAATTTGTTTTCATAGCTGTTTATATGATTTGACAACAAATCTCGATATTTTTCTGTTATACGGAACCCATGCCAAAATGTATGCTAATGCGCCAATTATTTCAAAAGAAAGATAAGAGATATTTGTAATTTTATGCGAGCAGTTTAATATGAGTTTTATTTTATTGCTTTATTTTATAGCAGTTATTTGTTCACTTATTTTAAGTATATATTTGTGATTTGATGAAATAGTACGTAAAAGTCTGAAATTTTCAAATGTTATATTTTTTAAATGCTCACTTTAGTATCGACAATGGTTTTTCTTTTATTTTGCAAATGCTTCAATTCACGATTTTGCGCCAACTATTACGCTTGGCGATAATGGTGTCCACATAACGGAAAAGTACCCAAATCTCACTTTCTGATGCCCAAATTACACCAAGCTTTTTTTAAAAAAATGCCAAAACCCCTACAGTGGAAAAGTACCAAACTGTCTATTATTTTGCGTTATCTGTGTTATAGTTTGTACTATATACAAGGGGAGTGGAGCGAAGAGTTTAAACATTAAATATTAAAGTTTCGGCACAGATGTCATATACGCCCCATATTGGCGCGATTTTTTTCTGACGCCAATGTCATATACACAACGGCTACTTAACTGGCGCCAAAGTGTCTTAATTTTGCTTGATATGGTAATCACAATCATTACCATACAATTACCAACAGTCACAATTAACAACATCCGGTTTAAGATGTTGTTGTTTATGCTGTTGATGTTTTCGCCAAATTGGCGTCGGAAAAAAATCGCGCCAATATATGATAACGTATATGACAACTGTGCCAAAGTTTCTATAAAGCAGTACAAGACTAAAAACTTAAGAATAAAATAAATGCAAAATAAGACTAAAGAAGAAAGAAAAATCATGCGTTAAGCATAGAATATGAAACACTTTCCAACACATCCTAAATGCTTTAACGAAACTTCGTTATTTAGGGAAATAAGGTAAATATGATAATGTGGTACAGATGTCATATTCGCCCCATATTGGCGCGATTTTTTTCTGTCGCCAATATCATATAGGCAACGCGTACTTAACTTGCGCTAAAGGGCTTGATGTGGTAACCCGGATTATGTTGTTTATGCTGTTGATGTTTTCGCCAAATTGGCAACCGAAAAAAATCGCGCCAATATGGGGCGAATATGACATCTGTTCCGATAATGTTACTTCTTAGAGATCCCGTCAACCAATTTCGCCAAATTATATAAATCGCCAAATCAATAGTAAAACATTAATAAAAATACAAGTGAAACGTCGAATTAATGGTTTTATTGGCCATTATTGGCATTTAATTAATTAATTAATGGCAACCAATTGACAATTAATCTTAAAATTTGGCGACAGTAATTTGGTCGACGGGATAACTAAGAACTACCAAGATAACTAAGTAAACATTTTAGAAAACGCATAAAAAAATTTAAAAATTGATTTCAGCAGTTACCGTCCATAGCCAATTGTACCGTTATTACATGCCACTATTTAGCTAAAATTTAATTTAAACTACTCTTAAAACTACTGTTATCACATTTCCAGATATTAACATCCATAGACGGTTATGTATCCAATTCTTTGCGTGACCATGTATATCATTTTATCTATATACTACAAACATTTCTTAGGAAACTAAACGCAGTTCAGCGTAAAAATGCATAACTCCTTTAAAAACCACCTTTAAGCAATTTACTCTCATACTCAGTAACCCTTACGAATTCTTTTGTGTAGCCCTGCATATGAACTGTAGTATTTATACACACAGTATAGTATGCATAAGTGTAGTGAAACATAAAAGCGCATATCGTAATTAAAAATGCATTTCAAGCAATCTTATGGTTGAATGGTTAATCTCAAGGTTGCTTATGTACAATACTTCGGAGAAAAGTTTCTTGGCGAGAAAAAAGTTTGCCAACGTATTTTCTGGCAACCTATTTACTGCTTCATACTCACAAGCAATTTTTTCCATATGTATACAATTTGGCACAGATATCATATACGCCTCATATTGGCGCGATTTTTTTCCGACACCAATTTGGCGAAAACATCAACAGCATAAACAACATCCGGGTTACTATTACAAGCAAAATAACGACACTTTGGCGCCAGTTAAGTACCCGGTGCGTATATGACATCGGCGTCAAAAAAAAAAATCGCGCCAATATGGGCGTATATGACATCTGTGCCGACAATTTAATATAAAAAAAAGCTATTTACCCATTTTTATAAAGAAACAGAAGTAACTTTTGCGCAGATGTCATATACGCATGGGGGTTGGCGTGATTTTTCTATGACGCCAATTTGGCAGAAATCTCGCTTTCGAATACCAGTTACTTATATATTTTTCAATTATTTACTATCATTTTGAAAAGGAAATAACTATAAATAAATAAAAGGTTGAATAATAACTATAGAACAAAGCAGTTTATATAATTAAAAAACAGAAAATAAAAGTAAATAAACAATTTATTAATAAATAAAAAACAATAGCCGGGTTACCATAGCAGGCAAAATAACACCATTTTGGCGCCAGTTAGGTATACCGGTTCATATCTGAAATCTGTGCCGTAATTTGTATATAAAAAAAATTATATATATTTAGAAATGATTTTTTATGCATATAAGTGCATATATAAACAAAGATAAAAGTTCATTAGATTTGTTTTCATAGCTGTTTATATATTTTCTCAACATATCTCACTTTCTGATGCCCGAATCGCGCCAAGCTTTTTTTAAAAATGCGCTATAATGGAAAAGTACTTAAATAAATAATTAACAGAAATAACAAATTATACAAACTAAAACTTTTTATTTCGAGATCAAAGCATTGTTTTTAATTTCGATTAAAAATACATATATCCTTCGATAACTTCGATTGAAATTAGTTTCACAGCTTAATATCTCATTCCATAAACCTAAACAAACACAAGTTATTCATTCATCGTGAAACGTCAAAAATATTAAATCATTGAGGTAATCCTTCACAAAGTAAGTTCTCCAACAATCAACGGGCAATATTCTAATGACGTCATAGTAGGTAAAATGGTGGCGGTATCGTTTGTTTATGGTTTGTAATCACAAAGATTTAATTTTGCAATGTCTCTTAGTTACATTATTTTATTGTCATATTTATGAGCTCAGAACAAAAGCCTATTTTTTCATTATTTAGTTATTAAAGACGGAAAAATATCATAAATGCATGATTTGAAAATTTTAAATAATTTTCTTTCTTAATACTAAAAAATAAGATCGGGAAGTATAACAGCGGGTTTAAGTTAAATAAGTTTAACTGATTAATTCTGTTGTAATATTCAAAATAACTGTATTTATTAGATTTCAATACTCAACATCAGGGCCCGACTAAACTTTGAAGTTAGAGGAATTACAATGTCATTTCAGGACCTTCTTTTGGAGAAGCTTTTCTAAATTCCATATATACATGGAAAATCTCCAGTGTTAGAAATATTATTCCTAGGACTGACATAACATGAGAACGGCCTGCAGTTTTACACAAGTTTTTGAAAGCTACTTTATATCAGAAATTTTACTAAAAACTGGTTACTTTTTTGTTAGCGGCCCACACTATTAGGATTATGACAAGTTGCAGCCAATTTCGCCAACGTCGTAACCAAGATCGTGAAGCACACACATATAATACCATATAATACCATTTCATGAAATCGTATACGATAATTTAATAGTTTTTAACCTTACTTCAAGTGTGTATTTATTTATTTTTAAGGCTCAACAATCTAAATTGTCCAATATATGAATTTAAAAAAATGTAAACAAAGATTGAATAGACATGACCGCAAAAAGCCTCAAATCTGCATAACACTTGGAACCAAACTGTGCAGATTAGTGGTCTTCTACTGTACACAGATTTTCATAAATGTGTTTCGTTCTTAAAATGTGTTATTTTCATCTATCAGTGCGGAACAAGCGAGAAAACTCATATTCTTGCACATGAGTTGTATATATCTTTATATCTAAATTTCCGTCATTTTTGACGGGCTACCTTTCTAGTATAAATATAATAAAGAGTACATAAAATTTGGCATACACATACACAATAAGAAAAATTAAAATGCAAAAATGAAATATGAAATCGAACCATTTGCAAAAAGTTTTCATAAAATATCTATAAAACAAAAGAGAAATAATTGTAGAGACATGTCAGATTTATCAAGTACATATTAGCATAGATTGCACCAAACCTGTACGATTACATCCTTGCATGAGCTATAATAAGCTAATATTACATATAGAAAACAAATAGAACTATGCAATGAACTATTGAAGTAAAGTTGCGAATAAAAATTAGAACGATATACAAAATACCTTACCAACAGACATGAATTGGAAGACTAAACAATGTTGCCAAAACATTTCCTAATTCAGGTTAAAGTTAAAATGACTAAGGAATGACTGAAGAAAATTGTATGCCATTCAACACAGCAGTCGCACAGAGAGAGTGCATATAAACAAGATGATGCAAGAAATAATTGAATAAGATAAATCGTTGTGCTCCCATCTAGTAAGAGAAATTACAAATATATATGGAAACAGCTTGAATTATTCAAAATTAACTGTGGATTAATAACAGAAGAATACGAAACTTGCATGTTATATAAGTAAAGGAACTTAAAACAAAATAAGAAAATTAATGAAAAAATGAACAAGGGATTTGTAGAAAATAATAAATACTTTTTAGTAATAATAAAAAGATATTTAAATTGAGTTATAAAAAATCAAAAAATATAAATATAAATAGATTAGGGATTAAAGTGAGGGGAGATGGGAGGATCCTAAAAAGACAAGAGTTAAACATCTAAATAACACAATATAAATTTATGTATATAAATTTAAAATGATAGGTGAATTGATGTGAAGCAGACAATAACATTGTCCCAGAGTAAGCTAAGAATTTATTTAAAATTAATAAGGAAAATTAAACAATGAAATTAAAACAGCATTAAATCAATGAGATGAAACCATTGATGTCAGGCTGAAAGTAAGTTTACTGAATCAACTAAAGAATTTTGAAAAGTAAATAATTGATACAAAAGGAGGCAATAAACCTCTTTTTTATTTTCTTTGTAGTTTGTATTTTTTATTTACTTTTATTTTTTTATTTTTATGTATTTTTAAATAATAAAAAAATTAACCATTGCGCATGAAAAGGCCACACAACACCACCCGAATATGTACTCTATCATCAACCATCCGAGTCTTCCTTGTATTTCAAAATAAAAGAACAAGAAGGAAAGTATATATAATGAAATCACATGTGTTAATACAATTGTTAAAATAAAAGATAATAAAGTTGTAAACGAGAGAAAAAAAAAAAACTATGAATGTAATTGGTTTCCGCTATTCGTATAGCTCTATGGATTTATTATTCTACGCATTATATTCAAAATTATAGTTTATATAATACAATACTGTAATATTACCTCTAATTGCTCTGTGAAAAGTAGGAATTTTTCCTTTGTAATTTTTCTAATATGCTAATCAGAAAGTTATTTGTACATAATAATAAAACCATAGGATACATGTAAAACAATTCTTTTTAATTCTTCACTATATTTAAGTGCAAAAAGTCTGTTAAGAGTTTATAATTACATTAATTTAAATAATAAATGTATTAAAAAAAAAAACAATGAGCGATTCATTGACTCGGCCTTGATGAATACACTCGATCTTCACAATCAGAGATAAAGCACATATTTCACTGACATTCTCGGAAGCCAATTCTTTTAACTATTTACAATATTAACTAATACCTTTATGTGCTAAAAATGTATTGATACTGCAAAATTATATTATTTATTTAAAAAAAAGTATTTTCAAACTGGAAGTAATGTGGAATTTAGATAACGGATATACTGGGACTTGAATAGCAAAAATAAGGATAAAAATCTCTATTTCGTTAAATATATTTGCAATTGGCTCTTATAATTATTCTATTTATTATATTCTTCATTAATTAATAACTCCATTTTACGTGTCAAAAGTGTATTAATAATGTATAATGCATACATTTGTAATAATAAGTGTATTTCAAGCAATTATGCAATTCAGTGAAAGAGTATTGGAGGACACAAAGTTAAAATTGTTTTAGGTAGCTTTCTTTACAAAAAGCTACCTATTGCAGCCGTTCGGAGGAAAGCGATTTCAAAAAATTTTGGTATATTTTCATCGATCATGACCCCCAGACCACGAAACCACCCTCCGTTCAAAATTGATATATATATATATATATATATATATATATATATACAGGGTGATTCAGCTCGTCGGTGACAAACTTTAAGGATCGATAGAGCACACCTAGACGAACATTTTTGAATGGGGAATGTAGGGTCCCTGACGCGATGGTAAGGCGCTAGGCGCTTTCGAAAATTTGGGTGCCGAAATTCGAAACGTCATAAAAACTAGGGAAATGGTTAGATTTTCTTGCTTGTTGCGTCGAAATGATTCTGTTTGTTTAGACTTTCTTCAGTACCAATTTGATAAGCGTATCTCTTAAAACATGGATAGGGGGCGCTGCAGACTTTGGAGAGCTAGACAACAACTTTAAGCCCGTTATTTTGATAATTTAACACATGCTCGCCAAAGTTTATACTCTAACTTAAAGTTTGAACCCAAAAGTAGAGCCCTGCAAAAAGCGTAAGAGCCGGAATAAAATGTCAAAGTACAGGGTGGTCGAAACTCGAAGGCTCCTAGGAGATAAACAAACAGATTTCTTGACTTATGGCATGCATTTTCATGATTCTGTTTGCTGGGGCTCTCTGAAACTCAGTTGAACGGTACAAAAAGAAACATCGATAGGGGGCGCTTTGGGCAAAAAACATAATTCGTTGACATTTCGGACGCTAACTGGAAACGGGGCGCTACGATCAGTTAGAAACAAAACAAGAGAGCAATTTACTTATCATAAGAAGCTATTAAAACTGCAGTTTGTTTGTTTTTTTTTACAAACACAGCTGGTTTCAATCATGCACAATGCGCGCAATAAAATTTACATAAGCTGCTTTTTGCTGATTTATGCAAAAGATATCGTACCATATCGATATGCAAAAGATACGTAATGCGTAGACGACAACGCGAGATGACGTAGTTGTATGCGCAGACACGTCTTTTGAACGTGCGGTACCTACTTAAGCTTCGGGTTACTTGTCTGCAGATCGGTAGTAGGATGGAACGGTACACAAACTCTGAATTGGCTGACATGCATTTGGCGTATGGCGCTGCTGGTTGTAATGGACGAGCCGCACAGCGGTTGTACGCCGAGCGTTACCCCAACAGGCAAATCCCCTGCCATGCCTTCTTCGCTCGAGTACACCAGAGGTTGTCCACAACGGGATCTTTCGACGGAGGCAGGCCTGAACGGGAGCGATCAGTGAGCACCCCCGACAACGAAGAGGCTGTGCTTAACCTGGTTGAGGACAACCCAGGTCTTAGCACGAGAGATATCGCCAGACATGTTGGCATTTCGCAAGCAACTGCGTGGCGCATCTTACGTTCCCGGAATCTGCACCCCTACCACATCCAGCGGGTGCAGTTGCTCAGAGAGCAGGATTTTGGCCCTCGAGTGGAATTCTCAAGATGGTACTTGGCGATGAAATCCAGGGATCCCCGTTTTGTAAACAGCATTTTGTTTACGGACGAGTCCACCTTCAGCCGGGAGGGAATGTGGAACGCCCACAACAGTCATGTGTGGTGTGATGAAAATCCACATGAAACCAGAAGCCGAGCAGCCCAGGAGCGTTTCTCAGTAAATGTGTGGGCCGGCATTCTGGGGGATTGCCTCATTGGCCCTTATTTGTTACCTGAACGGCTGACAGGTGGAAATTACCTGATTTTCCTGGATCAAGTGCTGCCGCAGCTTCTGGATGAGGCGCACGTACCCGAAGGTTCGCGTCGCCAGATGTGGTTCCAGCACGATGGAGCTCCGGCCCATTACACGAACGACGTGCGTCTCCATCTAAACGCAAGGTATGGCCAGCGGTGGATCGGGCTTGGGGGTCCAGTTCACTGGCCTGCCCGATCACCAGACCTCACCTGCTTGGATTTCTTCCTTTGGGGTTACCTGAAGGCCGAGGTATACCATACACCTGTCAGCAGTGCTGAAGAACTTGTGGCGCGCATTGTGGCAGCTGCAGGGCAGATCAGAGATACTCCTGGCATTGTTGGAAACACACACTCCTCAATGCGACGGAGGTGCGAAGCCTGGATCATGGCCCAAGGTCGAAATTTCGAGCATCTTCTGTAGTGTTATTTTTTGTAAATAAATTTCCAGTATCATTGATGTTTTTGATCTAAATTTATTCAGAAGTGTTGAGCAGAGGTAGAAAATGTGTTTTCATTATTACTAACTGATCGTAGCGCCCCGTTTCCAGTTAGCGTCCGAAATGTCAACGAATTATGTTTTTTGCCCAAAGCGCCCCCTATCGATGTTTCTTTTTGTACCGTTCAACTGAGTTTCAGAGAGCCCCAGCAAACAGAATCATGAAAATGCATGCCATAAGTCAAGAAATCTGTTTGTTTATCTCCTAGGAGCCTTCGAGTTTCGACCACCCTGTACTTTGACATTTTATTCCGGCTCTTACGCTTTTTGCAGGGCTCTACTTTTGGGTTCAAACTTTAAGTTAGAGTATAAACTTTGGCGAGCATGAGTTAAATTATCAAAATAACGGGCTTAAAGTTGTTGTCTAGCTCTCCAAAGTCTTCAGCGCCCCCTATCCATGTTTTAAGAGATACGCTTATCAAATTGGTACTGAAGAAAGTCTAAACAAACAGAATCATTTCGACGCAACAAGCAAGAAAATCTAACCATTTCCCTAGTTTTTATGACGTTTCGAATTTCGGCACCCAAATTTTCGAAAGCGCCTAGCGCCTTACCATCGCGTCAGGGACCCTACATTCCCTATTCAAAAATGTTCGTCTAGGTGTGCTCTATCGATCCTTAAAGTTTGTCACCGACGAGCTGAATCACCCTGTATATATATATATATATATATATATATACGACCTATGTCACACTCTAACTCTCGTAATTATGAACCGATTTCGATGTAATTCGGTGTGTACATAGTACATACCAATGTCTCGACCGAGTTCGTTGGCCAGCTTCATCCGCCGTTTTGTTTCAAAATGGCGGCCATTTAAATTTTTTTTTTACATTTAAAATTTGAAATGTGGTACCAAAAAATTAAAAATGGAAAAATATTTTTTTCTTATGTATTTCACCTTTATACAAAGATTCCGGAGCAGTTTTTGTTTCGTCTATATCTTAAAAAATGGCTGAGTTATAGCATTTTGAATTTCTAGCGTGGCTGGCATTTTGAAACGTCCTGAATTTTGTCACGCGATAAAAGGCGTGTTTATGAACCGATTTCGATGTATTTCAGTGCGTACATAGTACACACCAATGTCTTGACCGAGTTCGTTGGCCAGCTTCATCCGCCATTTTGTTTCAAAATGGCGGTCATTTAAAATTTTTTAAAAAATTTAAAATTTAAAATGTGGTACCAAAAAATTAAAAATGGAAAAATATTTATCTTTTATGTATTTGATCTTTATACAAAGATTTCGGAGCAGTTTTTGTTTCGTCTATATCTTAAAAAATAGCTGAGTTGCAGTATTTTGAATTTCTAGTGTGGCTGACATTTTGAAACGTCCTGAATTTTGTCACGCGATAAAAGGCGTATTTATGAACCGATTTGGATGTAAATTCATAGTACATACCAATGTCTCGAGCGTGTTCGTTAGGCAGCTTCATCCGCCATCTTGTTTAAAAATGGCGGCCATTTAAATTTTTAAGAAAAATTTAATTTTGAAATGTGGTACCAAAAAATTGAAAATTGAAAAAATATTTTCTTCTTATGTGTTTGACCTTGATAAAAAGATTCGGGAGCAGTTTTTGTTTCGTCTATATCTTAAGAAATGGCTGAGTTATAGCATTTTGAATTTCTAGCGTGGCTGACATTTTGGAACGTCCTGATTTTTGTCACATAATAACAGGCGTATTTATGAACCGATTTGGATGTACCTTGTTGTGTACATAGTACATACAAATATCTCGACCGAGTTCGTTGGCCAGCTTCATCCGCCATCTTGTTTCAAAATGGCGACCATTTAAAAAAATTTAAAAAATTAAAATGAGATAACAAAAAATTGGAAAATTAAAAAGATTTTCTTCGTATGTGTTTGACCTTAATACAAAGATTCCGGAACAGTTTTTGTTTCGTATATATCTAAAAAAATGGCTGAGTAATAGCATTTTCAATTTCTATTGTGGCTGACATTTTAAAACGACCTGATATCTGTCACGCGATAACAGGCGTATTTATGAACCGATTTGGATGTATCTTTGTCTGTACATAGTACATACCAATGTCTCGGCCGAATTCGTTGGCCAGCTTCATTCGCCATCTTGTTTCAAATGGGTTGCCATTTAAAAATAAATTAAATTCAAAATTTAAAATGAGGTATTAAAAAATTGGAAAATGAAAAAGATTTTTTTTTATGTGTTTGGCCTTGATACAAAGATTCCGGAGCAGTTTTTGTTTCTGAAAATTTGTTCTTTTGTTTATATCTTAAAAAAATGTTTGAATTATAGCACTTTGAATTTCTAGCATGCCTAACATTTTGAAACGATCTTGTATTTGTCACGCGATAACACACGTATTTGCCTATTTCTATGTAAGAAGGCATGTGGATAGTATACATCAATATCTCGACCAAGTTCGCTGGCCAGATTCATCAGCCATCTTGTTTCAAAATGGCGGCCATTAAATTAAAAAATATATTTATGTTTAAAGTGAGGTGCAAAAAAATTAGAAATTGAAAAAGGTTTCTTTCTTAAGTATTTGATCTTGATATAAGGATTCAGGAGCATTTTTGTTTGTCTTTACCTTAAAAAATGGCTCAGATATAGGAGTTTCAATTTCTATTGTGGGTGACATTTTGAAAAATCTCATTTTTTGGATGCGACAGCACTCGTATATATCAACCGATTCCGATGTGAGTGAGCATGTGCAGAGCAATTACTAAGGCCTCGACCAAGTTCACTGGTTAGCCTCATCCACCATGTTGTCTTAAAATGTCAGGCACTTTAAGAAATCGCCGAATTTGGTAGCCAAATATAAGTTACTTTAAAGAAAAGCAGCTTGGATAAAGCTGACTAATTTCGCGAAATTCTCATTCATTATATTGATAAAAATTAGTATTGAATCTCCTATATTCGGTTTCCACTAAATTGAGCTTCGTGTGTTTGAATGATATAAGTTGCCTTTTTTAAAATAAGGAATATGAAAGCTGCCTCTTCCTCCCGGCACTGGCCGGAAGGACTTTTTTTGCTTGAAAGTATATGAAGTCAGTTCTTTATTCTAAATTAATTCCTAGTAATTTAAAAATGTCATTTCACAATCTCTGGAGAAAAGCACAGTACTCAATTCAGAAAATGGATATAACTTTTCCCTTTCAAAACAAAATATTTCAATTATATTAAAAGTTTTATTTGTTTTAAAAACCTTGAAGGAATTCAACATACTCTTTCGCAAATTATGTTGTTTTACAGCTTTCAGAGAAACAAATTGTCGAAAGTTATGACAAGGAAAAAATGAAGCTATCTCTATTTTTAGAGTTTGATTTGCATTTGCGTGACTTGTTTATTTGTTTCTCCATCTCCTTTTTGACATGTATATTGGGGTTACTGTTTGGACTATGTAGCATTAAAAGATAAAATATTCAAAAATGTTTCTCCTTCAAAAATTCTCCATTTATCCTTTTGAAGATTTATGTATTTCTTATGTTTGTATTATATAATTATATATATATATATATATATATGTTTGACGTTGTTTGAGATAACTTGGCAAATAAATATACAGGGGGATTTCACAAAGTTTCAAGACTGGTGAGGGAATACAAAATTCATAAAATATTTTTGTACAGCGAACTAAAATTCTTCGAAATATGACACATGGGCATAGCACACCACTGCCAGCGTTTCTTCCATGGTTCATAAGCTCACTGGAATCCTTCGCGCGCAAGACTGTTAAGGGATCTCGTAGAAGCTACCTGGATCGCTAGCATTGCATCAAATTGCTTTCCTTTCAGGTCTTTCTTGATACGAAGGAATAAAAAAAGTCGCTGAGAGCGAGGTCAGGGCTGAAGGGGGCTTGCGGCAGTATTCCCAAGTTAAACTTAGCCAAAACTTTGGCGGCGGAGCGCGACGTGTGAGAGGGAGCATTGTCATTGTGAATAATCCAATCGTCTCCGATGTCTGGGAGGGACGCTCTGGGCAGGACAGTTTTTACACGGAGTGCTCCACCATTTGAAGGATCGAGTCCGGCACGTCCGCTCAGATATAAGAGACAATTGTATTGTTCCCCATGACAATGCGCCCTCTCTTAAAACAAAATGTCAGATATTTATACTGGTCATTACCCTTTTAGTATTTTTTAATCCTGTAACGTCCAACCTGTTTTTTTTTTTTTTTTTTTTTTACCTTAACAACTGTAAAATGTCTTAAATTTAATGGCCAAAAATTTTTCAAATCAACGTACTCCAATCAAATCAACGTTTGACCATATTTTTAGAAATTTTCTTGTCGGACCAACAGTACGATATTATTAAAAGCTGAAAAAATTAGAAAAAATAGTAAAACAAATTATATATTTTCATAATTTCAAACTTTCCTGGTTCTTTTAAACAATTATTAATCTTGGATATAGTTTAAAGGCATTTTATATTTTAACATAATTTATCTTTAATTAATATTTAATTTTAAATACGCAAAAACTTAACTTTTATTTGCAGTGATCTTATTGATCTCAAATTTAATTTAAAATATATTTATTATCATTTAACTATACTTTTGAAAAGCAGAAAAAGCTTATCAGTTATAATTTCTCTCAGGCTGATAATTCAATCGCAGTTAAATAAACAAGAATTTTTTGCATATTTTATATAGAAATTAGTTTATGTATAAGTATTTATTAATATTTCCAAACATTTTATAATGATTTAAATAGTTAAAGAAAGAAAAGCAATCAGTTTCATAAAAAGTAATTTTGAACTGTTACTTGATTTCATACCTAATGGAATTTAAAGCTTTAATAATGAGTTAGTTAATGAAATTTGTAGTAAAAATAAAATATTTTGTTTCTGAAATAGGTACTGTGTAATTTAATAGTTAAATTAATTAAAAAATTGAGTAATATTTGAATATATTTCTAATATAGTTCAGTTAATCTTTATGAAATTGAATCACTTTGTCACATTTATAATTAAGAAAGGAAAGTCTTTTGCACTCCCAAATTTTTACACATCTGTTACTATTGCGATTAATAGTTGATAAAAATAACTTTTAATTAAAACGTTTAAATTTCTATTTTAAAATTTAATTTGATATTCAAGAAATACACGATTGTCTTTTTAATATATTTAAAAAATCGGTTTAATGAAATGCTCAAATTTAAATAAATCTTTGTAATTATTTTGCGAAAATTACACCACCTTTTAAGATACCTAAGGCAACGTATTTAGTCGTAGTAACACATTTTACAGTTTATAATTCACTCTACCGCTTTTACGATTTCTCTAATTGCAAAAACATTTAAAGACCATGGAATTAACATAAAAATGAATAATAAAATTAACCATCTGCCAGTAATTGAACAAAATGTCTAATGCCAAATTGAACATCATAGTACAAAATTTTAGTTTTGTTGTCAAACAGTGTGTGTTCACAAAGTTTCAAGACTGGTCTGAGAATACAAAATGTATTAAACATTTTTCTACAGCGAACTAAAATTCTTCGAAATATGACCCTTGGGCTTCAACACACCACTGCCATTGTTTTTTTTTCTATTGTTCAGAGGCTCCCTGGAGGTCTTCGTGCGCAAGGCTGTTAAGAGACCTCTTCGAAGCTGCCTGGATCATTGGAATCATGTTGAATTGCTTCCATTTCAGGTTGGTCTTTCTTGATCCGGGGAAAAGACAAACGTCGCTGGGAGCGAGGTCGGGGCTGTAGGGGGCTTGCGGCAATATTCCCACATTAAACGTAGCCAAAAAGCGATGTGTGAGAGGGCGCATTGTCGTGGTGAACAATCCAAGGGGGCGTGTCACTCCGCACGTTGACATTTCGTATGAGGATCGTACTAGTAGACCCAGGTCTCATCACCAGTAACAAATTGATCCAAAAATCTGGGATCGTCTCCCAAGCGACTCAACCAGTTTTCGACGGGGGTCAATAACGCGCATTCACTCCACCAGCGATCTACTCGCCCCAACGTCTCGGAGGCAACTGATGCGCTTCGTTAGCTGATACCCCCACTACCTTCCCCTGTCGGTAGAACGGGTATGCGCGCGCTCCTCAACTCAGGAAACAATCAGTCTTGAAACTTTGTGAACATGGAATCCCTAACGAACAGAAAAGTTGCCACTTTAAGTAGATTTCCTATGAAGCAGATAAAATTTTAAGGTACTCCTTCCATCGAAATCGTACTGTTTTCCGTTTAACACAGGGATCCGTTATAGAGAGTTTCGGTTTCCACAGGTTTTACTGTATAAAAAATGGACATTAATTTTTTTCTCTCATTATATCTAGATATTCAATACCGTATATCAGAATAAAACAATAAATGTTGCTATAATAGTGCGATAATATTCCAAGGTAAACTAAGTATAGTGATTTGGTAAGAATTCTTTTAAACTTCAGATATCCGGTCCTCCAAGCGATTTCCCTCGTTGATGAAGTCCATGTTTGGGCTCCGCAGGTCGATCTTAGTATCTATTTGGTGTTCCCATGTTCCACCTCCATATCTCCTGGTGTTCTTCAATTAGAACCTCCGTTGGAATTAGGACTGAGGGTCATGCAATTAGCTTTACATTCTAGAACTTACTTGTGGTAGGTGCCATATGATGGACGTTCTTCCAGGTAGTCCCCTTTCGGCCCTGCAGTGAGTAGGATGAAGGTGGCATGGTCTGGATGTCGTATTTCCGTGGTGGCTGATGGGTGTAAGGAGCTGGGAATGGTGTCACTCGTGACTCCCCTTTCTTGGCTCCTCTTCTCGGAAGTCGTTGTGAGGTTGGGTCTTCAAAGGCAAGTGTTTTCGTACCTGGACAATAATTTTGGGCGAAATCTAGCGAAAGGGATTAGGAAAGTGCCAAATATTTTTCACGAATGCAGCCGCGTTATGTAGTCACCGTACGGAGCGTCCATTCTTTATGGTATTTCCGACCAGCTACTTAGGTCTTTCAAGTGACATGAAGAAGGGCCCGGAGGGACGGTGCTCTGCTGTGTCTTTCTGACTACTCATTCAGGAGTCAGCAAAGAGATACGGCCTCGTTTTGACGTGCATCTGGCGTGGCGACAATACAGGATTTTTTTGTGTTTGTTAAATCTTTATACACAGCCACTAACAATGGGAGTTCTTTTCCTTCTCCGAGTTCTCCACTCGTCCACTTGAGTTTGGGAAGGTGGCCGGGAATTGAGTCCTCCCTAGGAATGACGCACTTCTGCGTTTTGTTGGTCGCTTCTTGAGTTGTCTGAAGCAGTCGTCGCGACGTGCTTCTGACGCGGTGACCAAACAGGGTTTTTCAGGGTTTTTCCTTGTGTGTAAGGAAAAGTAGGTCATCTTCTTATAGCCCTTCCTAAATGCAATCTTTATTTTGCCGTGTGGTCGATGATCTGTCGTACTCTACCATTACAGCCTCTACATGCGAACGATTGTGGAGGATCATTCATAGAGTTTAGCAGTTGGTTTCTTGGCTGCATTCTTGGCGCTGTTCCCTCAGTCCGATGACGGGTTCTTTCTTCTACAGGGGTAACTGTAGTTTCTGCTAGGCTTTGCTCTGGATCCTACTGCTGATGAGTGTATTTCGATCCCTGTCCAGTTCCTTCTCTTACTATTATCAGTGTTTAGAAAGTCGTTTGGAGTCATGCAGATAAAAAAAATCTCATCCAATATTAAAACACATTATTTATTCCTCTTGAGAAAGTTGTTCATCTGAACTATACAATATATATCAAAAAGTATTTAGATACATAATTTCGATGGACTAGTAATGGAAAATCCCAGTCCACTTAGATATTGTTTTATTAAAATTCAATAGCAGAAGATATATAATATTTCATATGAAACTTGTAGTATTATCGATCACAGATGATGTTATAATTTGTTGCCTTTATGAAATAATGCGATCTGTAACACTTATATTAGCCAACTATTCGATATCTCGTAACCAGACACAAACAATACACAGGATCTTTCTCACATACTTATTTAATTTACCAATATATTTTTTAAAATCATTCAAAACATTCATTGTCATTCATAAGTGACAGGAAATTTTATTCTATTTAAATCTTCATAGTGACAAACAAAGAATCATGAGATGGAAATTTCTATGCAAACTTGAAAATCAAGGTTGATACTAATATTATTTTAATCTTTCGAGAAATAATCTCCGATACTTATGTCCATAAGCAACAATTCGAAGGAATACACTGAAAAAATATAACATACATGATCTTAATCACAAACATTTACATTTAACTAATATAACATTTTAAAAAAAGTTCTTAAATTTGCAGGATGCACTAACAACATAAAATCTCGTACTGCTCATATATTGACAGTAAAAATTAAAGAATCAAATGGGCGATATTATTTTTTAAACTAAAACTTCTGAATTGAAAACAAAGGAATGTTGGAATTTATGGTATGGCACGATGCAATAAAGAACTGAAAATAGGGTTATTTTATAGCATTAGATTGTTAAAATCTAAACAAGAATCTTTTAATTAATACATAAGAAATAAACTTAAATTAGGAATGCAAAACTGAACTCGAAAACATTATGGACATCACGGTTAGGGAAACGGGTCGACGTAAAATTCCAGACGCATTCGAAGGAGAATACCGACTGAAATCATTAAAAATTTGTCGCATCTACTGATTTTATTAACGCACCATAGTGAAAAGCATCTTCTGAAACAAGAAATAAAATCTGTATATTAAATTTAAATATGTAACTATAGCGCATTATTAAAAAGTCCCAAAAGCAAATTTCCTACATTAATTGCTTGGAGAGGGAGACTTGGGAGAGGAGTTAAAGTTTATTAGAAGCCATTATCGGTTTTGAAAGGTTTATATAAAAAAACTGACAATCTGTTATCAAACGGAATTTTTCAGATTAGATTCCTTACAAAGAACAAATTCCTTAAACATATATGGTTATAACTTTTCAACTTGCATAAAAAAATCCAAGTACCAGGAATCTTAAAACAACAAAATGATTTGTGACTAGTGGGTTTTAAGTGGACTTTTTTTACTAGTGGGTGCTGCTACTTCGTAGTGATGATTCGGAAAAAAAGCAAGGGTTTTAAAAATTTAGACTCAATGTAAAAATACAAAAAGTATTTTCACAAAGAATATTATATATACAGGGTGGGTTTTTTAAGACCCAATCCTTTACAGCCACGCACTTTAAAGACACATCATGCACACAAAATGTAAAATAGAGAATTTTCAACTGATGGGCAGGTAAAACTAAATCAAGATGCGCATGTGTCATACGTCATTCTTTTTGGCTCTAGTTCTCTGTGTAAAATAGAGCATTGAAGTTATTGTTAGCAGTTCCCGTTTTTAACGTAGTACTCTGTGGCTTTCTTGTTGAGGATTGTTTTGCTACTCACTACTACCGAAATGTGCAAAAAAGTTTTCTGATGCATTTCCAGGTGTACAGGTGCTAACAAAGAGCACTATTAAACGAAATGTCGACCGTTTGCATAATTTTCATATGCACGGCGACGCATGCAACCCACCGTGTCAACGAAGAAAACGATAATTAATATAAAAAAATGATTGATGTGACTGTAATGTCCTGGGGAACATTTTCAAAACCTATTGTGACTATTCAATTTATATTAAAAAATATTTATCATAAATTGTGATGATTATTTCACAGAGTAACCGGTGAGACGAAAAGAATGGTCAGTGGGTGAACTGTATTGACATTGACACACTTAGAACCTTTTTTTTTGTTTGTTTCTAACAATTCTGGCGAGAAAACTTTCCAAGAATTCAATGCATAATACTTTGCTTAAGTCTTACAGTAAATCGGCATTTCAGACAACGATTAAAGATTAGTTTAATTAAAATCTGTTTCTATGTTTGATAATGCAATCAAAAAAGTTTTGCAACTAATGTAAGGTTGATAATTCTCCCTTTTATTTTTCAATTTTAGAAATTATTATTTAATCTGTTTTTCAATGTTTTAATACTTTTTTTTCAATTTATATTGCATCTTAAACAACCGAAAATGATAGCAAAATTAACTTTGTAGGATTTTAGCATTATATTTCTACAGTCAAAGATTTTAAACCTAAGTCTTTCTAAGTTATACGTCGTTTTAGAACGGCCCACTGAAATACATATAATCGGAGCTTTACTCTATACAGATAGATATATATAGGATATACACACACATCTATCTATCTATCTATATATATATATACAGGATTAGTACGCATCAAGGATATCAGAAAATTTTAAGTGTTTTAGTACCAGAAATTTCGTAAAGTACGGGTCGCTATATCTGAAGATAGAATTTTTTTTCATTTAATTAAGGCAACGTTTACTTTACAAAATTCTAGTAAAAGGTGCTTGAAAGTCCTTGAAGCGTACGAACCCTGTAATATATATTAGTTTTAAAATAAATAAACTTTAAAATATCCAAAAACTTTTCTTTAAAACAATCACGTTTGTCAAATAATTGGAATTATAAAGATAAATTTAATGTTTAAACAAATAAGAATATGTCTGATATAGCTCCATTTGAATTGGTAATTGATAGCTTAATTTCTAAAATTTTTAAAGGGCACATCAGTACAAAAAAAAAAAAAAAAAAAAAAAAAAAAAAAAAAAAAAAAACTCCTTACTTTAAGAAAAACGCATTTTGGAGAAAAAGTTTTGGAACATTATGTTTCAGAACTATAACCTGTTTTTATTTTAAATCGTCGCTGTCCAAGATGATTTCGGAAACAAAAAAAAAAAATAATAATGTGTAATCCATTAGAATGTTATTTTACACCGTTATTTACTCTTTATTTCCTTTTTCTTATATTAATTACATGTTTAAATTTCGAAAAGCGTTATTATAATGTTTAAATTCTTTCACAAATATGACGCTCATGACGCAAGGCAAAAATTTAATAACAATATATTTTAAGGCATTTGATTAATATATTTTAAAAAGAAATCTGGTATCCAATATAAAATGCATGAACATTCAGCTTAATTTAGTTATCACAACCATTACTTCAAAGATAACACGTAAATTATTCCGATTTCCCTTCTGATTGAATAGATCATTTATCATTTATTGAAACTGACGTTTCAAAAGTAATTAATTGAATAACTGACACAGTAGAGAGTTCAGTTTATGTACTATTCAATTTGCATTTATATTTGTAAATGGTATAGATCCTAGTTTATACAGGTAAGAAATTTTTAATAACGTTGTCATCGATCTACAAGTTTGTTTGAAAATTCCAGTCTTTTGAAGCTTTAATTATTACTATGAATATTTAAATTTACTGCTACTATTTATGCACTGTAATAAATTTTAAAATTGCTTTATTAAATTTCTGGTACAGTGGAATAATTATGAGAAAGAACAAATCTGCTTTTACCGTGTGCATAGTATGATTGCAACTTTGCTTTTAAGTGTCACAGGTCGTACTAATATACAAAACAAAATTTAAAAGCAGCACCAGTGGAGGCGAACTTAAAAGTGCCTGTGCTATCGTGGTTTGAGAGGGTTTGATTCCTGAATCTAATATATTGTAGTATTCTAGAATCTGAATCTATATTTAGAACCTATGCAGTATCGAAATATTTCTATTCCCACAGATTGTATAGACATTAAAATTCTTTGAACTGTGCATTATACCCTTTACCACAGTCAAATTTCTGTACCCTTTATTATCTGTCATATGTGTCAGTTGTAAAAAGAATTGTGTGTTGTATGGCATTAATAAAAATCTATAATGACAACATCCTTGGTACTTATAGGTCACAAAGAACTACCCAACCTAAACTCAAAATTTTCAAATCATTATAATGATCTTAAGTTTTAATTAAAATTTTTAGTCATTTGGAGCTTTAATTATTAGACCGAGAGGCGAGTTATGCACAGGCAATCACTTCATCGATTTAATGGCTAAAATTCCAGAATTAGTTAAAAATCGATTCGCATATTAAAACACAATCGGTCTGCCAAGTCATTACTTAGGGAAAACACCTGAAAACCCGATTTTAGCGGTACACTCGTAGGTTTTTATCCTGCACCCAGTCCTCTATATTTTCTTACTTTTGGGTGTAAGGAAGCACAATGGAAAACGAACGAGTCAACCGCTAAAATGGGGTTTTTGGGTGTTTTTCCACCAAGATATGACTTGGCAGTTCGATTGCGTTTTAATATGCGAATCGAGTTTTAAGTAATTCTGAAATTCCAGCCGTGAACTCGTTGATGTGATTGTCCGTGCTGACGCCTCCCGGTCTATATTACTATAAAGCATTGAGTGGCTTGAGATTTTTGCTATTTATAGTGGATCGCAATGACTCTCAGCTTCTCCAAAGTTCTATTGGTTGTATTATATTTTCGTAACCCTTCTTGATAGATCAAGAAACGCCTTTTTTTTTTGGATTTTCACAGTATAAATAAATTTTATACTACCAACTATATTAATATTGAAATATAAATATATTTTTTATTAGTAACATTCATTTTAGAAAATAAATGCATCAATAAAAATACATATGAAAATGTTACATCGGAAACGGCGGCTGTGCTTTCACCCATTAGTATTGAGAATTTTGAAAAAAAAAAAAAATTCTGAAGTGACCCCATTCGACTTTCTTAACACTTTTCAGAATACTTTGCATTCTGATAACAGCTAATTGAAAAGTAACGGGGAAAATATGCAACGCAATTAGGGATTACAATCCGAGATCTTGCTTTATTTTTAATCCCGAAAATCCCGGGATTTTTTCTGCCTTGTCTTCGGGCTTGTCTTTTCTTTTAATGGAACAATATTCAGCGGAAATTAAAAAAAGATATTTATAGACTTTTGTTTAAAAAAAAAAAATTATTTTTATGAAATTTGTATATCATTGAAAAAGAATATACACTGCTCAAAATAATTAAAGGATATTGTAAGTCTTATATAATAAAACGGCATAAGC
This sequence comes from Maratus speciosus, assembly GCA_963932465.1. Classification (NCBI taxonomy): domain Eukaryota; kingdom Metazoa; phylum Arthropoda; class Arachnida; order Araneae; family Salticidae; genus Maratus; species Maratus speciosus. Next base: position 172,564,618 of record OZ010788.1, read on the forward strand.
AAATTTTTTTCAGAAAATGGAAAAAAAAGGTCACAAATACAAATTTTTCTCATTTTCAAAATTCAGAATAGCAAATTTTGAGTCTGACCTCAAAAATGACGCTTTAGCGGCAGCGAATGAAACTTTGCTTTCAACTTACTGAAACACAAAGTGGAAAACAATAATCGTTTTTCAGTAAGTGTGTTTCTTCGATGAGTGGGATGTCTCAACGAAGTCATTTAACGAATCAGAAGTTTGGAGTGTTCTTGATCTGCTAGAGGGAGGCCAAATACAAGCCAAAAGTAGTAGAAGCCACTGAGTTTCACAAAGTGTGATTTTTAGGATCTGGAACCGTCTTCTGGAGAGTGGAAATGCAGGCCAAAGACCAGGACAAAGTCGTAGACATGCAACAACTCCCAATGAAGATCTATATTTAACGCTAACGGCTTGAAGACACCGATTTATGAACATTATTCTTCTTCAACAACACCTTCGCACGGCTACTGACACCACCTGTTTCGACTCAAACTGTCCGAAACCAGTTCCACAATGTGGGTTTGTATGCTAGCAGACCAATGGTACATTAAGAGCAAGGCATCGTGGCGCCTGGAGGGAGTGGGCAACAGAGCATGTGTACTGGAGGAGAAATGAATGCCGAATTATTCTTTTCTCTGACGAGTCCAATTTTTCTGTTCATCCTGATAATAGCCATATATTACAGTGTATTACTTTAGAATGGTAAATAAATATTTTGTTCACTAACAAGGTAAAGGCTTTTGAAGGCGAACTTTCCAAACATTCTAGAAAAAAAGACTCATATTCATATTGATATCACATGTGTAAAATATTAATTTCTAAAGATCATTACCAAAGCATTAAAAATGTATAAAAGAATAGGATGGTCATCGCCAAATGTAACCCTGTTGACGGAGAGAAAAAAGAATGACGCAACACTACTGCACACGATTTCAATAAGAATTCAAGATAAAAGACTTAACCCTTTAAGACCTGACCTGCACAAATGTGTAGGTGATCCCAAAGAAAAAGAAAAAAACAATTTCCTCTTTTTGTGTGACTTAAAACCGAGCCTGCACCCAAGCAATTGTATGGAACACCCCGTGACGTAACCTGACATCGTATTTTTTTAAAAAAATTTTATCAATCAAATATAATTCTATTAATTAGTGTTAACCACCAATACATTGAATTACCGCCAAAAAACTTCAGGTCTTAAAGCGCTAAAACATTACAGACATTTCTGGCAGATATATTGTTAGTTTATAGGAATAAGTGGATTAATTTAAATCTTTATATGCTTTTGAAATAAGTAATTTTATATTGTGGATCTAATTAAATTTGAGTTAGATAAGATATCAAACACGTTTACGCTTTCAGCTTACTCGCTGTTTAAACATTAATGAATGCTGTGACTTATAGTTTTCAACATCAAACGAGGGTATTAGTTTTAACAATTTTTTCTTCTTTAAATCAGAAAGTACTTTGTGGTTGCGTAATCTTTCTTTTTTTAAGTAAAAAAGTCAAGTGTTAATCATATGATAGTTTGGATGATTTATCAAGATTTATCTCAAAGTTGAAAAGGTCATGGAATTATCCGAAGTCGCAGAAGCAGAAATACACATAAAGGTATAGACATGTTAAGATGCACACAGTATGGGATAGGCAATTAACGATAAAGTACACGAAAGGCTGGATTAAGATCATCAAATGATTAACCGATTTTGAGTTAAAATGTGACGCTGAAAGTGAATATTCGTGGGAGAAGAGATTGAAATTTCTTATGAGTATTGATCTTTAGAAATTAATTTTTTACGCATGTGATATCTTAATATAAAAACAAATCTATGTATTTTTCTTTTTTTTAAGTTTTGAAAATTCATATTCAAAGACATTCCTTGTTAGCGAAAAATACATTCATTCAACAATACTTTAAAGTAGCATTCAGAGCTTTAAATTTAATGAAAGTGTATTAATATAAGGTTACATTTTTAAACAGAAATAACGTATCTATCTAATGCAAATTTTTCATTTTAAAAAATGACAATATTTAAACCTACTTCATTTTATCATTGAGCTATCAAAGAATTTGAAATTGAAGCAAGATTCATAATATTTCTAAAATAACATTCATTTACGATGATTTATACAGTCAAAATCATCACAAACTACCTGCAAAATCAAAATTACACATTGTTGCAAGCGGCAGTCAAAGTGTCATGAAAATATCAATTAAATACAACTTAAAACAGAAAAAAATGAATGTATAACATTCATTTTTATAATAATTTTTAATATGATCGCGTCATATCGTGACATTAAAAGAGTTCAAGTCATAATTACTGGAGCTATTTGAATAAACCTAATTAAAAAATGTTTTAAGAAAATTAACAAAAGATAATAAAAGGATCTTCCTTAATATTACAGGAATCCATTAAAAAAAAGTGTGCAATTAAGCTCTATTAAAACTTTTGAGATTAAATTTGTAAAAGATTTTATGAAGTACATTTTGTTTTAATTGTACATTTAAGCAAGAATATAAGGATTAATTGAACATTTTCCTTAATTTTAAATGATGGCTGAATCTAATTAAGGGGCAACCGCAAATGTTTTAATTGACGAAAACTGATTGAAGTTTAAGTGTGGATTAAGAAGCATGTAATTAATTTATTTAGATTATTATTTTTTGCAGTTATTTATTTATATCTTATAGGAATAAAAAAAAAATATTTATTTAATTGTATTAAAGCAATAACAAACGTTTAAATATTGTATAACACAATTTATCTTACAAAACTAGTTTTACTATGGTTTTTTAAGTCCAAGTCATGTGTTTTTAAGTCGTCTTTTTTTTCTGTTGTTGTTGTTGTATATTGCTAATGACGTTGTTCCTCGATTATACATAAACGAAAAAAATAATAAAAAATATATAAAATATAATAAAAAAATAATAGATATTAATAATATTTTTTGCTATAATTGAAAAAAAAAATCATTTTGTTTTGCCGGCTTGATTTGCAGAAAATTTAATGTTCTTTAAAAAAAAAAGACACATGTAAATATGCTGAATTGTTTAAAAGTTATCGTGGCAGAACTTCTGAAAAACAATGTTTCGGGACAATTGAATAAAGTTAACACTTCGCAGGTATCATTGGTTTGTTTACCACTCGTATGACCATAATTTAAAAAATGTTACCTTAGGATAAACCATACAGTATCTTAAAGCCACAATCAATATAAAAATAATAATCACAAAAACAGAATTTATGGTCGTTTCAAAAGTTTCTGGTCCGGATAAGTAAAAAGTTTATTTCATATTTTTAGCTCGATATTTTCGTTACAGAGAAAAAAAAAAACCATTTTAGTTTATTGGAACAAAGAGCATTTAGAAGTTTATATATATATTATAACCTGCCGGACTATTATTAAATCCTAGTCAGGCTTTTATTAGGTTGCATAAAATTCGTCCACATTATTGAAACATTGCTGCTGGATGCACCAAAACTGTAGAATATTGGTAGTGTCGACTGACTGAGTACTTTGCTATTGACAAATTTAATCAGCTATATTGATTTGTTGGTAGTAGTGAGATTGGCAAAGTCCAAATCGGAACACCAAGGATTCATTAAGCAATCGAATTCAATTCCGATGGTCAGGTCATATGAGTAGTAAGGCAAAGATTAAGAAATCCGGTGGTTTCGCCATTAAAACAGAGGCCAATATCACTTTAAAATGTTTATTCAGCACACATAAAAAAGTGAACAACTACTACATTACGAGATCTTTCGTAGAGCCTTCAGGCTAGAGCACGTACTGCATGCCACAATGATCTTAAATCAACAAATTTAGACGTTTTACTTGACGATAAGACACCTGGTAACAGAGTTTAAAACAATCGAACAACACAGAAGTCTCCATTCTGTCCTCATGCACGGCGGATTTGTTAGCACTTGCATAGGAAGACAAATTGGAATGTAAACTTCATGACAAACCAATCAGATTCAGGAACGAGCCACAGAATGAAATGCGCTTGGTCACTCAATCAGTGGGGAGCGAGAGGGGAGTGTATATAGGGAATGAGTTCCGTATCTGCTCACGGAGGGATTTCGATGAAAAACCTCCGACGCCGGGAATGCGCGGGGAGTTGTTTCGTGGAATAAAATACGAAATAGTAAAATGGCTTTTAAAAACATTCAAAAAGTAAAAGTATTTTCTCTCCGAATATTATAGTGCTAGTAGCTGATAAAAATTAATGAAGGGATTAAAAGTTTTAGATTAAGATTTCGAATTATTAAGATGCGCGTTTTGAGTTTAAAGGAATTTAACTAGAAATAAATAAGAGAGATTATTAAGAAATGGGGAAATAACGAATATGCTGGAAATTTAGAATAATTTTAATAAATATTGCAAGTAAAATATTTATGTAAGATATATGTATTTATATTTACATGCATGGGCAATTCTACAAAAAATAACCTATTGGTGTTTGGGCATGGGGAAGAAATTTCTGAAAGTATACTTGAAACCCATGTTTTTAGTGGATGATGCAATATCTCTACTTTCGAAAATCAGCTCTTGTAAGATATTTTAAGTATGTATAAGAAGGGTATTAGGAGTTTTTTACAGGTTAGTCACTACAATTTGTATAGACCGTCACGTGCATTATCACGTTGAAAAATTTAATGTAACATGTAATGTTAGGTTTATTTAGGTTCCCAGCCGCCAAGGACAAACATCATTTTGTCAAAACAAAGAGTCGCGGTTTTGTTTAATTTCTTGCTCTATGAAAATAAGTTTTTTGAAGAATTTTTCCTAAAATTCTTTCAGATTCCTTTTGATTTTCTCCATCAGTAAAGAACAGCTATGATTACAGCCAGATTTCTTTTTTATTTCAAAAAATCAGAATTCACCCTTGGAACACAACATATTTTGACACCTTAAATTATGGATTCTTGATTTTACTGGCCAAGAATCTGTATAAAAAGTATGTGACGGTTATGAGCTTCCTGTGGTGGTTTTTATATTTTATGTTGCCGTCGTTACATTCCCTATGACGGTCTTTACTTGTCAAATGTTTCGACCAAAAATTGGTACTTACCCTAGTTTCGTAAAATGGTATTTATCAATTAGCGATCTCAACATAGTTTAATAAAGTTCAGTAATTTAAGATATTAACCAAAACTGTCTTATTATAAATCCCAAATTAGTTGTAAACCAGTCTTATACTGTAATTGAGTCCTGGAAGTTATGCTATTAAACAAAAAAGTAAGACACTACTGCAGAATATTAGGAAAGGTAACTAAAAGAAAAAATGTAAGCAGTTGAAAAGTACACTGCTCAAAACAAGTAGGGGAGCACATGGTTTTAACAAAATTACGCAATATTTACACCGATAATTAGCATAAAATAAAACATCCATAATTTAAAGGGTATTAGAAAACAGATAAAAAAAACTTCATATACAAATTAAAGTTTATGAAGTCAAAAACTAGAAAAAGGAAATAAATGCAGAAATAGGGATTTTGCAAAAAAGTCTGTTTCACTGTCTCGGTTGTAAAATTCAATTGCTCAGCTTGTGATTTGAGAAAAGGTGACTTGAAAATGTCACAACAATGTGATTTGACAGAATCCATGGCTAGCGTGTTATAGAGACAGTTGAATATGGGGAAACACAAAGAAGTGTAGCGGACGCTGTTGGGATCGCAAGAAGTGTCAATGCAAAGCTGTGGAATCGATTCCAAGACACTTGGAATGGTAGACATCGACAAGGGTAAGGTCGACCATGTGTTACCACAGAAATTAATGACCGATATATCCTGTTAACAGCTCGTCGAGGCGGAAAGGGCAGTGCTACTCTACTGCAAATACAGTTGTTCTTGGCCATAGGACGAAGGGTGTCCAGCCAGTCAGTCCGAAATAGGCTTCATCAGGGAGGTCTCTATGCACGTAAGCCAGTGGTCTGTGATCCGTTGACCTCAACCGATCCTGATCCGTTGAACTGTGCGGCCCAAAGAAGGTGGGCAACTGAACATCGAGTTTGGAGGCGCTGTTGGAGTCGCAAGAAGTGTCCATGAAAGGCTGTGAAATCGATTCCAAGACACATGGAATGGTAATCATCGACAAGTGCAAGGTCGAAAATGTGCTAACACAGAAACTGATGACCGATATATCCTGTTAACAGCTCGTCGAGACGAAATGGGCAATGCTACTCAGCTGCAAATACAGTTGTTCTTGGCCACAGGATGAAGGGTGTCCAGTAAAACTGCCCGAAATAGGCTTCATCAGGGTGGTCTCTATGCATGTAAGCAAAATCTGTATTCCGTTGACCTCAAGCCACTGTGCGGTCCAAAGAAGGTGGGGGGGGGGCATCGAGTCTGGAGGCAACGTGGTTGTACTCAAATTCTGTTTACAGACGAGTCCGGATTCAGTGTGGATGTAACATCTGATGTGTTTTGGCATGGAGAGAAAGAAACACTCAAAATAATCCTACATTCGTTCGTGATAGATCACATTGCAGACGAGGTGGGTTAATGCTATTGGCTGGAATCAGCATACGTGGACGTACGGGCCTGCATATCATTCGGAATGGCACTTTGACGGTCCAAAGTTATACAGACGAGATACTGAGACCTCATTTCGTATTTAATGTTGCAGTAATTAGTGATATCTTTTGTTCCATGCATGATAATGCCAGACTTCATACAGTCCGTCTTGTGGAAAACATGCTTGAAGCTAAAACAATACAGCGTATGGAAGGACCAGCACGCTCTCCTGACCTAAATCCGATCGAGCACGTATGGGACATACTTAGACGACGCATTCCTGCGAGACCGAGGTCTCCTTTTACTGTCCGAGACTTGGAGATTGCAATTCTTGAGCAGTGGAACAGTATTCCTCAAAGTCTTATCGATAACCCCATCGCATCCATTGAAAACAAGTGTGGAGCAGTCTTAGCTGTTCTAGAAGACCACACGCCATATTAAAAACCTTGTATTATTTCTAAACAATACTTTTTTTTAATCATTTACATGAAACCAGATTGTTGCCCTAAACCATATTTTCATGTTCTTTTCATCTTTGAAAGAATAAAAGCTCCTTTACAATTTTTTGCGTCTTTTTTTCTGTATTGCACATTGATACACGTGTACTATCCATTTTATGCCCATACATGATTGTCTTGCACTGTTCTCTTCACTTTTTTGCTTGCTCCCCTAATTTTTTTGAGCAGTGTAGTTTCTTTCATTTTAACAAATAAGCGTGATAAATCACAGTGTATGTAGCTAGATTAATGCCACGCTTTCAGAAGGTACATTTTTCAGGTACACATGAGCTTACCACTAATGTGCGTTTATGACTAACGAAACGCTTTCAGTAATAAAAATGTTTAAATAGACATGACCTTAAGATTCTTAAATGCATTATCTACCAGCCTATTGCATTGACAAGGGGAGATATTTGACTTAAAATTTTGAGATATCTAGACTAGAAAAAGAAAAATAGCTTGGTACAAAGAAGAGTCGAGGGAAAATAAAAGTAGTTTTCATAGTCCATTAAAATTATTTATTGCAGTAAAATTACTTTTTTGGATGTTATTAGCAGTTTCATTGGAAGATATCTTTTTACAAGACTGAACATTGCCAGGTAATTTATCACTCTCATATGCAAGAACATATCTCCTTCTGTGGAGGAATCGTTGTGTGATGGGCTCTGCATACTTGCAGGCCACGTATCAGCAGGCCCATTTTCAACACCTTGTCCATGACCCACACCTTCAAGTGCAGGTGTCCCCAGGGTTTGCTGATGGTTCGCCGGCTCTTTGAGGTGGATATTGCCACGAGTTTCATCACTGTTGATTTCGACGACTGTTTGGTGATTCCGGTGTTTTTCACTGATGCTGGTTTAATCCGATTTTCTTCGTTCCATAATTTTGTCCTGGGCTAGTTCCATATTTCTTTTAGAGCTTCTATCTTCATTTTTTTCTGTTTTGCAATAAAAGGGTCTTCCAAATGCTTGTGCAGACCCATAGTGGCGATAAGTCTGCTAAGGGAAATTTCAAAAATGAGCACCTGAAATACATTTTTTTGTCAAATTAATCATAAAATACTGAACGTATTTTATAATTTGTAAACTGTACATCACCATTGTATGAGTTTCAGGAATGTTCCTGAGAAAATATACAAATTTTTTGACACATTTACATAAACAATATTTTTGAACCACACACACACAGTCTACAGCTCTATTACTAAATACTTCTATTTCGAGATATGTGCTTTAGTTTCAACTTCAAAATTTTTCATCCGGAACTGAAAAAAGAAGTATATTATCAAAATACGTATTTTGCTCAGAAAAGTATGGTTTTATCTTAGAAAAACTTCACAACCTCATATCTGTAGAACAAAGTGAAGACCGTCACCAAAAAGTAAAGGCTACCACTACTACAGTATGTAAACCACTGTATACATTTAAAACGGAATATTTTTCTATATATATAAAGGGGAATTATCTACGTCATTTTCGACTAAAATTTGTTAAGAAATATTGAGAAATTGCACATATATCGCATTGGAAAGCTAGCACAAAACGCCGAGTTTGCGCGACGGTCGTTTTATTTTAATGCTATTTTAGCAAATTTTCATCAAAATAGACGAAGAAAGCCTAAATATACTTGTTTAATACGCACAAAAGTGGGTACTACATGGAATATGTTAATGAGAAGAACTTGCAGGTTTCATTATTTGCACTATACACTGCAAAAAAAAAAAAAAAAAAAGACAGATGTTTCTTAAACTACGAAAATTTACAATAATCACGAACGAAAATATTCGATACCCGTTTCCAAATCACCCAATATTACGAAAAGCACTCCTTTATCTTTAGAAGCCTCAGAAAACAATTTATATTCGAAATTTAAAGAAGAATTTATAAAAATAAATTTTTATTAGTTGCCCGTTATTTTCGGAAACATTTTCAAGTAGCTTTTACAATGCATTGAGCAATTCTCTCTACCCGGAAAATCAGTTTTTTGGATACTATCAGACCTCAGCTAAACATTTTCAGCTGCATAACTACAATTATGTATGTAATTATAACAAAATAATTTAAATTTTAATGCTAATTCTGTTAATTCTATATGTTTTTCTGTTAAATATGTTTGCTGAACATGAAAATATTTACTTGAGACCTCATAGCATCCGAGAAACCAGTTTTGTGGGTAGAGAAAACTGATTAATGCACTGTAAAAGCTACACAAGAACGTTTTCTAAAACTACGGGCAGCTAACAAAAATTTATTTTATAAATTCCTCTTTAAATTTCAAAGATGAATTCTTTGTGAGGTTTCTGAAGATAAAGGAACGCTTTTCGGAATCTTGGGTGACTTGGAAGAGGTTATTGTGTATTTTCGTTTTGATTATATAACATTTTCGTAAACTAAGAAACATCTGTCCTTTGTTACAGTGTAGAGGCTAGTACATGAAATCGGCCACTTTTTGTGAAATCGCCCACATTTTAATTATTTAGTAATATTTTATCTTAAAACATCTTTCAAACAGAAAATAAATCTGCAAAATAAAATAATTCATGTGCAAGCCAATTCGTGGAATTTCTGGTTTCAAAAATAGAAATATAGTTTATTTAAGTTACAGTTTAAAATTTTACATATAGTAACTTTTATTGAAATCCTCATGATATTTTCGCAAAATATTTTTTTGCCATTTTAGTCCACATTAGTGAATATGTTAGTTATGATAAATGCTACTGCATCTGTTAACGATTTAAAATATCGAAACATTTTTTTATGGTTTTATCTATTAATATTCCAGTGAATGTTGAATAGTGCTGAAAAAACACCCTTCTTATAAAGAGTTCTACATTTGCAAAAAAGGCATAATGCCTACAGAAGCTGAGCATAACTATTTAAAAAGTTGGATTATGTCAGATATCGTAATTACGCTATAAAAAGTAATTGCATCAAAACTTTTTTATCTTTATTTTTAAAAATATGTCACTTTGTAGAACGAAAAAAATGTCTATCATGGAAATTAGAAAGAACTTTCATTATAAAAAGGAGCTGAAGAAGAATTACTAAGAGTCTTTCAACTAAAGATATTAAAAATCTGCTACATAGGCATATAATTTATTAATCCATCAGTGTGATAATATGTGTTTTTTAAAAATTAAGCAAATAAAAAGTATATATTAATTAATTATTAAATATTAAATATTAAGTAATTAATAAAAGTATATATTATTAATTTTAACTCCTTTGGCGCGTATATAAATTTTCGTGTAAGACAGATTTCTTATGTTTTCTATAGCTATAGTTAGACACTTCGAATTATATTTATATAATTCCAGTAAAATGCAATTTTATCTTATACTTTGGTTTTCCATCCAAAGAAATCAGTGCTAAGGTACAAAGTACTATTCTTAAAAATGCTTTAAAAAATATCAAACATTCGGTCGTAACGAATCAAATAAATCCTCTTTTTCATTCTGAAGAATAGTAGAATCTATTCTAAAGAACAGACATTAACATATAAATTGCTTCTTTGATACCGAAATATCTGAATTCTAGATAGAATGGGGTTACTTTGTAAGCGAATAAATTTGTTAGAAGATTCCCAAATACCTATTACAATACTCTTAGAAATGTACACAATAAAGAAAGTAGGATTTCTTTTCAGTCTGTAAGTTTCAATATTCTTTAAATGGGAATTTATTGATTTGAAAACCTGTTATACGACAGAATTTTTATTAAATTTGTATGAATTTAATGAAAATGAGTTCATAGGAAACAATACATATATAAATTCATGAATACATTTTTTAAAAATTTTTATTTACCTTTATGGATCACATCTTTAATGTTTTATCATCTTTAGTCAGTTTTTTGTTATAGATAACAATTAACTCTTTGTAGATCAACAACTGTAATTTGAAACATTTTTACTCAGATGTTAAAATACACAACCTGGAGCATATAAAAAATAATAATAACAATTTTCAACACAAAAAAATATATATATTGACTAAAAGATACTATTTTCACGTCAGCAATAAATAGAAAATTATACACTTCTCATAAATACTGTCACTTTTCGAATACAAAATCGTAAAATATACGAACCGATCTCAGGGCTCGCACCGTTCCTAAAATTTTCGCACTTTGCTACCAGTATTTTAAATTAGAATTCTTCGTGGTAGATACTTTTAACATCTATAACAGAATTATAGAATAAAGATTATCGTTTGAATTTAGTGGTAGCAAAGCGCGAAAATTTTAGGAACGGTGCGAGCCCTGCGATCTTTCTAAAAAATCTAATTTTGGACGTCTCCAGACTTTTTAATTTTGCGAAATTTATGAAGTTTATTTTAGCAATAATAATGCAAAACGGCTCAAATGTTAAATAAACTTTGGCATGATATATTTACACGGTATCGCCGTCTGTTTAAAATTCTAGGAACAATTTATATTAACAGCTGTGTTAGGAGATAGCAGAAATAAATAAAATCACTTTAAAAGCCTACAGCATAAGTAGCATTGATGTTTGTGTATGTTGCAGATATGCAACGCGGTGATCCAAATGTTTAAGCATTTGGATAGACTTTTCAGAGATTTGATTATTTTTTTTACGGAGAAGATGTTTCTTGTTTGTCTTCTTATTTTGAATAAAAGCGTTCTTAGAAACTGTAAGATATTGTTGTTATAGAAAATTCGTCTAATATAAATGTAAATGCATTGTTTAGTTAAATCATAAGTTTTAAATATAAACTTATTCACAATCAACTAATAAAGCATTTTATTGAAATGTGTACGTCATAATGATTTTTTTTTCATTAAAAAAAATATACATTCATGTTTGTGAAAATTGCAACACCATGAAAGACGCGATTGAGCTGGAATTATCAGAGAATGCAATGTATAGTGTGTTATACAAATGATTGCAGTTTCAGAGTCACCACATATACGTGGGCTGAGGAGTGCCTTCTGAACTGCTGTTGAAACCGGCTTTAGCGGGATGTTGAAATTTGTCTAGGTTTATCTGCTAGTGGTAAATGTTAGGTGAGACGTAACTATGCCTCTTCAGCGAAGGAGGGCGCCATTTCAACAACTAACGGAGTTTGAACGGGTGAGAATCATCGGCTTTCGTGCAGAAAGGTTTTCCAATCGTGCAATAGCAGCTCGTGTGCAGCATAACAGCAACAGAGTGATCCGGGTTTGGAAGCGCCGACGGGGATAGGAAAACTTGGAAATATCAGAGTGTACCCCGAACGGTGGCGTCAACGTGCAATGATAGACACGTTGTTCCCATGGCACTGATCAACCATACAGCTTCATCTAGACCATTGGCTGTACATTGGTTAATTGCTACAGGTGTAGCACTGTCTACTATGTCAATTCGTTGACGTTTGCTGCACCGTGGACTCTGTGCAAGAACTCTTTTATAGAGGACCCCCCTTGCGCAAAACCATCGATGCCTTATACTGAAATGTGCTCATGAACATAGAGACTCGCATTCAGAATGGCAACAAGCCATATATTCTGACGAACCCGCTTTAATTTGTGGTACCATGGTGGCCGCATTCGTGTTAGACGCTATGCCGATGAATGCTACCTTCCGGAGTGCATTATCGAACGTCCAGAGTTATGGTCTGCGGTGCTATTGCACATGATCGCAGCTGCTACAAATTGTGGTAATCTCAACAGCAACAGGTACGTCAGTGAACTGCTGGATCCCAAAGTCAATAATTTCCTTCAAGGCATTCCTGGAGCTATCTTTCAACATGATAATGCCCGCCCAAATGTTGAAAGGAATATTTAAGACTTCTTGTCGGAAGAACAGTCGGCTTCTTCTGTGGCCTGTGTATTCGCAGGATGTGTCATCCATTGAACATATGTGGGATTTCGTTGATCATCGTCTGGCTCATGATCCTCGTCCTACGGCTTCTACAAATGAACTTTGGGTACGCATAAAAAGAGTATGGAATGCTCTTCCCAAGGCAGACATTCAAAATATGTTTGACTTTATGCAACGTCGTATAGCAGCACTTATTACAGCGCGTCGCTGCTACACCAAATACTGATTTCGGACACGTAATATTGTTTTTTTTTTTTTTTTTGCTTTGAAAAAGTAATCGTTTGTTTGTACTAATACCAGTCGATTGTGTATTGAATTTTATTTAATTCTGATGCTTCTTTCATGGTGTTGCAATATTCACAAACATGAGTGTAGTTTGCATTTAAATCTATAAAACACAAAGTCATCCCAATCGTGGGAAGTGAATAGTTATCCTGATTGTGGAGAGAGACAAATGAAAATTGGAAAACTATTTTCCACTTAAAATATTAAAAGTCTACCACATCTGGATATTTCATTAACACACTTGGAAGACAATATATAATATGTATGTTTTTTAAATAAAAATATTTTAAAGTATTATGAATTCCAATTGATTTTGCGCATATCTAAAATTTGCCTGTAGAGCAGTTTTTTCTAAATGTATAATTTTATGCAGTTTAGTTTCATTCACAAATTTAAAATCTTAGATCCGTTTTATGTCTTTTCAACATAGAGTTTTTGCCCACAAAAATTCATATCAAGTTCAAAGTACCATATAAAGTTTTAACTTTGCAAAGGCAGGTGGATATTTGTTATTCTACGCAATTTTATTAAAGACTTCAAGTATTTGTGAACAAAATTTTATTTTATACCTTTGGTCAAAAAAATCTATAAAATTGCATCTTTTAAATTTTTAAATAAAACGTTTCGAACATTCTGATGTGAATATGACATTACAATATATATATATATATATATACCGTATATTTTGGCGTATAACGCGTTCCTGGGCTTTCAAACTTAATTTTTCTATTTAGTATATTCATTGTACAACATGCAAGTCCATCTTTGCAAAGAAGTATTCACGAGATACTCAGAGAAAAATAAAATAAAGATTATTGTAAAATAGAATATCCTATCGCTCATCTAACTTATAGAGATTTGTACATATATATATGGATATATATATATAATTATATCGTAATTCATTATCATAATTGATATACTTTTGATAGAGCTATATATATATATCTAGACACACGGCAGTGTGTCATCCAAGTTCGCCTGACATAGCCGTGTGTCATATTACCCTAACCATTTCGAGCTGTTTTCGTCAAATTTCAATGCTCTACTACTGAAAATCTATGAGACCTACGTACTTATTATACGAAATGTGTAGTAAGGCCATCCTAATTACCTAGAATCCAAAATTTTATAAGTAACGCTTAATTAGTTTCCGAGATAATGACATTTGAAAATGTCTGAAAATCGATACTTTTATCACTGACTGACTCACTCACTCATCAAAAAGATCTCATATATCTACTGCAGGTACAGACTTCAAATTTGGTGCGAAGTTCGTTTATCACTATAAAACTAAGGAATAAAATAAAAAATTGTAAAAATCGATGAATTACCCATCTGGGGGTGTCCATTTTTACTTTAACATTATGTCTATTAGGCGAAATTTTAATTTGCCGTAGGAGGGACGCTGTTCTGTCGCCAAATACCGCCAAATTTCTCGCCAACATGGCGATATATCGCCAAATTTGGCTATCAAAATTAGTCGCCAAAAGTGACGCCACCTTGGCGATATCTCTAATATTTCGCCAAATTCCATAGACTTCCATTGTAAACCTATCTACTTTATGGGGGTTTATCTGGTTTTACTTGCTTACAGAAAATCAACAAATTGAGATATTTTAATAATTTTGTAATATTAGCTTAAGGGATTATATTGTTTTTTCAGAAACAATAAAAATTTCGAATCAATACATTTCGTTTCAAAACATGCATTCAACACAGCAGTATTAAAATATAGATTTCTGCCGGAAATTGACATCCAAACTTTGTTGTAGGAAATTTAAATTAAAATTGAATGCTGCTTGGTGAATCTAGGCACACGTCAGTGTGTCAGCCAAGTTTTTCTGACATGCTCGCCTGTTATATTACACAAACCATTTCGAGCTGTTTTCGCCAACTTTCGACACTCTACTACCCAAAATCTTTTTGACCTACATACTTGTAATACGAAATTCATAGTAAGGCCACCCTAATTAGCTAGAATTTAAAATTTTATAAACAACACATAATTAGTTTCCGAGATAATGACATTTGAAAATGTCTGATAATCGATAATTTTACTGACTGACTGACTCACTCATAAAAAAAATCTCATATATCTACTGCACCTACAAATTTGAAATTTGGTGCGATGTTCCTTTACACTATAAAACTAAGGAATAAAAAAAAACATGTGAAAATAGATTAATTACCTATCTGGTGGTGTCCATTTTTACATTAACATTATGTATATTAGGCGAAATTTTAATTTGCCAAAAGAAGCGCCAAATGCTGAATCCAAGCAAAACATGAAGCAACTGATTGTTCACAAAAATCATGTTTTCAGAAAGCGCATTTAAAGCTTTTATTTCGTAAAATTTATTAGAAATATTCAACCTCCTCAAAAATTTCTCGATTTATGCGTTGTACCTTCCTTAATTTCAATATTGAAAGACATTATTTTTCTTTGGGTTACCTAAACTTACATATCCGTTTTTTAAATAAAAACTTCTTGTTTGAGAACTGAAATAAAAAAAACAGTCATAGAGCTTGTTCAGCGACGCAAATCGGGTCGACCGGACGCAGGGAGATATACCTCATGGAGTGGTCTTAAAAAGTAAGGAATTTCGAAATAATTTAATTATTTTGCAATTTTATGGTTCGAAACAGGTGAAACCAATGATTAAATCTTCTTATCTTTCCAAACAATGTCTTTCGTAATAGGAATACATGTCTGTACGCACTCAGACAAAATCAAAACATTCATGAAAAGTATCACGTGATCTGATATAAATCCGATCAGCAGCAAATTTTACGCCCGGTCTTCAATCACCTAGCCCACAAAAAATCTGTGGTCGTTATGATCACGTGCTTGGGCTTTTTTTGTTTATGTTTTCACTCGTTTTGGTGGGTTGACTGATTCGCTTGAACCGCTCGACAAAAAAACAAACTACATCATAAAAAAACAGTGATGGGATTCAAATAACTTAACAAGCAGTTGTACTCCCTAAAGACTTTTTTCTCAAGTTTCAAGAAAAATAATGTGCCACACATAGATTTAAAAAATAATTTCCAACGTTATAAAATAATGAATAAAAAATTTTTATATTTAAATGCAGTGAAAAAGAAAAATATGTGCTTTAATATGCTATTTACTACCAAAAGGACGTAATTTATTTAGCAAATATTCAACAATTACAAAGTACTCATCAAAATTTCTATCAGAAAAGGCATCAAATTGAAAGTTATAATTGTTAAAAAAGCAGTATTTTTCAAGCGAAGGAAAAGACTAGGCTATCACCAAACTCTGCCAGGCTGCCATAGATTGGACAAAAACTTTGGAACTGAACATTCGTTCTGTGCATATATTGTTATTCTCTTTTAAAAACACTCTGTGGAACACTGCCTTATTTTTTATCTAATAAAAACGTTAGGTAAACCACAGACTTATCATATAATCTCTTATTATCTTTACTCTGAGGGTAACACAAAGCTGCTGAGAATTTAGCTCCCAAGTTCACCGTAACTATACGCTTAAAATATATACCTCTCCATATGCACCTGTCTCCTTCGCGCCCGGGCAAAGTGGTCGTGGTTGCTGAACAAGCTCATAGTTGCACTTTCAATGATAGTACAAAGAAAACGAAAACAGTTCTGAATAGCCAAATGCACAGTCTTTCATATGAAACAATAAAAATAATATGTTACATCTGCCGAGAATTGGTTATTTAAACGTACTGGGATATTTTAAGCAGGCAGGAGACGTTGCAAATAAGCAAATTTGCTCAAATTAATGAAAAATAACTCTAAAAATAATTTTATCTTGAAATATTCCTTCAATGAATAAGGCCTGACTCGTTTGAAATTAGTCTGATCTGAAGCCGATTAACATTGAATAACAACTGTCTTCCTTTAATATTCACCTATTATGAAATACCGAAAACTCTTAACGTCAATTTTTGTTCTCCGAACCCTATCAAATTTTCAATGAACAGTTTCGGTCTTTTTTTTTCAAAAAACCGAGTGTTCATTTCGAAAATAGGAAATTTTATAAAAAATTAGAACTCTCAAATGCGATAGTACGGTACAAACTTGAGAAAAACCTTGTTTGCAAACGAAATATCCAGTTAATTGTAGTAAAAAATTTCGGCTACAAAAAATTTTTATTTCCTTTTTTTCTCAGTGTTTTAATTATTTTAAATCACTTGAGAAGAATAAAGTTCATTTTATTTTCAAAATCATCAGAGAAAAAGAATATTTAGTTAATTAAATTTGAAAATCCAGGGAGGGGCATGTCCTTCCTTTGCACTGCCTCTTCGCCGGCGCCCATGGATGAATGAAACATAGTGTGGCACAAGCACATAACTTTATTTTTCACTTTCAGTACAAAAATTCAGCCCCGGCTGTAGGAAATTTAATTGAAAGATTTAATAGGAAAATTTAATATAGGAGTTTGATAAGAATTGTTGTTTCAGAAACAATAAAAATTTCGAATCAATACATTTCATTTCAAAACATGAATTTAATATAGTAGTATTAAAATATAGATTTCTGCCGCAAACTGACAGCCAAATACTTTGTCGTAGGAAATTAAAATTAAAATTGAATGTTTCTTGGTGAATAAAATAGTCACATGCAAACACATTAAAAAGCATTAAGTAAAGTGTCTAAATATATTGTAACTTTACAAAAAGTAACGATATCTAACAAAAACATAACTGATAAAAAAGGGAGCCAAGTTCTCTAAAGACAATGGCAAGAAGAGAAGTGATATCTAAGTGGGTGCCAAGTTCAAATAAAATTCCCTCATACTTACCTACTGAAGTATTATAGCATTTTTTAAATTGCTTAAAAATAAAAGTTATTGATAGCATATTAATAATAAATCTAGAACATGGCAAGTTTTTGATAAATGTTATGCCTATCAATTTCATTTCTTAATAAACTGATGACGTTAATATTAATAACAATGTCATTATAAAAAAATTAATATAGTTATTATTATAAACAAATGACTCATGTTAAAGATTTGATAAACCAATAAACACACAGATACACTCCCACTCGTCTTTGGTTATCACTGTAGCACTCACCCTCCGGAAACCTCGATGCAAACAAGCTAAAAGGCCTGACAAAGAGACAGAGACACTTACGTTTGTTCATGCTCATCACTCTAGAGAATGCACCCCTTTAACCCTTTCCGGGGCAAAGACTTTTATTCGTAAAATGCTGAAGCGATTAAATCACACCAGAATTTAAAAACAAATTAATTCAAAATGGGTAAAAGCTTCTTTTCACGTATTGAATAAAATTAAACTGTATAGTCCTGAATTCTGGTGCCAATGTGGCATTTTGCAGTTAAAATTAGGTGGGATATACTTTATTCCACCGCCCTTCAAGGGGAAGGAACTCACTCAAACTAAGACTTCCAAACATGAAATAACAAGTTTTGATATAATAATGTCATTAATAAAAATAAATGACTCGTACGTAAAAACTTGCTAAGTTCTAGATTTATTATTAATATGCTATCAATAACTTTTATTTTTAAACAATTTAAAAAATGCTATAATGCTTCAGTAGGTAAGTTTGAGGGAATTTTATTTGAACTTGGCACCCACATAAATATCACATTTTTTCTTGCCATTGTCTTTACAGAACTTGGCTCCCTTTTTTCACAGTTATGTTTTTGTTAGCTATATATATATATATATATATATATATATATACAGGGTATTGACGGATTCTGCCGACAAATTCAGAGGGGTGTTAGTAGGTATCAATAGGACGAAAAAGTGCCATAGAACATGGGGTCGCAAACCACTAATTTAGTCACAAATACTTGGTGTATTGCACCCTAACTGAACTATGGTTGGCGGTAATAATTAAAAAAATATTTTGCAATGAAAATGTAGTGATATGTATCGTGTTTCGTATGATATGCGTTAGCCCTTTAAGATCGGAACATTTTTGGTAGAAATGCAAAGTTTTGATGTTTTCTCCTAGTTAATAGTATCATATTTGACTAAAAAAATAAAAAAAAATATCCGATGTCAGGCTATGCCAATGGAGGATCCACACGGAAAAAACTGTTTTGTTGAAGCAATTGAATTTTGGTTAATATAGCTCAAACCAAAAATTTTGGTTTAATTGACCAAATTTTGGTTGAACGAACCAAACGATTTGTAGAATTTACAAATCCATTTGCTTAATCCAGCCAAAATGTGATAATTGCAACCAAAATATTTGGTTGGAGCTATATTAACCAAATTTTATTTGTTTCAACAAAACAGTTTTTTCCATGCACGCAATTCTTTGGGTACAGGCTCGACTTTAAATCGTACAAAAAGATGAACATGTTTTTTCTTTTTCTTTTTTTTTTTTTTGGATCACCTACACAATTGTGTAGGTCAGGTTTTAAAGGGATAACATCGCGAAAAATTCTAGTAAAAAGGGGTGCGCACATTATCGATGATACTGTATGAACTGGCAATCGTAGTAAAAAATGGGTAGTCTCAAGTGCATGCTGTTAAATGTAAATTACTACCACTTTTTTTTTTTTTTTTTACAAAAATTACATTTGTAACAATCGCGAGCAGAGCATGTTTACAAAAAGTTTTATTATAATATGAACTTCAATTTTCTGAAGGTTATTACTGTCAACCTAAGTTGAGTTACGGTAGAACACCTCGTATTTTTTATTAAATAGCTGGTTTGCGAGCCCATGTTCAATGGTAATTTTTCATCCTCTTTATACCTGCTGTCACCCCTCTGAATTTGTTGGTAAAATTCGACAACATCCTTTATAAATAGAATGTTCCTTAAATTAAAAATTATAGTTCTTATGACCATATTTTTTTCTTAATATTTAATCGGAAATTTTAAAACAAGCCTATAACGCAGACCTCTAAATTCTATTAAATTTTATTGGATCAAAAATATGCATTATAAGCCGGAATATAATGCAATTGTGCCTCAAAAAGCTAAGAACTGTCAAACATTCACTCGCAGTCAATGAAATAAAAACTTTATTTTGCATTTCTAAAAATAGTAGAATTGATACTGAAAAACAGAATTTAAAGAATAAATGTCCTTTTTGATGTCAGAATTCGAGATAAAGTAAGGTTACTTTGTAAGCGAATAAATTTGTTAGACAGTTCCCAACTACATCTTTAGACATCTTTCTACACAATGGAAAAAAATAGAATGTCCAGCCATTACGTAAATTTCCAAGATTGCGGTGTTCTTCAAATACGAATTTAGAAATATGATTTTTTTTTCTATACAGTAGAAAATTATTTTCAAAATGATTTAATGAAAATAAATATACAGGTTGGTTCAAAAGGTCACGTCCAAACGGCACATCTGTGTGTGTCAGGTCATGAAGAGACGGAATTACATAGAATTGGGGGGTCCGAAACGCGATCATGACGGTGCAATTGCATCGTGACCGTGACGCAAAGAAAATATAACAAATGGTGTAAAAGCAACTTCATTTTACAAACAATTTAATCGAAGTACAAAATAAAAATGAAAAATGTTACAACTCATAACAAATGCTCAAAATGTGCCCATTAGCCGTGATGCATGCTTCACATCGACGCCACACGGAATAGCAAACACGTTCCAATTGGCCAGGAGTCTCCCGGTCACGTACCGCCTTCGCTTCGGTTATCCATGCTATGAGATCCATGGCCGCTGGAACGGGTGTCTCGTACACTAGAGGCTTAAGATATCCCTAGAGGTAGAAATCCAGGGTGTTTAGATCCGAGGATCGCGGTGACCATAGTACAGGGCCGATTGGAAGGTGTTCACGATCTTTTGCGGCGCCGATGTGAAGCATGCATCACAGCTAATTGGGCACATTTTAAACACTTGTTATGAGTTGTAACATCTTTCGTTTATATTTTGTACTTCGATTCAGTTTTTTGTAAAATAAAGGTATTTTTACACCGTTTGTTATCTTTTCTTTGCGTCGCAATTACGAAGCAATTGCATCACCACGATGGCGTTTCCGACCCCCAGTTCCTATGTAATTCTTTTTCCTCCTGACCTGGCACACTCACACGTGCCGTTTGGAATGACCTTTTGAACCACCCTGTATAAGCCTCTGACATATAATTTCACGTATAACTCTTTGTGTTTATAGCAATCTTTGTAATTCTGATTATTTCAGTTTTTAAGCGCGTTCGATTACGTAACTGTTAAGGGGACTTATCTGGCGGGGAAGGAAAAAAGTGGTATCCCGTGTTATCCCATGGGGAAGAATACTTATCCTTCTTGTTTATTCAAATTTGGAAATTTTAACTGTATTTCTTTTCAGCACGTAAATAAGAAGGTTCTTTATCCCTCTGTAAGCTCCAAAGTTTTATATCTTTTTCCAATACAAAGTAACAAACGAGTAAAGAATGCTTTTTATACTTTTGAAATTTTTTTGAAATTTTAACACAAATTTTAAAGTACGCATTATTATCTAAAAAATATTTTAAACTTACAGAGGGATAAAGAACCTTCCTATCTACGTATTGAAAAAAAATATATTGTTGATATTTCGAAATTTGAATGAACAAGAAGGCTGCGTATTTTTTTCCATGGGATAATATGGGATTCCCCTTTTTTTTTCTTTCCACCAGATAAGTTCCCTTAAAATGCTTCTTTATTTGTGTATTTATTAAGTTATGAAATTTTAATTTCGTTTGTCACTTTAGTTATAGAATATTACATGGAAACAAACAGATGCTAAATTATTTACATTTGTTTTAAATGCAAACTGGTTAGTTATGCGTAATTGGATTGTACGGAGATTTAAAAATATTCATGATTGAAAATTATTTTAAAATCCAAACAAATTCAGAAGAATTGAAATATAGTTTTCAAACATATCGTATTTGAAAAAACAATATTCTATTCGGCGGTTTACAAAACAAAATTGCGCGATGATTAGAAATTAAAAAAAAAAAAAAAGCAGTAAAGGAATATTTTATTAGTCAGACGCTGTCACTGTCGAAATGACGTCAGTGCTACTCGTGTACATGTTTTCGCCTTATAATATAGATTTGTTTTTTAATTTTGCAGATTAAATGTAGTCCGCAAACGATAACTTGGTCGATGAGTGAAGAAAATTTAGACGAATTTATTCGTTAATTCAGATGGCAATCATTACTTGCAGCTATTAAAATCTGTGTTTTAATAAAATATTTCATTTTCTGCATCAGCTGTGTGTATTAGAAATTTTCTTTCTCCCTTAGCATTGCGGATTCTTTCAGGGTCTTGGCAAGTTATCGTTAGAGAATTATACGCGCTTCCGGAAGGTTTTGGAGCTGACGTAACTAGAACCTGTGTTCCACGTTTTGTCTTTACATTACAGGTTGCCCAGTAATTAAGTATTGATTTTGATAATAAAGTTCTACTACTTACTTTTTGTTTAAACTTATATTTCTGCTAATAGCTTCAAGGTTGCTCATATTCTAAGTGTGAAAGATAAAGAATGAACTATCTAAAAAGTTATAAAAAGAATTGTTGGAGGTTCAGAATGTTCATCCCTGCAGATTGTTTTTGGAAAAAAACTTTTCATGTTGTGCTTATGCTTTATAATGATATATTTGGTAAAAGATTTCCAAATTGTAACAATATACAGCAACTCATAAAAAAAGTATTGTAATTTTATGTATAAAGCTTACATGCTAGAAGTTTGGATTTCTTTTTTATTTTAAATGGTTCTTAGAAGAAGGATTAGTGATGTATTAATTTGTTATTTCTTATTTTTCATCATTACAAAAAAAGTATTTTAAACCACTGTATTTTTAACTCATGCGTTGTCTGAGGACGACTGTTTATTTTTTAAAATTTTAATAAATGTTTACTTTATGGAAAATTCAGGGAATGCTCTAGATGCTAAAATTACCGGTTCGAGATACAATTCTGGAATAAAAAAGGTGATCATCTCTTGCTAAATCCAATATAAACCATGGTATAAGAATGTGATTTGTACCAACTGATTACTAATAACATCTACTAATAAATATTCTTTTTAAATTTTGCTTAATGTGGTTCATAAATTCCCTACTGAACAACGCTAAAGTTTCTGATACATTTTCTTGCTCATTTTAAAATGCAAAGGGATAAAATTGGCCGATTAGACTATTTAATCGATTTGAAATCAAATATAATTTTTAATTTTTTGCTAAGTAAATTACTTATCGATTTATAAGTGATACTTTTGACGTGACGCTTTCTCGCGCTGCCGCATTTGTACCTTGACAGTATTTTTGAAAGATCCTCTGTATTTATACGGCAAATGTAAAACGCTATTCCATTAAATAGTTTCTGAATAACAGCACCTGCCAATTTTATACTTAAAAAAAAAATCAGAAATGTGTTAGAAAGTAGTTCCTTTGGATTTCAGAACAGCTTTAAGGGGTCGTCTAGATATAGAAATTGTACTAATAATTAAAATTTTCAATATTAACAAATGCAACATTATATTTGGGTTATTCAGCAAATTTGTACTGCCGTATACTAAAAGGGAAGACATTCCAACACATAGTTTAGAAATTATTCACTAGTTAGTCGGCAGTGATATCTGTTTTTTCCAGGACTGTATATGTATATAGCTGTTATTGTGCTTAGGTCCATTTGCATTGTTAGTTTTAAAAGTGGTTAATAGCTCCGTATTCCAGAATTTAATAAAGATTGGCTCTAGGTACAAAAAAATATATAAAATATTAATAAGTGTTGATCTAATACGCACAAAACAACTGTTACATGATTTTATAAGGTTATCATTCCCCATACAAACACATGAGCGTTCAAAACATTAAAGCATTCAAGCAACCCCTAAATCATTCGTGCAAATCAAAACATCAACATCTTCAGTAAACGCGTTAAACAAAAAAGCAACTTGTATGTAAAAACGAGTAAGATATAAATTTTTACTTAAATCTATATAGAGAAATAATTCACAAATACGACTTTGAAAAAAATGAAGACAATAAATAAGTACATAAATACTTCTCGGATCAGTTACAGATTAAATCAATAATCGAACTCTTAATTTTGTACGATCGATGAAAGAATTTAAAATGTTTCTGTGGATTTTTGTAGATTAATTTCCATTTAGAGAAACACGAACGGCTGCTTATTGATTATATCAATCATAAATAAGTTTGAAGATGCATAACATGGATATTTCGAATAAAGGAATGTTAAAATTCTAGTGAATTCTAGAATTCTAGAATTCTAAATTCACCTTGAGTAAATAATTAAAAATCGTATAAAGCACAAATAAAACGTTCTAAAATTGCTTAGGAGAGACCATTTTAATTTAAGCGTGGTATGGAAGATAAGTTGCGAGGAGGAAAGGGATTTTAAACAAAATAAGATTTCATCTGCTTTGTAGCAATTCTTTCCAAACTCCATGGATATCATGTGACAAAGCATCGTTACATACTATATCTTTATTGGAAATTATTTTAATGGATTCTCTTATAATTGCTTCCTGGTAATTACTTCTACGAAAGATAATTTTGGATTTATTGAAATCTACATTAATAGGTTGAATTTGAGCTAATCTTGCAAACGCAGTATGGTGTCAATTTAATCTGAGATCTGCGTCATGTTCTTTTATTCCGTCTCGAAATTTCCTCATTGACATGCCTATATAAAGAAAATCTGTATTATCTTTTTTGAAAGGTATAATATATACTCCTGATCTATTGATAGGTTGGACAGGATCAATTTTTGTATTTAAGGGCACCGCAGACCTTTATTTGAGAAAAAATCGACCCTAAAATCGACATTTCTTTTTATGTGTACAGTCGGTCCTCTTTATCCCGGCACCCGGTTTTCACGTCACTCCGCTTATCACGTCGGTTTTTCAAAGTCCCGATTTTCTGCATAAGATTTTAATGTAAATAAACTCCGGATTTTACGTCGTTGACTACTTTTCAACTCCGGATATCCCGACGGTTTAGGAAAATTGTCCATTTTTCATAATCCATCTTAAGCATGGATATTAAGCGATAAGAAGTGTCTTAGCCTAACTTTTCATTAAAGTGTCTAAAGTACCTATTGAGATAAATGAGAATGTTGTGGGTTTATTTATTCAGATAAAGGATTGTTTATCCGAATAAATAAACCCATACACTATGAATGACCCATCAAGCTCCAGATAAACGAATCAGTCTACTCGCGGTCTTATTGTTCTGGTCAGGCGGCGCTTTCCTGTGTTATACGTCGTTTTTTCATCAGACTAAAGCCGAAGCATTGCGTTGAATTGAAAAGATCAGAAATTATCTGACATCCATTTCTGAAACAACGAATATTGATTACAATTCATTGTATAATATTGAAAAAAGGATTGTAGGAAGCACATCTAGGGGTGAGTAAACCTTAATTCATCAATATTTGATGTAACAATAAAAAAACAAGACATCATATATCTGATTTATTTTTCAATTTTGTTTGTGTTTATTTTGTTTAATAATAATAATCTGAATTGCTTAAAACTGCAAGACCAGTTATGAATTTAAAATTGTCTTAAATTAAAAATACAGTTTTTTATGAACACATTTTTCTCCAACTCCGGTTATCGCGACACTCCGCTTATGACGACATTTTTTGCTGGTCATTAGAGTGTCGGGATAACGAGGTTTCACTGTATTATTATTCTCCAATTTGTACTACGTCATTCGTGGAAAACCGCATGCAGATGCGATTATTTTACACAAAGTTACAAGTGTTTTAATTTTGTTCACAAAAAAAAATTTTGGCCTCTACTTTAAATCTGTTTTGTAAAAACTGACGTTTCAGCTTTTTTTTTTTTTTTCTTTTTTTTGAAATGCTCCTTGCTACTTAATTTTTGATCAAAATTCATGAAACTGATAAGAAAGAATCCTCATATTGAGTAAAAAGAAACTGTGTATGCATTTTAATATTCGACTTCATTAAGACAAATAAATTTATTTTTAACTGTTTATAAGGCATGATTTTGATGAAAATCGATATGGAATTCAGAAAATATCTCTAAAAAATTAACTAGTTAAGGGATTAAACAATCGATATACAGATTTGTTTGTAATAGACGTGATTGAAATCCAAACTCGAGGAAATATTTAAAAAATTAAGACGCAAGGAGCATTTTAAAATTTCGCTATAAAATTTTAATTTTTTTAAAAGTTCTTAAAATTATAATAAGATAGGAAATTTCTTTTAAGGTGTTCTATATACATATTAGTAGGGTTTGAAATGTCGTAAAATGTGGCTCCAGCTCGATTGACGTGCCAAGTTTGATATTTTTGTTGTATTGTGAAGGTTTTGACATGTAGATTCCAGATTTTCAAGATGGCGTACAAGATGGCTGCCATTTACTGACTTCTTTAACATTTGAGGCATGTTATTGACCAGTATGTAAAATTATATGTTTTCAGGGTCAAGAAATACAAATATATAATAAAATTAGGAGTAAATTGAGTTTTTCAAGTGTTTTAAGCGATAAGATGCAAATAAAACACAAAAATATGAAAGACATTAGATATACTAGTATTTTATTAAGAAGTTATACACAACCAAAGTATTTAAATGAAATAACGTAAATTATTGAAGATATTGAACAAAATTATTAAAAACAGTATTTATATCTATATACATTACTGGGATGTTATGTATCCTCTTCTGAATCACTTCTATCGCTGTGGTGATATTGATAGTCCTTTGTATTGTTGCAATCACTGCATTCGCAAAGGGCAGTACAAACCAGAGAATTCTTTAAGCAAGAACATTTTCCAACTGTACATGTTCTCTTACACTCACATTTCACAAGTTCAATAACTTCTTTGGGCGCAGGTAACTCCAGGCATTTGACTGGAGAGATTACTCCTTCGCCATTTTTTCCCCAACCATTGCCAATAAGTGGGGGTATTGTAGGTCGAGGATTTCTGTAGCCCTTTCCAATGGTGCAAATTAAGTGGGATTTTAGAATATGTGGCTTCGGTGCTCCAAGGGTTGGTGGTAATTTCTCCCCGTCGAAACTTTTAGTTCTGAAAAGGTGCCATCTTAACTCGAAATCCTTTAAAAATTACTATTTTTCAAATAAGTCCAGTTGGTGAATTTTTCAAACAACGGCAGATTGGATAATGGATCAACATTAGGTTCCCCAAATTCTTGAAAAGCTGTTATAATATTATCATCACACTGAAGACTGATATACACTTTTATCCACTTCTGTTTTTAAATGCCTACAAATTTTCCTCCCCTGTCTCCACCAGTATATGAATGCAAACCTAGTAAACCTTTGCTTTTATGAGCACCTATTGCTCAACATCTTTTATTAATTTTAGTTTTTCTGTGTTTGTTGCCTCGATCAGTAACAAAATTGATTTCACTGTTTACTAGATGACTTGAAACCAAGTCAATCAGCAATATGAAAATGTCAGTATCTTGCAAAAATACATCGATCTCATAATTATCATAATGGTTCACTATATCAAGTACATGAAGATGTATAAAGTTGTCTGCTTCTTCATGTGTATGATCGCATAACTCTGAATCGAAAACTTTCGTGTGGGTACTGTATTCCTTACTGTCAAAAACGACAAATATTTTCTTCTCACTAGCAGCAAAAAACTGTTGTAATTTATTCCTGAGATACTCAGTCAGCTGTCATTTTGTATCATTATGTGAAAGAAACGTCTTTAATGAAACCAACGTTATATTGGTACTATTTGTAATAGTAAATCTAATTGGTTCTGTCGCCGCCAATCTTTTCTTACTAGTTTGCTCCTTCAATGAAAGCTCAAGGTATTGGTCAAATATCATTCTCCCTTCAGTGCAGCATTGCCAGATTGGAGACTTTTTAAATCAGAATATTTGACTGTCATCACTTCAAAATAGTATAATACCCCTTATTTTTCAGAATATTTAATCTGTTTTTAAATAGGCCAAATATTTCTATTTAAAAAAAGCCGTGACAATCAACAATCTGGGGACAAAAATGTCCCCAATCTGGCAACACTGCTTCAGAGTATCCGCTTGTCATTTTCATAATGATATCGGTAAAAGCATTTGCGAAGTCTTCACAAGTTTTCATGGCATTTTTTTTTTTTTACTGTAGGTGGGGCTTGTGAGTGCTTAAGCCATTTGGTAGGCCTCCCCTCCTAGCTGACCCTTGTGTCTTTTTTACTGATTGAACGATTGCCATTCCATGTATAATGCAAACTTTTTCTGTCGGAAAAGTAATCGAGTATTCTAATGATTGAAGTATGGGTGATCGATTATATTGCTCTATTTCTGCAATAAATGAACTTTTTTCAGATGGAATATGAAGATATCCATCAGAGGAAAATAATGATTTTTGTATTACAGAAAACTTCTTGTGTCCAATTGCATCTTTTAGGTTTGTAGACATTTGACGTCTTGATCTCATAACAACAAGAAAACGAGCAAGAAGTTGCCTATTTTCTTGAATTAGTCTCTTACAAATTCTCCGAATTCTAATTGGCCTCTTTGGTCGACGATTCAGAATATCATCCTTCGCAGATTCTGGAGCTTTCATACAGGATGCAATATTCATTAGTGTGGTATCTTGGAAAGGGTTTCCTCCACAATGATCCCGAATACTCTACTTGACGATGGCTGCATTGTGAAAAATTCTTAGCGACATGGAAGTCCGAAGTTGATAGTGTTTCCTGGGCTTAGAGACTTCATTTAGACAGTACTTTTCACAGAAAGTTGAAACAATGCGTAATACTTCTGGTGCACACAAGAAATACCTTTCGAGGACGTTTTGATTCTGAGTTAAACCAATAACTCCACCAATGTTCTTCAGTTCTTTGATTTTATGTTCCAAGTTCTGGTCTGAAAACAGTTTCGTAAGCGGCACATTGGATTTGGATACTGCAAAACAACCAGATTCAAGAGTATTCCATACTTCTGGATACGTTGTTTTAAGGTCCTATGCTATGTATACTGGAATGAGTCTGGCATAATGAAATAAGTCATGAGCAAAATAATACTTGATTTGTTTCTCTAATGACGCGAGATGCAATGCCAATCTCCTTGCGAGTGTCACGGATGAAACGTATCAAAGTTCCAAATTGGTTTATATACTGTAGCAAGAACTTTGCTATATCACCACTGCATTGTGTAATATGTGGAAGACAAATCTTTTTCAACTATTACTCTGATCTCTTCAAACAAAGTTGTAGCTTCAACTTCACAATCGTGCAATTTCTCACGTAATGAGTCGCATTTTTCTTGCAGGGAAATAATCTCTGTAGAATGTGGCAGTATTTCAAAGAGAAGGTCGTAGCATGCCAAAACGATAGTCATGTAAAACTCTATGCCTCTAGTATATTAGTAATTTTGTAGTAAATTTATAAATAAATAATAAATAACACAATTTATTCCTATTTTGATGGTTGATTTGCGTTTTTGACCCCCAAAACATATAATTTGATATACTGGTCAATAATATCCCACAAATATTGAAATAAAGTCAGTAAATGGCAGCCATCTTGGACGCCATCTTGAAAATCACCTCAAAAATGTGTAAGAAAAAAAATGGCACCTAAGATATTTGGAATCTACATGTCAAAAGCTACAAAATAAACAACAAATATCAAACTTGGCACAAAAATCGAGCTGGAAAACATTTCAGACCCTACTATATGGTGAAATGTATATTTGCACAAAATTTGAAATCTCTGTTATGAAAATTAAAAGAAATTGTTTTAAACGTTCATCGTCCCCTTAACAGATATTTTAACTTCCAGGGAGGAACTGTAGTTAATTTAATATATGGATTAATCATATTATCATTAATGATTATCATTAAATTAATTTGGATATTAATTGGATTTGCATATTTTGTATGCGACTGCAAATGTATTGTAATATAGTGATCTATTTACCCATGCAGCTTAGGATTAGGATAAATTTAAATTGTTGTTTATTTAAATGAGTGGTATCCGTTATCTATCTTTTCTTTTAAAAAAAGGTTACTAACACTGCTATTGCCGTAATTGTATATATTGTGATCTTTAGAATTTTTCGATTTTCCTATTCAGTTTTTTCTTTTCAATCTCTAAAACTACAAAAACAATTGCACATAAAAATATAAAATCAAGAAGTTAATACATAAATGTATGATAAACACACTGAAGCAAACAGTTTTTAAATACAAAAACTAATTCAAGCGCTATTTAATGTTAAAATCAGTCAAGATAGCTGAGTTACATAAGTTTTATAGTGATAAAAATCTATTCATATCAGTTTAACGATATTTACAAGCATATACTTGGCTATATTTTGGTGTGTATAGTTCAATCATTTTTTTAATTTAATTGATAGTATGAGTGTTTTCCAAATTTTGTTAAATATTTTATTATCTGAATAAAGTTTTAATTCATATTTTGAAATCGCTGCTTTTATCTACTGTTGCCAGATTATATAAAAAAAATCCATTAAATAACATTTCAAAACACTGTTAAATGAAATATATATTTATATGTGAATATCGAAAAAATAATAAAACTTTAAAATAATTAAATTATTACATGCGAAATGCAATTAATTAAAAAAATGCGTAATATTTTAAAACATATACAGTGTGACTCAAAATGAATATAGCGATTAAAACAGGCTATAACTATTTAAGCAAACAAAATTTATCGATAAGAATTACACAGAATGTAAAAGGAAGTTCAAAATTTTGGTTACGTACTTTGTGAATGTTCTATGTGACGCCCCTTTGTCACACAGGCAACATCTAAGTAGTAATCAATACATTCTGAAGCATACGTGGAGTCCCCAACGCTGGCTTTTTGGAGGTGCTTGACTGTACCGCTGACAAAATCTTCTCTGCACTGTGATGACAGAACGACAGTTGTGAAATTCTAACACACAGAATGCCTTCTGTAAAGGATCCACCATTTTCACTTATGATATGGCCGCAATGAACCGCATTTCTGACCATTGCGTGCGTGCCGGGCTTCCGGTTGCGCTCACGCTACAACTAACAAAATTGTGAGCTTCCTTCTACATTCTGTGTAAATTTCATCGATAAATTTGTATCGATTAGAGAGTTATAGCACGAATGCAGCATCTTAATATCTCGACCAGTGAGCTCTTCGCAGAAGGTGAGTTTAAAATGAAGATATGGATTTTGTCAAATGCGGGATTGGTATGGCTTAAATTTCTTATTCAGAAGGCTCGGAAATTTAAAATTAATTACAGGAAAATTTCGCATGAAATAATGTTTGGTGTTTTAATACTTATAGTATAATAGAGGATAAAAACTAGAGATATTTTTAAAAAGATATATTTTAGTTGCTAGATCTAAAATGATAATATTACATTTTTAATTAAATTCGAAAATAAATGTTTTCTTTTTTGAATAAAATCGATTTTTTTAGCTTGATTGAAGTACTATATATATTTTTTAATGTGTTCGTTTAGAATATATTTTACATGCGAATATTTTTTTTTAAATACTCTAAAAATAAATTGCATATAAGTTTAACTGAATGTGAAAAATACTAATTTATTGCATTCAAAAAAATTATTTTTGTTAGTTTGTTTTTAAATAAATTAGAAATTTTAATTTATTGAATTTTTGGTTTCAAAATACCTTCGAACTTTTTTACTAATACAGCCAATACGCATGCTTGCAAGGAATAAACGGAATCTTTCTTTCTTTTTCAGACTTCCGGGAAGAATTAACGGAAATGAAAAATTAAATTAAAAAAATCAAAAAACCCGACTGCGTAAAAAGCGAACTAATTAATTATTTCTCATCAATGTGAAACTATTTTTTTTTAATATTACATAACTATTTCTATATTTACTTGTATTGATGACGTTTAAGTTGCGTTTAATTGTTAGTTCCTATCTATAAACACTGTTTTGATGAGGCTTATAGATGTCTATGATGGTTAGAGTTACAGTAAAGCTAGAGATTCTACCTACACAAATTCCAGGTTGTGTAATATTTAAAGGGAGCTTCTGACTGTAAAATAGTCAAGGAAACATCGTCTTCATTTTGAAAGACCTATCTAATGATATGTCACTCAATAGGGTGCGTAAAACTTTTCGTCTCTACAGCCATTTTGTATTTTATGGCCGCCATTTTGAATTTATAAAAACAAAACCTAACCTATAACCATCGGACGATTAAGATGAATCGATAGAGACCTCATTCATTAAAATCCATCCAGCCGTTGGGATGTTTCAAGGGTATAAGGAAATCCACATACACAGATACGTGTGAAACACATAACCCTTCTTTTCAGTCGGGTAAAAACATGTTTTCTAAGAGCATTGCTCCTAGAAAACATAGCAGAGCAAGGAAATTATTTGTTTAAAAATGGCTGAAAATTTAGTATAGAAAAACGAATTTTTCTGTCAGTGTGGTGTATGTGGCCTTTTGATATGAAAAATTCCTTCCACAAAAGAAAATTAGTAACAATCCGATTGTGGAAGATCACTAGTAGTCGTGATATTAACGTTTAATATTTTGTAATCGGACAATTCTTTTTCAAAACAGACTACGGTGACTGAAGGGGTTAGGCGAACGTACCGTTTAGCGGGATGGAACTACATTGTTATACAAGAATAACTAAAAAATCAATTCACAGATTGAAAGTTTAATTCGAAAATGAAACTTTTCTTGAATTTGTTGTATTAGTAACCAAAACACAAAAATATCAATAAATTGAAATGATTATATCTGCTTATTTTTATTTCAATGTAAAATGTAAGTCATCGATTCTGGAATTACGTTATCGTTATACACAATTACTCAGCGCATGTTATCTACATAAATGGATATCCGATATTGCGGAATGAATCCAAAGTGAATTCAAATCAACTGTCATCTTATTAAAGCTTTTCCGTAGGCAAGTTTGATCATACGTTAAGTGATTAGTACTGCCAGTTACGGAAATGGAATGATTTGAGCATTCACCTTGATATGCAGATTACATTTAAGAAATTAGTTATATCATCATTTCCTACTAAATTTATATTTATTGAAATTATTGCGATAACTACAAATTAAGAGATGGTTTATTAAAAAGACACTAGCTGCAAATCTTAATGTATACATTTTTTACAGGAACTCAATGGAGATAACGTACGCTCCTACATTTTTCGGCCTAAAACATAATATGTGACTAATTTTTTACACCGTAATATCCATGACACTTCCATACACTCTAAAAAATAAATGCTTAAATTTACACATTAAAACATGTATACTGATGATTCAAAAACGATTCGTCTATATCTGTAAAATGGCGTGTAAATTGCCAAATACACGCTCCGGTGAGTCAATTTCAAAATACACATTTCTTGTGTAGCGTATTAAGCGGCTTAAGTGTGTAAAATACTATCGGCTAAACAGTACACATGAGTACACATATATCTGTATAATATTTTAAAAAGAGATGGATTTTCTGTTCATAGTACATAACCTTGTAGTTTGGGATGTAAATTTTGAACTTAATATTTTTATGCTCGGTAAGCAAATTTGCATGAAGAACAAACACGTGGGTGTGTTAGTTTCATTTCCAGCAGATTTTTTTATACCACAAATTTAGTGTAACCTTAATTTACAAGAAACAGGATCGACTGAAATTATAAATACTGCATGCAATTCTCTGTTAAAATTGTTTCGAGACCCTAAAACAGTATAGCCATAAATTATAAATAGAATCTGTATAATCTGAATGCATATACAGTAAAATAAAATTTTGAAAAATATGGAAATCGTGACGCTAACGTTATTTCTGTATTTTGTCGTATTTTTTTCCTATCGATTTTAGTCAGAAGCTTTGAAAGATACAACTAAATAAAGAGGAGAAATTCACTATTTAATTTAATCTACAGTAAACAAGCAATACTTTCCAAAACGGACATTGAACTCGCGATCTGCTACTTTCTAAGCCATTAACTTGACCATTCAGATGCCATTACACAAGTCACCTTTTCAAGTATTGCTATTTATTGTGTTCACATAAGTACACATATTTCTGTGAAATATTCAGTTCTTACACATACTTCTGCGTAATATTGTTACACATAAGCCTGTTTGATATTCTATTCTTATACAGATAGCTGTGTAAAATTTGTACGCACTTTTCTGTGTACTATTCTGTAACAAATCCGTAACATTTTCTACCATTTACACACTTGTTTGGGTTTTTGAAGGGATAACAAATTACATACTTCCATTAAGCCAATAAACACACATAAATACAGGTAAATTATAACGACAAGTGTGTAAATTTTATGACAAAGGTGTAGTTTTACAAATTTACACATATACTTATGTAAAAGCTACTAATTTACACATTTTTTTTTTCAGAGTGTAATTGCTTTGTAGTATCGAAAGAGGTATTTTGTTCCATTCCTTTGGAACAGTTTTTCAAAGACCACGAAATGTTGTTGGTCTACGCGACATTTGGATAATGGGCTTTTTTAAAGTTCGAAAGTGCAAAAATCTCTATGTGAAAGATCGGGTGATGAGCAGGGATATCAATGAAGGGTCTTGATACGAAATATTTGTTTCATTTACTTAAGAAAATTGACAATCGTTTATGATGTGCTGCTGCTTTTTTGTCTAGGTAAAGTTTTATTGATTGATGGCACTGTTGATAAAGATAATGTATTGGGTATTTGGAGAAAGAATATGTTCCTGGTGGTATGTGGAATTTATCTTACTTGTTTAATTTTATTTATTAATTTTTTCTATACACGTAAAACAAAAAAAACATTGGAATTGTGAAATATTTTGATTTTTGTGATGCCCTCAAAATCATTTCCCATTTTTAAAAAAATATCTGTCTGTCTGTTAGTTTGTGTGTTACACAAATTTTGTGGCCGCTCTCTCTCCAGAAATAATGCACGAAATTTCAGCAAACTTCAGATTATGTTAAACCTTCACATAAATTGTTGCTGATTATTTTTGGGTGTGTATCCCCCAATGCTGCTATGCTGCATTTCTGATATTTTTTAGGATGATGAAATCTCAAGAACCGAAACATGGAATTTTCTCAAACTTTTTTCAGATCGTTTACTAACAAAAAAATCTGCTCTTTTCATAATGTCTGTATTATAATAGTACGTTAATTGATATACCATGCTATCAGGCATTATTATTATTGTGGAGGGAAACAACAGTGCCGACACTTCGTTATATGATATTTTTGATTATTAATAAGACACATTATTTTTCCTAAAAAATTCTTCTATACTGTCTTTCAGCATTTTTTGCCAACGGCTCTCTCTAGTTCAATGTGTGACAATGTTGCATATATTCTCTTTTTGTAAATTAATTTCGATTGATTCTCTCATTAGTGTATTGTGGAGACTGTCATAATTAGCTATCTTAAGCTCACAAGCTATCAAAGCCTGAGAGCTTATGTGTCCGCCGGTTCTGTATGTACGTATGTACGTAACGCGATGATAACTCTTGATAGAAATATCCGATTTGCCTCAATTTTTTTTTCTAGGTTCATTCTGATAAGATGCTTCCCTGATTAGTTTTCGGGGTTCATTGGTTAAGGATAAAGGGGGGAAAGGGGGCCAGCCCCCCACTCCTTAATTTAGATAAATGGGTTTTTCATACAGAAATATTCGATTTGCTCCAAATTTGGCATACCGGTTTATTATTTTAAGGAGCTTCCCTGATTAGATTTGGAAGCTCATTACTTAAGTATAAAGGGTGGAAAGGGGGCTACCTCCCACCTTAATTTACATAACTGGGTTTTTCATGTAGAATTATTCGATTTGCTCCAAATTTGGTATACCGTTTTATTATGTTAAGGTGCTGCCTTTATTAGATTTGGAGGTTAACTAGTTACATACAAAGGGAAAAAGGGGGGGCTAGCTCCCCCCTCCCCCTTAATTTAGATAAATGAGTTTTTCATGCAGAAATATACGATTTGCTCCAAATTTGGTTTACCGGTTAATTATGTTAAGCAGCTTCCCTGATTAGATTTGGAAGATCATTATTATGTATAAAGGGGGGAAAGGGGGCTACCCCTTTAATTAAGATAAATGCGTTTTTCATGTAGAATTATTCGAATTTGCTCCAAATTTGGTATACCGGTTTATTATGTTAAGGAGATGCCTTGATTAGATTTGGAGGTTCATTAGTTAAGTAGTAAGGGAGGAAACGGGGGCTAGCCCACCCCATTAATTTAGATAAATAGGTTTTTCATGCAAAATTATTCGATTTGCTTCACATTTGGTATATCGGTTTATTATGTTAAGGAGCTTCGCTGATTAGATTTGGAGGTTCATTAGTTAAGTATAAAAGGAGGAAAGGGGGCTAGACCCCCCCCCTTAATTTAGATGAATGGGTTTTTCATGCAGATTTATTCGATTTGCTCCAAATTTCGTATACCGGTTTATTATGTTAAGGGGCTGCCATGATTAGATTTGGAGATTTATTGGTTAAGTATAAAGGAGGGACGGGGGATAGTCTCCCATAATTTAGATAAGTGGGTTTCTCATACAGAATTATTCGATTTACTTCAAATTTGATATACCAGTTTATTCCGATATGGCTGCCTTCATTTGATTTGGAGGTTCATTGGTTAAGTATAAAATGGAGAAAGGTGGGCAAGTATCCCCTCCCCTTAATTTAGATAAATGGATTTTCATGCAGAATTATCTAATTTAGTTTACTTTTTTTTCTAGGTTCATTCTGATAAGGGGTTTTTCTGATTAGAATTGAAGGTTCATTGGTTCAGCATAAAGGTAGAAATGGGGAGATAATATCCCCTTAATTTAGCGAAATGTATTTTTCATGCAGAATTATGATTTGCTTCAAATTTGATATACCAGTTTATTACATTAATAGCTTCCCTGATTGGAAGTGAATGTTCTTTGATTAAGTATAAAGGGGGGAAACGGGGGCTAATCCCTTCATTTATTTTTCGAGGAGCATTATTCTTTGAAATAAGAGTACAATATACAATTACTGTGAATAGTCTGTGAGCTCAATGCCATCAGCTTATCTGGGCAGTTTTCTTTTTATTTGTATTGTAATTGAATCTGTTTGTAAGGCGATTATTATATTGGATCAAGTGGGGAAAAGCTGAATGATTTCGTGCCGAGACTACAGAAAACGACCTTAACTTCATTTCAACTGAAACCTTGGTATAGAGACGAAGACGTTTCTCAAATAGAGAAGAAGGCGGTACAGATATATCAATATACCTCTTCGGTTGTTCCTCAAAAACGTCTTTGCCGGATAATGGTATTTGATCTTGAGGGTCTTCTGTACAGTAACCCCTCCGTAGGGATCTTCGACATAGGCTCGTGGACTCGACTCCTATATAGGTGTTCGTCAGTGGCGTGGCGTGAAAATTTTCGGTGGTCATCGCAATTATTTAAGTTTGTGGTGAAAAATTATTAACTCTAAAATTCAATGGTTGAATGTTCAAAAAAGAAACTTTAAATCTTACCTTCACTTATACATGAACTCCAAATGTTCTGCTAAAATTGGATCGTAGAGTTTTAAAAGCTTATTAAGAGTTTTAAAATATTGCTTGGTCATCGCCGCATCCAGCGATGACCGGACGCCACGCCACTGGTGTTCGTCTCCTGCGGGTCGTTGGGGCGAACTGCGAAGTGACCAAGAGAAGGAACCACCAGGTTCATCGGACCGAGTGGGGTTTCTGTCGTTTCGACCGGACATCCAACTCATGGGCGCAGGGCTTCGTGGCGTGCGTTGGGCAGCGCGAAGTCCTTGGGCGACCACGCAGTGGCGGCGGGTGCACAGCGAGGGAACTTTTTTAGGGAGGGCTCGATCCGTGTCAGTTGTGCGCAAGTCTGGGACCCGAGTGGCCTATGTCGCCGGAAGAAGGCTTGCAGCTTCGCTGCGAGAGCTAGTTTGATATCAATATACCTGGAATGAAAAATGTATGGTTTTTCAAGAAGATGAAAACTCGAAAAGCAAATTACGGATGTCAAGATAAGAGCCTTTAATGAAGTTTTATAGTATTGGTATGTAATATACCTTGTAAGTGTCAGTCTATATGTCTTTTTAAAAAATATAACTAAATATATTTTTAATGATCGTTTATAATGCAAATTCTTACAGACAATATAGGAGAATTTTTTAAAGAAAAATAATGTGTCTTTTTAATAACCAAAAATAACATTTAACGAAGGGTCTGTATTGATGTTGCTCCACACAATAATAATAATATCTGATAGCGTAGTATATCAATTAACATATAATTTACCAAACTTTATATTATTTTACACCTTGACATAAATGAATGCTTACTATGCATACTCAGTTTCGGTTTATACCGCTCAACAGGTGGTAGCAGTTCTATACTATGCTTTTCACGATTTCCACGATAGGAACAATGTACGGAGTTTTATCGAACTTCATAATCTCTTAGATCTACACGTATAAGGCTGATTAGATTTGGGTGTATACCGCCGAACAAGTGGCGCTGCTAGGGAGGATATGTTTTCTAGGCTTACTTTGATTTCTATATGTCAAAAACTAATGCAGAGAATTCTATACAACTTCATATTCTTTTACAGTTTTATATAAATAGATGCTGATAAGGTTTGGATGGCTATCTCTAAATTGTTAGAGCTGCTATGCTGTGTTTTTCACGATTTGTAAGATAGTTATATTTCAAGAATTAATGTACAGATGTTTCCTCTATAGTCATATTCTGTTAGATATTGACATAAATATATGCTCATAAGGTTTTCGTGTATACCGCTCAACAGGTGGCACTGCTTCTGATTTAATTACTTATTACGTTGTTTGGTATCCTATACTCGGAGAAGATCCATAATCGGCTGTACAGTGAATTATTGGAATTTAGTAAGCGTGGTTTCTAGTATTATTAACTGTATTCTTATAATTTTCATACAGTTTTAACCGTATTGTTGACAATATCAC
Organism: Maratus speciosus; assembly: GCA_963932465.1. Lineage (NCBI taxonomy): Eukaryota > Metazoa > Arthropoda > Arachnida > Araneae > Salticidae > Maratus > Maratus speciosus. Next base: position 172,603,674 of record OZ010788.1, read on the forward strand.
TAATGTTTGACGTCAACTTTTGGCTGTGAACACGATTTTAGAAAATTAGGTTATGTTTTTTGAAATGAACATTGTAGTGCTTATGTTTTAAATGCGATGAACATTGTCTTGAAGAGAAACTTTTCTCTACTCTCCATGGCAACGAAGGACGCGCTATGCCCGCGCATCCTACCTTAGAATGCGACTTCGGTATTATTGTGGCTGGAACGATGGAAGAGATGTTTTGATGCAAAAAAACGTGTTCCTCCATGTCATGTCCTTCGTTGCCATGGAGAGCAGAGAAACGTTTCTCTTCAGTCTTATTTTCTATTGTTTAGAAATTCACCAAATTTTATATTAGAGTTTAATTATTAAAAATATATATATTGATTGAATTTTAAATTATAATACCCAACTGGGGGCCACTTCCTGCCTCTTCCTTCTTCTTTTTTTAATTCACTGATCAATACAACTACGTGTTAATTTCGAGGAAATGTATTATACTTGTATGGCACATTTACAATCCTTCTGCTACTATAAATTATTATATTAGTCCAATGTAAAATAATGTTTTGTGTTAATCAAAGCATGCTAGTTTTCAATTTGCTGTTATATGCAAAACCAGCAACAATCAAAAAATTTTTAGAAAGGACTTGAAGTACTTTTTTAATATTTTTTAAAGATTAGCCTTTTCCTCTTCCTTGAAAATAAATGGAACTCTTTTTGTTGCATTTATTTAAATACACAGAAGTTTCATATATTGTAACAATTTTTCTTTTAATTTTCTCGGTATAAATGCTACTCATAAAGAATTTTGCGGCGTGCTATGCATTCGGTTATATGTCTTAGAGAAAAACGAGGAACATTATTTTTCTTTGCATTTATAAAAGTCAAACGAATTTTAATCAATTTGCTTACAATTGCATTGAGCATTTTACCGATTTAACAACAATCCTTTTACTCTGGTAGTTTTCTGTAACATAAAAGATATCATTTTTATAGAATATTAGAAGAATTCCGTTTTTTTCTTGGATATATATTTGGAACAAAGTTTACACGTTAATTCAGATATTGCCATTTGTTTCCCACCTTGTTGATTATATTTCCTATCCTAATAGACCATGACTTTTACAGATTTTTGCAATAGTTGAATGAAAATAATTATTTTTTGAAAGAACAGACAAAGAGACGTGTAAGAGTCGTAGACAATGCAGTGGACAAAAACTCCATCGCCTAGTCTAGAGTCTTTGAATAATCGTTTGCCGCCGAACTTTTATGCAAGGAAAAAATGACAACAAAAAGACGATTGTGAAAGAGCGGAAGAGGGAACGATGTGGCGGGAGAAAAAAATGAAGCGTAGAATGTTGTATTTTTATACCTTGTGAAATAGATTTAATGTATTATCGCATCGAATTTTAATTGTGCTTTTTTATCAAAGTAATAAATATGTTAAAGGTTTTACCGGCCGTGTTATTGCAAATGATCTACACGCATCCTTCCAGTAACATGAAGCACGGTTCACTTCATGAACTTGATTATTATTAGGTAGTACGAATGCGGAATTTTAATTGGCGTAGTCATATGCAAGATGAGAGGTTTTTTAAGTGGCTTCCCATTAAATGATTGTTATCAATGATTTAAATAATGCTGTAATAATAAAAATATAATAATAATTATTTTTTACACGTTTTATTATTTTATTTTTAATGCTGTAATAAATTTGAATAATATTATCTAATGATATGCTTTGTTAGAGGCTTCGATTCATCACTTCTAGAACCTCTAACACTTCTAGAACTTTTAGAACCGAAAAGAGGTGTTTAGTTTAATGTTCAAGATTTTTATTACAAATGAGAGAAAAATTAAAGAAAAATTAAACGCTTTTTATACTTTAAAATTACAGATCAATTTTCGATTTAGCCAATTTACAAATTTAGAACTGGGAATAAGAAAAATAAATTAAAGAAAAGTTTTTTTTACTACTTATCAATTATATTTTCGGGTATTTTAATCGTGAAAAACAACAAAAACACGAGATAATCTAAATCATCAAATTCGATAGCGGAGAATGAGTATTGCTATTACAAAGTACTATCCAATCTATCGTCCAAAGGGTTATCTTATCAACGAAATAATAGGATTCGTATTTCGAATCATCTACATAAAGGGTGCTTGATATTCCCAATTCATACCTAACTGAACAGCTGTGCCAATCCTCTAATCAAAGATTTTCCGAATGTCTATTTGACCGTATGCTAAATGATCACTTCAGTCTGTTAGGTAATCATAATGATTATCACCTTAGCTTTTATTTGCCGATTACATTTATTAAATTAAATATCTCGAGTTTCACGGCGAATGTATATGCTTGATATATTATTTTCAAATAATTTCCTAGAATAACTTACAATTACCTTGAAAAATTCAATGACTCGTTAACAAATCCTGTACATTATGTATCTAAACAAAGCTTATATGTTTACTTTAATGGTAAACTAATAAATAATATATCAATGTTAAATAAAATATATTATTGTAGATAGTTTTAAATATCAGATTACGTTGGAAAACCAATTTTGTTTTAAAGTGTAATACTATTTGTTTAAAACATTGTATATAGAAGCACAAATTTATTTGTTAAATAATTTGCTTTGATTCAACTTTTTATTTTAATTTTTGGAAAGAAAAGTGTAATGTGTAATATAAAGCAAAAATATGTCCGTGAGTAACGTTGAAATGTTGACGATGGCAAGATCTGACCAATAAATTTCGCTTCTATTGCAAATTAACTTCTAAACATTCCACAATTTAAATTTTTATGCTGTCTAATAGAAAAAAGTCGGTATCTCAATGTACTGGTATTTTATGGTTTTTAAAATAATTTTCAAGCATGATTTTTTTTAATTTCATGAATATATAAACAAAATAATAAAATATAAATAAAACACAAATTTAAGACATGTAATCGAACTACTTGCTTAAACCGCTCAAATTATCTGAATTAAAAAAGCCATTGTAAGTAAATATTATTGACATAATAGTTTGTTTTAAATTTTAATAGCCTTTCTATAATAACGGAAACAATTTTTTTTCATTTATGTTCATGAGAGAGAGAAATAGGTAAATTATGTCATTCTCTGATTGAAACTCAAAATAAAACAATTCAGTAAATTTTAACGCCTTTGCATTGAAGGTTGAACATTTATTATTTCATATGTTAGTTTTATATATTCAAATTACTCGTTTCATAAACTAGTTTCATTAGGATTTTATATATGCAAGAGGATATACCGGGGCTTCCCGGGTTACAGAATATAGGTGAAAAGCATGTTATATACTTTTGATCTTAACATCCTTTTTTTTTTCTTCACATTATGTTGAAACATCATATATTGTTATTTTTATTACTTCAATTTAATTGTACCCATTTCTTTCCTTTTTATTCAAAAAGTCATAACAGTTTTATTCTTTAAAGGTCAACCTCATTCTTTCTCATGGCTAAATACATTTAATCATGTTTATTTAATGACCGTGAAGTTCTCTTTTCATTAACACAAAAATCTATATTAATAAAAGAACAAATCGCTCTGTGTGTGTGTCTGTCTGTCTGTGTGCGATGGCTAGGAAAATTTACTGCACGTACGGGGTTCAAAATTTTTCTGAGAATAGCAAAAAGTCTCTCCTGATATACCTGGATCTCAGAATTTTAATATTCTAATTATTAACAGAGTAATTAATTAATATTCGGGTTGGGGTTGGGTTGATTTTTGACGGCCAATTATCTACACGAGGGATATAGGCCCGGGGGGAGTGCCCTCCGTGGGGGTCTTTCTAAGGGAACCTAATCCGTATTAACGCATGGAAGATCCACGGCTCGAAGAAAACCACGAAAACTCCGAACGATTAAGCCGACGGGCGCGATTGGGATCGAACCCAGCGCCTCCCGTCTACCAGCTTCGAGAGCAGAACCTCTCGGCCACTGGTGGGGCCTATTAATATTCGGACATAACTCTCATCAAAAGTACGCCTTTTTCCCCTCAGATTGCTTTCGGTTGGTTGGTTCATAAAGCATCGCTCATCAAAAATACGTTTCTTTCTTTCCGCTTGCTTTCGTGTGGTTGGTTGTATAAAGCTTTCGCAGAAATAATTAAGTAAACCGGGATACAAATAAATAAACAAATTTCAGTGCTTAATATTTCAAGAGTGGCTGTTTTTTCAACTAAACATTAAATTTAAGCATGAAGGTGAAACACGTGCTTTGAAAACATATTTAATAATAATGAACTTTAAGAGAATGGGTTAGTTTCAAATGACGTCACAACCTAGCAACCAATTTGACAACCTGGCAGGCTTTTTGATTGCCACACTCTTTTCTGTTTTTTCTCTACTTTGATTGGTTGAGCGATAATATCTGTTAAAAAATCAGCGATATTGGTTGGTTTACGGAAAATTGGAGGTGCCTGTTTGATGCTGATATATTTAGATAGCAAGAAATGGGTTTATTAAACGTTAAATAAAAGATTAGAATACTCCTTACTGGCTTTTTTACCACTAGAAATTAGAAATTGGCAACAACAAGTCCTTGCATTCTAATGCTTTTTGCTGCTGTAGCGAGTAGCAACAGTTGTAATAGAATTTAAATTCTCATTTTTTATATTGGTAATGATTTTTTTTTATCAGAAGTGTTTTTTAAAGACATTTTTAAACGCATTTTTTAATTGCTCTTTTTTATGTTTTAAATTCAGAAAAATGTTCCGAATTTATCGCCCGCCTGCTATACAGTGCCGCAGGCAGTGGGAACCCATGTCGGATGTTCGTACAGAACTTTTTGCACCCTTAATTTATGAGTAGTGGTTATTTCCGAATAGTAATTTTCCGCAAATTTCTTAAATTTTTATATCATTCCATTATATCAGACGTACTGTTTGAAACTTCAAGATAGTTTATAACACATTAGAAAAAGTTTATATAAGAATAACCCGTGAAATTTTGGGCAGGTGGGAAAAGGGGGAGGGGCGATAGATTTCTTTCTTTTTTTTAACCTTTGCGTTTCTTACCGTTTCCGGTGCGGTTTTTTGACAGAGTCCTGAGATAAACATGTCTTATTAAATACTAAAATGTCAAAAGTTTGTTACCACTATTTCCGAATAGTAATTTCAAAAATATCTTAATTTCTTCCTTAAGACCGCCACCCCCTCGAGTAACATATCTACTGATAGGTTATTTAACGGAGTTACGTTCAGATACAGTTTTGCTAAAAATACAGTGCGCTCCCTGGTGGTGGAAAGTGGAACTAAGAGGCTGCGATTTCATTTAAAGTAGGAAATCTGACAAAACTATCTGCTTGAAACTTTAAGATCGTTTATAACACATAAGAAAAAGTTTGTAAAAAATGGCGCGTGAAATTTCAAGCAGGTGGGGGGAGGGGGAGAAGAGGGGCGAAATATTTCTCTTTTTTTTACCTTTGCGTTTCATACTGTTTCAGGTGCGGTTTTTTGACGGAATCCTCAGATACATGCTACTTAGTACATATAAATGTGACAAAAGTTAAGTTACACTATTTCCGAATAGTAATTTCAACAAATATCTTAAATTCTTGCTGAAGACCGCCACCTTTTCGAGTAACATATCTACTGATTGGTTGTGTAAAGGAGCTTTTGTTAAGAATAGAGTGCGCTCCCTCGTGGTGGAATGTGGAACTAGCATAACGCAATTTTGTTAAAATTAGGAAATCTAACAAGGCGATCTGTTTGAAACTTTAAGAACGTTTATAAGACAAAAGAAAAAGTGTAAAAAAGAATGGTGTGTGAAATTCCGGGGAGGGGCTTTGGATTTCTTTTTAAAAAATTACACTGTAAATTAAAATGTCTGAAATTCAAACACTTAAGTGTCTGAAACGGAGTGTTCAGTTTTCAGAAATTTTAAAATGTCTGAATTTTTTCAGACACTTCAAACGTCTTAATAGCATCCATTTTTTTTGTAAGCATCATACGTAGCCATGTTTGACCACGTTGAATCCTGGAAAAATATTTGGCTGGGGTCCTGCCCCCCCCCCCCCCCCACACACACACAACCTGATTTTTCTGGTGCTCCCAATTTTGGTACGCAATTTTTGTTAAGCTGATAATTTAAATCTTTTACGACATTTTACTGATTATAATCAATATTTTGAACTTCAGGAGTAGAACAAGATTAAAACAAAAAATATTTATCTAAATATTAGATTTTTAAAATTTGTTTTATTTTTAATCTTATTTTACTTTAAAAGTTCAAAATATTGATTATAATCAATACAATTTCGAAACAGATTTAAAATATAAGCTTTACAAATATTGCACATCAAATTTGTGGGCACTAAAATCGTAGGGGGGGGGCGGGGCACGGCCCAGTATGCCCATTCTTTAATCAAGAAGTTCTTTTGCAAAAAATGCAACCTTGCATTATTGTTATATCAATTGAGATGTCCGGTATTCGGGAGTATCCGTTGTGGAGGTTAATGGACATTCCCGAATAGCTATCTGAAACATCTATTTAGCGAATACTTTTTTAATCCGCATGGCATACATATTTGTAATTTTTACCTCACAAAAGCAGACATCTCCGATTATCGGACAAATTCAGCGGCAAGGGCTATTGAGGGCTTTTAAAGTACATGGATAAATATATATATTTCTTATAATCTTGTCCTACTCTACTTCATATAATTTAAAAAAAGATTTTTTTTAAATTTATATTGCCACATAGGCAATTTTACATATATATCAGATGATAATCACAACAGCTATTTAACTATGAATAAATAAATAAATATTCCACTTTACCCTTTGCACTCGAGGGCTCCGGAGCGGAGCCATTTAAAATTTGTCTTCAAACTCGAGGGCTCCGCTACGGAGACAATGCAAATAATTTTGTGATACCTGTCTAGAAAAGCCAAGATTACATGGTATCACAAAATTATTTGCATTGTCTCCGTAGCGGAGACCTCGAGTTTGAAGACAAATTTTAAATGGCTCCGCTCCGGAGTCCTCGAGTGCAAAGGGTTAATATTGAGAAAAAAATTACTTCGGTATTTTGTTTATTTATATTTTGTGTTTTTTAATCTTGTCCTACTCTAAAAGTTTAAAACTTTCATTATCATCAGTGCAAGATTTAAGGTATCAACTTTACGAAAATTTCATACAAAATCCCACCCCCCCCCCCCCTCCCCGAAAAAAAATCCTTATCATTTAAAAATTAGATTTTTTAAAAATTTATATTGCCACATGGGCTTATTGTTATCATTCCTATGAGCTACTAAACAGACATCTTTAAAGCAAAATAAGGCCAAAAAAAAAAGTTAGCACACGATATCACTATGATACAAACTTGCGATGCTTATCAGTAAAGTCTAATTGGAAAATGACCTTCGAATCCACGCATGCAGCGAAATCTAAATAAACAAATGATTTCCTTTTTCCTGACTGGCTTATTTCTATGTTTTCAAATCAAAAGTTTTCACACATTAAAAGATTTAATAGCTTTAGAAATATATCTAAGAAATACTTGAGATAAACATTCATTTTCAATTATATGTAAATTTCATGAAAATCAATTGATTTTTTTTTTCCAAAAGCGAAAGTTTATAAATATATTTTTTAATTTCAGCTGAATATTGTTCAATGGAAAAAAAAGGCAATCCCGAAAATCCCGGAATTTTCCAGTAAAAATTCCGGGATTTTCGGGGTTAAAATTAAAGCGGGATCCCGGGATCTCAATCCGGGATTGTAATCTCTGAATAGGAAGTAAGAAAACTTTAGGAGATCTTTCAAAGTTTTTTTTTTCTATTTCCTTGTGGTCGAGTATGAGATAAGCATTAGCCATTGAAACTGAAACTAAGAACTGCCATATTGAAAACAAAACAAAAAAAGAGAATGAACTTAACTTTTAAATATGTCTGTTTTTTAGTGATGTTATTACTTTAAATTTGAGAAAAAAGATGAGAAGAAATAATACATAATTTGTAATAAAAGACAACGTCATAAATTTAAAAATATATACTTCTAGAATTAGTGTTTTTTTTTTGCAAAAAGATTCAAAACTAATTAAATTTCATGTAAGATTTTCTTTCTACAATAAATAAAACCATAAAAGACACTAATTTTAGTACTATAAAGAAATTATAACACTTACTTCAATCGCTGTTTGCAAGAGGTAAGAAATATTCCTCGATTTGAAATTTTAAAAACTACCACAACCACAGTGAGGGAGAAAGACTTTCATCAGTTTAAAAGGTAATCCCATAATACATCCGACTAGCCATATTTAAAGAATGAGATGTTTCAACTATCATTTTAACACAATCAAACTGATTGGTAAAGCTATCATACGAATTGAATATTTCCAACTGAGCGAAAAAATGCCCAGGCCGGGAATCGAACCCAGATCCTTGGCTTACAAGGCCAATGCTTTTCCATTTAAGCTAACTGGGCCGACAACCAGCCAGCATGTTTCGCTCAGATAACCTTATAGGTAGAATATCTGGACTGTCATGTAGACAGCTCAACAGAATAAACCGCAGGTAATGGAACTCCATATAAACAATGGATACGTAGAACAACTATTATTTTAACACAATCAAACTGATTGGTAAAGCTATCATACGAATTGAATATTTCCAACTGAGCGAAAAAATGCCCAGGCCGGGAATCGAACCCAGATCCTTGGCTTACAAGGCCAATGCTTTTCCATTTAAGCTAACTGGGCCGACAACCAGCCAGCATGTTTCGCTCAGATAACCTTATAGGTAGAATATCTGGTCTGTCATGTAGACAGCTCAACAGAATAAACCGCAGGTAATGGAACTCCATATAAACAATGGATACGTAGAACAACTATTATTTTAACACAATCAAACTGATTGGTAAAGCTATCATACGAATTGAATATTTCCAACTGAGCGAAAAAATGCCCAGGCCGGGAATCGAACCCAGATCCTTGGCTTACAAGGCCAATGCTTTTCCATTTAAGCTAACTGGGCCGACAACCAGCCAGCATGTTTCGCTCAGATAACCTTATAGGTAGAATATCTGGTCTGTCATGTAGACAGCTCAACAGAATAAACCGCAGGTAAGGGAACTCCATATAAACAATGGATACGTAGAACAACTATTATTTTAACACAATCAAACTGATTGGTAAAGCTATCATACGAATTGAATATTTCCAACTGAGCGAAAAAATGGAGTTCCATTATATGGAGTTCCATTACCTGCGGTTTATTCTGTTGAGCTGTCTACATGACAGACCAGATATTCTACCTATAAGGTTATCTGAGCGAAACATGCTGGCTGGTTGTCGGCCCAGTTAGCTTAAATGGAAAAGCATTGGCCTTGTAAGCCAAGGATCTGGGTTCGATTCCCGGCCTGGGCATTTTTTCGCTCAGTTGGAAATATTCAATTCGTATGAGATGTTTCATCCTAAAAACAGGACCCGCCAGACAAAAGTTTCTTTTTTTTTGCCAGCTTCGACAGGACGAAGTTGAATAACACAATATTATTGATATAAATTGATACGAGTTAACACTAAGCCCGTTGCACACGCTTTGTAGAATTTCCGGGTGTAATCTTCAACCGTCGTCTACTTCTGTTCTGTGTCTATCCCGCCCTTGTATCGACGACAGCTTCTAAGAGACATTTGATGCCGAGCACACACGTCAGATGTATGTATTCAATAAATAAATAATCCAAGTTAATACGAATTAAAATCACAGTACTTCACATTTCGCAAAAAACGAATTAAAATACACGCGTTCATAAAAACAAACTTTGTTTGAATTACAATGTATACCACTTCGAACGAAGACATCTAAAACGCATGCTCAACTGGGAGTGCTAGTGCCCCCTGGTGGTTATTGCGTCAGAAGAATCAAAACGTCTTAAATTAAGACACGTTTAAAGCAATGAAGTGTCTTAAAATAAGACGTTTGCATTATTCTTATTTGCATTATTTAGACATTATTCTCAGTTCGTTTACACCATGGTCATAGTAAGACATTTATGTATCTTAAATTAAGACTCTATAATGTCTGAATTTTCAGATTAAGACACTTAAGTGTCTAAAATTCTTTTTCAGTCACATATGTGTCTAAATTTAAGACGCTTCTATTTGCAGTGTAGCGTTTCTAACTTTTATGTGTCTTTTTTGAGGGAGTCGTGTGATATACGCTACTTATTAAAAGTTGCAGACATTATGTCTGCTTTGAAAAACACCTACTTTTTTTTGGAGAGTAGATAAAAACCATAGAATAAAATTTTAATGGGAGTTCAATTTTAAATCGAAATTCTAAAAATGCAGCATTTACAGATTTTAAACTTTAGCACCTCGGCCTCTATTTGTACACTAATTAAGAGTATGTAAATAACGCTTTTTTTAATAGAGAATGAACGCGAATTTGTTAAAATTTGGAAAACGAACTAAATGATTGACTTGAAATTTTCACGTAAGTTATAACAGCCCTTTGACCACTGTTCCGTAGAGTAATATTTGTATAGAACATATTGCGCTCCTGTCGGGGGAAGATTGAACTACCCACTATTTTCGAATAGTAATTTAAGCAAATTTCTTAATTTCTTATTTTAGTCAACGTCCTTATTTTAACAGAATGTTTATCAAGGCATCTAAACAGACCAGATTTACATATCCTATAAAACTTTTGAAACGTTCGGACGAGTAGAAATATTTTTTACAAAATAAAATGTTTGAAAATGTCCACGAAATCAGTAAAAACTTGAGTGTTTTGTAGCAGTTCCGCTCGCTTTCGGTACGCATAGACTCCAAAAATCAACTTACGCAAAATAGTATGTATCTTCAATTTAATATTTTTCTTGCGATTTTTTATATTTAAAAATATAAATTCAGACAAAAGGAATTAAAGGTACAAAATCATACAAATTTGAGGATCATTCATCACGGGCAGGGGCAACGCCGGGTGGGTCTGCTAGTAAATAATAAAAGATTAAATGGATTGAACCATTAATCATTTTCGTTTCTCGCTATTTAATAGCTGCCTCCAAAGGAATTAAACTGTAATAAGATTTATTATAATCATTTTCCTATCCTATTCGATAAAAAATTAATGCTGATCTATCTACACTATGACGCAAAAGTTTAGACAATGACGTCATTCAGCTTTAAAATGTAGAATTATGACGTCAGAATTACAAAAACCTGTAAATATATTCAAAAACTGATTTAAAATGCTATGTACAAAAGACAGTCGTTTTATTTGCTATAATACTAATTTTTTTCATAAAAATTCAAATGTGCTTGTCGCAAAAGTTTAGACACTATTCTAAATTTCTTTGAATATTCGCTGGCATATGCAAATTTAGAATCGATGATGTCACAAATTTGGAGTACTTAAGTTCTGCAAACGATTGCGCTTCATAGTCGACATGCCGAGAGCTAAAGAAATTCAAGTGAATGAGGTTTCAAGGATTTGGCAGTTGAAAGGTGAAGGGAGGAGCGTTTCTGAAATTTCTGCTATTATTAAAAGGTCAAAAAAATCTATTTATCGAGTTTTATCGAGTGGTTCCGAATATAAAGCAAAATGTCGGTCTGGGAGGCCACGTGTGACAAATGTACGAGAGGATCGCCTGATACAAAGACTAGCGAGTACTCAACAAATGAGCGTACGTGGAGTTCAAAGCTCATCGGGACTCTATGTATCAAAGGATACGATTCGTAGACTAATTTTGGAAAAAGGAACAATCGCTTATAGCAAAATGCAGAAGAAACCAGCTCTGAAACCACATCATAAGTTACAAAGACTTATGTGGGATCGAAAGCATATGTCATATGGAGAGAAATGGCAGTCAGTCATATTTAGCGATGAAAAAAAGTGGAATCTGGATGGTCCAGATGGTTGTTTATCGTATTGGCATGACTTGCGGAAGGAACCTCGACGTTTTTTTAGTCGCAGACAAGGAGGGGGCTCGGTGATGGTTTGGGCAGCCTTTTGCTATAATGGACAAGTATCTCTGACCTTCACCAGTGGTCGTCAAACTTCACAGCATTATACACAGACATTAGAAGAAAACCTACTGCCATTTGCTGAGCTTCTAGGGGGTCCTCAGTGGGAATTTCAGCAAGACAATGCTTCAATTCAAACTGCAAAACATTCAAAGTCTTGGTTTAATTCCCATAATATAAGAGTTCTCGACTGGCCAGCATGTAGCCCAGATCTTAACCCTATAGAAAACCTTTGGAGCATCATGTGTCGCAAAGTTTATAGCAACGCTAGACAATACTCTTCTGAAAAGGAACTTAAGACATCTATTGAGAATGCATGGTACGATATCGATCCACAAACTATGCAAGATTTAGTTTCTTCCATGCAATCTCGTGTATATGACGTAATACATAAGTATGGATGCGCAACCAGGTTTTAAAAATTGTTTATTTCGATTTTATTTAATTTGTGTCTAAACTTTTGAGACAGCAGTTTATTTTTTTTACCATTTAATTTATTGCAATATGCACAATTCCACTTTTCTTTGTTATAAATATTGTTTATATGTACAGCACATTAATTTCAAGCAGTGATTTGAAAATTGAATAAATATTTTTCAAAGTATGTAAGAATTTCTTCATTGTCTAAACTTTTGCGTCATAGTGTATATTATAAAGGACCAACATATCTGTGCGTAACGCATACGTCATTCTGCGAATGGCAACACTTTGAAATTTGAAAAAATGAAATTTCGGTTTTGAAATTTTCACTACTGCAAAATTTTAAACTTCTAAACATCCCACATTTTAAATGTTTACACTGCCGTATGCAGAAAAAAATACACTTTTAAATGCAATTTTTCTGAAAGCTGTATCTCAATTTATTTTTGAGATATTAATTTTTTTATAGTTTTTAATACCAATTTTCTAATCGTGGCAACTGAAGTATTTCATTTCCATTAAAAGTGGTTTCGTTATCTTTATTGATTATATTCTTACTGATGCCATTTTCTCATTACAATTAAAAATATCTTTTTAAAAAATTTGAACAGAAAATGATGTTACGCTTTAAAAAAGACGCAATTTCCCAGGTGATGCTGCTATATTTCACTATTTTTTCATTTCGCTGATATTGAGTTTGAGACAATAGGAAAAATAATTCAGCGACTGAAAATAACGTCATATTTAAAAGAAAACGATAATTTTATTTGATAAAACCGGATATTTCCCCTTGAATACGTCTAAAACTTATAAATTTCTGGAATTTTTGCGCGCAGGAAAGAGATTATACCAAGACCTCAAATCAGGAGTGGGAATATTAACATGGAAAGTTGTTATATTTGACAAACGTGACTTCAAGCTTGAAAATATATTGATTAATAACCTATTGCGCGTTAAAATATTTTAAATGGTTAATATGGATGTGAAACGTGGAAAATGACTTGATTCGGTTTAGATTTAAATGGGGGGGGGGGGATTCTATGATTATGTCATGGTGAAATCATTTTTGCTAATTTTTCATTCCGTAATACCAAGCATCAATTGATAACTTAATAAAAATTACTTATCTTGATTATATGTTACTGATTACGTATATGAATAAAGTTTAATTTTTCAATAATTTTAACAGTTGAAGTTTATGAAAAAAGTATCTTAGGTTAAAATATGTCTTTGGAGAGTTAAACTAACAAGTGTAAGACGGATTTTTTATTGTAATTATTGTTGTCGATGTATTATAAATTTGATGCAACAGTTCCATTGTAAACATTTTCTTTCGTCGAAATTCGACGGGTTCCACCTCGTTTATTTAAAAGATTTATGATAATAATTTCCCATCTCATTCAATATATGTGACGCAGATATTATATGTGTATTGTAAACAAGCCTTTTAGATTCCCAGCTGTATTTCATATCATTGCCAGTTAGTAAACCGGCGATATAGTTCTGATTATATTTAAATCATTTAAATCCCCCCCCCCCTCCCCATAGCATTTCTATTAACGGATAATTTTGGTGGTTGTTTGATTGTAAAATTAGCTTTGATTTCCTAGGATGTTGGCATGAAATGTTTTGTAATTTTGATCATTCTGCTCCTGTCTTTGCGACTGATAACATCTCATGTGTTTGGCGGACCAGCCCGTCAAAATCTGTTTTAGATGAAGTTAAAATAAAAAACATCTTAACATCTTCTGCAGTTAATTTTTTTCAGGATGGGAGCTCATGTTAATAGGTTCTGAGTTTTGATGTGATATACGTGTACATTATGAGTTGTGTATACCAACATTTGAATTAAAAGTGGGGGTTTCTCCTCCACACACATACTAAAGGCACAGCGATGATTTAGGTATACTCATATATCTTTAAAACGCGTTGTTTGATAAAAAGGATTGAAGTTAATCAAAAAGTAATGAAAAAACGTATCCGCAAATAATCGCAAAGATTGCGGTGAGAAAGCTTTGAGCAGTTATAGTGTTTTTTTTTCTTTTTTCCCTTTTTTTAAAATGATAAACCTAATAGATTTTTTACATTTAATATATTTTTTAGAATGCCCACTAACAATACTAAATATTATATTTATATGAAAAAATATCAATAATGAGTTCAAATAAGGTATTAAAACGTATTCATTAGTTATCAGCCAAATGTAAATGAATTATTAATCCCACATACTTCATATGCAATACCAAGCATGCTTTGGTGACTCTAAATAACCTTTATCAAATGCATGAAAATCCTAGAATATTTACTTGAATTAGAGCGTGGACAGATGGACAGACGGACAGACAAACCGAATACATAAACACTTTTAAACTTTGTTGGAAAGTGTTAAAAAGACCTAAGATGTCATCAACCAATAGATAGTTATTTTTCACTAGCTCAAGTACCGGCGTTGCCCAGAATTTTGTTTTGAAAATCAACGATTGCGTGTTAATTTACGTAATTTTCACTCATTTCGTTTTCAGTAAATATATATCTATCGTCTGGATTGATACCAAGATTAAACCTTTTGTTGAAAAGTTGTTTCCCAGTGATTTGTTATTTAAATAAATTACTCATGATTAAAGAAAAATGGCCAATACAAAAATTCTATGAATTTTAATTCTAAAAAATCTAAAATCTTTATTTCAGTTCTTTACTAAGAATGAGCTCTAGGGACCTATACCTTTAGGGAAATTCTAATTCTAATATACATGCATACACACAAGTATATAAAGCCACGGTCGGCAACAGGCGGGCCGCGGTCCACATCCGGACCGCGGAAGATTGAAGCCTGGACCGCCAAATATTTCCAATTTGAATAAATAATTTATTAATATTTACATATTATAGATAGGTTTGAGCGATAGTGATGTTTGAGTGATTATTCATTTTCCAACAATTCTTGAATATAAAAAGATGAATTCCGAAATACACACTGCAGTATTCCTTATTTTTATGTCAAATATTGTGAAGGAATTTGAAGGAAGGTTCTAAGACTTTGGAGAGAAGTTGTAAACTATCTCAATTATTTAAATCGCTTTATGAAGTTGCTCCAGCTGCAGAATGAACTGATATGGTTGCGAAGTTGTTCACTCTTGACAAATCTTTACTTCAAATGGAGATGATTGACTTATAAAAAGATATTTCCTTGCAAATGTAGAAAACTGAATCTCCTGAAGAATTTTTGGGGTAAACATGCCTCAGAAAAGTATGAAAATTGCAAAACACAAATTATTAACCTGGCTACTATTTTTAGCTCCACATGTGTATGTGAAACATCTTTCACAAAACCGAAATTTTTGAAGAACAAATATCGTTCAAGATTAACGGATGTGCCCCTTGATGACACTCTTAGCTGTTCACCACGTGAACCGAACTATAAAAAACTGGCTCAAGAGCACAAGTGTAATTTTAAGCATTAATTTTTCTACGAATACCTACCTTTTCTATTTTATTATGTGTCTGTAAAAATTTTCAGACAGTATAACTTGTATATAGTAATTTTTCAGAACGAATACCTCGCTTTTATATTTTATATTACTAGGGGCTTTGCCCCCTACGAGCTACGATCGCCAACCCGCCATTCCGACACCCCAGATCCTAAAAGCAGGCTAATTTCATCGGCTTTAAAAAGATTGAATTATAATTTTAAAAAACAGTGACGATCTCCCTGTAAACGGGTTTTCATTCATATTCCTTTGATTGTAGATTTTAAAGAGGAAATAAGCGTTTGTTAAGGGATACAGGACTGTTTTCGCCTTTGATTAAAAAAAATTAGTTAAAAATTAGAAAATAAGCTAATGTAAAATGAATTAAGTAAAAGAGTCTTTGTCGCTCGGTTTTTTAACAGCTTTATAAGAAAGTTCTTTTAAATAACACATTTGAAATGTATCGTTTTATATCTGACGTAATTTTCACCAAAGTTTTTTTTCTCATTTTGTTTGTTTCTTTTTATTGAACACATACATCAGACTTGTGTGCTTGACAACAGGGCCCACTTATAAGTCATCGTCAATCTACAAGAACGAGATAGCACAAGGAAATTTACAACACCAGAGAATTACATCCGGGAGCTCCACAAAGAGTGTGCAACGGAGCCGGCGGGATTCGAACCCGCCCCACCTACGCTCTCAAGCGATTAGCGGCGTGGTGCCTTATCCACTCAGCCACGGTGGGCCCCTTTCTCATTTTAACATTCACATGAAAATACTTTTGTTGTTAGAAAGGAAATATTAATTGCGCTGTCTTAGAATTCACGATAATAGTTGAAAAGATTATCTCAAAATATGAAATAAATGTATTGCGCAAAAATATTTTTTAATTTAAACTGTTTTGCCAACTGTCAATTATTTGGTCTTTTTAAATATAACGTAAATTTCCTCTATTTGCGATTTTTAACGCATAATAATGAATTCATTATTTAAAAATTTCCTTTCTCTTTTAAAATTCATGTGTAATTATAGTTTTTATGATGTAATTTTCGATATTTTCCTGATTTTTAACACGTAATCATTTAATTCTCATTTGAAAGTTTTTTCTGATTATAATAGCCACGTGCAAATAAATTTTTAATTCGAAGAACATATTATTCTTTGCGCTGTTTTTAAAATTGGCAACAGTTTAAAATAATATCCTTTTCTAAAATATGATAAAATATCTCTCGAAATGCTAAAAATTTGAATTAAAAATGGAAATAAATCCTCAAAAAATGAGTTAAATTAAAAAAATAAATGCAGGCTGCACAACGGGAATTCCTAGTTTATTGAATGATGTAAAAGTGTTTAAATTCCTATGTATAGTTTTTGCTCATACAAATGTTTTTAATGAAAAGATTTTGACCAACTTTAACATTAAATATCTCTTTAAATAATTATTCGATTTAATGATTATTAAATGATTATTAAATGATTATTAGACTGTCTCGTGTTTATCAAACGTTTCTCTATAATAGAATCAATTTTCATCTTTTTCTATGAAACAGTTTTCTGAATATTAACGAAGAAAGACTCCCGGTCACAAGAAATATGGATGCCGATCTAGGAATGTACAGGGAAAATCTACGCAGAGTTTTATTGGTCCATTTCCAAACCATTATTTTTTTTATAAATAGAAGGATACATATGTTTATCTAAAAACACAAATTAAAGGGCAATAAGTACTTATATTACTTATGTATTTTTTCCTCTGGACCTCGGTAACATTTTTCAAAAGTATTCGGTCTCCAATTAATATTCTTGTCGACCCCTGATATAAAGGATTGTCCATCTGTTGTCTCTTTTTTGAAATATGAACATTTTACAGGACATTTGTGTCTGCTGTCAAGTGTCATGCATGTATGAACTGTCAAATGTATGTCATTTGTAATTAAGGACTCGTTGATAACACAACAACGGTGCAACGGCGCACACTGCTTGCCAAACCATCAACTTATTGAACGAGAAATTTCTAGATCGCGTAATTTCAAGAAATTCTGATGTGAATTTGCCGCTAAGATCGTGCGATTTAACACCAATGGATTATTTTCTTTGGGGGGATTCTGAAAGTGAAGTGTACATCAATGCCCCCCCCTCCCCGCACAAATTTAGACCTCAAACGTAACATCCGGGATGAAATTTTGACCATGGATCGTTCATTCTGGGAAAAGTCATAGAAAATTTTGATGTTCGGATGATGGCATGTAAGCGGAGCCGCGGTGGCCACATGTGCGATATGGTATTCCATACATAAATGGCATAGACCCACCTTCCATGTTCAATAAGGAATTTCGATTTTCACTCATATAAAATGCGTTTTTTTTTCATAATAAAAAAAGAGCCAACAGTTGGACCACCCTTTCTATGAAATAGTATTAAAAAAAGCGAAAACAAATTCAGAGAACCTCAAAACGTTAAAATATGCCAATATTTCCATAATTGTTTTTTAGCATGTTTCAATAAGCTTTTTCAAACGCATATAATGGTATATATTCACCTGCTGACGTCCATTATATTTCTAATATGACGTAATATTCGCCTTTTTTTTATTTGTCAAACTATTTATTTCATTTTCATTTTTTACGTGGAAATCTTGCAATAGAAAAGTAATTGTTGTGGTAAGAATTTTATTGTTGATTTTTTATTGCTGGCTACTGCTGTAATAAAAAAAGCATAAATTTGATAGGAAATTACTGTTAAATTGGTTGGGTTTTATCATTTAAAAATTAACTATAAATAATTTCGATTCCGGATTACTTTATTTGACTCGGCCGTGCTTTAATACACATGTACATAACATTTCACAATTCTAGCTTCCAAACTGTGGATTTGTATAGAATTACAGACAGAAAAAATTTCATTTTTGTATATTATATTGATGGTTGTGGAAACACCATAGTTCGATAGTTCAAGAATAATTTTAAATGTTCTGATAAACGTTCTTAGGAAGGTTTTAGCTTATTATTTAAAGGAGCAATCTGTCAAATTACGCCTTATGTAGTATTCCTGATGTACTTGGAATAGTTTTTGATAATATTGACTTTTTTTCGTTACGATAGAGATTTTGCATATATTTGTTCTGCACGTCTAGCGAAAGATCCAACAAGAGAGAAGCCATCGTCTTCCATAAAGACGATGTAAAAAAGATATAAGTATTGCGAATTGAGTTTTATAAAAAATGGCTATTACAGTGTTCATTAGAAAAAAAAAAAAGAACAAATTTAGAAACCCCAAATCTTCAAGAAATCGAATTATAATCAATCGAATATTAATGAAAGCAAGTAATTTTCAAAAAAAAAAAATTCCAGAAAAAGATTTAGAAAGAGAAATTTCAGAAAATTTCAAAGAAAATTTCAGTATCAGAAACTTTCTTCAATAACTTTCCTAATAATGCTGCTATTTAAAAAAGTAAATAATCGACAGGGTAAGTCAAAATGAATATAGCGATTACAAACGGCTATAACTATTTAATGGAAAAGAATTTCTCGATAAGATTAACACAGAATGTAGATGAAACTTCCAAATTTTGTATACATACGTCATAGATGTTCTATGTGACTTCCCTTGGTCACACGAACAACATCTAGACGGTAGTCCATTTCACGTCATACATTCTGAAGCATTTGTTTAGCCACCGACGTAAGCGCATTACAAATGTGTACTTGAGTTCTTCAATTGTTTTGGGCTGGGAGGCGCACTGTCTTTCACATAACACCGCAGAAAAATATCGGCCATTTTTACCGTGATAATTGGCCATTTTTACTAATGAGACGGCCGCAATGAACAGGTTTCTTGTCGTTGCAAAGTTTCAAATCGCGCATGCTTAGGCTTCCGCTTCACTGCACTTGCCTTACGTAAAGAAATTTTGAAGTTCCGTCCACATTCTGTTTTAATCTTATTGATCAATTCTTTTCCATTAAATAGTTATAGCCGTTTGTAATCGCGATATTCATTTTGACTTACCCTGTATATGTAATCGTATTTCATATATATCGTCTTTATTATTAAGACTTGAGTGCCTGTTTTAATTTCAGAGCAACTCCTTCTACAATACTGCAAAATTCGCTATAAAGCTAATGTTTTTTTATGTAGAACTGCGTGTGTCATATAAACGCTGACTCGATCTTTTTTTTCGAAAAAAATTGGAAATGATATGATTTTTATTTGACGTCATTTTTTCATCAAAATTGAAAATATTTTTTTTTTTAAATTTATAATGATGTAGAAAAATACATTGATTACGTTACATTATGAAGAAAGTTTCAGTTTTTTTAAGCATAACATCCCAAGATAAACCAGGAGCCATAAAATTCAAATCTGGATCTAAACAATATATTTTTATGCAAACATCTCTAAAATTTTCAAATACATCTGTTAAAATTAATACATCTGTTTTAACATATAATTCTGCATATTCACCTAAATTCTTAATATTAAATGCTTTCTAAACATGTTGAACATGTTTATATTCCTCATCAGTTATATCACATTCATTCAATTTATTATAAAATTTATCCTTTGCAGGTAATTGTGTTTCATTGTATTTATCTTCAGAATCTATATAATCGTAACAATATATGCCTTTTTTGTGTAATAAGATCTAATTTATCATTCTAAGAAACAAATACATAGATAATGTGCATATTTTGTCAAGAAACTGGCTTGTTGCGTGACTACTCAGCTTAATGTAGAAAAAATTCGAACTAAGTTGTTTGAAATTATGCTAAAATGCTCGTAAATTTTTTTAGTTATAATATATTATATTATATGAAAACATAATATGTTATAAATTACTAACACTGCGAAAATTGTTACTTTCTGCCTGCACCAAATTGAGAAGAACGTTTTTTTGGGGGGATGCATGACGTCACATGCACATTCCTTATAACTTCAAGCGAAATGAAAGAATTTCGTTTCGAAAAATCTTCTGCCGACAGTTTGTCATCTGTAAAGCATTCCGTTGTATTTTTCTATTATTTTATTCAAACAAGGAGATTAAAAAAGACAAGGTTAATTCCTGTGCATTTAACTTACTGTGCTATATTTAAAACAAATAAATACCCCCTCACTGACAAGCCCGTGTTAATACGTTCACTAAGCTCCAGGTTTCACTGCAATACAAGCAATATTTAAAGTAATATAATTCTATTGATTTAATGTATTTTTAATACATTGAACAATGATAAATACTTCCAAGGATTGCATTCATATTCGTTATAAAGTTTTTTTTATAAAATGTTCAAAGAATCATTTTTTTTAGCATTTAAAACAAAATGCAGAGAAAACAACATTACAATTTTGCCCTTTTCCAAGACAGTCGGAGGGTTAGAAGAAAAACTAATTTCAACTAATTATATTCTAAGTATAGTGATAAACCGCCGCTGTAAGTGTAATGGTTATGAGAGAAAAAGGCTGTTTTTCCTAGAATTTATTTTACTCAACATATCTCAAATATTTTGGATACGTTTATACAAATGATGTCATATTTTAATAATTTTGTCAAAATGATTTAATTTTTACTTCCAATTTAGCAGATAAATCATTGTAATCATTGCAATCATCTATGCATTATGATTGAATAAACTTTTAGCCTACGTTATAAAAACGATTTCTAACTTGAAATTAAGTATTAAGAAAATTAATATTATACTTTTTTCTAAATGTATAAAAAAATTAAATTTCGTTTTTATCCAAAGAATCGATATAATGGAATTTAAATGTAAATCTTTGGGTATTCCAGCTAGTAATTTATGAAATTTTGACTTGAAGTTAATTTTGAAAACATGATGATATTTTCAAAATACATGTTTTACAGCGTGTTGCAGAGAGTTTTAACAAAGCTGTAAATTAGATAATTACATTAAGCAATTATTCTCTTTCACTGCAAGTAGAGGTGTCTTAAATTTAAACACGTATGTGTCTGAAAATGTACTTCAGACACTTAGTGTACACAGAAAAATGTTTTCTTGAATCAACAAAAATTTGGTGGCCCAACAAAACTTTTCGTTTAAATATGTATCAATGGAATTTTTTTTTAATCAACAAAACTAGTTGGATGTGCCAATCCCAAAACTTTCTTCTATCTTATACATCTTAATATTTCAAAACCTAGTTACACATGTTAATACTGCAATATTATTAGTTCAATACTATACCAACTTTGATTTTCATCTTAAATTTCTGCTCAAGTCAATTAAACAGACTAAAAACGAGTTAATCTATATCATGATATTTGTTAAAATTATTAATTTTTCCTTATTTTGTTATTATCAGCTGTTTGCGAATAACCGGCTTAGCAGGTAGCGAGTTCCAGTCGCTGCATGAACCGCCGATGCACAATAGAACTACGAAAAATCAAGAAAAGTATACAAAAATCGCTAGCACAGAGACCCTTTACCGCGCAATATTTCCAAATTCAAGGAGGACCTGTTGGCCAAAGCCAAAAACAAGCACAAAAATTTTGGTTCAATTGTATGCATAATTTTATACGTTGTTCGATGGTACAATAATGAAAATGGAACAGAGATTGGAATTATAGCGCCCTCTTCTGGCGGAATTTTTTCAAGTTCAGGGAGGACTTGTTTGCCATAGCCAGAAACATGCACAAAAAATTTGGTTCAATTATATGGATAACTTCATACACTTTTCGATGGCACAATAATGAAAATGGTATAGACATCGCAATTATAGTGCCCCCTACCGGCAGAATTTCTCCAAATTCAGGGAGGACCTTCGTGACATAACCAAAAACAAACACATAACATTTGGTTCAATTCTATGCATAACTTCATACACTTTTCGACGGTACAATATTCAAAATGGCGCAAAAATGGCACAAAAATCGGTATAACAGCGCCCTCTACGGACGATTTTTTTACAAATTAAGGGAGGACCTCCTTTCCATAGCCATGAACTTAAAAAAATTTTTTGGTTCAATTCCATGCATAACTTCATACACTTTTCGACGGTATAATATTCAAAATCGCACAAAAATCGCTATTACAGCGCCCCCTAACGGCGATTTTTTTACAAATTCAGGGAGGACCTGCTTGCCATAGCCAAAAGCTTAAAATAAAAATTTGGTTTAATTCTATGCATAACTTCATACACTTTTGGACGGTACAACATTCAAAATCGCACAAAAATCGCTATTACAGCGCCCCCTACGGTGCATTTTTTCCAAATTCAGGGAGGACCAGCTTGCCATAGCCAAAAACTTAAAATAAAAATTTGGTTCAATTCTATGCATAACTTCATAGACTTTTGGATGGTACAATATTCAAAATCGCACAAAAATCGCATTTACAGCGCCCCCTAAAGGCGAATTTTTTTCCAAATTCAGGGAGGACCTGCTTGCCATATCCAAAAACTTAAAATAAAAATTTGGTTCAATTCCATGCATAACTCCATACACTTTTGGATGGTACAATATTCAAAATCGCACAAAACTTGCTATATCAGCGCCCCCTACCGGCGAATTTTTTCCAAATTCCAGGAGGACCTGCTTGCCATAGCCAAAAAATTAAAATAAAATTTTGGTTTAATTCTATGCATAACTTCATACACTTTTTGATGGTACAATGGCGACAGACAGAAGGACAGACGGACAAACGGACGGACGGACACACGGACAGACGGACACGCAGACAGACAGACATTTTCTATAAACATGTTTTTTGGAATCTCTGACCCCTAAAACATGTAAATCCGTCGAAAACCGGAAGTCGAAAAAAATTTCGATTACAATACTTTCTTCTATTGAAGATAGAAGAAAGTAAAAATATTGTTGAATTTTTGGAATTAAGAAAAAGTATATACTTTCAACAAAAAAAAATGTTTAGTCAATTCAAGTAAAATGGTCCAATTTTACTTGAATTAACTGAATTATTTTGTTGAAAATAAATGTAATTATATGTTAGTTTGATAATCTGTTTTTTTTTCAACAAAATATAGTTTGTTCGTTTAAATAATAAAATATGTTATATTACGGACTTGTTATTTTAATACTACAAAAACTTTTGTTAAATGAACCAATCCAGCAAACACAGAGCTACCGGCCGACAGTCGCGTGCGACTACCGACAGCATTGGCACGATACCGGCTACCGCTACCGTAACTCTTTTGATACGCCGCGCGTATGCAGTTCGATTCATGAGTAACACAGCCGGTTTGACATATCGTCATACTAATGCCGGCCATAACCCGACACCAGCTCAAATTGAGAAACAATATTTCAGTTTTGATGGTGCCATCTCTGAGTCGTCTTGGCATGTATATTTGTTAATATACTTGCCTCCAACGGTGCTCGACCTCATCACCTACTTCTGTGCAGTTCAACCATTCTCCTCCCGGCCACGGATTTACACAGCAGGGGATGCCAGTTTTGCTATATTTACTGCGGTCAGCCTGATCAATCAGGAGGTTCCCCCAAGCCTAGAATGTTAGCTTCGTTACCATAGGGATCTCTGATCCCTAAAACGTGTAAATTCGTCGAAAACCGGAAGTCGAAAAAAATTTCGATTACAATATTTTCTTCTATTGAAGATAGAAGAAAATAAAAAGGAAATAAAAATGTTGTTAAGAAACTAAAATATGTTGCTTTTTATTTTCTATTGAATAGAATATTGCCTCTAAACAATTTCTAAGCAAGTATGCACAATATATCTAAGCACATTTTCAATTATAATTATCATACTTTCATTAATGCATTCATTAAATGTGAAAAGAAAAGTCGGTTATATTTGATTTGCATGTATTTCTTTAAAATATTTTATCTTTTTTACTTTCGAGTATTACTTTTAGTATTGTATTCGAAATTTTTTTCGACTTCCGGTTTTCGACGTATTTACACGTTTTAGGGGTCAGAGATCCCCAAAAAGATGTTTATAGAAAATGTCTGTCTGTCCGTCTGTCTGTCGCCATTGTACCATCAAAAAGTGTATGCAGTTATGCATAGGATTGAATCAAATTTTTATTTTAAGTTTTTGGCTATGGCAAGCAGATCCTCCATAAATTTTGAAAAAATCGTCGGTAGGGGGCGCTGTAATAGTGATTTTTGTGCGATTTTGAATATTATACCATCCAAAAGTGTATGAAGTTATGCATAGAATCGAACCAAATTTTTATTTTAAGTTTTTGGATATGGCAAGCAGGTCCTCCCTGAATTTGGAAAAAATTCGCCGGCAGGGGACGTTGTTATAGCGATTTATGTGCGATTTTGAATATTGTACCATCCAGAAGTGTATGAAGTTAAGCATAGAATTGAACCAAATTTTTATTTTAAGTTTTTTGATATGACAAGTAGGTTCTCCCTGAATTTGAAAAAAATTCGCCGGCAGGGGGCGCTGTAATAGCAATTTTTGTGCGATTTTGAATATTGTACCATCCAAAAGTGTATGAAGTTATGCATAGAATTGAACCAAATTCTTATTTTAAGTTTTCGGCTATTTCAAGCAGGTCCTCCCTGAATTTGGAAAACATTCGCAGGTACGAGGCGCTGTAATAGCGATTTTTATGCGAGTTTGAACGTTGTACCATCCAAAAGTATATGAAGTTATGCATATAATTGAACCAAATTTTTCTTTTACGTTCTTGCCTATAGCAAGCAAGTCCTCCTTGAAATTTGGAAAGAATTCGCCGCTAGGGGCGCTGTAATAGTGATTTTTGTGCGATTTTGGAAATTGTACCATCGAAAAGTGTATGAAGTTATGCATAGAATTGAACCAAATTTTTATTTTAAGTTCTTGGCTATGGTAAGCAGGTCCTTTCTTAATTTGGAAAAAAATTCGCCGGTAGAGGCGCTGTAATAGCGATTTTTGTGCGATTTTGAATGTTGTACCATCCAAAAGTGTATGAAGTTATGCATAGAATTGAACCAAAAATTTTTAGTATGTTTCTGGCTATGGCAAGCAAGTCTTCCCTGAACTTGAAAAAATTCAGCCAGAAGGGGGCGCTATAGTTGGATCTCTATGCCATTTTCATTTTTGTACCATCGAAAAGTGTATGAATTTATGCATAGAATTGAAACAAATTTTTTGTATACGTTTCTGCCTATGGCAAACAAGTCCTCCCTGAATTTGAAAAAATTCTGCCGGAAGGGGGCACTGTAATAGCGATGTGCCATTTTCTTTATTGTACAATCGAAAAGTGTATAAAATTATGCATACAATTGAACCAAATTTTTTGTGCATGTTTTTGGCTTTGGCCAACAGGTCCTCCTTGAATTTGGAAATATCGCGCGGTAAAGGGTCTCTGTGACAGCGATTTTTGTATACTTTTCTTGCATTTTCGTAGTTCTATTGTCCATCGGCGGATCGTGCGAAGGCGGGAACTCGCTTCCTGCTACATCGGCTCTTCGCAAACATCTGATAACAACAGAATAAGGAAAAACAATTATTTTTTGACAAATATCATGATATAGATTAACTCGTTTTTAGTCCGTTTTATTGACTGAAGCAGAAATTTAAGAAGAAAAATAAAGTTGGTATAGTATTGAACTAATAATATTGAAGTATTAACATGTGTAACTACTTTTTGAAATATTAAGATGTATAAGATAGAAGAGAGTTTTGGGATTGGCACATCCAACTAGTTTTTGTTTGTAACAATTACAAGTAAAAAAGTAAACTAGTGTTCAAAAAAAGAAATTCATATGTAAAACGTTTCATTTTAGTAACAGACACTAGGTATGTGCGATTCCTAGAAGGATATGCGAAGTATAAAAATTTGAGAGTCACTTCCCAAAAAACCATCGTGAAAATTGGTTAACTCCATATATCTATTTTACTGCTGGGGAGAATTATGTGGAATTTGGAATAGACATTCACAAGTCCAGTTCATTCTTTCATATCGGGATGCCAAGTGTACATTTATGAAGTTTTCTTTGCACAAAAGGGAAAAGTTTAGCCATTTTACTTTTAATCAAATTACCATGAAGATATTCAACAAGGCAATTTAGGAAACTTTGGCTGTTATAAAGTAATCATATTCTCACAGTCACAAAGTTTTTAGAAAAAATACCTTCCTTTACATAAAAAACCTACATATAAGGTGTAAAATTCACGCTACATCAAAAGGGTGTTAATGTCTAGAGTTTTAATTCTTTGGTAACTTAAATGCCCGGGTATTTCTTTAGAAAGTAGAGATTCTGTATCTTAATTCCAGATGGGGTAGAAGCACTATAAGTGCGACCTTCCAAATCGCAGTCTGGTAAAGTAAAAACAAAAAAGAAAACTGGTGAAAAGGAAACATACACACACGGAACAAGAAGAGAACGGAACGCGGGCCAAGTGTAAGAAACTTTAAAAAGTCCTTCCGGCCAGTGCCGGGAGGAAGAGGTAGCTTTCATATTCCTTATTTTAAAAAAGCCAACTTATATCATTCAAACACACGAAGCTCAATTTAGTGGAAACAGAATATAGGAGATTCAATACTAATTTTTATCAATGTAATGAATGAGAATTTCGCGAAATTAGTCAGCTTTATCCAAGCTGCTTATCTTTAAAGTAATTAATATTTGGCTGCCGAATTCGGCGATTTCTTAAAGTGCCTGCCATTTTAAGACATCATGGTGGATGAGGCTAAACAGTGAACTTGGTCGAGACCTTAGTAATTGCTGTGCACATGCTCACTCACATCGGAATCGGTTGATATATACGAGTGCTGCCGCATGCAAAAAATCAGATTTTTCAAAATGTCACCCACAATAGAAATTGAAACTGTTATATCTGAGCCATTTTTTAAGGTAAAGACAAACAAAAAATGCTTCTAAATCCTTATATCAAGGTCAAATACTTAAGAAAGAAACCTTTTTCAGTTTCTAATTTTTTGCACCTCACTTTAAATATATATATATATATATTTTAATTTAATGGCCGCCATTTTGAAACAAGATGGCTGATGAATCTGTCCAGCAAACTTGGTCGAGGTATTGATGTATACTATCCTCATGCCTTCTTACATCGAAATAGGCGAATACGTGTGTTATCACGTGACAAATACAAGATCGTTTCAAAATGTTAGTCATGCTAGAAATTCAAAGTGCTATAATTCAAATATTTTTTAAGATATAAACAAAAGAACAAATTTTCAGAAACAAAAACTGCTCCGGAATCTTTGTATCAAGGCCAAACACGTAAAAAAAAATCTTTTTAATTTTCCAATTTTTTAATACCTCATTTTAAATTTTAAATTTAATTTATATTTAAATGGCAACCCTTTTGAAACAAGATGGCGAATGAAGTTGGCCAACGAACTTGATCGAGACATTGGTATGTACAATGTACAGACCAAGTTACATCCAAATCGGTTCATAAATACGCCTGTTATCGCGTGACAAAAATCAGGTCGTTTTAAAATGTCAGCCACAATAGAAATTCAAAATGCTATTACTCAGCCATTTTTTTAGATATAGACGAAACAAAAACTGTTCCGGAATCTTTGTATTAAGGTCAAACACATACGAAAAATATCTTTTTCATTTTCCAATTTTTTGGTATCTCATTTTATTTTTTTTATTTTTTCATTTTTTTAAATTGCCGCCATTTTGAAACAAAATGGCGGATGAAGCTGGCCAACGAACTCGGTCGAGATATTTGTATGTACTATGTACACACCAAGGTACATCCAAACCGGTTCATAAATACGCTTGTTATTACGTGACAAAAATCAGGACGTTTCAGAATGTCAGCCACGTTAGAAATTCAAAATGCTATAACTCAGCCATTTCTTAAGATATAGACGAAACAAAAACTGCTCCCGAATCTTTTTATCAAGGTCAAACACATAAGAAGAAAATATTTTTTCAATTTTCAGTTTTTTGGTACCACATTTCAAATTTAAATTCTTCTTAAAAATTTAACTGGCTGCCATTTTTAAACAAGATGGCGGATGAAGCTGGCCAACGAACCCGGTCGAGACATTGGTATGTACTATGTGTAAACGAAGTTACATCCAATTCGGTTCATAAATACGCCTTTTATCGCGTGGAAAAATTCAGGACGTTTCAAAATGTCAGCCACGCTAGAAATTCGAAATGCTGTAACTCAGCCATTTTTTAAGATATAGACGAAACAAAAACTGCTCCGAAATCTTTGTATAAAGGTCAAATACATAAGAAAAAAACATATTTTCCCATTTTTAATTTTTTGGTACCACATTTCAAATTTTAAATAAAAAAAAAATTTTTAAATCCTGAAACAAAATGGCGGATGAAGCTGGCCAACGAACTCAGTCGAGACATTGGTATGTACTATATACGCACCGAATTACATCGATATTGGTTCATAAATACGCCTTTTATCGCGTGACAAATTTCAGGACGTTTCAAAATGCCAGCCACGCTAGAAATTCAAAATACTATAACTCAGCCATTTTTTAAGATATAGACGAAACAAAAACTGCTCCAGAATCTTTGTATAAAGGTCAAATACATAAGAAAAAAAATATTTTTCCATTTTTAATTTTTTGGTACCACATTTCAAATTTTATTTTTTTTTTTTAATTTTAAATGGCCGCCATTTTGAAACAAAACGGCGGATGAAGCTGGCCAACGAACTCGGTCGAGACATTGGTATGTACTATGTACACACCGAATTACATCGAAATCGGTTCATAATTACGAGAGTTAGAGTGTGACATAGGTTATATATATATATATATATATATATATATATATATACCAATTTTGAACGGAGGGTGGTTTCGGGGTCTGGGGGTCATGATCGATGAAAATTACCAAAATTTTTTGAAATTGCTTTCCTCCGAACGGCTGCAATAGGTAGCTTTTTGTAATGAAAGCTACCTAACACAAATAGAAAAACTAGCTGGATGTGCCAATCCCAAAACTTTCTTCTATCTCATGTCAATATTTCATTTTAATTAGTTTTATTAGTATTTTTATTAGAATTATGCATAACTTCATACACTTTTTGATGGTACAATATTAAAAATTGCACAAAAACCGATATTACAGCGCCCCCTTCCGGCGATAGCTATTACAGCGCCCCTTCCGGCGGAATTTTTCTAAATTCGGGAAGGACCTTCTTGCCATGGCCAAAAACATACGAAAAAAATTTGGTTCAATTCTATGCATAAATTTATACACTTTTCTATGGTACTATATTCAAAATGCACAAAAATCGATATTACAGATCCCCCTACCGGCGAATTTTTTTCAAAATTCAGGGAGCACCTTCTTGCCGTGGCCAAAAATCTATACAAAAAAATTGGTTCAATTCTAGTGATAACTTGATACATTTTTCGATGGTACAATATTCAAAATGCACAAAAATCACTATTGTAGCGCTCCCTACCGGCGGAAATTTTCCAAATTCAGGGAGGACCTTCTTGTCATGGCCAAAAACATACACAAAAAATTTGGTTCAATTCTATGCATAACTTCACACACTTTTCAATGGTACAGTATTCAAAATGCACAAAAATTACACAAAAATCGCTATTACAGCGCCCCCTACCGGCGCATTTTTCCAAATTAATAGAGGACTTGCTTGCCACAGCCAAAAACTTAAAAAAATTTTTTGGTTCAATTCTTTGGTTCAATCATAACTTCATATAATTTTTGGTGGTACAATGGCGACACACGGACATACGGACTCACGGACACACGAGCTGACAGACATTTTGTATAAACATGTTTTTTGTGATCTCTGAGTCCCTAAAACGTGTAAATCCGTAGAAAACCGGAAGTTGAAAAAAAAATTCGATTACAATACTTTCTTCTATTGAAGATAGAAGAAAGTAATAATACGTCCCTGTATTCGATATCTGTCTGAACTAGAACCTTAACAGGTTAAGACTTATTAAGATTTGGATTCCAATCAGCATCTTCTACTTATAAATAAATTTAGTCTTACCAAGAAAAATATATCTATATAAGTAAAACAACTGTATGTCTACCGCAGAAAAATATGTTTAGCTCCATTTTTCTAAAAATGTTTTTTGTGATCAAATGCCTTTTCATCGGAAACAATTTACAAGCTTTTTGAATTCTTACTTAGAATAGCATAATAATTATATAAACTTATAAATTAATCTATTAAAATCCATAATATTGCGTGAAAAGAATGAGTTTTTATTTTGTTTGTATCATATATAAGGAAGCAGAATAACTTTCATAGAATGGATAGTTTTATAACGAAACAATTTTCTACATTTGTTATTCACATAATCTGCTGCTTGATATTACCTGATTATTCCAATATGAGCAGCTGCGCCCATCATCTAATTATGGATTTTCTAAATGCCTGTTTGATCATATGTTAATGATAAGCTCTGCCAGTTAAATACGGAGTCGATATGCTTTGCGTATTAGCTTGACGTGCAGATTACATTTACTAAATTAGATATCGAATGATCAATATATGTGTTTAATTAGATTTGTTTAGATAATTTCCGTTAGAACTAACAAGCATAGGTATTCAAAAAATAATGTTTATCACTAAAATAATAATTTTAATCCTTGAAACACAATAAAATATTTCCGCAGATAGATGCGAAAGATTTTTACAAATTGACATTTATTTAATAAATAACAACTGAACATTTCTTTTTAAGGTATTATGAGCAAATAAAAACATGTTTAAACAAATTAATTAAAGAAAACATGAAAATTAAGATTATTTAATAATGACAGATGTGAATATTTTTTTTTTCTTATTTTTTCTAACACATACTTATGAACCATGTTAACATCAAATATAGCATTATTCAAATTAACTTTTAGCTAAGCTCCTATTTTTAGTTTGCATAAATAACTCAAAAATCCGTTTACCTAAATTTATGATCTACATATAAAAAAGCATTGTTATGTTTGAAATATAAAATTATTCAACTCATTTTTTATCTAATTTCTGATTTTGATTTACATCATACATTCATGCATCGGTTGAGTCAAACGGATAAACAAATTTTGTTTGATTTCTATAGAAATAATTTATAAAAAGTTTATAACCTTTTTTTAACCGTAATGTTTGGGGAATAATTAATTTACATAGTTTTATCATTATTAGACATATACTCAAATTAAGCTTTCTATTGACTTCTATCACTTTTTATTGTTTTATTTCGGAATATAAAGAAATATGGCATAATATGTTTGATTTTATGTTCAACAACAATTCAGTATTTAATAATAAATTAAATATTTATTTCTAAATAGAAAAAAATCTACCATAGCTATATTAGTCCAGGGGAAATGTACATTTTACCTTGCAAAAAATCGGGTAGAAGATTTTTTTTCTGACTTGTTTATAATGATGCTAGCATGGAAAAACCAAGTTTTCCAACAAAATTTCTTAAGGCTAAATTTTCTGTGGCCAAAAAACAACAAAATTTTGGGACTTTTTTTTATTTTTTTTAATATCTCGATACCTGTTGCCGTAGCATGATTTGTGTCAATTACAATATTAAAGAAGAAAAAATTCTCTACAACATTCATATTTACAACTTTTTTATACACTCAACAGCAAGCGCAATACGCTGTTTCAAATATAAGACAATTTTTTCAATTTTCTTAAAAACCGTGAAAACGTAGTTCTCCCCCGGTTATTCATATGTTTCCCACGGATTTAATCACGTATGTCAACTTCTAAAAATTAGTAGCAGTAAATTAATTATTATTTGCACACCCACGTCTTTATTTTCATCACAATATACATTTTATATTCAATAACATTATATAATTTTAAAAATAGGATAGTGTGTAGATGAATAAAACAATTTTCGTATCGACAGTAATTTTAAGTGTGTATAATGTTAATTTCAAAGCATTGTTTAAAAGAATACTTTAGTATTTAATAACTTATTGGTACTATAGTTTCAATTAAGAAAGAATTTTTGTTTAATTTTAATAATTTTGTAATTGTAATAATTTTTATAATGCATGCATATTTTTCCAGGAAACAATGGGCTAGATATGAAAATTTGCGAAAAACATACTTTAGTCCACATATTACACACTTAACATACAATGGTATATTTTATTTACCAATTATTGATAACATATATTTTAATGCTTTATTTTTAAAAGATAGTAAACATTGGATTATACTTCCATATAAAATGGGGGAAGGGAGGCACTCAGAAAATAAATATATTTTATGTAAGAAATGCTTTTACCTTATAAAATAGCTACAATAAAAATGACAACAGGTTATTTCACTAACTGATGTTATACATTTATCTCCTGTAAAATTTAAAAAATTTGTCAATAACATATTTGAGATCACTATAAAAA
The DNA here is from genome assembly GCA_963932465.1 of Maratus speciosus. Lineage (NCBI taxonomy): Eukaryota > Metazoa > Arthropoda > Arachnida > Araneae > Salticidae > Maratus > Maratus speciosus. The sequence goes on from OZ010788.1 coordinate 172,636,848, forward strand.
TATTTAAAAGATTAGTTTTAATAAATACTGTCAGTTTTTTCCTACTTATATCAATAAATAGAACAAGAGATTATATCACTTTAGCATGCAAAAATATATAAAACTTTAAGATTATCTATTAATTGCTTTAAAGCTTAACCTTCAGACTACCAAAAAAAAGTATATGCAAGAACTACCATTCGGGTCCATTGGACCCATATGTAAAATATATAGGATTTCAAAATATACAAAACACCCATTTATCTACAATGAATATATTTGTTATTAATGCACCTTATACAATATATAAAAGTGATATATATAGTAATAGAGTAAGAAAGTAACACATACAGTAAGAAAGTAATATATATAGTATATTATAATGACTACAAAACGTTTTTCATCATAATAAAGTTATTCTGTACATGAAGTACAAATAACGACGGAATGTTCTCCGCAAACATTTTTCGTACACTTCTTGCATAATGTTCGTGTTTTTCGATCTTTTTTAGAGGGACAAATATGACATCTTGATTTTTTTCGTGGCGGTTCAAAACTATTTGCGTAAAGTTGTTCTGAAGTAGATGTTGAGACGGCGATACCTCCTTCACCTACTAATTCTTCTGCAAGTTGAATAATGAAATTCGGCCTTTTTTAGGTGCGTTCGTAATTATATAAATACGTAGCACCTATAGTCGTCGTTCAGTCCGTCCGTCCGTCTGTCCGTCCGTCTGTCCGTCCGTCCGTCCGTCTGTCCGCATGTAACAGAGCAAAAACTACCCAACCGAATGGTCTGAAATTTCAAATATATGATTGTTGCAAACTTTTGTCGAGCCATTTCAAATTTTATGAAAATCGGATGTATAGTTTAATTACAGGGACAGTCAAAAGTTTTTCTTTACATTACGGCCAATGGGAAAAATTATTGAAAGTGCATTTTAATGATATTAGAGCCTTCCGAATGATCTGAAATTTCAAAGATATAACTGTTGCAAAATTTTGTCGAGCCATTTCAAATTTTAGGAAAATCGGATGTATAGTTTAATTACAGGGACAGTCAAAAGTTTTTCTTTACATTACGGCCAATGGGAAAAATTATTGCAAGTGCATTTTAATGATATTACAGCCTTCCGAATGATCTGAAATTTTAAAGATATAACTGTTGCAAAATTTTGTCGAGCCATTTCAAATTTTAGGAAAATCGGATGTATAGTTTAATTACAGGGACAGTCAAAAGTTTTTCTTTACATTACGTCCAATGGGAAAAATTATTGCAAGTGCATTTTAATGATATTACAGCCTTCCGAATGGTCTGAAATTTTAAAGATATAATTGTTGCAAAGTTTTGTTGAGCTATTTCAAATTTTAGGAAAATCGGATGTATAGTTTAATTACAGGGACAGTCGAAAGTGTTCCGTTACATTACGGGGAATGGGAAAAATTATTGCAAGTGCATTTTAATGATATTACAGCCTTCCGAGTGGTCTGAAATTTTAAAGATATAATTGTTGCAAAGTTTTGTTGAGCTATTTCAAATTTTAGGAAAATCGGATGTATAGTTTAATTACAGGGACAGTCAAAAGTGTTCCGTTACATTACGGGGAATGGGAAAAAATTATTGGAAGTGCATTTTAATGATGTATCAGACTATGCGCTTTATGAAATGCAAAAAAGTATACATTCAGTACAATATGGGGTGCAAAAAATAATTATAAAACTAGTTATAGTACGAACGCACCTCATTTGCCACGTTTGACGAGCAATTTCCAACTTGTTTCATTTTCGGATCACATTCAGCATTCAGTGACAACCATATTATGTATGCATTCATCGCACTTATATCGATCATATTATAAAATACAATCAAAGGCCACCGACGTGTCATGCGTTTCACACTATATGCTCTTACCATTTTGTCCATCGTATCTACTCCGCCTTTGGTTTTATTATAATCTAGGATTATTTGTGGCTTTTTCTAAGCTGTTGTCAATATCATAAGTGTTATGCATTGTGCTTAGCAAAGTAACAATTCTACCTTTTCTGGGACAGTAAGAGATGATGGTCGCCTTCTCTTGAAACCCAAATAAAGTAGAATATACAGAACGATGTTTTGGATTTGTGAACACAGCGGGTAATTCAGGTTTATTTTTTCGAATTGTTCCAATAAGAGATAATTTTTTTGAAGTAAGATGTGTTGCTAATGCATATGACGTAAAAAAGTTATCACATGTAATATTACGACCAGAATTTTCAATTTCCTTCGTCAATCTTTTAACTACATTTTCTCCCTGATGAGATTCTCTTACTTCATTTTTGCCTGTATATAGTTCCAGTTTCCAAGCATACGATGTTACGCTGTCACAAATAACCCAGAACTTCAATCCATACTTTCCAGGTTTAGATGGCATATACTGACGGAAAGGACATTTTCCACGAAAAGAAACTAATTGCTCATCGACAGTCATAGACCAATTAGGAATATAAGGGTCTTGTAAATAGCTATTCCACAATTCAAAGCATTCTCTTATTGGCTCTAATTTATCAGTTGATCTTCTTTTACGCCTCTCAGCAGCATCATCAAATCTTATGACACGTAATATACTTGTGAATCTATTGCGACTCATAATGTCCCGAAATATTTGTCTTCCATTTTTTATGCTCCAAAGTTCGCTTACTGTTTCATTTTTCGATTTATATACTCCAATAAGTAATAAAAGTCCGATGAATTTTTTAAGTTCTATAATATCTATAGGTTTCCACTCTTTATCGAATACTCTATTGCCTTCCGCGTTTGTCCATTTTACTATAATTTCCAAAAGTCTTTTTCGGAAATAGATAAGAAATGAGGATGATATGGAATCCACTTCACGATTTGCAAATCTTGAAGGTCCAGATTTTTCACGTAAAATATTGATTTCAGTACGTCTTCCTTGTGGTCTGGCAACTTCATTCTTATACCAGATCTGTGAATTATTTTTGGAAACAAAAGTAGAATTTGAAGTACTTGTGGTTGCTACATTTACTTCATTGGAATCATTATCAGATTCTGAGTAGGAATCAGAAATTTCATTATGTATTTCAACATAATCTACTTCACCTTCATCAGACGACAGATTTTCATCATCGGTGTCGAATTCTATATCGTCCGGATTTTCCATAATTTTTTGAATTTCCTCTTGAGTCGATACTTTTTTTCTGTTCATCTTCAATTCAGTTTTTAACAAAAAATAAGTTAGGAAATAAGAAAATGGTGAATATTTGTAAAATAACAAAGCACGTACAAACTACACTTATTACTTGTCTTCAAATATCAAGTCCTATTTTCAATGAAAAGACTCAAAAACATCAATAGACACCATTCGCTCACTAACTGTGTCTGTTGATAAATGACTCTCTGAACCAGAAGTAACCTTTTATATATAGAGCACGAAGTTTACTAGATCAGTCTAGAATGTTCTCAAAACTTCATTATAAAGTCGCCAAATTTGGCGAGATTGGCGCTAAAAATCCATCGCCAAATGGGCGATAAACAGCCAATTATGGTAACCCTGTTCCTTCTCATGATTTATGGCAACCCTAGAAAAAGAAAGCAACAGTATATTACGTTTGTTTTAATGTTGGGTCCAATGGACCCGCGTGGTAAACAAGGAAACAAATTAAAAATAGGTAAAAAATTTCGAACAAAATTTTAATCGCAATTGCATATACATAGAGGAGACAATTGCAGGAAAAGTCATGTAATCGCGAAACTTTGAATGCTATTTTTCATGAGAAAAATTTACATTAAATATTGCTGTCGGGTCCAATGGACCCGTCTGGTAGACGGAAGGTTAAACAGAAAAACTTACTTCGATTGTTGAAAAATACACTTTGTGGAATATTCTAATTTTCTGTATTATGCACTGGTTTGAAACTATGTCTGTTTGATGATCTCAGTGATAGCATTTATCGAATGAAATACCAATTTACTTATGATTGCAGACCATATAAACATTTTTATTTTGGCATTGATCCACTATCGCATTTAACTCCACTTTTCCTACACAATAATAAAGTAAAGTACGCAATATGACTTAATAAGCTAAATGAAAAAATATATTTTAATAATAATAATTTTTTACAGGCTATTTAACAATATTTTTTTCTCTTTGATGACACTGTTGTAGGATCATTTGCGTCCCGTTTCAAAAGAATATCATTATCCTGAATAAACAAGGTATCTGCAAAAGAAATTTACAAAAAGAATTTTACTAATTTCTAATAGCCGAATTATTTTAAAATTTAAATGTAATCATGAAATACGTAATGCTGAACTACGTAACTAGCTTTGTCTAATATTGATTCATTAAAACCTTTAAAATGGAACCCAAAATATTCCGCTTTATACAGGTTTCCCTCTCAGCAGTTGCAATTGCTAGTATTCTTTCTGTACTTTTTTCATTTAAGACAGAATTCCGTTATCCTATTTTAATGCATTTGTTTCAAATTTTCTTTTGGATTAACGTGTAATTTTTTCATTTGAAACAGGATTCTGTTATCCAGTTTTAATGCATTTGGTTCAATTTGCATTTTGAATTTTCCGACTGTGAGACAATTTTAGCCAAATTTCATACTATATATTTTTTGGTATCAAACGACAAAAAAAATCTTTATTTGGCGCCCCTTCGCCTTCCACTCTGGCGCCCGGGGCACATGATCCCTCTGTCCCCTCTAGTTTCGGCCCTGATATATATATATATGTATGAAATTTGGATAAAAAAGTCTCGCAGACGGAAAACTGACCAAAAATAAAAATAATAAAAACTGTAATCAAAATAGAAAAAGTAAACACTAATACGGTTGGAATTCAACTAAGCCCCTCAAAAAAAAAAAAAAATCATTTAAAACTATTGAATTGCAAACGAGAAATTGTAAAAGGAACGCTTCCATAGGTTTAACCTTAGCATTCCAGTTTCTTCGCGTGAGTAGTGAAGTCTCACGCGAAAACATTTGCACGCTCATGTTAAACCTACAAAAGTGTTCTTTTCAGAATTCGTGCTTGAATTTTAATATTTATTTATTTTTTCATCTGATACCGAAGTCGATATCTAACGATGTCTTTGAATGACTAATTTACTCTCATAATTCATATAACTATGACATTAAACGCCTCAATACTACAACTATCATAAAATTTTTTGAAAATAAAATCTTCATATACGGAATCCGGTCCTTAAAGAAAAAATTATATATTCTTAAGAGAAAGAATATGACCAGTTATACCTCCTAAGATGGAAACCTGTTTAAAGCGAAATATATTTCGGTTCGGTTTTCAAGGTTTTAATGAATCCATATTTGAAAAATCTGATTACGTATTTAATGATTACACACTTGAAATTTTCAAAATATGGCTATTAGAGATTTATTAAAATAATTAACGAGGGGTGGGGCAAAATATGCATGAATGTATATGTTAAAAAAATTCATGCACATTTTGCCCCACCCCCACCCCCGAAAGACTAGTTTTGGTCCTCAAACACATAATTTACTGCTACCAATATATAGAAGTTGACATACATGATTAACCGTGATCCGTGGGAAACATATGAATAATCGGAGAACTAACAACGTTTTTCACGGTTTTCAAGAAAATTGAAAAAATTGTCTTACTTTTGAAATGGCGTACTGCGCTTGCTATTGGGTGTATAAAAAAATTGTAAGTGCGGAAGTTGTAGAAAATTTTGTCTTCTTCAATATTGTAATTGACAAAAATTATGTTACTGCAACGGCTATTGAGATATTTAAAAAAAATCGAAAAACGTCCCAAAATTTTGTTGTTTTTCGGCCACAGAAAATTTAGCCTTAAGAAATTTTGTTGGAAAACTTGGTTTTTCCATTTTGGAATCATTCTAAACAATTCAGAAAAAAAAAATTTCTACCCGATTTTTTGTAAGGTAACCCCCCCCCTTTTTTTTTGTACACTTCCCCTGGACTATAAAGCAGGGATGAGCGAATGTTTTTACGTACGTTTGCAAGTCGAAAACATTTAATGTTATAACATCCAAATGTTTACATAAAAATATATTGTGTCACAAGCTGTTGATGTGAAAAAATAGTTTAAAAAAATTCTCTTTACTGCATTAGATAACTGAACGAAAATCTAAATATGATTTTCGTGCGTATTAGGCATTCAGATCGCGTACAAGAAGAAAAAAATACGAATTTTAATTATAGGGGTACGGTGGTGCAGGCATGCACCCTTTAGCTATTTCATTAGATAACAATAAATAAAGAGATTTAAGGGATGATGTTATACTTCATTTAAAATCAATCTTAAACTACCATTACTAAATATATTTGAAAGATAAGCCATTTATTGATAAAAAAATCCAAATCACTTACATGACAGGTAGTAATAACCTAATCCACAAAAACAAAAAAAGTAAATTAGCTTTGTAATCTTTATTTATTATAAAACCATAAATATTATAAAGAGAAGTCCAAAATAAGTTTTTTTCTTCTAAATCATTAAAAATTTGACCAAAATTTGCAGATTTTTCACCATAAACTTATCCTGTCATGACATCGTTTACAACTGTACTAATGTTACTGTGTTTACTGCTTTATAATAATTACTGTGTTGAAAATTGTGCTATTTGGAGTAGTTTGTACATACAGCCAAAAATAAAGAATACCCCATAGATTTTCATCACCAAATTTTCTCGAAAATAAAAACAAAATATCCATTCGACTCTAAATTATATCTCCTTTCAATGTATGCTAGAAAAACAGGTTTTCTTCAAATTGAAATAAAACTTTCTCTAGGCAAGCTCTAAAACATTTAATATAAACACCCAATTTTAACAGCCTATTTGGCTTTCTGGGAAACTTTTACTTTTACATACAAAATTCTGTTGAACAGTTGAACAGTTTAGGCATTTCTAGGGCTTTCTAGTCTTTAGGCTCTTTCTAGGAATAGCTGTATTTCTAAAACTTAGGGAGCCATAAAAGAGAAGATCTCTAACTGCTGTCTAAACTACATAAAATGGAGTATAATTAAAATGAAAGATATAAAATAGTTTAGGATATGATTAAAAAGGAAAAATTAAATGCAATTTAAAAAACAAATGTAGTAATTAAAATGAAAAAAAGAGCGAAAAAAGATAAAGTTACAATGTATTGAATTGGTTAAAACAGTCGAGATCAAAGAGGAAAATATCAGTAAGCCACATACATTTTGCTTTTATTTGTAGTAAAAGTAGGGATATGAAAGTGAAAAATAAAATAAAATAATTTTATTTTTATATATTGGGTGCAATATGTTATCTATCGCCAACCTTTAATTTCTCAACAGTTGGTCGTAAATATATAGTTCCAATTACAAAAACGTTTCAAATGAGGTAAATATTCATGTTGTGTCATTATTTAAAGTAAAAAATCAATTTTATAAAAATTACGAAATCTAACTTTTTATACGGTCCCCCAGTCCCTATAATTATATTTAGTAAAAGGTTACACATATCATAACAGATGTAACACAAAAAGTTTGACATCTGTACTACAAAAATTGACACAGTTATTAAATTTCAAAGTTTGAGATTTTTGCATATGATTTTGTCTTTCATTGAGGTATCAATTAATAGATGAATTAAAATAATTCAAGATCAAAATCAGGGTGCAATTCCGCTGCCATTTAATTAGTCCTTGTGAGTATGTTTTATTTTCCGGTTGTCGATTCTACGTACTTTGACGTTTGAATGTTGTTCGACCCATAAAAGTTAGTTCAAATTTTTAGATGAAATAACCCTCTTTGGTGATTCCCTGATTTGGCGATACTGGCTAAAGGTTATTTCGCCGTAAAAAGGACATTGCACTCTGAATTTGATCTCGAATTATTTTAATTCATCTTTTAATTGATCCCTCAATGAAAGACAAAATCATGTGCAAAAATATCAAACTTTGAAATTTAAGAACTGTGTCAATTTTTGTAGTACATATGTCAAACTTTTTGTATTATGATATGTGTAAACTTTTACTAAATATAACTATAGGGACTGGGGGACGGTATAAAAAGTTAGGTTTCGCAATTTTTATAAAACTGATTTTTTACTTTAAATAATGCCACAACATGAATATTTAGCTCATTTGAAGTGTTTTTGTAATTGGAACTATATGTCTACGGCCAACAGAAGAGAAATTAAAGGTCGGCGATAGATAACATATTGCACCTCGTATACGTTTTATAAAAAAAATATATATATGTAAGAAGTTTAAAATAAAGTTATGTTATACATACACAAACAAGTGAGTAAGTGTGATCACAGATCGCACATAGGGTTTCGTTTAATATTCCTTTCAAAACACTTTATCCTTTTGAAAAATCTGTTAGTTCCACATTTCGCAACCAGGGGCGCACTCTATTCTAAACAAACCTCTATCCGAACGAAACTCCGTTTTACATACTATCCGTAGATATATTAGTCGAGGGAATTGGGCCCATAGCATCCGAGATAAGTAGGCGCCCCTGGTCGTAGAAAGTGGATCAAAAATATGTAAGGCTATGTAGCGTAATATGAAAGAATGGTCAAAGGGGTGTCGGCAAAAGTTGGAAAAGTGCTCCCCGGGTGAAAAAGGCGGAGGTTAGAAAAATTGCTTAAAATACACAAGTTAGAGCCCGGAGGAGTAAATAATATAAGACTTTTTGAAAATTTTTTGATTTGTCGTATAGTCTGAGGTATTCAGTCGAGAAGTCTGAGGTCGTATGCAAAAATTCATGTCTCCTGCTTAAATAAGGGCTCTCTTAGAAAGAATTCCTTAAAATACATAAGTGGTAGCTCAAAGGGTTAAACGTAAGACTTTTTAAAGATTTTATGATTTGTTCCTGGCCTCAGGTGTTCTGCTATAAGTATGCAAAATTTCAAATCTCCAATTTAATAAGGGGCTCATTTAGAAAGAATAGCTTAAAATAGGCATGTGGGAGCCCAAAGGGTTAAATGTACGACTTTTTCAAAATTTTATGATTTGTCGCATGATGGTGTTCAGATATAAGTATGCAATATTTCACGCCTCCAACCTAAATATGGTCTCACTTAGAAAGAATTGTTTAAAATACATATGTGAGAATTCAAAGGGTTAAATGTACGACTTTTTCAAAATTTTATGGTTTGTCATTTGATGTGAGGGGTTCAGTTATAAGTATGCAAAATTTCACGCCTCCGACCTAAATAGGGGCTCACTTAGAAAGAATTGTTTAAAACACACATGTGGGAGCCCAAAGGGTTAAATGTACTATTTTTTGAAAATTTTATGATTTGTCGTTTGATGTGAGGTGTTCAGCTATAAGTATGCAAAAGTTCACGCCTCCAACCTAATTAGGGGCTCACTTAGAAAGAATTGTTTAAAATACACATGTGGTAGCCCAAAGGGTTATATGTACGACTTTTTCAAAATTTTATAGTTTGTCGTTTGATGTGAGGTGTTCAGCTATAAGTATGTAAAATTTCACGCCTCCAACCTAATTATGGGCTCACTTAGAAAGGATTGTTTAAAATACATTTGTGAGCCCCAAAGGGTTAAATTTACAACTTTTTTCAAAATTTTATAGTTTGTCGTTTGATGTGACGTGTTCAGCTATAAGTATGTAAAATTCCACACCTCCAACCTAATTATGGGCTCATTTAGAAAGGATTGTTTAAAATACACATGTGAGACCCCAAAGGGTTAAATTTACAACTTTTTCAAAATTTTATGATTTGTCGTTTGATGTGAGGTGTTCAGCTATAAGTATGCAAAATTTCAAGTCTCCAACATGTATAGTTTCTGAGAACGGGCTCTGTGACGGACAGACAGACGGACAGACGGACAGACAGAAGAGCGAGACGAATAGGGTTTCGTCAGATGGACTAAACCCTAAAAAAGAGAAAGAAAAACTAGGAAAACAACACAAAGAAAATTGGGTATTATTTTCAATCGATGTGTTATAAAATAAACGTTTATTTATATACCTGTATGATTTTTATAGGTTAAATTTATTTTGAGAAACGTACTTTTACTGGATTTAAAACAGATTTTTTCAGTCACATCAGCTTTAAAATCTGACTACTTTGATATAATAATGAGAAATTTTTCTCTTCATCATAGCAACTCAACTGTGCATTAATGTGGAAACAGTTGATTGTGTTGGGCATGGAAAGTTTTTATGTTTAATTTCACAGACTGTCTTCTTAATTAAACAGATTTTTTCCTTGATATTTTCAGAATAATTTGTAAAAACTAAAACGTTATATGAATTCTTAATTAGATTAAGTTGAATAATCAGTGAATAATTTTGGCGAAATTTGATTACTTTATAGATAAAATACATCAAGATACGCTTTGATAATTTTTCACTGTGGAAAATAAGCCATATGTTACTTTTAAAAAATGCAAATTTTAAGCTTTTTAAATGATTTAGAATATTAAATTACTAATTGGACAACGAGTTAATGTTTAGAATTTCTTGAAGAAATGTTTAATAAAGTTTGTATATTAAAGAATTTACAAATTGTTTCATTTCAACAGTAAAATCTGAGATTTTTGATATGGAAATAAGTTATTTCCATTTCATCCGTCTTTCAAAAAAAATTTGTAAAGATTTAATTAAATTCTAGCAGGGAATAAAATAGCTCTTATCAAATAAAGCAGAACTTTTTTAACGATTAAAAAAGATGTTTAGTCTTGAAATTTCAATTAAAATGCCCATTTCATTAATGCATGGTTGGCTACATTTAAAATAAAAGTGCATTTATAATTTATCTCAAGAATTTCAATTAAAGTTAAGAAAAAAATTATTAATTCTGCTGTATTTCATGTGCATACTGCAAATGAAATAACTTCAAAGCTATTTTTTTGTAAATTTAAGAACGTATGCTCAAGAAGTACGAGAATGATTATGAATATTAACCATGAATATTAACCAGAAGTTCATAAATTTGAAACATTAGTTAACTACGTAAATTATGATATCCGGAATACTTAATTTTCCTAATGTTAAGTGAATTATTAAAAAAAAAAATTATATTCTTTAAGTTAAAATTTAAACTACGTAAAACTGCATTTAAAAAAAAAAGATATATACCCTATATATATAAAATCCTAATGAAACGAATTTATGAAACGAATTTTTGAAACGATTTTATGAAACGACTGATTAAACGACTGATTATGTTCACAGGTATTGCTCCTAAAGTATGGAACGTTTGGCGGCGAAATTAACTCTAATTATCAGCATTGATCAACAGGTTTAAAAAATGCTATTAGAATTTTAAAATTTGAATTAGTTTTCGAGATATTACTTTTTTCTAATTTTAATGACATTTCTATCAGATGGAAAATGTATTACTTCATTTTTCTGAAAAAAAAAATGAGAAAAGGGAAAAACACATGAATTATTAGATTTCGTTTTCGTCATTTTCCGAATTGAAATTGGAATTATCTTTTATTTCAATCAATACTAAAGACAATATTGTGATTAAATTATTTTTTCAGTTTTTTTTTTCATTGCGATCATTTGGAATGAGTTTATTTCACAAATCAAAAATCGTCTGGCACTTCCAAACTCTATAGACGTAAAAAAAGGGTTTTATTTTCAATTTTAAATAGATAATGACATCAATAATCTTAATAACAGAAAGAAAGTTTTTAAATAGTAATTAAATGATCACGTGTTAAAAGCAGAAAATATGGACGTCAAAATCTTAAAAAAAAGTACGAAAAGTTTAAAGTAAAATTATCACATGCGAAAAGCATTTAATTGGGATAAATACGTCATATGTAAAAGGCCCAAACATTAAATATCGTAATGTTTTAAGGGCCTAAAATAATTAAATTATTACACGGGAAAAGCTTTTAATGGGGAATATTAGGTCATATTTAAAATGTTCAGATATTTGCAAAAAACTTTTAAGGGGTTCCGGGACGCATTTTAAAATATTTTTATTTATTGAGTTAAAATTTTGAATTTTTTGGCGATGGGTAAACATGTTATTTGGTAATAAAATCACATGCTAAAACTTCTAATTTTTTAAAAAAAAATTAAAATTTAAAATTTATTAAAAAAATTTGAGGTAATTTAAAATCGTTATAACTCTAAATATTATTTGTAGAATTTCAATTTTTTTTTAAATTTAGATAAACAGAAATATATATATAAGTTTTAGCTTTGATTTATCAATTTTAAAAATATTAATTTAAATAAAAATTAAAGATATTGAAAGTTATTTTTTTAATAGATTATGTAATTGGAAAACATAATAATATTTTCAAAACTAAATATTTTTTCAAATTTGCTGAATGAATCAAAATTCAAGTAAAACAATTTTAAAAGACATACTGCAAGATTGAACTATTTATCTTTAACGGTTCTTCACTTATAGCAATTTAAATATGAGAAACTGAAAAGTGAAAAAACCCATCATGAAGAAAAACGCATTTTCACGAGATTTCGTTTGCATGACAACCATTGCTTGAAAGACAGATTTTGAAAACAAACCAAAATGAAAAAAATAATATTTCCTGTTCCTATTAAGATAGAAACATGATTTAAACATCATTTTAAGCAGAAAAAGACAGAGAAATGTTTAATGCAATAACATGTTTTTTAGAAAATTTGCAGATTTTTGTGTCCCGGACCCTCTTAAGTTAAATAATATATATACCCGTGAATCATAAAAGAGAAAGAATAATTAAAATAAATAAATTATTACAGGGAAGATGCATTTAATAGGAAAAATTACATCATATATTAAAACGATGTATTTAAAATTATTTACATTCCGTAGATTTGATCTGACGTCACATGGCATGAAAGTAGTGCGACAAGAAAATTCTTTTATATATTACAGCACTTGATGCAGGTAAATGTACGCCCCAAAAAATTTTCGATTTATTTTGTACGAATTACTATTCAATAAATACATATTAGAAAATTTAGATATTCTTATTAATTAATACAAAAAATATACATTGTAAAAATAACTTTGAAATATGCATGATGACGTAATAAAAGGGAGAAAAGAATTCATGAATAAGCTATACATGTTTTTAAAATACCTAAAACTGGATCAAGACATAAAATATAAGCGTAAAATTTCAAAACACAATGATTTTCAATGCATGGATCGGAAAGCTATTCTTAAGCAGACGGAGTTTTTTAACCTCAAACATAAAGGAAGAATATTATCCATAGCGTCGTTATAAAACTCAGGAAGATAGCGTCATTTTTGACCTAACCATTTTATACAAGCTGATTTTCAAATGTGTATCGAATGAAATTGATCTTAATTTCATTCACTTTTCCGTAACCTGGTAACAATTTTTAAACAGGGCACATTAATATATTTTCAGAGACTGTGAAGCCTGGACGGAGGTTGGAGGGCGTAGCTCGCAGGGGCTAAGTTCCCTAGATATAATTTTGTAGTTATGGAATGCGTCCAAAATATTCCATTTTTAAATTGCATGAATTTTTGAATTACTAATTGGGTGTAAAATTAACAGAATGAAAACATGTTACTGGGTTGGGGCTAGTGTTGCCTGGTGTCCTGATTTTCGGTGGACAAAGTTCTGTGACAAACCACTGCGCGGGACTTCTTTTAAATTTCTTTTAGTACCATACAAAAAATTAGTCTGCATTGTATGGAACTTAATACAGTAAAACCTGTGAAAACAAAACCCGTCTATAACGGAAATTGTTTATAGTATTTTTTACAAAGAACTACCTTAAAATGTACGTGCCTAGACGGAAACTTGTCTAAAACAGAATTGTTTGCTGTCTCTAGTGATTCTGTTTTCACAAATTTTACAATACTTTATTCAGTAAATTCTGCGTAAATGGAACCTGTTTATAACAGAATTCTGTTTCAAAAGTAATACTTCCATTGTCCCACCGATAGGAATGCTATACAAATTTTACTATCAATTGGAATTTTGTTTAAGTCTTTAGCTATTTCGCTTTCACAGGTTCTACTCTATAAGATTTTTGTGTTCCTTTAGTATAATGAAACTTACTAAGAAGGAATCGCAAGATCACAAGACACAAATTCCGTTTTTAACAGACTTTCGTCTTAGCAGATATAATTTTATGTTATTCTTACCGTAAGAACAATGAAACTTTAACGTTTAAAACAGGATTGTTTTATAGAAACGTTCTCTTTTCATAGGATTTACCGCATATTTATATCCCAGTGTAGTAGCTGCGGTCACACTTTTTTTGTCTTCCTGTTCCACTTTTTGTGAGACTGGACCAGGTAATACTTGTTGTGGCTCTTGAAGATATTCCATCTTGTGCTGACTATGTAGCCTTGACAACATATAAGAGTGAGGGGTGCCAGGCTGTATATCGTTCGAGTCCCGGCTTGGAAACTTTTTCACTCTGTTGGTTCTTCACCCCATTTGCAATGCAAAAATCCATGTAATTAAAAAGGAAAATATCTTATTTTTACATTTAAAAAGTGCTATTACACGAGGGTTCAAAGTCGCTTCAAATTCAAAGCGTCTCCATGTAATCATATGGCTCCAGGGGAGTCGCTTCGAAAGCAAGCAACTTTCTTCTGTGGGAGCGTCTTTGACGCCTGAAACGAAGCGAGTCGCTAGTAACAGTGAATCAAATGCTTGGAAATCTGACGATGGAAAAGCCTTTTCCCGAACAGCCAATGAAATGCTTGGAAAATACGTAAGTTTCAGGAAATCTGACGAGTCGTAGGCGATTTTTGTCGCTTGCAATTTTTACGTGTAATAACACTATTAGTTAACGAGAAAATTCAATTGTTTCTCTGTTACAATATACAGAACAAATATTTATTTTTAAAAAATGGATTCAGTTTCATACACCTACTTCGCTTGAATGATGGGCTGTATTTGAATGATCGACTAAGCATTTGAAAGGAGATGTCCTAATGTTACAAATATATTACAGCTATGGTGTTTCTACATATCGCCAAGTTAACATCAGTTTTCATTTCGAGCAAATTATGATGTTTATATACCACATTTGTGTGCAGTTCGAGCAGCACGTTAATATTTCATTGGGCAATAATCACAACAGTTTACACATTAATAACAGTAAAACATTTATTTAATGGCAAAAAGGTAAGCACAGTAAAGTAACTAGATAAAAGTAGTTCTTTATCCTTAATGCAGCATACAAGTAAAGTATTTGGGTGATGGTGTTAGGGGGGATATACCAGCTTTCCTTCAATACCAAGAACAATCAATGTAATCCTAAAGTAATGAATGTTAAGAAAAATTTCCTAGAAAATACTTGTCTAAAAAACCCAATATCAATTCAGTAACGAACATTAAAAAATCTGAAACTCCTTGATATTCAATGATTTTTTAATTAAAGCGCAAATAGTTTTTTATCAATGCTACTCTTCAACAAGTTGCCTTCAACTCTTCCAATAAGCACTATCTCTTTATACCTTAAATTCCAAGGCTGAAAATAAGACACAACAACCCCAATTGCAAATAATAACTAGCACGCGATGTTATAAATTAGGCAGGATTCTTTCCAAACACGATTTTTCAACAAAATTCTCACAATGTATAGCATCTAAATAACTACTTTCACTATAGATTCACCAAGGTCATGATAAATTCACAAACCCAATATTAACGGCACCCAAATTCCACCAAGCTCTCTCATGCTTTAGAAACTGAACGATCGAAAGCAAAGGATGCATCATTTACGCATACTGGTTAGAATACGAGAACAACACGTCCTCACACAAACGAGTAATCGAAAAAATACCTCAATGTATGGGCAAGCTGTGGACAACAAAGACGACACTCTCAACTATGCTTCATTTTCAATACATTAGCAATTTTTATGTAGAATTTCTTGCTGTTACGCCCAAAGAGTCATAAAAAAATATACAGAAAGACAAAGCAAAGGAAAACAGATTAAGGTAAAAAAATACATAAGTTTTTATTTAAATTTCGTTAACATTTTTACCCAAAAGTTAAAGGAAGAGAGGATCTATAAACAAAATAAAAAACGGAAGTAAATAAATTAATGTTCTATGAACGTTTTCTAGAGCTTTTGTTAACACTTTTATGTTATTCATCTTATAATAAAATAAACAGAAAATATAAGCAAAATTCTATAGGCATTTGATGTAAAATACTACTATAGATTATACATATCACAATAAAATAATGAAATAACGCAATATAAACTGTAAGAAAAAATTAAAATTATACAGCGTAAATTTTTACGTATTTTTTGCTAACTTTTAAATCCAAAATATTACAATGAATTTAATGAAAATTGTAAAAAAATGAATGAATATGCTTAACTTAAAATTCATATTAATGTATTTTATACAGTTATTATTTCACTGCGCAAAACTGACATTTGCAGATGTAACATTTGGCTAATAACATTAGTCTTTCTATTTGTTAAATCTAAGTTGAACACTGTGTAAGAAAATTACCTCCAGTAAATCAATTATTCACGTATCTATTCAGTCTGCTCTTTAAACTAAAATCAATAATTTAAATATCAAATTTTCTATAGTGCGTTAAACTATTGGCAATCACGCTTAACCTTATTTAAAACTTTTGATACATAAAAATGTTTACGAAAGTTTAAAATATTCAGATTTTCATTAAATACCACAGATGAGTTAATTAACTTTTTTTCTTATTTTAATATTTATAATTGTTCCTAAAGGCGTTTCAATATTTAAAATTAAAATTTTAAAACTTTAAACATAATCTTTTGAAAGAAACTGAGACTGTTCATATTATTTGTAGGAAGTTTGTAATCCAAAATTTAAGCTGCAAAGAATTAAGGTTATAAACTTATAATGTATTTGAAAACATCGTCTTCCAATTATAGGATAAAGATATTTTTAGGAAGAAAGTATGTCGTTGAAAGGAAAGTTTAACAATAAATTATAACTGGAGACCCAACCTGGGCTTCTTAGAGTAAAGAAATAAAAACTTTAATTGGTTTTTACATTTAATCTATATTTTTAGATTTCCCGCTAGCAACACCAAAAAGTATTTTCTATGAAAAATGTCACTAATTTATTCAAATAAAGTTTGTATTTCGATTTCATATTTGTTAAATTTATGTTTTATTTATGTAATTTTATAATTTTATTCATTCGGTGAACTTTTAATTTCGTGGAAGAATAATAAAGGGTATCAGAGCAAACGGCTTAATCTTTTGTAATCGGACTACAAGCAACAGAGATGAATTAAAGAAAAAACATGCTTGAAATGTTATTTTAAGAAAAAACGGTAAATTTATATACCGTTATTGCTTTTGAAAATATATTTTGTCCGATTTAATGATGTAAAAATTGAAATTGTGCTATGTTTAAAAGTTAAAAAACTTCTGTCAAAGCGACCTAAATTGGTTAGGTGTTGCCATCATTGAAATAACGTCGGCGTTACTCATGGACATATTTTTGCTTTATATAATTAAACCCTATTAGGGGTGAAAAAAGGCTTTACCCGTTTATTGTAACTAAAAATAAAATAAAAAAGAAACCTCAATCATCATAGTTAACATTAGCTTCTGCTCTATTTTGCCGACGTTCAGACACGTGATGGAAACTGTGGCAGAAAACGGTTTGTGGTATTTCGACCCTGTAAATTCATCGATTGTTTTTTGTACCTAATGTGAAGTTTTTAATTTCCTCTTAAAAACAAATATACTAAAAGACTGGCAAGTACTTTATTCTACCTCACGCCTACACTACAACTTTTCTTACAGGTCATGAACCCTTCCACTAGTACATATACAAATTTATTTATGCTGTTTCAGACCGATGCGAGTGCAGTGAATAAGGTGCAGCGTTACACTCATATTTCCAGCCAATCGCACCTCAGATACATTCAAAATCCTCCTAAATATTAGCGCACAAATATTCTCACTCCTCCCACTTCTTAGAAGAAAACTAAAAAAACATACATTACCACCTAATCTACCATTCTAATTTAACCAAGGATAAACCCTTGCGTCAGTTCACACTTCTTCTAATGTATGCCCCTGTCGCGTGTAGAGTTAGTAGTTCCATTCTGGGAAAGAAATGCGCCCTTGTCCGGAGGGAGTTTTCCGGTGCACCCACAAGCTTTTACCACCTAATGATCCTCTTTTTGCCCAGTGTCGCGTGGAAAATCTGTTTTCTTTTCTGGCAGCGAGGTTGCACTCCTGTAAAAGATTTAGTCAGTTCCTGTACCTAGCTTGCGATTGGGATATCACTGGCAGGGTCGGCCGTAGTCCACTTTCTTCCTTGCTAACATTTATGGGAATGCCACCCACTGTCGCGTTTTCTTTCGACTTCAGCTCTGGCTGAGTACTCTAATTTTTAAGGCCTCAATAAATGGGACCGAGGAGAACGTCAATCTCTACAGGCTTGGTTTTCTCGTCTGAGCAGTCCATTTTAGGCAGTCAAATCAAATCAAGTCAAGCTACAATGATCGAAAAAATTAGGGGAGCAAGCAAAAACGTGAAGAGAACAGTGCAAGACAGCCATGTATGGGCATAAAATGGATGGTACACGTGTATCAATGCGCAGTACAGAAAAAAAGACACAAAAAATTGTAAGGGAGCTTTTATTCTTTGAAAAGATGGAAAGAGCATAAAAAGAGGGTTTAGGACAATAATTTGGTTACATGTAAATGTAAAAAAAAAATGTATTGTTTAGAAATGATGCAAGATTTTTAATGTGGCGTGTGGTCTCCTTGAGAACGTCCACCAATGCTGATTACAGCCCATAGCATCTACCCATTTCGTCTGTAATGTGATCTTTCACGAACGAATGTGGGATTAATTTGAGTGCCTCTTTCTCTCCATGCCAAAATACAGCATATATCACATCCAGACTGAATCGGTACTCGTCTGTAAACATAATTTGACTCCAACAACGTTGCCTCCAAACTCGATGTTCAGTTGCCCACCTTCTTTGGGCCGCACAGTTCAACGGATCAGGATCGGTTGAGGTCAACAGATCACAGACCACTGGCTTACGTGCATAGAGACCTCCCTGATGAAGCCTATTTCGGACTGATTGGCTGGACACCCTTCGTCCTATGGCCAAGAACAACTGTATTTGCAGTAGAGTAGCACTGCCCTTTCCGCCTCGACGAGCTGTTAACAGAATATATCGATCATTAATTTCTGTGGTAACACATGGTCGACCTTACCCTTGTCGATGTCTACCATTCCAAGTGTCTTGGAATCGATTTCACAGCTTTGGATTGACACTTCTTGCGATCCCAACAGCGTCCGCTACACTTCGTTGTGTTTCCCCATATTCAACTGTCTCGATAACACGCTAGCCATGGATTCCGTCAAATCACATTGTTGTGACATTTTCAAGTCACCTTTACTCAAATCACAAGCTGAGCAATTAAATTTTACAACTGAGACAGTGAAACAGACGTTTTTGCAAAATCCCTATTTCTGCATTTATCTCCTTTTTCTAGTTTTTGACGTCATAAACTTTAATTTGGATATGAAGTTTTTTTTATCTGTTTTCTACTACCCTTTAAATTATGGATGTTTTATTTTACGCCAATTATCGGTGTAAATATTTGCGTAATTTTGTTAAAACCATGTGCTCCCCGAATTTGTTTGAGCAGTGTACTTTGTAATGAGAAAAAAAAGACACATTAAAACACATGGTAAATTTTCCCATTGAAAATTGTTACGGTTTGGCGGGCTAAGAAGCTTGTATGTTTCCTAGTATTGTTATGCCATAATATCACTGATGTATATGTCCATGCCCAGTATAAGGTCCCTTTTGTTGGAATTTTCTAAAGAACTGTAGATGATAACTTTCGCCAGTAACAATTTTTTCTGTTTTCAGAAGCTCGTTTGGAGCTCCCAGCTCCCCCCTTCCTGATCACACCCTACACATAGCGTTAGGTTTTTTTTTACTATAATAAACTTAATACTTAAAGAACATAATCTTTTGTTGCAGTATAATATTATATGATGTATATATGATATGTTTACTTGTACAAGAATTAGTAACCAATGCGCAATTCTCTTTCAAACAATGTCACCATTTAAAAACGGTAGAGCATTTTTGTACGCCTAAATAATTCATACAAATTTTGCAGCAATCTAACTTAATAGTGCAGATTTAGCAGAAAAATACTGCAACAGGCAGTAGTAGAAAAATTTTGAAAATGGAAATTTTAAACTATAACAAACATTGAATTTAAAACATTAAATTTTTATAAACATATTAAGTTTAATATTCAACATTTATTAAATTACGGTAGATATCAAAATGACATAATAGGCTTGTTTATAAGAAAGCTCCAAAATTTTGTATAACCCGATTTTTTAAAACTTTCAAATTTTATACAAATTACTCAACCTCTAAAAAAGTGCATGACGTATACAGATGGATGCATAATCACCAAGATTTAACTTTTCTGTTTAGCTGTTGAAAAAATAAAATGTAATCGTTTTCCTTTAGAAGTTTCGGTGTCAATTTGAACATTCTTATAGTTTGAATCATCAAAGCCCTACATTTCGGGTAATTGTGAACTATTTTTTTAAGTTAACGCACACAAAATTTACTATCTTCCTTATAAAAATAACATTTATTTCAATTTTGTATTTATTACATTTAAATGATTAGTGAATTTAAAAAATCGAACATTTTTCCTGCTGCATCCTTTCAAGTAACATGTACAGTCGGCGAACAAAATATGAGGAATTCCTGAACCCTCTATTTAATAGTCAAATTT
Organism: Maratus speciosus; assembly: GCA_963932465.1. Classification (NCBI taxonomy): domain Eukaryota; kingdom Metazoa; phylum Arthropoda; class Arachnida; order Araneae; family Salticidae; genus Maratus; species Maratus speciosus. The sequence continues at coordinate 172,657,560 of OZ010788.1, forward strand.
TCACAGAAAATTAAGAAAAGACAACGTCATTCAAATTATGTCCTCCATACCGAAATACCAACGACATTTTCAGTATTAGCACGTAATAGTGAATAAGAAAAAACAAATTTAGAGCATTAAATTAGCTTACTTTTTGAGAAGTTTTTATGAATAGCTAGTTTCAGAAATATTCAGTATTCAAAATTGGTATAATTCTCAAGCATAAGGTTTTCAGATGCAAGGGCCCCCTAGGGATAAGGTTTTTTAAAACTGCAATAGAGTTTTATAATTTACATAGCTTTATGGTTTTCTATAGCAAAAGTTAATATCAGGAATTTAAACGCGAAAAAACAGGATGTCCCAACAGTGAAAAATGACGTCATAAATGCACACGAAGTGAACGGGTCACCTTTTAACCCTTTTAACGATATATATAACATCGATAAGATACAAAAGCCCGTTAAAATGGTTGTTGTATTAACGATTTGGTGGCTCAAAATACACAGGGCCTCGTTGCAGTGCCAAATGCCCTTAGGCTAATCCACTTTTCCTTATTTTTCACAGGAGGATGCGCGCTTGCTTTTCCCCTAGATTAGCACGGGTTCACATTAGACGAATATGATAGCTTTTAATGAAGATTTTTCCATACTGTGATGAATATTTTATGTTTATGTTTAATAAATGCAAAATTAGATTAAAATAAGAAATAATCACATTTCCAGTAAAATTTTAATTCAAATCAATATTTTGATTTAATTTGAACGATTCATTTGAAAGCTTTGCAGTTGAAAGCTTAAGATAGCTACTTTTAGTACTTGGTTTTACTATCTTGTATCTTTTATGATGCTCTTTCTTGAAGGCATAATAATAGTAATAGTAATTAGTAATAGTAAGGCATAGTAAATGATGATTTACATAAATTTAACACAAAAGACTTTTTTTTAATTACACTTTAATGCATTGTAATATATGGGATTGTTAAAATTGAACATCCTGTTCCTCATTCCAGCTTGCTGTGTAAAGGGTTGTACGGGTCATGATGACATTAAATTGGACATCGTGAATTTCAGACCATGTATAAAAATGTATTTTGTAAAAAAGCGCAAAATGCTATGGCAGACATATTTGCAAAACGTGCTTTTGAATAATAGAATCGATTAGCGAAATATGCACATGTTGAATCTGATTAATAATAAATACAGCTCTTTTACAACAGAAATTTTGTTCCCACATTTTACACATAACGCTGATATTTACAGAACAAAATCTTTTTAGTAAAGCTTATAATCCCGAATGACGAGAACACCACTGCTGTGATTACAGCTTATCATTTGCAAACGGTCTTACGCAGAACCCATTTTTTTTTTTAAATAAACGTCCACCATTTAATCTGATGTGTTAGTCGTTCATATTTAATTTAATCATGACGGTCCTCTGCGCTAAATTAGGCTAGTTTCGACCATCCGTACTTAATGTTTTTAAAGCCCACATTACATTTTGCAAAAACTTCATACTGAAGAATTTTGTTTAAGTGATTTCGAGCAAAAACTAATACAAAAAAAATCTTTATAATGTAAATATTAATTACCTTTAACTAAAAAATATTTAATAGAATTACGGGAATGAAATATTTTCTTTTTCATTCATGCAGAAAATTTTTGACATTAAAATCTCTAATATTTCATCACAAGATTCAAAATCTGCCCAACATGGAAACTATTAAAGAAGCAACTATTAGAAATAAAACACGAGTTTAGAAGGGAAATCGATAATAGTGACTTACATTTCGTTCACGTAGAAAGTTAATCTTAAATTTTAAACTGTGTACCATTCTCATTTATTGATCTTTCACTATCTTCTCATGCAGTACCGAACAGAATGCTTAATGAAGATTCTTTTAGTGAAAAATACATACATGTTTAAGTTTCAATTAAATTTTAAAGACATAAAATATTTTTCTTCGATAATTTTGTATGAGTTTTACTCTAATAACATTTTGCATTTATATACATTAAAAATTACGCAAAAATATTTTTAACAAAGAAAAATTTAGGAAAGGGAATAGAATAAATAAAATTTTCTAAACCCTTGATTGAGTATATGCATGGCCAAACTTGATTCATCCTATGTAAAGGGGGAATCGAGTCTGATCGTGGTATATGACATATTTTAGTCCGCATATTGAAAGATGTCCCAAAATTCACCCAATAAGTAATTTTGATAGAAAACACGGGTTTTTATTTAAAAGGGTTTTGTTCATCTGACGAAACCCTATTCGTCTCACTCCTCTGTCTGCCACAGAGCCCGTCCTCAGAAACTATATAAGGTTAGTTGGGGTAACTGGACCCACGAGGTAACTGGGCCATAGGCTATTTTATAAAAAAACTGTTGATGTTTTTTAAGTTTTAGCTTTTGTGAACAATGCACATTAATCATTACTTCCTAAAACAACGTGTGTCAACTCAGTCATATCTCTCACTTTCCTGTGATGGGTTGTCAAAAATTTACGTTTCTTTTTTAAAAAACAACGTCAAATTGGCTGAACTTCCTCGGCTTTTTATTAAAATACTGTAAGTATTTTTATTAAACAATCTCTTTTTTTAAGAATAGGAATATAATTACATTATTATCATTAGGTATCTATATATGTTTACTTCATGTTCCAAATGAAAGCCGGATGTCCCAGTTACCCCATAAATTTTTCAAGAATGGGGTAACTGGGACATGTATCCGGGGTAACTGGACCATGCTGGATCCAGTTACCCCAATAGTTAGAAATATTTTTTTTGAGTTTCTCTTACTACGGGAAATAAATTTTTCCATTGTTATTTGCTCACAATAAAGAAAATTATAGAATACCTTATTAAAATTACGTAATAAAATTTAAAAAAAAGCATATTGGGTGGTATCAAACCAAATTTCTTGACCCCTTGAGAATCGGTGATGCCGTTATGGGCATAATCATATAATTTTAATCCCTAATTGCCATATTGGCACCAAAATGTTATAACTTTTTTTAAATAAAAAAAATTAAAATAATTTTTTTAAATAATTTATTTTTTAATTTTACCTTTATTAAATACGGGAAAATATACTTTTACTTGTTTACAACTAGATTCTCTTGTAAGTACTGGTGTCATTAAATTATTTCAATATTTTACGAATGCAAGTACCTTGTCCCTGAAAGCGAGATAGCCAAACCTTGAAATTGTTCTATTCACAGGGGTCGCATTCCATAGGGAAACTTTTATTGTTACTATCACTATTTTGAAAATAATATCTTCATCGCACCTTTCTTTAGAATATGTTAGATAAAATAATCATGAAGGTAATTCATTAAGGGTTTTGGTAGGAACAATAAAATTTTCCCTATATAATGCGACTCCTGGCTACGGATAAAGTACTTAAATACTTACGTAGCCGTATGCTGTTTTTTTCCTTAAAATACCCATGTGATTTTTATATACTTATTACCTATACTAAAGTACATAAGTACTTATGTCATTTTTATGCTTTTGGTTTAAATAAATCTATTATTTTCACTTTTAGTGTTTTTTTATACACATTGACAGCAAAGATTTCCCTTACAACGCTCTTTAGTTGATAGATAATATACATAATCTGCATGGGTTTAATTTTTTTTAAAGTTGTTTACACTTTTTCAAACAGGACCTGATATCCCATATGAAAAAAAAAAAGTAAACGCATGTGGAGCATAGACCCTCCTAGTCCACTTACCCATTTTTATGGAGCAACTGGACCCATGAGGAAAGAAAGATGAAATATGCATATTTTTTATTTTAAAATATTAAAATGCAATTTGGAACATTTCTACTTGATAGAGGGAACCTAACTGAACACATTTACAAAAGTTCAGAATTAATTCAAATGAATATTAGCTTTTTGAAGCTGGATTGTCAGAAGCTCCAGAGTCACATTGTAAAATCATCGCCCAGTTCCCCAAACTAACCTTATGTCGGAGACTTGAAATTTTGGATACTTATAGCTGAATACCTCACATCAAAAGACAAATCATAATATTTTGAAAAAGTCTTATATTTACCCTTTGTGGGCTCTAACTTGTGTATTTTAAGCTTTGTTTTCTAACTGAGCCCCTAATTCAGTTGGAGACTTGAAATTTTGAATACTTATAGCTGAACACTTGCGATCACACGGCAAATCATAAAAATTTCAAAAAGTTTTATATTTATCCCTCTGGTCTTTAACTTGTGTATTTTAAGCCATTTTTCTAACCTCCACCCTTTTCATCCGGGGGGCACTTTCCTAACGTTTGCCGACACCTATTTGACCACTCTTTCATATTATGCACCATAGTCTTACATATTTTAGTTCCACGTTTTACCGCCAGAGGCGTCTAACTATATTGGGTGTTATGGGCCCGATCCCCTCGACTAATCTATCTACGGATAGGTTGTAAAACAGAGTTTCGTTTGGATAGAAATTTGTTTAGAATACAGTGCGCCCCCTGGTTGTGAAATGGGGAACTAACAAATTTTGCAAAAGGATAAATTGTTTTGAAAGGAATATTAAACGAAACCCTCTGTGCGATCTGTAATCACACTTACCCACTTGTTTGTTGATTCATAAAGCATACAGAATAGGGTTATGTATGGATTATATGGATATCGGGTAAGCGCTCTCCAAAGCATTGCTGGGTGTCCCAAAATTTACGCAAGATTTGAATTTTGCGTCATTTTTGCCTAAATTTTTTGTGCTTAAATTTCAAGAAATCAATGTGGACGAAATGTAGTTTCAACAATACGGTGCCATATGACATAAAGCCTGAGAAATATAATTCAATTACTGCACGAGTCATTTCTTGGTCGTGTAATGTACTGTTTTGATAATCAGAATTGGTCGATCAGATCATGCGATTTAACGGCGTTGGACTTTTTTCTTTTTTTTTTTTTTTTAAGACTAAAGATTGTGCCAACATGTCCACAACCACACTCGCCTTGAAGGAGGAAATTGAGCGCTGTATCAACCAAATTCAGCCACATTTACAAAATATAGTCATAGAAAATTTCAACAAGTGTGTGCGTATGTGCTTGCGAAACCGTGGCCGCCATCTACTCGATATGCTATTCCATGCATTACCGTATATGTTAAACTTTATGAATCTATAAAAGTATTTACTATTTTTAATTATAAACCTGTGATTTCTATCAAAATTACTTCTTGCGTGAATTTTGCGACATCCTTTGATCACCTTCTTACAAATAAAAAATATTTCTTAAGAGAATTGAGAGATGTTAAATCTGCAATTTTGCACATCAACAGTGAAAACAGAAATTTTAATTTCGTTGCTATTTACGAAATGAAGGTGAAAAAAAAATTGTTTGTCGTAAACTTTCCAACTGCGTATTCGCAGGAAGGTCATAATACTATAAATATTAAGTGCGAAATAAATTTAATAAACACTGAAGCCATTTAAAATTTTTAGATTTTCCTTTGAAATATCTTCTATTGCACGAAATTATTATATCCTAAAAAAGATACTTAATGAAGGTTAAGGATAATCCTAAAATAGTACGTAATGCAGGACATCCACAGAAAAAAATACATAAAATTAATTAGAAAAACGAAGGAGAGAATTAACCTGATCCAATCCGCACACAAAAAAAATCATCAATATACCCCTCCCTCCCATTTATAAATGAGTTATCACTAAGAATAAAACGAGAAATAAATAAACTAGGAAAGAAAGTTCCGATTACCCTCAACACGTTACTATTCAAAATAATGAGATAATAATAATAATATAAAAAAAAATGAGGAATTATAGACAGCGGTGGTTTATAGAATTAAAGATTTAAAAATCGATAATGAAGAAATAACTTGTATAGGTACGACGAAACGGAAGGTTAGTGAAAGGTTCAAAGAACATATCCATGTTTTGAAATACAGCGGTAAAACAACAGCTCTTGAAATATCTAATATAAGGACACACCTTAAAATCAGATTCGGTTATAATAGGGAAAATAGCTAACTATGTAGCCCCCGCTATTAGAGACACACTAATGAGAGAATCAATCGAAATTAATTTAGGAAAAGAAAAGATATGCAACGATATCACTCATTTAACAATAGACAGACAGCTGCTGGCGAAAAATGCTGGAAGAGAGGGAAAGATTGCAAAAAAATGGATAGAAGTAGGAAAAAGCTGAATGATCTCGTGCCAAGAATTAAGAAAGCGACGACATAATTTGAACTGAAGAAGCTTCATAATAGTGGCGAAAACGTTATTCAAAGAGTTAAGGCTCCACTGCAGTCATTTTTTTTTTCGATTCTTATAAAAGATACCTCTTGGTAAATGTTGTGTAGGCGTCAACTACGTACAAATGATTGACAGAAAATACTCCAATCCGAACAAGGGACTAGTGTTGGGATACAATCGTAGGGCGGTGGTCAAGCTCTGGGTTCTTTTTGAAGGGAGGGAAACGTATCTCCCCTTTCCCTACTCCACGACCTTTTGACCTCACCCCATAAGGAAGTCGCGCTGGTGGGGGGGGGGGGGGGGGAGGGTAGGAGACTAATTTCAGGGTGTTTGGAAAAGCAAAGCAATAGGTTTTATTTCGTTCTGTTCAGAAGGAATGGGAAAAATTACGTTTCAGCTTTTTCCAAATAGTAATGAGAGAAATTATATCAATTAATTAAAAAAAAAAATAGTGTTTAGAAATTTTCAATATTTGCCGAATATTGCTAATATTTTAGATGAGGCGGGACTCCATTGTTATTTAATTTTTAAACAATTGGTGATCGATAATCAACACAACACGATCAGGGCTCTACTTAGGCTATGAAGGGCACCGGGAAAGAATAATTCTGAGGGTCCTCCTTGTATCCATCTGTAGATTCTTTGTGAATAATGTGGAAGTGGCTAGTACTTAACTTCATGCATATTGTATTATATGCATAAATTTTGTACCTGGTACCGCTCATATCTGTATACAGAGTGTCACAAAAAGATGGTCACAACTTTAAGAAGAAATAGTAGTAGGATAATTGAAGCAAAAAAAAAAAAAAAAAAAAAAAAAAAAAAAAAGATAGGTTGTTTGATACGAGTAGATCTTTGCAAACTTTTACTTCACTTATCTACGTATGTTATAAGATGATTAAAAGAAAATGCCCCAAATTGGTCATAAATAATGGTTTTACTTCCCACGTTACGAGAAAAACGTTAATAAAGAATTTTTTTTTAAACAATAGAATACTAAGTTGTTATAATAAAATATTAATCATTAGTTTTGTAATGATATAGTTTGTTTTTTGCATGGATGGAGAGGGTAAGGGGAAAGGGGACCGCACTCCCTTCCTAAATGTTTGAAAATATATTTTGGTCACTTTTGGCTAATTTTAATCATTTGGCACAATGAAAATCCCAACTATTCTCATGGAAGCCTCCTAAAAAGGGGGCCCGGGGCAGCCGCCCCGCATGCCCCTACATAAGTGGCGCCCTGAACACTATAAAGGATGATCTCGAAGGAAACGCTAATGGTTTGCCTTCTATGTCGAGCACGAGAAAACGGTCTATCTAGATCCCGAATACGGTAAAATTCTTTTTAACTGGCTGAAATTTGGGCCGTACCAATTACTCTGTATATACTCGGTACTCGGCTAAATTTTGGGCCCAGTAGCGAGTACAATACCGAGTACTTGTAAGAATTTCATTTTTTTTTAAGCAATATTATCATTATTGAAGACAAAGGGATTTATAACTGATCTGTAAAAGTTGCTTGAATATAAATGCATAATATATGCAATTATTCATAAAAACTACTTACTTAGTACATAAAAATATATCGACAAAGTACATAAAAAAAAAAAAAAAAAAAAACAATGCAGTTCAAAATTTAGCCTTGCTATACAAATAAAAAATAGATCATTTTTAGGTGCGTTCGTAATTATATAAATACGTAGCACATAGAGGTGCCTGATATCTACCCCTTGTATATCTGCCCCCATACGTCATTTTGACGCCACAGTAAAAGGGGACACATATCCAGTGCTACACCATTTCACTTTATTCGAGAATTGTATATCCGACCCCTGTATATGTGCCCCCATATCAGAAGGGGGCACATATCCAATACAGAGCATTTTATTTTTCTCAAGAGCTGTATATCCACCCCCTGTATATATGCCCCCATACGTCATTTTGACGTCACAGCTGAAGGGGACACATATCCAGTCCTACAGAATTTTCCTTTCGTCGAAGGGTGTATATCCGACCCCTGTATATATGCCCCCATACGTCATTTTGACGTCATAGCAAAGGGGACACATATCAAGGGGGCAGATATCCAATGCTAGGACTTTTACTTTTGGCGAGAGAGTTGGACAACCGACCCCTGTATATATGCCCCCATACGTCATTTTAACGTCACAGCAGAAAGGGACACATATCAAGGGGGCAGATATCCAATGCTAGGACTTTTACTTTTAGCGAGCGGGTTGTATATCCGACCCCTGTATATATGCCCCCATACGTCATTTTGATGTCACAGTCGAGGGGACACATATACATTGCTAGAACATTTTTACGCTCGTCGAGAGTTGGATATTCTGCATATATGTCCCCTTCTACGTATAGATTTTATTGTTGCCGCGAAGGCCTTATTTATCTAGAAATCTGTGAAAGACATTTAAAATGTAACTCAAGAATTATGTAATTATATACGAGGACGTGAGTTTCATAACTCACCTTATCCAAACTTTAAAATATCGAGTGTTCTTTATGAATCTATTCTATAGGTGAACCTGCATAAAAAAAACACTATAATCTGAAAAAAAAAAAACCCTAGTTTTAACGTGTATGTCTGCCATTGTAAAATATTGGTTTACAATGAAAACCAACGGGTTTTATGCGATTTCCCAAAATTAGATTATCTGGACAGGGCGAGGTTCGAAACTCACGTCTTCATATATACATAAAAAAATATATATTGAAAATTTATAAAGTTTTAAAAAAAAAATTAATCATTTTGCATCCATTTTAAAATGTTATAGACAGTTATGGTTCGAATAAATGTTATAGTCAGAAACTACGATATAGTTTCTAACATTGTTTCTTACAACGATATAGTAAGAAACTATGTTAGAAACTATATATAGTTAGAAAGAAATATTATTGCTGGTTTTCCATCTGAGGTTCATTCCTGCAGATAGCACATGTGACCAAAATGATAAAGATAAATCATGCCGGTTGTATAGATTATTAAACACTTCCCAACTACTTTTATAATTTACATTTATCCAACTTCAGTTTTTCAAAATACTCTGTACTTTCATGCAATGCTTAACATTACATAAATTTCGTTGAATTTGTCCGAGAAAAACACCATCAAAATGCACTTCAAATAAATTTCTGCTATAGACTCTAACGTATCCCAATTCTTTTGTTTGCCCCCTATAACAACTATAATTGTTAGATACACCCTCTTTTCTCTGAGAAACATTCTGCAGTACAGCTGAACACTAGTCTCGCATAAAAGGAAGGCACTTTCTGACACATTTCTGAATTCATTTATGTTCAGAAAACCATGAAATTACCCTGTGTTCTTAATCAGAAACTGTGTAACCGGAACACTTTTCCGTTTTTTGTTAAAAGCAAAAGACCTTTCTAAAAAAATTCTCTCAATGCCGGCTTTTAAACCAAATTACCGTCGCGGAAGCGCGAGAAAGGGTAAAGACTTTTCATCACTAGACAAAAATCGCTTATAGCTCGATAAGTAATTTATTTGTCAAAAAATAGTAAACTCATTTCGATTCCAAATTGCTCCAATAGCTAGTCTTTCCAGTTTTGCCTCTGCGTTTATAAATGAGCCAGATAATGTGTCAGAAAGTTTCTCGTTTTTTTGAGAAAGTCATTTTGATAAGCAGTTATAGCTTTTTTACGTTCTCTTTTCTACCCTTTTGTTTCTTTGTGAAACATGCCATTTGAAATTAAATTTACGCGGATTTTTTTTTTTTTTTTTTTTTTTTTTTTTAATTTAATCACTTAAGACGACAAGGAACATACAACTCATTTTTTTTATTTTACTTTTTTTTTTTACTTTAAATACTAATCAAGGGCACACTATATGCATTATGGTATATATTTATCACACAAGAAATACTAAATACTTTTTTTTTGAGAAAAATAAGGAATTTTCCGGGATGTTTTAAGTGTTAAAAGAACTTTTCAAAATACAACATGAGCATTCCAGATCAATTCAAAACCCCCAATACTTTTATTCAAGTTTGCTTTATATATGCAAATAAAACGCTGCCTCAAATTTCATATATTTGAATATAAAAGTAAGAAAAAAGAACTTTCTAAATTTTATGAAATTCTCAGAATTTTCGCTCATATTGCTGCAATTAACTACCTTTAACTTTTGATCTGTATTTAGTTTTAAAAATTCAAGCAGAACAGCAAACAGCTATAGAACATTTCAAAGCATTCAGAGGAAAAATTTTGTGCTTAGAACATTCAAGAAAAAATGGATAGCGACGAAATTTACTGAAAAAAAGACTAATTTTAAGATTTAGTACAAGCGCAAACATTAAAATATAAAAGTTTATTTCTACGCTGACGATGAAATGAACACTTCCGATGATCGTTTGAATTTGGTCAAAAACATTTTGGAATTCTAATATGATTTTTAAGGTATTTTAAATAATTTTATATTATATACATACACATAAAAACAATTTTATTAATTTTTATTTATATAACTAAAAATATTTAACTGCCGTACTTTAAATTTTAATACGTCACTTTCTCAAGTTTTCAAGATTTATTTTCAGGATATTGAACCATAAACTGGGGATGTTGTACGATACGGCGTCGTTACATGCTTGATTGTTTTTACACAGGATTTCTATAGATTCTCTTATAGTGCATGCGTAATAACTGGATGTTGGGAATATGATTTTTGCATGATCAAAATCTATTGCGATATTCTGATTGAAACTTAAACGATTGACGGAATGACACAAAAGAAAAATAAGAAAGAATAAAAGAACATAAAGCAGAGATAAAATTTTGTCGTCAACTCACAACTCTCTCTCGTTTAAGTTTCTATCAGAATATCGCAATAGATTTTGATCATGCAAAAATCATTTTCCCAACATCCAATTATTACGCATCCACTATAAGAGAATCCATAGAAAACCTGTGTAAAAACAATCAAGTATATAACGACGCCCTATCGTACAATATCCCCAGTTTATGCTTCAATATCCTGAAAATAAATACTGAAAACTGGAGCAAAGTTACGTATTAAAATTTAAAGTACGGCATTTAAATATTTTCTTCTACCCATGAAAAGTGACGTATGAGAACAGAGTGATGTCATAAAATAAATGGAACTGTAATTAATAATAATATATATTTCCTTTGCTGCTGCTACTTCTACTTTCAACTCTGGTAATTATTGGTTCTCTAATCTTCAAAACAAAGTGACGTATTTGTATTAATAAACAACATTTAGTTATTAAGATATTCTCTGATGATGAGCTTGGAAAGCTTGAAAGTACTAAGAAGTTTTACATAAAATGTATATTTTAAACTTGTAAAAACTTTTTCATCACTTTAGTCGCCTTTTAAGTAAGACTGTGGGCTTTTTTAAGTTCACATTATATATTTTATCCATCATCAATTTATAACATTTATAACTAGAAATGAAAAATAGTTTTTCTTTACTTTCTTTTATAAGCATAAAATGTTCATCTTGAAAATTGCGCCTATTCTTTTAATGTATTTCATGTTTTTCCCAAAAATTTCCGTATTAATTTGACATCGAATTCGATAATCAAAAATGTACAGATTTTTTACACTTGGTAGAAAGCGCAAACAAACGAATTTTTTTCAAAAAGACATATTTTTTTTTTGTCACTTTTTTAAGATAAGGCAACTAGAAAGAAAAAAATAGACATTATTTAATTTCTTATTTTAGAATTTAAAATTTTATTTCTCAACGCATAATCGTAAATTAATTAAAATTAAATTACTATTTCATAAGAATGTATTTTTTTATACATAAAACTTTTCATCCTTTTTATTTCTAATTTTTTTTTAAAATTTTAATTCGGTAATAAAAACTGTTTTCGGAAACAGAAAGTGGAGAAATTATATTTCTAAATTAGATGACGCATGTTTTCATTTCCATAAGTTTTTATCCATCAAATTAAGGTGTTTGTGGTTTAGATGTAAGTAAATTATGTTAATTGGATATTAGAGTAGGTGTCGATTTCAGAGATTTTTAAGGAGTAAGTGGCTTCTTAAAGCGACAGTGGACGTTCAAAATCGCAAAAAACATAAAAAAAAAATCATGTTTTGTTTTTTCGAAAAAATGTTCCTGCAATCTTCTACTTTCAAATAAAAAAAAATTATTCAAATCTGATAATTTTTTTGCAGAGATACAACTGTTTTTCTAACATAAACAATCGTTAATCTGCACTTAAAATAAAACTTTAAATCCAGTTTTCTCAAAATGAGAATTTTCGCCGACTGAGTAAGTTCAAAATGCTCCATTCTTCTTAATTTTATACTAATTTTTATAATACTTGTTAATATTGCTGTTGATATACTTTATTACAAAACTTGCTATTAATATGTGTAAAAAAAAAAAAAAAAAAAAAAAAAAAAGTATTATTTTATCATTGAATTTTATCCGAAATGAACAATATTATACGTTTATAATTATTTTCTGCCAAATTACTTAGTATAATTTTAAAATGTATACCAATTTTTGATGTAATATCATAAAGCTATCACAAAAAAAAATTACAAGTTTCTGAAACAAATTTTAATGCGCATGGAGCATTTTTAATTTGTATCACTAATTAGCATATTATTAATTAATTACTCATTTGCATATTAATATTTTTTAATGAAATTAAGAAATTTTCTTAATTATTGCACAAATTATATGTGTATTAAATTTCAAAACGATTGAGCAAGAACTGTAGAAAATGTTTTTGAACGTCCACTGTCGCCTTAATCTGAAAATTCCAGTTGCTAAACTGCGAAAGAAACGCATAAAAGAAATAACGTTTATGTGTGAAAAAAATTCAGGAATACAAAGTGAAAAATAATTTATTTAATATATACACATGTACAACAAAATACATACAAATTACATCAAAATTGTGTACTGTAATCACATAATTCTTTTAACGTGGATATAAATTAAGTGTAACATTAATATTCAACTATGTAGGGTCAGAAGATTAATCTGAGCAGGATACATGTTACAAAAAATATGTATAAAGTAAGCAATCATGGTAGTGGGGAATATTAGAAAAGCAGTATTTCTTTTTTTCAATTTGTCACACAAGAGTGCATATAAAAAATTGTGAATGTGTGATATTTTGATAAATTTTGCATTATAAGAAACAAAATACAGTTTAAACTATTTTTTTTTCAAGAACACACAAGAAAAATTATTTAAAATAAAATCTTATCACCGTCTAATTATAGAGGTGATTCTATTCCCAATTTTTCGAAAATTTAAGGCTTTCGGTTCTCAAAACTCTGGCATTAAAAATGTACACAACAATATCGCCAATTTCGACAAACGGTCGCCAAAAACTCAATTTCTTCAATCGTTCGCAGAAAAAATCGTCAATTTGGTCAAAGGATCGGGGGGAAATATGAATGTAGCAAAAATATTGCAAGTAAATGCAAATTTCGTCAAGGAATCGCGGAAAAAATGCAAATTTCACCAATTTCGCCTAGGGATCAAGGGAAGGAACGCGGATTTTGTCAAAAAATCCCGAAAGAAGAAACTAATTTTATCAAAGCATAGCAAGAAAATTAAAAAAAAAACTAATTTCGCTAAAGGATCGCAAAAAATCCCTCAAATTTCGTCAAAGGATCGCGAAAAAAACGCGAATTACATCAAAACATCGCAAAAAACCTGAATTTCTTCACAAGAAGAAAAAAAAGCGAATTTCGACAAAGTATCGCGAAAAAACTCGAATTTTGTGAAAGGGTTGCAGAAATATACGAATTTCATCAAAAGGTCATGAAAAAATGCATAATTAGCGCATGTAGGGGATTTTCCCTCTTTGCTGTAACCTTTTTAGAAAATTATCTGCGGATATCAGATTTTTGCTTCTCTAAATGCATATATATGCAATTTAATTGTTGGTATATTCTTATAAAATAAATAGCATAATTTATAATGAAATAAAAACTTGATCTGCTTACCAAAATGTAGATTTATAAAATTGTATGCTCATAAAAAATATATTTTTATATGTCTTGTTATATACTTTAAAATTTCAATTCAAAACAGAGAGTAAGGAACTCAAGAACTAATAGAAAATGGAAAACTGATAACTAGAACTTGAACTATTAATTATGAAGGTTTGATTTTAAAAAACATACATATAGAAGTTTATCGAGGATCTTATACACTTATAATCAGAGTAAAAATATTTTTATAATTTCTTTCAATATGTGCATGTGAATTGTTCAAACAATAAAAATGTATTCTCAATAAAATTAATATTTCGTATTTCATTTTAAAAAAATTATATCCATAAAGAGTACACTCAAAAATATTGGATTCATAAATGTTTTAAGGAAATTGAGTGAAATTCAATGCGCGCAATATAGACAGTTTCTTTAAACTTATTCAAATTTCAAATTACACTGAAAAATTCCTAAATTTAAAAGAACGTGCAAATAAAGAAAATGGATTTTTTTCCCATTTCTTGTTTTTAAAATTTACAATTATTTTTTTTTATTTAATTTAATACAAATTAAAAATAATTGGATACATAGATGAAAGTATTTGTTACACTAATCAGCGTTCTATTCAACTACCTCAAATCAGTATCATATTCATAGTGAGAACTTTCTCACACACTCAAGAAGTCAAATTTAATCTTAGATACACTTGGCAAGCACTCTTATTCAAAAAGTGGGAAATTGAGTAGAGATTTCTATATCTATATTATAAAGGACAAACATATCTGTGCGTAACGCATACGTCATTTTGCGAATGGCAACACTTTGAAATTTGAAATAAAATTTTGGTTTTGCAATTCTCTCTACTGCAAATTTTTAAACTTCTGAACATCGCACATTTTAAATTTTTACACCGTCGTATAAGGAAAAAAATGTTCTTTTAAATGCACTTTGTTTGAAAGCTGTATCTCAATTTATTTTTGAGATATTATTTTTTTTGTAGTTTTTAATACCATTTTTCTTATCGTAGCAACAAAAGTACCTCATCTCTATTGAAAGTCATTGAAAGTAAACGGAAAATAGTCAAAAATAGGAGATACTGTATTTTTTTTGTTGCCATTTTCTCATAAAACCTGAAAAAAAGTTGAAATTAAAATATGGGATATGTCAAGAATATTGTCTGTTATTCCTCGATAATGATGTCATAAGTTTGAGACTGGATTGTAAAAGTGGATTGCTTTAGCGGAGGCAAATGACGTCATTTTATAAAAAAAGCGAGCATGTATTTTAATTCTTAAACCTGAATTATGTTTTGTAGAGGTGCGTCATTTTCACAGTGCAGCTACTTCGAAATTCTTCACAGGTGAAATTGCTTCATTTTTAAAAATAATGTAGTCGAAATCACACACTGATAAAACGCAATGTTTTACTAAAATTTAGAGTGTCTTTATAAAAGAGAGGCGACATGCAAACAATAGCGATTTATATTACAGAAATTGATGACTCTCGCCTGGATGGATTTGCTTCGCCAAGTTAGAAAAGCAAACAAATAATTCGTGGTTTAAAATAATATTGTGTTCCTGAAGTTTATTGTCGAAAATTCTCTAGAATAATTAATTTCAATGCTATTCTTTAGAGCATTCTACTATAATTTTATCAAAATAACATAATTTGCTTAATTTAATTTTACCCAATTTTATATAATCTATATATTTAAAACACAAGTAGTGTTTTTTAGTCATCTGCCCTGATCTTTCTGCTGAACCAATTTTACTAATATTTTTTTTAAAACTGAAAGTTCTTCCTTTGCAGATGTGACCGCACTATCTGTTTTTTTTTTTTTATATATATCCGCACTTTTACATTTTAATTTTAAAAGCATTTTATGAAATTTCTTCAAAATGATGAAAATTAGATAGCTTTCATTATTGCAGACAAGAGAGAAATAATGAGGTATTTTTAACTTTATTCATGCTATTTTCTGATAAAAATTCAAAATTGTTGATAAAAATTGTTGTAATGTATAGGGTTTAGTGGCGCAAAATCCCATTAGGAGCAGAATATTATATTAGGGGCATATAACGGAAAATGACATACTGCTTTTGAAAACATGCATTTTTCCACATAAATTTTTTATATTGTTTTTCCTTCTGCATGTGTACTGATACTAAGTTTCAGACACTAGGCGAAATGCTTATTTAAATGAATATGAAGTCATATTTAAAAGAAAACGATAACTTTCTTAGATAAAACTAAACATTTTAACACAAATGCGTCTAAAAACATAAATTATGGAAATTTATACTCTCCGGAATTGAGATTAGAATCTCAAGTAAAGAGTGCGTCTGTTCACATAAAAGATGTTGCTGACAATCGTGACTTCAAGTTTTGAGTTAAAATGATTTTTAAATGATCTAACAAAATACAAATAAAAAAAAATGATGAATATAGATATGAGAAGTGCGTATGCAAATCTTGAGAAGGTGAAAATTGCTGTTTTCATTCCGGAAATCCAAGCATAAGAGCCTCAATTGATAACCACATCCAAAAAACCGATCTTTATTACATTTTACTGATTAAGTATCTATATTATAAAATACAAACGTATCTGTGCGTAATGCTGAAGTCATTTTGCGAATGGCAACACTTTACAATAAAATTTCGGTCTTGAAATTTTCGCTACTGCAATTTTTTAATCTTCTGACCATCGTACATTTTCAATTTTCGTCGCACAGGGAAAAAAATTACTTTCAAATGCAATTTGTTTAAAAACTGCATTCATTGGCTGATGTATTATATTTTCTAAAATAATTTTTAAGCATGATTTTTTCTAAGTTTATCTTATCACGTGCCGGTTTCAATACATAATAAAAATAAACATTTTGCACATAAAGCAACAAACATTTTTCAGCATTTGTTTCTGACTATTTTTGCATAACGAAATTAATACTTCCTTTATAAGCAAAAATAAAAGAATAATATTAAAAAAACCACCAATCTAACATATTTGTGAAAGACAAATTAACGAAATTAATACTTCTTTTATAAACAAATAAAAGAATAATATTGAAAAAAAAAACACAAATATAACATATTTGTAATCGTACAATTTAAATTTTTAGATCATCAAATAGGATTTTTTTTTTCAAATGGAATTTGTTTGCAAAGTTCATCTCAATTTACTGATTGTCTATGGTTTTAAAAACAATTTAAAAGCATGGAATATTTATTAATTTATCTATATCGCGCGGAGCTCGATTACGAAAGATTAATCCGATTGCCCTTAAAAGAAAATAAAGAGTTCATCATTTTCTTACGGCTAATATCCATTAAAAAAATTCCCTTTGAATAAATAAATAAAATAATATAAATAAAACACAAATTTACCAGACATGTATAAGCTCTGAAATTACCTGAATATAAAAGGATGCCATAAGTAGCAAAATCTTGGCAAGTAACTCTTAGCATGCGGCTAATAAGAAAATATCGCTTTTGATAAACATCAAAAATTTATTTGATTGCATAATTCGTATTTTCCATATGAAAAATGCTTTTTTAATGTAAGTGGGCACTCTAAAAAATTTATTGCATATAAAAAAATATTAGTTTTCAATTAAAAAAAATGTTTTCGCCTGTATTCTTTAACCCGGGAAGCCCGGGTACGATCCCCTAGTTTCGATAAATGCAAAGAATATTTTTGTTTTAAATATGAAAAGATTATATTTTGAAACAAATTTTCAGAAGCTCTTACAGAGAAAAGTAAAATGAAAAATAAATCACATAAGATGCAATGAGAAATGTTAATGTCACCACGTTACGTGAGAAATTAATCTCATAAGATGCAATTCATTTATCGAAAACTGAAAACGTTATTTGATTCCAAATTTTTTACAGTTGATGTCTG
The DNA here is from genome assembly GCA_963932465.1 of Maratus speciosus. NCBI lineage: Eukaryota > Metazoa > Arthropoda > Arachnida > Araneae > Salticidae > Maratus > Maratus speciosus. The sequence goes on from OZ010788.1 coordinate 172,675,649, forward strand.
CTATTTATTTTTCTTTCTTTCTTTCTTTTTTTTCTTATTTATTTATTTATTTATTTAAAAATTAGTTCACGAATGTTTCTCGTTATCGAGTGGGAAATTTCCTCCTTTTTTAAAACAAGCTTAAGCATATAACCTACTTTTGAACACTTTTGTACAGTGCTGGCCTCCATTTTAAAAAGTGCAAGAATTTTTTTTATTAAAGATAAACAAAGGTATTTAGATCACATTATAGGTGCGGACCCTATAAGAGCAGGCGTCAAATACATTGCATCTGCCACATTCCTCATAGTGGCTGCCTCTCTTTTTGTATCACAGAATATGTAAAAATATCTGCATAAAATTATGCGTTTAAATAAAAAAATGCGAAATACCTTTTAAAAACTTTTTTCAGTTAGTATTTAAAATTATTAAAGCTTTTAGAAATTCTAGACTCCAGAGACACTCTATGAAAAAATGAATTAGCACATTAACTTTCAAATTTTTATGCCTATGGAAAATTTATCATAAAATCATCATTGTATCATCTCTGGAAACACGTAATCTGGTGCAAATAAATATTATACACATATTCAAAATAAAAATTAAATAAAATATACATTTCTGTCGATTTTCTAAGCCCTTTTTTTTTTTTTTTTTTTTTTTTCCAGTTTTCATGTTGCTGTTATAAATAATAATAAAAAAAATATTTATAAAAGAATGGAAATTTTCAGTCGAAAAAAAATAAATAAAATAATAATTTTCAAAATTCATAGATGCAATTATTTAAGAAAATGACTTAACATTAGTGACAATATTGTAAATTACTGAAAAGCAAATATAATGAATAACAAAGATAGAGCACAATAATAGAATATAACAGGATGTTTGTTTGTAAGGTCTACATTTGAGTCCTGTGCAAGTAGGATTGTACCAGAACAGAACCAAAACTTCTGCTTCAAGTCAACTTGAAATCTGACACACTTCAACCCGAATCGAATCGATCGCAACCAGGAATGAAAGAAGAATTAATTCATATTTTAATACAATTATGGAAAAGTAGTCAATAGTTATGTCATCAATTGTATCTTTTTATGTATTAAAATGAACACATATAATTAATTTTCAAACATATAGTTTTTAATTGAAAATATTTTTGAAAAACTGGTTCAGTCTGAACAAAACTCGAAAAAATCAAAACTCAATATGATAATGAATCATTGAAAGTTAACCTGGTCCACAACGAAAAGAAAAACCATCAAATAGAAACACAAGTATGGTCGGATTAAAATCTGGTTACCCGAAAATAAGATATGTGCGTTTAAATTATATTTAAAATTACCTCCCTCTTTCGTACATTTTCGGACTCATTTTGAAGCATACATGAATGACATTCGCAGTACTCTTAAGAATTGAATAACGTTTTTCATTTTTCATAAATAGGATATGTTTGGAATTGCAGTTAATCACACCTTGATGATGACTTTTCCAAGACGATCACTTCACGAAAGTTGGCTTTAACTGTCAAATTTGGTAGCATTTTCTGAATACTTTTTAATCATAAATTGTTGTTGATAAGGACATTTTTTGTGTGTTTGCGATTTATAACATACAGTTATACATCTAAGGTTTTTAAAATAAAATAAAGCTGATTTTTAGCAAAAAGTTACATAAACATTTAAAAAAAAATTCTGTAAAATTTTGAAATGTTATTAAAAAAAAAAAAACATGATATAACACAGCTGCAACAAGCTGAATAACAAGCCTGTAACGTACCAACCATTAAAATAAATTAAAAGAAATGGAAAAACAGCAAGAGTAAACATATTATTAGTGTTTTTTGCCTAAAGAAAAAAAAATATGCAATTTGAATTTCCATATATCATGTTTTATATAATAAAACATGATATGTGTTATTATGTAAAATAATTATATACATTTTATTATTTATACACATTCATATACATTTATGTAAAATATAATAAAACGTGCGTAAATGAAATATATGTAAACGGATACCAGGTGGTAATAGAACTTTTATGATTTCTGGTAAATGATGCACTTTCACAGATATAAATCTGTCTAACACAGAATACGTTTCGATTTTTTGTTTCCGTCTTAGCAGGTTTCATTAAATTCTTCTAAACTACTTCAAGTAAATTTCACATATACTACTGGAATTAAACTTTATATTTTCTTTAAATTGCGAGCGGGTTGCAGACCCGTCAGTGCCCCCCCCCCCTTCCCTTGCTTAATACCTGCACTTTCTTTTCCAATGGTTCTGTGGTCATCAAGCAAAGAAAGGAGAGTCGCAACAAAAGAAAGAAGTGGAGACACGTCAACGACAGCCTGTGAAGTTCTATGTCATTTAGAATTCCACAGAAGTCAACAAACATGAAAGAGAGCGCCTGACCATATCAAACTTTACGACGAAAAGAAACGCAGTCTATTCGATGCCTTACTTAAAAGACGGATTCATGCATTTGTAACTTTCCGTAACTAAGCAACAAAGTAAAGTAAATCTGGGCCGTTTTCAAAACTACTGAAGTAAAGCTGGCCCGTTATTATCCCAGCAAAGTATCAGATAAGGCGGATAAATTTCAAAAATTAAAAGAGCTCAAGATTAACTATATTTGTTAAGAGAAAAGCAAGGAAAAGAAAAACGGAAATTTCATAAAAAGAGGCAATGTAGGTGGAAAAAAAAAAAAAAAAAGACCTTCCGGCCAGTGCCGGGAGGAAGAGGTAGCTTTCATATTCCTTATTTTTAAAAAGCCAACTTATATTATTCAAACACACGAAGCTCAATTAAGTGGAAACCGAATGTAGGAGATTCAATACTAATTTTTATCAATACTAAATCATTATGAATGAGAATTTCGCGAAATTAGTCAGCTTTATCCAAGCTGCTTTTATTTAAAGTCACTTATATTTGGCTGCCAAATTCGGCGATTTCTTAAAGTGCCTGCCATTTTAAGACAACATGGTAGATGAGGCTAACCAGTGAACTTGGTCGAGACCTTAGTAATTGCACATGCTCACTCATATAGGAATCGGTTGATATATACGAGTGCTGTCGCAGGCAAAAAATCAGATTTTTCAAAATGTCACTCACTTTAGAAATTGAAACTGCTATATCTGAGCCATATTTTAAGATAAAGACAAACAAAAAATGCTCCTGAATCCTTATATCAAGGTCAAATACTTAAGAAAGAAACCTTTTTCAATTTCTAATTTTTTTGCACCTCACTTTAAATATAATTTTTTTTAATTTAATGGCCTCCATTTTGAAACAAGATGGCTGATGAAGCTGGCCAGCGAACTTGGTCGAGATATTGATGTATACTATCCACATGCCTTCTTCCATCGAAATAGGCGAATACGTGTGGCATCGCGTGACAAATACAAGATCGTTTCAAAGTGTTAGCCATGATAGAAATTCAAAGTGCTATAATTCAACCACTTTTTAAGATATAAACAAAAGAACAAATTTTCAGAAACAAAAACTGCTCCAGAATCTTTGTATCAAGGCCAAACACATAAAAAAAAAATCTTTTTCTTTTTCCAATTTTTAGGTAGCTTTCATTACAAAAAGCTACCTATTGCAGCGTTCGGAGGAAAGCGATTTCAAAAAATTTTGGTATATTTTCATCGATCATGACCCCCAGACCCCGAAACCACCTTCCGTTCAAAATTGATATATATATATATATATCAATATATATATATATATATATATATCTGACCTATGTCACACTGTAACTCTCGTATTTATGAACCGATTTGGATGTAATTCGGTGTGTACATAGTACATACCAATGTCTCGACCGAGTTCGTTGGCCAGCTTCATCCATCATTTTGTTTCAAAATGGCGGCCATTTAAAAATTTAAAAAAAATTTAAGATGTGAAATGTGGTACCAAAAATTTGAAAATGGAAAAATATTTTTTTCTTATGTATTTGACCTTTATACAAAGACTCCGTAGCAGTTTTTGTTTCGTCTATATCTTAAAAAATGGCTGAGTTATAGCATTTTGAATTTCTAGCGAAGCAGACATTTTGAAACGTCCTGAATTTTGTCACGCGATAAAAGGCGTATTTATGAACCGATTTGGATGTAACTTCGTTTATTCATAGTACGGACCAATGTCTCGACCGAGTTCGTTGGCCAGCATCATCCGCCATTTTGTTTAAAAATGGCGGCCATTTAAAATTTTAAGAAAAATTTAAATTTGAAATGTGGTACCAAAAAATTGAAAATTGAAAAAATATTTTTTTCTTATGTGTTTGAACTCTATAAAAAGATTCGGGAGCAGTTTTTGTTTCGTCTGTATCTTGAAAAATGGCTGAGTTATAGCATTTTGAATTTCTAGTGTGGCTGACATTTAGAAAGGCCCTGATTTTTGCCACGTGATAACAGACGTATTTATGAACCGATTTGGATGTACCTTGGTGTGTACATAGTACATATAAATAACTCAACCGAGTTCGTTGGCCAGCTTCATCCGCCATCTTGTTTCAAAATGGCGGCCATTTAAAAAAAAATTTTAAAAATTAAATTTAAAATGAGATACAAAAAATTGGAAAATGAAAAAGAGTATTTTTGTATGTGTTTGACCTTAATACAAAGATTCCGGAACAGGTTTTGTTTCGTCTATATCTAAAAAAATGGCTGAGTTATAACATTTTGAATTTCTATTGTGGCTGACATTTGAAAACGACCTGATTTTTGTCTCGCGATAACAGGCGTATTTACAAACCGATTTGAATGTAACTTGGTCTGTACATAGTACATACCAATGTCTCGACCAAGTTCGTTGGCCAGCTTCATTCGCTATCTTGTTTCAAAAGGGTTGCCATTTTTAAAAAAAAATGTAATTTAAAATTTAAAATGAGGTATTAAAAAATTGGAAAATGAAAAAGATTTTTTTTATGTGTTTGGCCTTGATACAAAGATTCTGGAGCAGTTTTGTTTCTGAAAATTTGTTCTTTTGTTTATATCTTAAAAAGTGGTTGAATTATAGCACTTTGAATTTCTATCATGGCTAACACTTTGAAACGATCTTGTATTTGTCTCGCGATACCACACGTATTCGCCTATTTCCATGGAAGAAGGCATGTGGATAGTACACATCAAGATCTTGACCAAGTTCTCTGGCCAGCTTTATCAGCCATCTTGTTTCAAAATGGCGGCCATTAAATTAAACTAGTTGGATGTGCCAATCCCAAAACTTTCTTCTATCTTATACGTCTTAATACACTGCTCAAAACAATTAAAGGATATTTGAAGTTTTATATAAAATAAAGATATAAACGAAATTTTTTTGCCGAAAATAGAAGAAGAGAATCACAAATGCAAATTTTTCTGGTTTTCAAACTGTGGAGTATGCAAATTTTGAGTTCGACGTCAAAAACGTCGCTTCAGCAGCAGCGAATGAAATTTGACTTTCAACTGGATAAAAGAGAATGAAGACAAGGATGATCGGCATTCAGTGATTGCTTTGTTTCGATGAGTACGATGTCTCAGCGAAGTCATTTGACAGATTCAGAAGCTTTGAGAATTGTTGGTAGGTTAGAAGGGGGCCAAACTCAAGCCGAAGTAGCGCAAGCCATTGGAGTGTCACAAAGTGTCATTTCCAGGATCTGGAACGTTTTTTGGAGAGTGGACGTGCAGGCCGAAGACCAGGGCAAGGTCGTAGACGGGCAACAACGCCCAATGAAGATCGGTATTTAGAGTTAACAGCTCGGAGACACCGAACCATGAACGCTACTCTTCTCCAACAACATTTTCGCTCGGCTACAGGAACCACGATTTCAACTCAGACTGTCCGAAACCGGCTCCATGCTGTAGGTCTGTATGCTCGCCGACCGATGGTATGTGTTAGATTAACATCAAGGCATCGTCGCGATTGCAGGGAGTGGGCAACCGAGCATGTCAACTGGAGGAGAAATGAATGGAGCAATATTCTGTTTTCTGACGAGTCCCGTTTTTCTGTGCATCCGGATAATAGGCGTATTTTCATCTGGAGGGACCGTGGCAGTAGGAATAATCCTGCGTTCGTGCACGAAAGTGTCAGATTTGGCGGTGGAGGAGTGTTGGTGTATGGTGGCATCTCCATTGACGGGCGCACTGACCTCTACATCATTCGAGATGGAGCTCTGACTGGTCGCCGATATAGGGATGAGATCCTCAGACCTATTGTAGTCCCTTACGCTGCAGCAATCGGAGATATCTTCATTTTAATGGACGATAACTGCAGGCCACATCGTGCAAACCTGGTGGAGGATTTCCATTTCGAGGAAGGAATCGTTCGAATGGAATGGCCAGCGTGTTCTCCAGACATGAATCCAATCGAGCACGTTTGGGACGCTCTAGGAAGACGAGTTTCTGGCCGCCAACAACCCCACAAACTCTCCAAGAACTGGAAAGAGCTCTCCAGTTCCAGAGCTTCTCCAGTTGGGGTATTCTGCCCGTGGGGCAGAATACCCCAACTCGTCATTAATAGCCTCATTGAGTCCATGCCTCAAAGGTGTTCAACGTTGCTGGCCGCCCGTGGAAACCATACCCCCTACTGAAAATGATTTTCTTTGAAGAAAACACCTTTTCTTATTCTTTTTTTCTCATATGCACAAATTGTGTTTTTTTTTCCTTTAGTACACAAATTCGCAATAAAATGCATTTTTTTCTGCCAAACATGTGTAATTTATTCTCATATAACCTACTATGTCTGTCGACCATGTATCAATCAGCTAAACAGTTTACCAGATACAAAATCCACCTAAAACTGCAATATCCTTTAATTGTTTTGAGCAGTGTATTTCAAAACCTAGTTACACATGTTAATACTTCAATATTATTAGTTCAATACTATACCAACTTTGATTTTCATCTTAAATTTCTGCTCAAGTCAATTAAACGGACTAAAAATGAGTTAATCTATATCATGATATTTGTTAAAATTATTAATTTTTCCTTATTCTGTTGTTATCAGCTGTTTGCGAATAGCCGGCTTAGCAGGAAGCGAGTTCCCGCCGCTGCATGAGCCGCTGATGCACAATAGAACTACGAAAAATCAAGAAAAGTATACAAAAGTCGCTAGCACGGAGCCCCTTTACCGCGCACTATTTCCAAATTCAAGGAGGACCTGTTGGCCAAAGCCAAAAACAAGCACAAACATTTTGGTTCAATTGTATGCATAATTTTATACGCTGTTCGATGGTACAATAATGAAAATGGCACAGAGATCGGAATTATAGCGCCCCCTTCTTTCGGAATTTTTTCAAGTTCAGGGAGGACTTGTTTGCCATAACCAGAAACATGCATAAAAAGTTTGGTTCAATTATATGGATAACTTCATACACTTTTCGATGGTACAATAATGAAAATGGTACAGACATCGCAATTATTGTGCCCCCTACCGGCAGAATTTTTCCAAATTCAGGGAGGACCTTCGTGACATGACCAAAAATAAACACATAAAATTTGGTTCAATTCTAGGCATAACTTCATACACTTTTCGACGGTACAATATTCAAAATGGCACAAAAACTGTACAAAAATCGCTATTACAGCGCCCTCTACGAGCGATTTTTTTACAAATTAAGGGAGGACCTCCTTGCCATAGCCAAGAACTTAAAAATTTTTTTTGGTTAAATTCTATGCGTAACTTCATACACTTTTCGATGGTACAATATTCAAAATCGCACAAAAATCGCTATTACAGCGCCCCTAACGGCGAATTTTTTGAAAATACAGGGAGGACCTGCTTACCATATCCAAAAACTTAAAATAAAAATGTGGTTTAATTCTATGCATAACTTCATACACTTTTGGACGGTAAAATATTCAAAATCGCACAAAAATCGCTATTACAGCACCCTCTACCGGCGAATTTTTTCCAAATTCAGAGAGGACCTGCTTGCCATAGCCAAAAACTTAAAATAAAAATTTGGTTCAATTCTATGCATAACTTCATACACTTTTCGATGGTAAAATATTCAAAATCGCACAAAAATCGCATTTACAGCGCCCCCTATCGGCGATTTTTTTCCAAATTCAGGGAGGACCTGCTTGTCATATCCAAAAACTTAAAATAAAAATTTGGTTCAATTCTATGCATAACTCCATACACTTTTGAATGGTACAATATTCCAAATCGCACAAAAATTGTTATATCAGCGCCCCTACCGGCGAATTTTTTCCAAATTCCGGGAGGACCTGCTTGCCATAGCCTAAAACTTCTAATAAAATTTTGGATTAATTCTATACATAACTTCATACACTTTTTGATGGTACAATGGCGACAGACAGACGGACAGACGGACACACAGACAGACAGACATTTTCTATAAACATGTTTTTTGGCATCTCTGACCCCTAAAACATGCAAATCCGACGAAAACCGGAAGTCGAAAAAAATTTCGATTACAATACTTTCTTCTATTGAAGATAGACGACAGTAAAAATATATATATTTAAAGTGACGTGCAAAAAAATTAGAAATTGAAAAAGGTTTCTTTCTTAAGTATTTGACCTTGATATAAGGATTCAGGAGCATTTTTTGTTTGTCTTTATCTTAAAAAATGGCTCAGATATAGCAGTTTCAATTTCTAATGTGGGTGACATTTTGAAAAATCTGATTTTTTGCCTGCGACAGCACTCGTATATATCAACCGATTCCGATGTGAGTGAGCATGTGCACAGCAATTACTAAGGTCTCGACCAAGTTCACTGGTTAGCCTCATCCACCATGTTGTCTTAAAATGGCAGGCACTTTAAGAAATCGCCGAATTTGGCAGCGAAATATAAATTACTTTAAATAAAAGCAGCTTGGATAAATCTGACTAATTTCGCGAAATGGTCATTCATAATGATTTAGTATTGATAAAAATTAGTATTGAATCTCCTACATTCGGTTTCCACTTAATTGAGCTTCGTGTGTTTGAATAATATAAGTTGGCTTTTTAAAAATAAGGAATATGAAAGCTACCTCTTCCTCCCGGCACTGGCCGGAAGGACTTTTAAATTTTAAATTTAATTTTTTTTAAATGGCAACCCTTTTGAAACAAGATGGCGAATAAAGCTGGCCAACGAACTCGGTCGAGGCATTGGTATGTACTATGTACAGACCAAGTAACATCCAAATCGGTTCATAAATACGCTTGTTATCGCGTGACAAAAATCAGGTCGTTTTAAAATGTCAGCCACAATAGAAATTCAAAACGCTATAACTCAACCATTTTTTTAGATATAGACGAAACAAAAACTGTTCCTGGATCTTTGTATTAAGGTCAAACACATACAGAAAAAAATCTTTTTCATTTTCTAATATTTTGGTATCTCATTTTAAATTTTAAATTTTTAAAATATTTTTAAATGGCCGCCATTTTGAAACAAGATGGCGGATGAAGCTGGCCAACGAACTCGGTCGAGATATTTGTATGTGCTATGTACACACCAAAGTACATCCAAATCGGTTCATAAATACGCCTGTTATCACGTGACAAATATCAGGACGTTTCAAAATGTCAGCCACGCTAGAAATTCAAAATGCTATAACTCAGCGATTTTTTGAGATATAGACGAAACAAAAACTGCTCCCGAATCTTTGTATCAAGGTCAAATACATTAAAAAAAAATTTTTTTTCAATTTTCAATTTTTTGGTACCACATTTCATATATAAATTTTTCTTAAAAATTTAAATGGCTGCCATTTTTAAACAAGATGGCGGATGAAGCTGGCCAACGAACTCGGTCGAGACATTGGTATGTACTATGTACAAACGAAGTTACATCCAAATCGATTCATAAATATGCCTTTTATCGCGAGACAAAATTCAGGACGTTTCAAAATGTCAGCCACGCTAGAAATTCAAAATGCTATAACTCAGCCATTTTTTAAGATATAGACGAAACAAAAACTGCTCCGGAATCTTTGTATAAAGGTCAAATACATCAGAAAAAAATATTTTTCCATTTTCAATTCTTTGGTACCACATTTAAAATTTAAAATTTTTAAGAAAATTTTAAATGGCCGCTATTTTGAAACAAAATGGCGGATGAAGCTGGCCAACGAACTCGGTCGAGACATTGGTATGTACTATGTACATACCGAATTACATCCAAATCGGTTCATAAATGCGAGAGTTACAGTATGACAAATGTCAGATATATATATATATATATATATATATATATATATATATAACCATTAATTAAACATAACCTTCCACCGTCAATTATTATGAATTAAAGCTGTAAGTATTAAAAAAAAAAAAAAAATTAATATAAGAATTATTATGGAAGAAAAAGAAAAAAGTGGACACCGATATGGATATATATATATATCAACTTTTGAACGGAGGGTGGTTTCGGGGTCTGGGGGTCATGATCGATGAAAATATACCAAAATTTTTTGAAATCGCTTTCCTCCGAACGGCTGCAATAGGTAGCTTTTTGTAATGAAAGCTACCTAAAATGGCTGAGTTATAGCATTTTGAATTTCTAGCGTGGCTGACATTTTGAAACGTCCTGATTTTTCTCACGTAATAACAGGCGTATTTATGAACCGACTTGGATGTACCTTGATGTGTACACAGTACATACAAATATCTCGACCGAGTTCGTTGGCCATTTTCATCCGCCATCTTGTTTCAAAATGGCGGCCATTTAAAAAAATTTTAAAAATTAAAAAATTAAAATGAGATACCAAAAAATTGGAAAATGAAAAAGATTTTTTTCGTATGTGTTTGACCTTAATACAAAGATTCCGGAACAGTTTTTGTTTCGTGTATATCTAAAAAAAATGGCTGAGTAATAGCATTTTGAATTTCTATTGTGGCTGACATTTTAAAATGACCTGATTTTTGTCACGCGATAACAGGCGTATTTATGAACCGATTTGGATGTAACTTGGTCTGTACATAGTACATACCGATGTCTCGACCGAGTTCGTTGGCCAGCTTCATTCGCCATCTTGTTTCAAAAGGGTTGCCATTTAAAAATAAATTAAATTTAAAATTTCAAATGAGGTATTAAAAAATTGGAAAATGAAAAAAAAAATTTTATGTGTTTGGCCTTGATACAAAGATTCAGGAGCAGTTTTTGTTTCTGAAAATTTGTTCTTTTGTTTATATCTTAAAAAATGTTTGAATTATAGCACTTTGAATTTCTAGCATGGCTAACATTTTGAAACGATCTTGTATTTGTCACGCGATAACACACGTATTCGCCTATTTCGATGTAAGAAGGCATGTGGATAGTATACATCAATACTTCGACCAAGTTCGCTGGCCAGATTCATCAGCCATCTTGTTTCAAAATGGCGGCCATTAAATAAAAAAATATATATATATATTTAAAGTGAGGCGCAAAAAAATTAGAAATTGAAAAAGGTTTCTTTTTTAGTATTTGACCTTGATATAAGGATTCAGGAGCATTTTTTTTGTCTTTACCTTAAAAAATGGCTCAGATATAGCAGTTTCAATTTCTATTGTGGGTGACATTTTGAAAAATCTGATTTTTTGCATGCGACAGCACTCGTATATATCAACCGATTCCGATGTGAGTGAGCATGTGCACAGCAATTACTAAGATCTCGACCAAGTTCACTGGTTAGCCTCATCCACCATGTAGGCAATGGCAGGCACTTTATGAAATCGCCGAATTTGGCAGCCAAATATAAGTTACTTTAAAGAAAAGCAGCTTGGATAAAGCTGACTAATTTCGCGAAATTCTCATTCATTATATTGATAAAAATTAGTATTGAATCTTCTATATTCGGTTTCCACTAAATTGAGCTTCGTGTGTTTGAATGATATCAGTTGGCTTTTTTAAAATAAGGAATATGAAAGCTACCTCTTCCTCCCGGCACTGGCCGGAAGGACTTTTTAATACCTCGTTTTAAATTTAATTTTTTTTTTAATGGCAACCCTTTTGAAACAAGATGGCGAATGAAGCTGGCCAACGAACTCGGTCGAGACATTGGTATGTACTATGTACAGACCAAGTTACATTCAAATCGGTTCATAAATACGCCTGTTATCGCGTGACAAAAATCAGGTCGTTTTAAAATGTCAGCCACAATAGAAATTCAAAATGTTATAACTCAGCCATTTTTTTAGATGTAGACGAAACAAAACCTGTTCCGGAATCTTTGTATTAAGGTCAAATACATACAAAAAAAATCTTTTTCATTTTCCAATTTTTTGGTATCTCATTTTAAATTTAATTTTTTTTAAATTTTTTTAAATGGCCACCATTTTGAAACAAGATGGCGAATGAAGCTGGTCAACGAACTCGGTTGAGTTATTTGTATGTACTATGTACAAACCAAGGTACATCCAAATCGGTTCATAAATACGTCTGTTATCACGTGGCAAAAATCAGGACGTTTCAAAATGTCAGCCACGCTAGAAATTCAAAATGCTATAACTCAGCCATTTTTTAAGATATAGACGAAACAAAAACTGCTCCCGAAACTTTTTATCAAGGTCAAACACATAAGAAAAAAATATTTTTTCAGTTTTCAACTTTTTGTTGCCACATTTCAAATTTAAATTTTTCTTAAAATTTTAAATGGCAGCCATTTTTAAACAAAATGGCGGATGAAGCTGGCCAACGAACTCGTTCGAGACATTGGTCTGTACTATGTATAAACGAAGTTACATCCAAATCGGTTCATAAATACGCCTTTTATCGCGTGACAAAATTCAGGACGTTTCAAAATGTCAGCTTCGCTAGAAATTCAAAATGCTATAACTCAGCCATTTTTTAAGATATAGACGAAACAAAAACTGCTACGGAGTCTTTGTATAAAGGTGAAATACATAAGAAAAAAATATTTTTCCATTTTCAATTTTTTGGTACCACATTTCAAATTTTAAATTTTTTAAAATTTTTTAAATGGCCGCCATTTTGAAACAAAATGGCGGATGAAGCTGGCCAACGAACTCGGTCAAGACATTGGTATGTACTATCTACACACCGAATTACATCAAAATCGGTTCATAAATACGAGAGTTACAGTGTGACATAGGTCAGCTATATATATATATATATATATATATATATATATCAATTTTGAACGGAGGGTGGTTTCGGGGTCTGGGGGTCATGATCGATGAAAATATACCAAAATTTTTTGAAATCGCTTTCCTCCGAACGGCTGCAATAGGTAGCTTTTTGTAAAGAAAGCTACCTAAAAAAAATAGAGAAATTTTGTATCAAGCATAGATTTTGATATCTAGCTGTAGAAAATTAGAAGATTTTTAATCATAGTTATTTCAAAATAAGCACCACCAAAGAAAAAATGAAATTTAAAGTTATTTAAAAAGAGTAAGAAAAGAGTAGAAAAGAATAGAAAAACGAAGATTTCTGAAAAAGGTTTAATAATAATAATAATAATAATAATAATAATAATAATAATTAAAATAATAAAAGAGAGAGGGAAATCATGTACCAAGCATCATTGTAAAAAAAAAAAAAAATAAAATAAAATAAATAACGTTACTCCATAAAATTAGTGGCAACATGCTACCTCCAATTTTATGGAGTAATTTAACTTATATAATAGTGTAATTTGACCTGATATAATTGGCGTAATATTACACATTAGTGCAGAGGTTCTATGGGGGTTCCCCCCCCCCCCAACATATGTGAACTTCGGAAATTTGAGCTTAGAGTTGGGAAATTATAGATTTTTAAAATTATAGATTGGAAATTATTATTACTTATTGGAAATTATAGATTTATATTTTTTTTAAGTAAAAAAAAAAAAAAAAAAAAAAAAAAAAATAGATTTTTTATTGTTTTGTTGACTACCTTTCTGAGTTCTGCAATAGCAAAATAGTTAAACTTTCAAAAGAAATACAAAAAGCAGCCAGACTCAATTTCTCATTATGTTTCTCTGTGCTACGAAAATATCATACTTCTACCAGACCTGAATTTCTCTACTGTTATCCATCAACAGTGTCTCCAATACATTTCTTCCAAAACTTTGTTCCTTTCTCAAAAATCTAAAAGTATGAGGCTATTTTCATATGAAGTACGATTATGACTCTTACACAATTGAAGACAAAAACTTTCATTAAAAGAACCAATAATTATAATTTTTTTGTTTTTAGTTTCAGCATTTTTCTTTGGAAAGAATTTTTTTTTTTTTGTATAAGTATTATTATTATTAAACACACATTGAACATATTATTTTAGTTGGAAAATAGAGCAATTTGTTTCACATTGTGAAATTTTTGAATTATAAGTTGAAAAAATTTTGAACTTTCCCCTCCCCCCCCCCCCCCGAAAATCGGTACCCAATAAAATGCAGGCAGAATAATTGAAAAAAAATTTTTTATGGAGTAACGTTACGTATTCTTTACAGTGATAATTATAAACTACTTTTAACAATTCCAGAAAATTGTCACGAAACTTCACAGTGAAGCGAAAAAAATAATAACTAATGAAACAATTTAGAAAATTCATAATATATTAAAAATCTAATTTTAGCAATTTCCGTCCGAAGTTGGAAATATAGTCGATTTATTTTTATGCTGGCTATGATTTACAGATTTGTATATCGTTGAACACTTCTAAAACACAGAGTTGTGTTTAATATAACTCAGATGTGTTCAAATAAACATTTCCTACTGCTCCACTAGATGCAGATACAATTTTTCATACCAATAAGCCAGACAACTAATGTTCTATTATTTATTGATATATTTTACTATTGCTTTCAGTCGACAATATATATTACAGGTATTTTAAAATTCATTTCAGTTAGTTCAAATTCATAAAACCTGTGAAAAATCATCTTCAGAATTTTCTGTCATTAAACGGAAATGTACTCGTATTCCCTTATACTGCCTGCATATTATCTACAGATTTTTATGGACACCCCGGATTAAGCTAAAATTTAAATAACCCAAGTAAAAAATGTTTAACACAACTAAAAACAAACTTCTAGCAATTACTAATCATAGACAGCAATGTATCTTGTTCTTTGCGTAAGCCTGTACAGTAATTTATCTATATTCTACAAACATCATACAGTATACTAAATATATACATAACAAACTGAAAAACCTTTATTGAACAATTTACACCCTTAACAATAACGCTTACAAATTGTTTTATCTAGCTCTATTTTATGCAGATGTAGAACTATACACATCTCGTATTATGCAAAAATTGTGTGAAAAAAGCATAATAGAACGGAAAAAGTATTTTTACTAATTAGTGCTCATAGCCAGTACTGTAACTTTATTATTTTGCGTGTCCCCGTAAATGACTAATAAATGTTATACATCCAATAATGTACAGAAATCATCTTGTACCGAACTTCAGTAATTTATCAATTTAATTATGTTTAATATCTAGTAACCGCAGAAAAATGACCCTCGTACGATTTTTCCCACACGCTGCAATGTGACTGAATTCTTTTGTGTGTCCCTGTAACTAAAATATAAATTTCATAAGGGGGAGCGTTGATTTAGAAGGCTATTTATTTAATATTACAAAAAGCAACAAAATAAAAATAAAATAAAGAGTTGAAAAAATATATAACTTCTTGATATGATAGGCGGGGAAATGGAGAAAAGGCTTTTTTTTTCTTCTTCTTCTTCTGGCGGGGAAAGAGTTTGATTAAATAAATACTTATTTATCATTACTATATGCTTAAAAATAGGACAGGAAAATAATTAAATAATAATAAGCTTTAACTTTTTAAAAACTTTTGCATACTTGGAATGGGGGGGGGGGCGGGGGGAAGGAAGAAAGTAAAAATTTAGATAGTCGGTTATTTTTTCGTTTCAATAAAGAAACAAACAAAAGAGTTTTACAGATATAAATTATAAATTTAATGATTTTAATCTTTGGGTAGTGTATGAGAGGGAAGAAAAGAGGAGGAAAGCAAGATTTCGGAAAGGGGAGGGGGGATTTAGACAATAAAAAAAAATAGAAAGAAAAAGCGTGATATTTAAATTGTTTTAAAGAAAACTGAATTTCAGTAAGATTATATCGATCATGTGTTAGACGCAAATGAATAATTTCCTTACTATTTAAGTAGCATTAAATGTAATTAAATGATTAATTATTATAGAGGTTAAATGGGAAATACAGTCTATTCTGTTATTCAAAAGACATATAAAAGTTACTTGTAATTTCAGAAGATCTTGAAAAAGCCGAATGTTATGAAACTGCGCTTAAAAATGTTTCCTAAATTTTAATTTGAGAAAATTTTAACACACCAGAATTAAAAAGCATTAAGTGCCACTTTAGTCCAAACACTTGGTAGTAATTATGCATGCCTGAAGAAGGATTTATTCCATCAAAACGCGTTGCTTGCTTTATAGTTCAGCATTTATTTATATAGATTAATAGTTTATTTGTCAAGAAACGTGAAACACTAGCATTCGTCTGTTATTTTACTATGTTTATTCAAACTCACTGAACAGGCCTCACAAATAATAATATATCACATATATCACACAATAATTCTTCATATAAACACGAAATATACCAATGAAAAAGATTATGGGTAATATGAGTCAAGATATTTTTTTATTATCGTATTCAATAATTAACTATTTATAATAACTATTTTGTTTTCTTTTAGAAGGATGATTATTATATCGAGATACATAAATTAATCAAAACAAAATAAAGCAATTAAACTTTAAGTAGAATAGAATTATTACGGTATTATTGAAATTTTAAGTGTGCTCGAGCAGTGGCGACCGAATTTGTAAAGCCCTGGTCTCGACGGAAAGAAAACAAACAATTATACTTGCTAAGACGGAAACTTTTAATAAACATATTTTTTTTTTCTTGGTCCCTTTCGCTTTCGTTTTCACAGGTTTAAATAAATTGAAATGTTATTATACTTTTGTAAAAATTAACTCACTTACCTTTTCGCACACTCTTCTCGGAAAATTTCGCTGTTCGGTGTAAGCTCCGTTTTACATCTATGAAGAATATCCTCACGAAGATTGATTTTTTCTTTATAAAGTAAATCTGGTTTGCATGTGTGTGCGGATTTTTCTTCAAATTTTTTTCTCCCCCTCTGGATTCAACAAGACTGCTCTTCCCCGACATTTAATATCTTTGCATGCTAGTTTCCATCTACCGGCACTGGGCTTGTCTTTAATTCTATAAAAAAATCCACCACCATTGGAAAATAATCATCCATTTTTAGCGCCAGGCACTTCGAAAACTGTTTTTTCCGTTTTAAAATTAGAATTATAAGAAGCTTTAGTAACTATAAAATCTGAACTTGAACAAAAAGTCACTCCTTCCTTTAAAGGCTGACAAATGTAAGTGTGTTCTTGATAAGTGTTTGCAAAAAAGAAATACACGAATACGACTTCCACATTTGGCTGACTAATTATTTTACGAGGTGTCACGTACAGTGAAAAAAACTCCCCATAGCTAGAAGGCGTAAAGAAATCATATAGAAGAGAGACACTCGTGTGAACTTTAAAAAATCCTAAACCCATAGCACATAGATCACTCTCAATTCATGAAAACATCTTTAAGTGAATTAATTGTCGAAATAAGTAATTGGAAATAAGACTAATGCCACGTTAGAACTAACGAATCGGTCCTTTTTACCTCCCATATTGAGAACATGTGTTACGACATGTACTTAACGAAAGATAATTGTTTCTGGAGACATAAGCCAATTGAACTATGTTGCTAATTTTCTTGAAATTAATAATTAAAAAAAAGTTAAAACTGATGTTAAGAGGCTACTTCAGTCAAGTGAAAAGACTCGTTCGCTAATGCTAATCCTATGGAAGAAATTTATAACGATACCTCCGTTACATTTCAATATTTTTAAATGATTTTTTTTTTTTGCATTGGATAGCTGAGATCGATCTGTACAAAGGCCGTTTTTTAATTTTTCGATTTTGTTTACAGATATTTTTAACGAGGACGCTTTCATTTTCGGAACCGGTTTCGAAACTGAAAGGCATGTTCATAAAAAAAATCTGTAATAAAAATCGAACAAGTAAAAAACGGCCTGCATAGAGATCGATCTCAGCTATCCAATGCAAAAAAAAAAAAAAAAAAAATCATTTAAAAATATTGAAATGTAACCGAGATATCGTTATAAATTTCTTCCATAGGATTAGAATTAGCGAACGGGTCTTTTCATTTGACTGAAGTAGCCTCTTAAGATGGTTCTCAAATGACCTGCTCGCGAAATTTTCTGACACAGTTCCTGGCTCATTTATAACCCGTTTACTTTAATTTGTTGCTTAGTTACGAGAAGTTTAAAAAGTATGCACCCTCACCCCCTTTTCAGTAAAGGTGATTAACGCGGGTGGTCTATTGGTATATGTCATTAGCATACCTGTTTGTGGTTTCCGGAATCTGTCTTCCCTTCTTGGTGAATACACCCCCCCCCCCTTTCCCCCGAATGAAATCCGAAGAAATCATATGCTGTTTGAAAAATAATAATTATCATTTCAAAGTGTCAAAGCGTACTTGATGGATATTCAAATTGTATTTTTTCATGATGAATATGTTATTGATTTGAGTTAGTGGAATAGAAAGCTTCAATAGTGTAGTCAAAACGAATACTTTCATAAAAATACCGAATTATGTTTAATCTTTATTAAATAATAAATAATAATACTAATAACTGTAAATCCTAAATACTTGAAATGAGTGTAATAAAAAATTCAAAATTTAAAAATTTAAGAATTTAGTTTAAATTCGAGTAAGTTTAACTGTGTACAGCATTGAATTTCATCAAAATTTACTTAAAGAATTTTCAGGTTTAATATTTTTATGTGAATTTTTCATGCATATCTATTTTAAAAGTGAAATATCAAAAGAGAAATAACAATATTAATTTTAATGTAATACTTTTTTATTGTTTGAACATTTCGTACACACATATGGAAAGATATGAGCTAAAATAGGTTTGCAGTGAATATAAATTTATAAACTCTTTGTTAAATTTCAAAATGTATATTATTCAAAATAAAAACTTTATATAAGATATTTAAATTGTAATTATTTGTTTTAAATTTTAAATTAGTGGTTAAGTTCCTAAAACTTTGTTTCAAACTAAATTTTTAAAGTATATAAAAAACATTAAAAAATATTTATTTTTATAAATAAAAAAACATTATTATATCTTTATAAATTATACATTATAATTCACAAGAATATACAAGAACAACTAAACTGTGGTTTATATACAATTAGAGAATATTTTCACTTGAACGATAGAAAAACGCAATATTTCATCAAATGTGTCCCTTAAAATTTAGGGCTTAGAATAATGCTTACATCGCATAACAAAATAAGAAAAATAATATAAAATACATAATACAGAGTTTTACGAATACTAATTTCAGGCACAATTCCTTTGAAAGAGACAAAAAAGTTCAAAATTTCGATTGTAAATTTCTATTACCATGCTTTTTTTATATGATAACCTCGGGAATTACACACTAACGTTTATAATTAAGTTATCTCAATAAATATAGGTGAATTTTACAAAGTGTTTCAAATAAAAATAAATAAAATGTAAGCAAAATGTTAGTTTCGTGAATCCTCGTTTTTAGTAAAATAAAATAATTAGTAAAATAGGTTTGTGAATTTTATTTATAGAACTACATATAATTGTGTTCGGGCTATTAAAAAATTCATAAATTATTACTTAATTTTTGCACAATCTCTTTTAACGAATAATTTTACTGAATTAATTTATTTTATCGAAACACAAACACAAACACAAGAGAAGTAATAGCCTGGCACAAGGTGCCGAAAATGGTAGACACTTTATTTTTAATCATAGGCGGCGTTAGTTAGAGCTACCAATTCAAGACCTTTAGTAGAAAACTTAATAAATGGTTTAACAAGTCGTCAAATAAAAATATAAATAAATAAATAAATAAAATAAAATTTATATATACGTGATTTGATAATTTCATTTACATACATTGAAATAAATCTTACTACGTTTCTCTGAAACAAACAAACAAATTTAACATTATATTATTATGAAAGGGTACAATATATGAATTAATAACGATTAACAGTACTCATTCAAAATATAGCCGCTCGTATATCATGTTGTCTCTTTTATTTCAAACTTTTTTTCGTTACTTTTAGTATTATTTATTCCATAACGAATGAAAGTATCTGAAAATGCCCATTTAAATTCATCATAAAAATGTAATGCAATTTATTAAAAGTATATTTAAATATACACTTAAAAATACAATTTTAGATACACATGTTTTAATTTCTTTAAGGTTGTTAAACTTAATTCTAGATTTTTCTCAAAAATATATATTAATTAAGACAGATAACACGGAGGATAAATTATCAAAGAAACTGAGAAGCAATAAAGAATATGACATGCTCTTTCGCTTATAGTATCTAAATTTTTTTAACAAATGAAAGTATGATTTTCTGGCTTTGTTTGTCTATATCCAATTGATAATATCCTTATAACTACTTTCTTTGTGCTAAAATTTATTTTGTACTAAAATAATTTAAAATGAAATTTTCTGTTTCATCCATTTTTTGATATAGCAAATTAGATTGGATAGCAAGTTAGATTAGACTAGCTGAATGATAAGGAATTGCCCACAAATTGTCAATTTTAATTAATTTTTTTTATTTCATTTTTTATTGATGCTTTAGTTCTTCTTGGATAACCACCAGAAAGAGGCTATACCATGATCAAAAGGGACCATACCATGAGAGGCTATACCATGATCAAAAAAAGGGGGCAAAATAAACAACAGTGGAAAAAACGTGACAAGGAAAATACGTGACCGGAAAAAAGGGGACAAGGAAAAAAGGGGACCGTTTGGTGCTGCTTGTACTTTGTCCGGTATGGAACCGTTATAAATAATACAAATATTTTAAGTCAATGTCTACAAATGCGAATTTTGAAAAATGGAGTGGAATATTTGCATACTAGAATGCTTGTTTACAGCTCTACTTGATTTTTGACAATCGCGAACGGGAATACGAATATTTTCCGTCGATGTTTAAGAATGCAAATATTGAGAAAAGTCCCGCATATTCGCATATGAAAATGCATATTTACATCACTACTTGATTTTTGATATATGTAAATTAGGAAACAGGATATTTTAGTCCCGCCGTTTTGGTCCTGATGCCATTTCGATTCCTAGCCATTTCGGTCCCTTGCAGTTGTTGTTGGAAGCAGCTATATTGTTAATAACAAAATCTCAAAAATTAAATTGTTTTTATTGACGTATTTATTAGCAACAATTCAAAATTATTTCAATTATTAATTGTTTATATAATTAATTTATCAATTACTTGTTTAAAAAATATTACATGAGCTATATAATAATTACAGGGTAATGCAAATATAATTTTTTTTAATTTTCGTTTACTATAATGTCATTATATTATATAAAAATGATAATGATTCTGAGGATAAATATGTTGTTTATTTATTTATTATTTAGTTTATAATATTTTCTTGTTATTTAAATATAATTAATTAATAATATCTAGTTTTTTTTTTTTATTGCAAACTATAACTGTGCTAAAAAAATAAAAATCTAATTCTACATCTGGACAATAACATCACCTAACATCGTTAAAAAATATTTTTACATTTTTGTACAATATTACATTATTATTATTATTAATTAATAATAATACCATCTGTCAACAAAACAATTACTTAGACTTAAATTTTTGACTGATTTTTCATTTTTTTGGGAGGGGGGGGGGGGGGGAATAATAAATAAAAACTTTTGAATAAAAACTTTAATTGATGAATAATTGCTATTAATTAATTATTAAAATAGTTAGTAATTTTAATATAAAAATTAAATTAATGTTTTATTAAATATATTTTCTAATTCAATTTATTCTTAATTTATTAAATTATTAACGTTAATATAAATTACAAAAATAAACTCAATACAAATTATATATTCAGTTTATCATTATATTTAATATTAGGTATAAGCTGAAATTTATCATTTATCTGCTTTTTTATTTTATATTTAAAGTTACTGAGATTTAAAACTATTAATATAATTAATAATAAAACTAAGATAAAAAAAATTATTAAACTTACTTTCTGGGAAAGATGGAGGAAAAAGGTAATTAAAAGAAAATAATAAAAGACAAATGCAAAAAAGCTTAGTTTTGTCAGTAAAAAAATTATTTATTAAGGTATTAATAACATTATCACATAAAATTAAAAATAATCGTTTTATTAAAAGAAATAGGTCTAATTTTAATAAAATTTGCTCACAAAACTGTTCTTCAAGGGTGGGAAGACTTAAAAAAAGTTGCAAGCAACAATTATAAAAGGAGCAGAGAGAAAAGGGGGGGGGGGAGATCTATTTTTTTTAAACAAAATATTTATTTCAGCACGCCCTAGTAAGCAAATCTCTGTTGATTTCCCAATGCATAATGGTAAAGTAACTTATGAAAAAAAAATTTATAAGATGCAACATTGTATTGAAAATATCAGACATTTGTTACTTTGTTAGTTTTTAGTAATTGTTTATAAATAAGTTCAATATTTATAAATTCCGTGTCATGTTTTTTCGGGTCACTTTTTTTCCTTGTCATGTTTTTTCCGGTCACGTTTTTTCCTTGTCACCTTTTTTCATCTCTTGTTTTTTCTGTCACTTTTTTTCCTATCACGCTTTTTCCGTTCACTTTTTTCCCTAGATTCGGCCAAAAGAAGTATAAAAATCGAAGCATTTTTTCCAAATCTACTCCTTGATAGTCACTAAGTACTAACTTTTTTCTAAAAATCAGTTAATAAAAAATGACAATTTGAGGAAAATCCCTTATCATTCAACTGCTTTTTGAGAACAACTAAAAATTAGCTCACTCTAACGCCGATATCTTCCTGAATTTTTACGATATTTGACTGGATATTTATAATAAATTGCTCCATAGAGTTGACTATTAAATTATGTAACACCGCAAAAAAAGAAGCACAATTAAATAAACAACCCGAATATAAAACTCTGGAAAATAAATCAACGTAAAATAAAGCACCCGAAAGATAAAGCCGTATATTAGAAGGACTTCAACTCTTGGTTACAATTGCCAAGGTTTAATCAAACTAAAACTGCTACAAAAGCATAAAATGGAAAATGAGCTGAAGTTTTTCCTTCGGGACGAGCCGATGGCAGTCCGAAATCTCCAATAGGGATTATTCTCTTCCCCAAAATGATTGAGTTGCAACCAGGGCTGCGGAGTCGGACCAATTTTTGAGAAAAAGAGTCGGAGTCGGAATCGCTAAAAAACAAGTCGACTCCGACACTAGATTTTTTTGTTAGACATCTTAAAAATGAAACAAGTGGGTAAGTGTGATCACAGATCGTACAGAGGGTTTCGTTTAATATTCCTTTCAAAACACTTTATCCTTTTGAAAAATCTGTTAGTTCCACATTTCACAACCAGGGGGAGCACTTGATTCTAAACAAACCTCTATCCGAACGAAAATACGTTTTACATACTATCCGCAGATATATTAGTCGAGGGGATTGGGCCGATAGCACCCGAGATAAGAAGGCGCCCTGGCGGTAAAAAGTGGGACTAAAATATGTAAGGCTATGGTGCATAATATGAAAGAATGGTCAAAGGGGTGTCGGCAAAAGTTGGAAAAGTACTCCCCGGGTGAAAAGGGTGAAGGTTAGAAAAATTGCTTAAAATACCCAAATCCCGGAGGAGTAAATAACATAAGACTTTTTGAAAATTTTAGGATTTGCCGTGTGGTCTGAGGCGTTCAGCTATACGTATGCAAAAATTCATGTCTCCAACTTAATTAGGGGCTCTCTTAGAAAGAATTGCTTATAATACATATGTGGTAGCTCAAAGGGTTAAACGTAAGACTTTTTCAAGATTTCATGATTTGTCGCCTGGCCTCAGGTGTTCTGCAATAAGTATGCAAAATTTCAAATCTCCAATTTAATTAGGGTCTCAATTAGAAAGAATTGCTTAAAATACACAAGCTGCAGTTGAAAGAGTTGAACATAAAACTTTTTCAAAATTTATTATTTGACGTGTGATCTGAGTTGTTGAGCTATAAGTATGCAAAATTTCACTCCTCCAACATAATTAGGGGCTCACTTAGAAAGAATTGTTTAAAATACACATGTGGGACCCCAAAGGGTTAAACGTACGACATTTTCAAAATTTTATGATTTGTCGTATTATGTGAGGTGTTCAGCTATAAGTACCCAAAATTTCATGTCTCCAACATGTATAGTTTATGAGAAAAGGCTCTGTGACGGACAGACAGACGGACAGACAGATGAGCGAGACGAATAGGGTTTCGTCAGATGAACGAAACCCTAATTAAACTAATTATATGCAATTTGAAATCTATAAAATGAATTGTTATTGTTATTTGTGGGCTATATCAGGCTACTCAAGTTAAAGATGACCGATTTACTGCAGTGTACACTGTAAAAAAAAATCTGTGAAGTTACTAAAGTTTTTCTAGGAAACTTGGATTCCTAGAACTTTTCATGTAACGGCAACAACAAAATTTCATGTAACAGACACACTTTTGCGCCGAAAATCAAAAAATCTGTAAGGTTACTAAGAATTTTTTTGGAAACTGGGATTCCGAGAACTTTTCATGTAACTGCAGCCAGGGTTACAAATAAAAGTTTAGTAAGATTACTGAAATTTTAGCAGATTCATTTGTAAAGTTACAGATTTTTGTAGCTTTACAAAAACTAGTTTTGTAGATTTGCAGCTTTTTTCGTACCGTTACAGGTGAAAGTTTAGTAAGCATATAACTTTACATCTGTAGAACTACAGATTTTTTTTTACAGTGTACAAAGTAGATACAAGGATAGGTAGGTATTGCCCATATACAGAGTAGATGAAAACTGTTTTAATTCATAACTGTAGTAGATATTTTACATTTCCTTCTATATATAAAAAAAAAGTTTTGATTTGGAAATGGACCAATGAAAATCTGCGTAGATATTCTGGGTAGATCGGCATCCAATTTGAATGCTTAAGCATGGCCTTTCATCGTTAATATTAAAAAAACTGTTGCATACAAAAATATGAAAATTGGCGGTATTATAGAGAAATGTTTGATAAACACGCTGATGCAGACAGTTTTCAAATCGAAGAATTATTTTAAGATATTTAATGCTGAAGTGGTACAAAATCGTTCTATTAAAAAAGTTTTATTGGAGCAAAAGCTATACATGAGAATTTAATCATTTTTAGATCATTTTATACGTTATAAGTTCCCGGTGTGCATATTGCATTTATTTTTCTTATTAGACCCATTTTTGAGGTTTTATTTCTATTTTAAATTCAAATTTTCAGCATTTCGAAAGATATTTTTTATAAAATTTATAAAATGTTATTAATTTAAACTGTTGCCAATTGTATAAAATGCGCAAACAATAATGTTTACTTCAAACTAAAAATTTATTTACACGTGACTATTACAAACAGAAAAAAAAAGACTTTAAAATTAGAATTAAATGATTACATGTTAATAGCAGGAAAATTACGTCATAAGAACCATATTTACACTTGAATTTGAGAAACAAAATCTTAAAATAAAAAAATCATTATTATGCATTAAAACTTGTAAATGGAGGAAATTACGTCATATTTAAAATGCCCCAAAAATATGGCAAAACAGTTTAAATTGAAAAATATATTTGCGTGAGATATTTTGAGATAATCTTTTCAACTATTATCGTGAATTCGAAGATAGCGCAAATAATATTTCCTTCTAACAACAAAAGTATTTTCACGTGAATATTAATAAGAGAAATAAAACTTTGGTGTAAATTACGTCAGATTTGAAACGATACATTTAAAATGAATTATTTAAAAGAACTATCTTATAGCGCAGTTAAAAAATACCGGGAGACAATGACACTGTTTACTTAATTCATTTTACATTAGCTTATTTTCCAATGTTTAACTAATTTTTTTAATTAAATACGAAAACAGCCATTGTATCTCTTAACAGCAGCAGATTTGGTCTTAAAAGTCCCAATCCAAGGAAAACGAATGGAAACCTGTTTACAGAGAGATCGCTACTGTTTTTGTTTTTTTTAATTTTAATTCAATATTTTTAAAGCCGATCAAATTAGCGTGCTGTTTGGATTTTGGTGTGCTTGAACGGGGGTTGGCGAGCGTAGCTCGTAGGGGCAGAGCCCCCTAGTAGTATATAAATAAGTACTTCCCTCATATTTTTGGGGTTTGCGGATAGAACCAGAGGTACAAAGGTTTGGAAGGACCCAAAGCCCGGAAAATTAAGGGAATTTTTCAAACAGGCCGTGTAAGTAGAATAAGGCAATTTATGTTAAATGGCCATTAATGTTAAATGACTGTTAAAATGTTATTTTAATGACTATTGAAGAGATTTGGAATCGAACAGTTTTTTCCATTTTTTTTAAATAAATTCATAAAATATAAGAGATTCTTGTCACGAGACTGCAGGTTTTTATCCTTTCCCGTGCTATCGCTTCTGAAAATTCGATTAAAAACTGTAATTTTGACAGTATTTTCTCAAAGATATGTTACCTTTATCAAAAAATGAATAACGTAATAACGTAATGTTTCTGAATAAGAACACCGGCACCAATCTTATGCGTTTCTGAAAAGAAATGAATTCAGAAATGTATCAGAAAGTAGCTCCTTTGGTATTTGAGAAAAGCCTTATTAAATGACAAAGAAATATTTTTAGAAATCTGATTTTTGTTATACAGATTCAAAAGTTATCATGTTTTTAACCCACCATTTTTCCATTTATTCTAAACTGCATTATTTTTTTAATGAATCCTTATTTAAATGTTGAAACATCTAATACTCTATAAGTAATCATTAATGTTGCTATTCTGTATTCTCTGTCTTGCGAATACATACTAATTTTAAAATATACTGTAAAATTATCCCATAAATATGCATGCAGAATGCATTCAGATTCTTTAAAAGAATCTTAATTGTATGTTTAGAAAAACCTAGATTTTTTTGTAGAAATTGAGTCATTTAATTAATTTTTCCACGGCCCCGGCCGGGCCTGATTTCACTGATTTTGTACGGGCCGGGTCATGAACTGTGAAAATATAAATGAACCGGGCTATTCCCGGAAATTACGACCCGTGCAGGCCTCTAAAAAAGATAATCAATGCCGAAATACACTGTAAAAAAAAATCTGTAGTTCTACAGATGTAAAGTTACATGCTTACTAAACTTTCATCTGTAACTGTACGAAAAAAGCTGCAAATCTACAAAACTAGTTTTTGTAAAGCTACAAAAATCTGTAACTTTACAAATGAATCTGCTAAAATTTCAGTAATCTTACTTAACTTTTATTTGTAACCCTGGCTGCAGTTACATGAAAAGTTTTCGGAATCCTAGTTTCCAAAAAAATTCTTAGTAACCTTACAGATTTTTTGATTTTCGGCGCAAAAGTGTGTCTGTTACATGAAATTTTGTTGTTGCCGTTACATGAAAAGTTCTAGGAATCCCAGTTTCCTAGAAAAACTTTAGTAACTTCACAGATTTTTTTTTACAGTGTAGTGAGATTTGAGCTTTATTTTTCTTATATTCTCTCATTATTTAAATCAACAGGCAACATTAGTACCCCAGCCCGAGTACTAGTGCAGTGATCCCGGAGTCGGAATAGGAATCGGAGTCGGAGTCGATAAAATATCCCGGAGTCGGAGTCGTCCATTTTTCGCACCGACTCCACAGCTCTGGTTGCAACACCACGTGTATACACATTCATATACATTTTTAAATCATTCCCCAATTATTATAAAAAACATGAAAAAAAAAAGAAAAAAACCTTCCACTTTTTAATTATGAATTGTATGAGGTTTTTTTAAATTAAATACATAATAGATTTTTTATTTTTAAATTAATAGAGTGCTTGTCTGAAAATTATAAAAATTTAAATTAAAAATTAAATTTTTCAATATTTTATCTTTTTCACTTAGTTGAACAATTTTAGAGGTAAATAGAAATAAATGTTAATACTAAGTATAGCAGCCTGCCGCAATAGACCAACAAAAAAATTACAAATCCATCTAATTTTATACGTTATGGTACACATATTTTTTTTCGAATATTAATTACGGAATACATAAAATATTTTTAAAAATATGATAAAAAATATTATACTATGTAACATTTCAAAAAAATTAAGAGGGAAAGGTTATTAGAAGCTTCAAATATCCGAATCCAAAATTGCAGCTCATTCCATTAAGTGGTTTTCGAGTTAAAATTAAAAGAAACTACAGGAATTGCAGTTTTGTTTACAACTATAACAAGTAAGAAAAATCATGCGTTAAGCATAGATTATGAAACACTTTCCAACGCTTCCTGAATGCTTTAACAAAACTTCATTATTTAGGGAAATAAGGTATATAAGAGAACTAAGTAAACATTTTAGAAAACGCATAAAACATTTGAAAAACTGATTTCAGCAGTTACCATCCATAGCAAATATGTATTCCAATTCTTTTCAACAGCTCTGTATTTGATCTGCAGGTTGATATATACACTGTTAAAAATTTGCAGCATTCTGGCAGGTCATTTGACCGTTTTTTCCGAAAACGGTTATACAACCGTAATTTAACACTATTCTGACCATATTATTGGCCATTTCATGGTCAGAATATAGTTAAATTATGGTTATGAAACCGTTTTTTCAAAAAACGGTCGAATGACCTGACAGAATGCTGCATATTTTTAACAGTGTATGCTATATAATGGGGAAATTTAGTTTAGCAAGAAAACGAATAACAGGTTGAAATTTCTCTTTCAGCAATTTATACTAATAGATGGAAACATACTTGTATACTTTTGTACAACCCTATAGTTAACCTAGTACCTTTATTACACGCCACTATTTAGCTAAAGTTTAATTCAAAGTAAAACACTGTTAAAACTACTGGAATCACATTTCAAGAAATTATCATTTATAGACGGTCATGTATCCAATTCTTTGCGTGACCCTGTATATAATTTTATCTATGTTCTACAAACATTTCTTAGTAAACAAAATGCAGTTCAGCGTAAAAATGCATAACCCATTTAAAAACCACCTTTAAGAAATTTACAATCATACCCAGTAACCATTACGAAATCTTTTGTGTAGCCCTGTATATGAATTTCAGCATTTATACACACCATATACAATGCATAAATATAGTGAAACATAAAAGCACATAACATAATTAAAAATGCATTTCCAGCAATTATTACTACCGTACAGTACTTCGGATACAATATCGTATCTGAAATCTTTTTTGCGTCCCTGTAAGTGCTATGCACTTCTTATTATGCATGAAATAAGTAGTAGTAAACCTCAGCGACGTATATCAATTTCATTACACATGAAATAATTTAACATAATTAAAATATGCCGGAAAAAATTCCCTCCACCCGTATATCATTATGTAACGGAGATCTTTTGTGTGGCCCTGTAAATTATTATTATAATTATTCTTTGCACCGCATATTCTGAGGAATGCATATTTTAGTGCATTTGATAAATGCATATCAATTTTAATATGTTTGAAAGCATGTAACATCATTGAAAATCATTTTAAACGATTTTTTCCCATAGGCCGTAATGTAACGGAAAACTTTTGACTGTCCCTGTAAATGAACTAAACATGCTACAAACTTCACTTGAAATGGGGTTCGTGCTATGGTAGAGGTCACTAACATACAAAAATTTCAGAACGATCCGAGTATATTTACGGGAGTTAGAGCGCGCACAGGCGGCCAGACGGCCAGACAAACCGAATGCATAAACACTTTTCAACTTTGTTGGAAAGTGTTAAAAATGACATTAACATTGACTTTGTGTTTGGTATTCTAGGGCAGTTTTTTAATTAATACAAATATAATGTCAATTTTGGGTGTTCATATTAAAAATTTCATTTTTGTATACGTGTGTTATTATTATTATTATTATTATTATTATTATTATTATTACTCTTGTATTATGTGTAATTTAAAATTTTGATACAGCCTTCCAAATATGCTCATTTTAAAATAAATAATTTCCCTGAAACTATAGTGCGAATTTCATGAAAATTCGTTTTTAGACTAATTAAGTGGTGTAGAATTTATTTGTGGTGTCAAAATTGTGACTTGCTTAAAAAAACAAAACAAAAAACAAACAAAGATTGAGTTTGTTTTCATATACACACATATAGCCCCTTAAGCAAAATTTATATACATTATTTAACAGTAGACTTTATTTCCGATAGTTTGGCACCAACAACTTTCTGCTATGATAATTTATTGCTTAATTTGTGGGGGCTGTTTAATTTTTTTTTTTTTTTTTTTTTTTTTTTACGACTGTACATTTATTATAAAGATTAATCCAGAATTTAAAAAAAATAACAAAGTAATTTCAATTTTTTTTATATAAAAAATTCATTGCATTTTGCACTTTTTCTCTTAATGGAATTATTTTTAAATTTTCTTTTATTACATAAAAAATAACATAATTTAACTTGACAAAGTTAATAAAGCTTCATTTCCCGTATAATATCTTTGTCTTTTTAGTAATTTTTCTTCTTAACTTTTCTTTTTCTGATTAAAATATAACTTATTTACCGATATATATTTTTATATGAAAACCTTAAAAAACTTCAGATTCGGCTAACTTTTAGATTTAAATGATTTGACATTAAATTAAAATAAACTTAATAAACAACAATAATACGAAGAATAATATCTCTCTATTCTAAAAAAAAGTAACTACCGCTGTCACCGCCGCCGCCGGTTTTGAATTTTTTGTGACCGGAGGTCTTTCTTCGTTAATATTAAAAACACTGTTGCATACAAAAATATGAAAATCGGTAGTATTATAGAAAAATGTTTGATAAACACGCTGATGCAGACAGTTTTCAAATCGAAGAATTATTTTAAGAGATATTTAATGCCAAAGTTGGACAAAATCGTTCCATTAAAAAAGTTTTATAAGAGCAAAAACTGTACATAGGAATTTAATCATTTTTAGATCATTTTATGCGTCAGAATTTCCCGGTGTGCAGATTGCAGTTAGTTTTTTATTTGAATAATTTTCGAGGTTTTATTTCTATTTTAAATTCAAATTTTCAGCATTTCGAGAGACATTTTTTACAAATTTTAGAAAATTGTATTAATTTAAACTGTTGCCAGCTGTATAAACAGCGCAAACAGTAATGTTTGCTTCAAATTAAAAATTTATTTTACACGTGACTATTATAAACAAAAAATATAAAAAGCAGGAACTCATTGAAAATTACGTCATAAAAACTATAGTTACACGTGAATTTTAAATGAGAAAGAATATTGTAAAATAATAAATTCAGTAACATGCGTTAGGAGTGCTAAATAGGAGAATTTACGTCATATTACACTTATTACGTAAAATGAACAAAAAATAATATTGCAAAACAGTTTTAATTTAATAATTGCGCGAGACATTTACTTGACATTTTAAGATGATCATAATATTTCATTTCTAACAAAAGTATTTTGACGTGAATATTAAAAAGAGAAAGAAAAGTTTGGTGAAAATTACGTCAGATTATAATTGTCAGATTCAAATTATAATTCAATCTTCCGAAATCTTTTTAAAGGCGATCAAATTAGCGTGCTGTTAGAGTCTGCGGAGCCCCCTAGTTGTTTAAAAAATGTCAAAATCATAATTTAAGTA
The DNA here is from genome assembly GCA_963932465.1 of Maratus speciosus. Classification (NCBI taxonomy): domain Eukaryota; kingdom Metazoa; phylum Arthropoda; class Arachnida; order Araneae; family Salticidae; genus Maratus; species Maratus speciosus. Next base: position 172,707,315 of record OZ010788.1, read on the forward strand.
AAATCTTAAATACGTTTTTTTTTTTTTAGGATTTGTTTAGGCATATCTTCTGAAAATGTATTGATCCCCTGAATTTAGTCTTTTTTATGAAGATTTTTTATTTTAAGAAATTATTACAAAGTTTGTATTTTTGAAAAAAAAAAAAAAAAAATTTCTAACTTTTCTTCTCTTTTGAGTTTTATGTCTCTGAATTATTTATATATATATATATGAATTACCGGCGCTAGATTACAGACAATTTATCTTGTAACTCTCTATGTCTCTTTTTACCTCTTTTTTGAATCTCCATGTTGTCCAGATTATATTATCTTTTTCTATGCGCAATAAAAACCGAGCGATAGTTAAAAGACATCAAAGATTAATTTTTGGCAACCTTGGTTTTTGCTATAATCTTTGCTAAACCTTTACTGATCAATAACCAATAGATCAATAAACGTTCCATTAAACCAGTGTGAGGAAATGGAAAATTAATGATGTATACCGAAAAGAAAGCGATAATCAAAACCGTACTTTCCGGATTCTCCGAAAACTAATCAATCAAGTACTCAATCAAGCACTTCCGTTAGGAAAGAACCTGAGCCCGAAAATCATTTAGAGTGTGAAATGTAAAGGATGATATAGGAGTCGCATAGTGCCAATGTTCAGTTCTGAATTTCAGCAAGATAAAAAAAATTTCTAAATAAATGCTATTGGCTATGTTCTCGCTATAAAACCTGCAACGGAAGAATTATATTAAAATTGAACCAAGTTCGTTTGTAATTCTAGGCACAAAAACAGATAATCTTAATGGGTACAATATTTTCAACAATAATTTTTAAATAGAAATTTTACTAAATTATGTACAAATTAAAATCCAATCTTAAGTTATAGATATAATATCTAAATTCGTAAAGATTGCATGCAAAAATATTAACTAATCTTAAATACATCTTTTGTGTGCAATTAACAAAAAAAAAAAAAAAAATGGTTTTTATCTTTCTGAGAAAAATATCTTTAAAAGTGTCTTTTAAATCATTGTTTGCAGTAAAATGGTGGACGCATTTTTTTAGTCATAACTTACGTAAAACTAGAAATATTTCTATGCAAAATGTTTTAAAATGCAACAAACTACTATAATGTTCTTTCATATATAATATTTTGAAAAATCAATATTTTGGTGATTAAACAGCTCTAGTCTCTTAAAATTTCAAGATAATAAGATTTTATTGCTAACAAAAAACTGCTTAATTTTCTTTTATAATCAGAAATGTTTAAATTACATATACATATATATCAATCTTTTTGAAATATGAATCAACTCCTTTTAAGGTAATATGATTTCTACAACATACAACTCTTTTTTTAAATAGTCTAGTGAATTTTCACGGGAAATAATATATATATATATATATAATATATATGGTTATAATCTGTTGATTTTAATCCATGTACAGAAGAGCGCCGATTATCGGAACTCCAATCAACCGAACTTCCAACTATCCGAACAGCCTATTTCTCTCAAAAATGTTTTTAACCGAACTTACAGTCATCCGAACAGCCTATTTCTCCCCAAAAATATTTGTTACCGAACTCCCACTTATCCATTGCCTTGAAATAAAATTTTAAATGAAGAAAAAGCTGATAGTGGATCAGGAAATGAGGAATGTAAAACAATAAAGGAGATGGGAAGAAGGTGTGAAGAAAATTAAATTAACGAGTGGTTAAATAGTGAAGTAGTACATAACCCTGGATATCAGATTTTAAATGATGATGAGATTGTGGATGAGATTCATGATGAAAAAGAAATTGTTGATAATGAAAACGAATGCTCTGGAAATAACCAAGGTCCATCACATAATGAAGCATTTCAATATTTGGAAACAGCTATGAAATGGCTCGAGAACGGCAGAAGAACGTTGATCGTAGTCAACTAACGTATTTAAGAAGAATTAGAAATAGGGCAGCATTGAAAAGAATTTCTTCGTTTAAGTAAGCAACAATCAAAAGCTTTTTGCTTAAATTATAATCTCTGGAGTTGAGAAAATGATATGGAAAGAAAAAAAAAATTAATGGTAAACATATAAAAAAATAAATAAATAAACGTGCCAGCACTAACTTGTGCTGCCAGACTTAAGCTTAGATAAGGTATGAAGGTTTTAGTAAAGTCAGAAACATTCCTTAAATTATCTGTCCATTTATCCGAACTTTTGCTTATCCGAACCAGGGTCGGTCCCAACTTGTTCGGATAATCAGTGCTCTACTGTATTCAGTTTTAGATTTTATTTTGTGCAAACCGTTACATACAAAACTTTAAAAGGCAAATTAATTAAAATAATAAAAAAAAACTTTAACTTATATGTTCCATTTTTTTAAAACATGTCCTTCTGAAAAATTTGTTGATGCACATTTTCATTAATTACGTGAAAATTTAATGTCTAAACTCATCAATCAGTACAATACTTACGTAAACAATATGCTTTCTGTGAATCTTAATGTGCTAAAGTTCTGTCCATTATGGACATTTTGAGACGAAAATTTTGCTAAATATATAAGATTTCTACACATTTGCTTGTAGTAGCTCCTAAGGTGTCTTTAACCTCTTAATTCTCGCGCCCGTGATATTCACGGGCTGTGTCTTTTATTCAGTTTGTTTAATCCCCACCAGCTTTATAAAACAGTGTAATTGGTTTTATTATGGTATCATTTCACCTGCTATTACATAAGGTGAATATTTCTTTTTCAAAAAAAAAAAAAAAAAAGTGCCAATAAGCAATTTGAATTTTTAAACTGTAATTTAATGCGACAGTTAAGGGGTTAATTTGAAGACCGTGAGCCGACGCATTACCACTAATTCAATATCTAAAAATATTCTTATTTAATAGCAGAAACTTTGCAATTAAATAAGGCGATAAAGAGTTCATAAATATTACCTTTTGAAATTTGTGGGGGAAACCGACTATATATACACAAATTAAATAAATTCATGAAAATAAAAAACACAGATTTTTCAGGATGCTTTGAAAGATAAAAGTATTCATTATGTAAAATATTTGAAAGATATTTTTTTGTATTTAACTCAGAGTGCAACATTCAAAGACAAAATATTATAAATAATAAAATATATATAAACTCGTATTAAAATATTATTAAATTTAATAAATTTTTAATTTATAAAATACTTATATTTTTATAATACTTTCATACTAGATTAATTTTTTTATATCTGAAAAAAAAAACCCTCAATTAGAAAAAAAAGTATTTTTTCATACTGGAAAAGCAACCAGTACAACTAAAAAAATAAAAATAAACTCTAAATTTGATTTTAATACTTTTAATAAGAATGTCAACGATTTTAATCAGACAATTAAAATTAATGATTAAATCGTGTTTAAAAATTAAGGATTTTTAAAACGGTATAAAAAAGCATTGAAATGTAAAGTGAACCTAATTTGTAAAGTTTCTATGGATATTTTTCCTTAATGAATAACCGAAAAATGCTTTAAATACATGTTTTAGCTTAAATGATTATGTTTATAAAAAATTAAATATGATAAGTTTGTAAAAAGTAAGTTCTTATCTGGCGTAAAAATCATTCAATTTAAAAAAGATATTTAAATCTAATGCTGCTATTTTGTGGATTTCAAATATAACTTCAGATATAAAATTGGTCATTCTCATATTTACTTTGTGTGCATAATTTAATGGTTTCCACCAATTTTCATAATTTGTTTTGATTAGCTAGCATATACCTGCGTGTAAGTTTTCATTTACGGTGTTAACAGTAACTTTTATAAGTTGAAATGCAAAAATTCTTCCCATGATATTTGTTTGATTTGTTATTTGTGTTAACTGATGAAATTACTTAAGTGAAGTTTTTATTATTTCTGTAATTATATTAATTATAATTTTATTAATCAAAACGTAAAATGTCTAATGTTCTAACTATAGAAATTATTGTTTAATAACTATTAATTTAAATAGTATTAACAATTTTATATTAAATTAAGTTATTAATAATTTTAATAAATATCAATGTCTGCAGTATTTAATATAGGTTTACACAATTATTACAAAATTTTAACATACATAATGGTATTACTAACTGATAAAATAACTAATTTGCTGATTTAATCTTTTAGTGCTAATAATAGTTTTATTAATTAAAGCATAAAAACATAGATTATGATACATGTTTAGGAAAAAAACCTGACAACTGTATAACCTCCTGAATGAAATTTTAAGATGCATTACGCAATCTCATTTTTTTTTCTTTCGGAATTATAATCAAGATTTTTTTCTTTACTTGCGTGCTGATACTCCGATCTCAAATTCTTTGACTTTGAAACCCATACCATTAACCAAAATTTATCCCTAGAAGGTCTTGGCTGCATTACAATAGTTTGTTCACAATAGAATGTTTCCAGCTCACATGAATAAACAATATAAGAATCACATTTTTTTTATTTAAATAATAATAATAATAATACATTATTATTATTATTCAGAAGCAGAGCTAACACAATAACGTTTCCGAAAAAAAAAAATATATTGCTTGCAATTTTTATTTGACAACAACAAATATCTGTATCTCACAAATAATACATTTGAATTTCATGATAATTGGATTAATCATATAAATAATAGATTACCGAAGGGGAAAAGAAGGGATGTAACAGTGAGCTGCTAAAAGAAAATTGAAAATGGTTTGCCTATATTTTAATATTTTATATTTCTATTTAAAATCTTTAGATGAAAAGTGTTATAATAAACAGTAATGCTGTAAAAAAAAAATAATAATAATTGTAAGCAAATTTATAGACGTTAGAAAAAAACTTGCCCACAAATTTATTTTCTAATATGGTAAAGCCTGTCTGTAACGGAATCTCACTTTAAACGGGAAAAATCATGTTCTTGCCAAAAAATACCATGCAATTATACCACTTCAGACGTAAAAAACCTGTGTAAAACGGAATTCTTTACTGATAAATTAAGTTTTCGTCTTAGCAGATATTTCTTTATCATACTTGTGGTGGCATTCGAATTATTAACGGGGCCGGCTGTCTCTGTCTACTGTCCTGTTTCGGCATAGTATGTCCTTGAAAGCCGAGTATGCAAAATAAGCGAGATATTATTTTTTATATTACACACTAAATCTTTCCTACATATTTCTTCAAGGCCGTATACTAATTAACAGCAACATCAAAATATGCACGTAAAAAGGGGGGGGGGGGAGACACACATACAGGAGTCGGATAATCAGCTGTCGACGAACCTAAAAATATTCTTATAGCATCGAATATGTGACCCCTCTGCTGTGACATCAACATGACGTTTGGGGGCATATATACAGGGGTCAGATATCCAACTCTCTCACCAAAAGTAAAAGCCTTAGCATTGGATATCTGACCCCTTGATATGTATCCCCTTTGCTCTGACGTCAAAATGACGTATTGGGGCAGATATACAGGGGTCGGATATCCAAATCTCTCTCCAAAAGTAAAAGTCCTAGCATTGGATATCTGCCCCCTTGATATGTGTCCCCTTCTGCTGTGACGTCAAAATTACGTATGGGGGCAGATATACAGGGGTTGGATATACACCCTTCGACGAAAGGAAAATTCTCTAGGACTGGATATGTGTCCCCTTCAGCTGTGACGTCGTATGGAGGCATATATACAGGGGGTGGATATACAGCTGTCGACGAAAATAAAATGCTCTGTATTGGATATTTGCCCCCATCTGCTATGGGGACATATATACAGGGGTCGGATATACACCCTTCAACGACAGTGAAATTCTGCAGCACTGGATATGTGCCCCCTTCTATCTGTGACGTCAAAATGACGTATGGGGGCAGATATACAGGGGGTAGATATCAGCGTCCCCAGCACATATAGTCGTCGTTCGGTCTGTCTGTCCGTCCGTCCGTCTGTCCGCATATAACAGAGCAAAAACTACCCAAGCGAATGGTCAGAAGTTTTAAATATATAATTGTTGAAAAATTTTATGGAGTCATTTCAAATTTTATGAAAATCGGATGAGTAGTTTAATTAAAGGGACAGTCAAAAGTTTTCTATTACATTACGGGCAATGGGAAAAAAATATTTCAAGTGCATTTTAATGATGTTACAGCCCTTTGAACAGCATGAAATTAATATGCACTTATGAAGAAAACTAAAATATACATTCAGTACAATATGCGGTATGCGGTGCAAAAAATATTTATAAAACTAGTTATAGTACGAACGTACCTCATTTGCCACGTTTGACGAGCAATTTCCAACTTGTTAAAACTAAGAAATGACTGATTTTGGATACAAAACATTTTGTAAAGATAGAAAATATAACAAATGAAAAAAAAATTAATAATTAAATTTATTATGTCATAAATTATGCTGCAAAGACAACAATTTGTTTTATATTTTCAGGAGGTAGATCTTTTTATTATTTTAAATTTGTCCTGCATCAGAAAAAATGCATTTGGGCCATTCCACGAAAAACGGACAAAATGTCCTGTATGTAACGCTTTTATTTACAGCAGCTTATTTCCTAATACAGCGACCGAACTGACTTTTTCTCAAAAAAAGGTTACCATTTTCTTTTCTCAAGAACTCATTGCTCACTGCGCGGTAAATGCCAATTGTAAAATAATTGTAATGTTGCAAATCTTAAAATGACACTTTAAAATATTTTTTAAAGACAAGAAAACACACAAAATTACTTATCTTTAACTGAGACGGAAAATTTTGTGTAAAGAAAATATCAAATGCAGAAAAAATAAACAACTATTTCGAATTATTTTTGAAGAAAATAAATGTTAATACGCAAGTAACTTTTTTTTTGTGTGTGTGATTTAACATTTACTTTAAATTTTATTTTAGAAATACCTAATCATTCTCTTAAATTGATTTTTTATAATTATTCATTGTCAATGTTTATTTGATACGAAAGTAGACAGAATTTAGAAAATAACTGTAATAATGTCGAATTATAAAATTTCCTTTGAAACCTTAATTTTCATGTACATGAGCAGAGTTTTTTTTAGAATTTATTTTCATTCCCTTTCGTTATAGCGACCTTCCATTATAACGACCCTCATCTTTGGCCCGCGAGGGGTCGTTATAACGAGCATCGACTGTTTTAATTAAAACTGTATTTCCGACTGTTTCCAGTTTTAATTAAAACTGCATTTTCGACTGTAATTCCGACTGTTTTAATTAAAACAACTATGCGCGCATAGTTGTTTTGATTTGAGGATACGATAACATTGTTAAAACAACAATAATATGTAGAAAAGCTGCCCCACATGTAATATGAAATGGACCTTTAATAGGTTACAAATCTTCACATTTTTACTCTCGACCTAAGTAATCTGCCCATTTTTAATATGTTAAACGATCTCTACATTTTAAACCCTAGATCAGTGGTCCACAACCTTTTTTTGGCCTTGCCCACTTACACATCTCTAAAATCATGAAAAATAAACTTCGCATAAAAAATAAACTTCCATTTTCCCGGATGGATCCGAAAATAGCATTAACTCTGATAAGTGATTTCACATTCTTTAATTTATCAAAATCATATTTTTTTTTAATTACAAGTATGCTTTTAACCTAACTCAATGAATGCAGTGATGCCATGGATCTTCGTATTTAAATCCACAAAAGTTTTATTGTTTTTTGGCAACTTGCCTCAAATTTAAAAGTGATAAATAGTCTACATTTTTATCTTCGTAAAATTTCTTGAAACTTCTCTCATATTTTGTATTGCACCTGATAGAATTGATATATTTTATAATGGATTTTAGTACTTCATTAAGAATAAGTGATATTTATTTATCGCCGAGACTGTATGGATTACTTAATTCACAAGTAATATTTCCGGATTCGCGCTTTTATCCATTTTAAGTTACTATTTTCTTTCCTCTTACAACATACTTCTTTGATTGCGGGCTTTTTTCCCCATTATTGTTATTTGGTTACCATGTTTTCTCCAATTTTAAATTTAAAAATGCATACGTCATTAATGTCATATTCTGCAAAAGGGCCATAAGAAGTTTACTTTCAACTCTTTCCTTCCGTGATGCTTAAGGGGCTTTATTAATTTCTTAAATGTAGTATCAATTTTAGATCATTCAAAACCCTTTTCAGATTAAACATGTCTAAATAGTCAATTTTAGATATACCCTACAAAATTTCATTTGTAAAATTTCAATCATGGGGCACCATGAATAGATATACAAGTTTTTTTTAACCCCTTGAGGGGCAAACAAAAATGTCTCTAAATATTGAAATCTCACCGGAATAATCGAAAAATTTTATTTTTAAATTAGGAAAAGCAATTTTTCAACGATTTTTCTCCAAAGTTAAAAATATAAAATTTAGTTAAAATTTTCTGGTGAGAATCTTGTTTAAATTAAGTGGGATACATTTTATCCCACCGCCCCTCAAGGGGTTAAATAAATATTTTAAAAAAGAGGTGTAATTTATTAAAATAATATTAAAACTAGAAAGATTAAAATGATTTTTTAATGTATAAGAAGTCTCAGATTATCTGTAAAAAAAAAAATCACATACTTATTACGGTGTCAGTGTACTTTTGAACTTTTAAATGGGATCGTTTCGAAAATTAATTTTTATTCAGTTATTTTTAAAATTGTTCATCTATTATTTCTATTTTAGGTAACTTTCTTTACAAAAAGCTACCTATTGCAGCCGTTCGGAGGAAAGCGATTTCAAAAAATTTTCGTATATTTTCATCGATCATGACCCCCAGACCCCGAAACCACCCTCCGTTCAAAATTGATATATATATATATATATATCAATATATATATATATATATATATATATATATATATATATATATCTGACCTATGTCACACTGTAACTCTCGTATTTATGAACCGATTTGGATGTAATTCGGTGTGTACATAGTACATACCAATGTCTCGACCGAGTTCGTTGGCCAGCTTCATCCGCCATTTTGTTTTAAAATGGCGGCCATTTAAAAAATTTTAAATTTGAAATGTGGTACCAAAAAATTGAAAATGGAAAAATATTTTTTTCTTATGTATTTGACCATTATACAAAGACTCAGTAGCAGTTTTTGTTTCGTCTATATCTTAAAAAATGTCTGAGTTATAGCATTTTGAATTTCTAGCGAAGCTGACATTTTGAAACGTCATGAATTTTGTCACGCGATAAAAGGCGTATTTATGAACCGATTTGGATGTAACTTCGTTTATACAAAGTACAGACCAATGTCTCGACCGAGTTCGTTGGCCAGCTTCATCCGCCATCTTGTTTAAAAATGGCGGCCATTTAAAATTTTAAGAAAAATTTTAATTTGAAATGTGGTACCAAAAAATTGAAAATTGAAAAAATATTTTTTTCTTATGTGTTTGACCTTGATAAAAAGATTCGGGAGCAGTTTTTTTTTTCGTCTATATCTTAAAAAATGGCTGAGTTATAGCATTTTGAATTTCTAGCGTACATACTACATAGTACATACCAATGTCTCGACCGAGTTCGTTGGCCAGCTTCATTCGCCATCTTGTTTCAAAAGGGTTGCCATTTTTAAAAAAAAATGTAATTTAAAATTTAAAATGAGGTATTAAAAAATTGGAAAATGAAAATTATTTTTTTTATGTGTTTGGCCTTGATACAAAGATTCTGGAGCAGTTTTTGTTTCTGAAAATTTGTTCTTTTGTTTATATCTTAAAAAGTGGTTGAATTATAGCACTTTGAATTTCTATCATGGCTAACACTTTGAAACGATCTTGTATTTGTCACGCTATACCACACGTATTCGCCTATTTCGATGGAAGAAGGCATGTGGATAGTATACATCAATATCTCGACCAAGTTCGCTGGCCAGCTTCATCAGCCATCTTGTTTCAAAATGGCGGCCATTAAATAAAAAAAATATAGTTAAAGTGAGATGCAAAAAAATTAGAAATTGAAAAAGGTTTCTTTCTTAAGTATTTGACGCTGATATAAGGATTCAGGAGCATTTTTTGTTTGTCTTTATCTTAAAAAATGGCTCAGATATAGCAGTTTCAATTTCTAACGTGGGTGACATTTTGAAAAATCTGATTTTTTGCCTTCGACAGCACTCGTATATATCAACCGATTCCGATGTGAGTGAGCATGTGCACAGCAATTACTAAGGTCTCGACCAAGTTCACTGGTTAGCCTCATCCACCAATGTTGTCTTAAAATGGCAGGCACTTTAAGAAATCGCCGAATTTGGCAGCCAAATATAAGTTACTTTAAATAAAAGCAGCTTGGATACAGCTGACTAATTTCGCGAAATTCTCATTCATAATGATTTAGCATTGATAAAAATTAGTATTGAATCTTCTACATTCGGTTTCCACTAAATTGAGCTTCGTGTGTTTGAATAATATAAGTTGGCTTTTTTAAAATAAGGAATATGAAAGCTACCTCTTCCTCCCGGCACTGGCCGGAAGGACTTTTTAGAATAAGAGACTACTTTCATTAGAAAAAAAATAGAGAAAATTTGATAATAAGAAATCTGAAATTGCCTTCCTGAAAAGTCATACTGCCCCCCTGTGGGTTCTACGCCCAACGTTGGGAACCACTGCCCTAGATCTAAGTAATCTGCCCCTTTTCAGAGCCATTTCATGAAAAACGGAAAAAGTGCTCTGCACATTACACTTACATAAATACCTATATCTATTAAGTTATAACTTGTTAAAATATAAACTACTAGCTAACTTGCCCGGCGTTGCCCGGGTACGTCAAAAAATAGCTCGAATTGCGAAAAAGCTCTAAAAATCATAAAAAGATATCGCGAAAAATTTTTAAATTGCTGCACAAATTTCGAAAAGAGAAAAAAAAATTATATATTGTGTTCAAAGATTGAAAGTTGATTCCTTTCACTAATGTGGAAAAATGGTAGGAAATCGATAAAATACACTAAAAATCACATACGAAATTCCCGAAAAATTCGAAAATTGCTATACGAAATTCGAATAAACTTTATTGAAATGAGGGCAGAAATTACTTTAGTATTATAGGCCAAAAATGGAATGTCAAAAAATTTCAGCAGATCACGAAGAAACGTAGAAATCGAATTAAAAATCACAAAAAGTTCAAAAATCACGAAAGTCAAAATTTACTGTAATTGGATAAGAGTTTCAAATCTAATTCCATTGACTTGCGGGCTCTCTGAAAATTTATGTTTGGGAAAGCATGTTAAGCATTGTATCATGTTACTTTTATTCATAATTTAATTTACTTGCATTCTCTTAAATATAATTAATATAATCCCTGAAGTTAATATTAGTTTTTGTTGCAATAAAATATCTCAATTTGTTCATTTTCTGTAAGCAAGTAATCCTTATCGGTTTACAATGGAAGTCTATTGGAATTTGGCGAAATATTAGAGATATCGTCAAGTTGGCGTCACTTTGGCGACTAATTTTGGTCGCAAAATTTGTCGATATATCGCCAAGTTGGGGACAAACTTGGCGGCATTCGGCAACAGAACTGTGTCCCCCCTACGTTAACCCTCTTATAGGTATGAAGATGCATTAAATGCTGTTCAATTATCTAAAAATTCAAAAATCGCTGTACGAATTCCGAATAAACTTTTTTGAAAAGAGAACAAAATTTACTATATTGAGTTAAAAGATAGAAACCGTATTCTTTTCACTAATGGGGAAAAATCGCCTCGAAACATAAAAAAGCGTTAAAAATCGCATAAAAAAATAAATTAATAATTAATATAACTCCTTAAGTTAATATTAGTTTTTGTTGCAATAAAATATCTCAATTTGTTGATTTTCTGTAAGCAAGTAATCACTATTGGTTTACAATGAAAGTCTATGGGAATTTGGAGAAATATTAGAGACATCGCCAAGTTGGCGTCCCTTTTGGCGACTAACTTTGGTCGCCCAATTTGGCGATATATCGCCAAGTTTCTGACAAACTTGGCTGTATTTGGCGACAGAACTGTGGCCCCCATACGGTAACACCCTTATAAGTATGAAGATGTAATAACTGCTGTTCAATAATCGCATTAAAAAAATCGCTAAAAATTCAAAAATCGCTGTACAAATTCCGAATAAACTTTTTTGAAAAGAGAACAAAATTTACTATATTGGGTTAAAAGAAAGAAACTGTATTCTTTTCACTAATGTGGAAAAATCGCCTCGAAACTTAAAAAAGCGCTAAAAATCGCATGAAAAATTAAATAAAAAAAATCTAATCGGGCTTCGAGGCGCAAAACTTCATATATAGACGTACCTTTTCCCAAATTTTGTAGCTCTACGTGCAGCGGTCCCTTCACAACACCGTCGACACACTCACTCACACGCAAACTTCTTTCCTTATTATTATAGACTAGCTAACTTGCCCGGCGTTGCCCGGGTACGTCAAAAAACAGCTCGAATTGCGAAAGAGCTCTGAAAATCACAATAAGATATCGATAAAAAATTTTAAATTGCTGCAAAAATTTCGAAAGGAGAAAAAAATATATATATTGTGTTCGAAGATTGAAAGTTGACTCCTTTCACTAATGTGAAAAATTGGTAGGAAATCGCTAAAATACACTAAAAATCACATACAAAATTCCCGAAAAATTGGAAAATTGGTATACGAAATATGAATAAACTTTATTGAAATGAGGGCAGAAATTACTTTAGTATTATAGGCCAAAAATGGATTGTCAAAAAATTGCAGCAGATCGCGAAGGAACGTAGGAATCGAATTAAAAATCACAAAAAGTTCAAAAATCACGAAAGTCAAAATTTACTGTAATTGGATAAAAGTTTCAAATCTAATTCCTTTGACCTGCGGGCTCTCTAAAAATTTATGTTTGGGAAAACATGCTAAGCATTGAATCATGTTACTTTTATTCATAATTTAATTTACTTGCATTCCCTTAAATATAATTAATATAACCCCATATTAGCTTCTGTTGCAATAAAATATCTCAATTTGTTCATTTTCTGTAAGCAAGTAATCCCTATTGGTTTACAATGGAAGTCTGTGGGAATTTGGCGAAATATTAGAGATATCGCCAAGTTGGTGTCACTTTTGGCGACTAATTTTGGTCGCCAAATTTGGCGAAATATTGCCACGTTGGTGACAAACTTGGCGGCATTCGGCGACAGAACTGTGCCCCTCCCCCCTACGGTAACCCTCTTATAGGTATGCAGATGCATTAAATGCTGTTCAATAATCGCATAAAAATTCGCTGTACGAATTCCGAATAAACTTTTTTGAAAAGAGAACAAAATTTACTATATTGGGTTAAAAGAAAGAAACCCTATTATTTTCACTAATGTGGAAAAATCGCCTCGAAACTTAAAAAAGCGCTAAAAATCGCAGAAAAAATTAAATTAAAAGAAATCTAATAAAAAAAATCGAATATCGGGCTTCGAGTTTCAAAACTTCATATATATACTGTAAAAAAATTTCGGAACGTTTCATGAAATTATCCTGAAACATTTCGCATATTTTACCGAAATTTCGAATTTCTTCTTGTCCCAAGTCAATTACGGCATTGTCACAATACAATCATTGTCACAGCGTGGCCTTGTCCATTTAAAAGTCAGTAAAATTAGGCCTGGCCTAAAATTTTTTGAAAAATGTGCATGCATTTTTAAATCGCCATTATTGTAAACTTAAACATTAAAATTTATTCTTTTTAAAGAATAGTAGATATCCATAGTTATTAAAATACAGCTAAATTAAAATATATTAAAACGTGTGAAAAAGAACCTGCCTATGACGGAATCTTGTTTTAAACTGAAAAACGTGCTGATCCATGCAAAATTAATAGACTAATACGTTATACTAATACATAGAATACATTTACACTTGCTAAGAAGGGAACTTGGCTATAACGCATTTTGTTTTTCTTTTCTGTGCAATTCCGTCTTAGAAGATTTTACTATATAGCATTTTTTAGATTTTTAACACTTCAGTATATAATGCATGGAATATGGATTAATAATATTAATGGTAACTGAAATATTTACATACAAGAAATAGAGATTCATTAAAAAAAGTAATATCGCAGCCTGCGACACTTCTACAAAAATGAAGATTATAAACATGAAGATAAATGTTTTTGGTCGAAACTCCTTGTACGAGATAAATTTTTAACCAAATCGATGTAAAAATCAGTGTTTTATAGAAATTCAGAAAGGTTGAGCCGAGATTTTTATTTTTTTCGGGCCGGGCGGGGCTCGGGCCGAAAATTTAAGTTCTTTACCGGGCCGGGCGAGGCCAATATTTTTTTTCTACGGGCCGGACCGAACTTTTAATTTCTGTATCGGGCTGGGCCGAATTTTTTTCTATGAGTCGGGCCGGACCCGGGCCTGGATATTTCGGCCCGTGCAGACCTCTACTGTTTGCTGCTAGCTATCATAAAAGAGATCTTCTGTGTTGGAAAGAGCGGCTCTTTTTCCTGTGCGAATATCTTCTGCTACATCTCTCTCTACATGTATTACATTTATTTATATTTACGTTCTGTGGGATACATATCATTATCTTCCATCCCCGGTACGCCACTGAATTTTCTGAAAATCGCAAAGAAAGTATAAATCTGCAGACAATGATTTTTTTTTTTTTTTCCACTTATTTTGGTGGGGTTTTTTTTTCTGGCGAGTGTGTTCACATTTTTAGAATATGCAAAACATTAATCCTGCTGCAGGAACTTATTTCATAAGGAAGAAATTTATCAGAAATATTTTTTATAACGGAAAATGCACGCACACACACACATATATATATGCGTGTGTGTGTGAAATTTTAATTATCAATTATTATTATTAAAGTTGATTTTGCAAGTTAGTTACTGGATAAAATATAACGAGCGTAAACGTTAATTGTATAATTATATACATGTCTGCGTGTTATAAAATTCTGAACTTCAAAACATTAATGGAAACCACATATGAAATCATAGTATATTTCTAATACAGTCAAACTTGGTTATAACGAGAACGAATCCACAGTATTTTCACATTATAACAGAGTTATATTTCAGTCAAGTTTAAAATAAATAAGTAAAAGTTCCGTTTATTTATCAAAAGGCAGAATTATTATTGTGATTGGCACAATTTTCTATTTATATATTATTGATGCCTCCTTGAGATTTATCATAATTTTTTTTTTAATTCTAAATTTATAAATAGGATAAAACTCTATAAAATTGATTTAGATATGGATAAGGAATTAAACAGACCTTTAAAAATTACTATTATTTTGTTGTTGTTGTTTATTTATTATTATTATATGTATTTATTTTTCTTCTTAACATTATTATTATTAATATTAATACTACTATTATTGTTATTAGTAATAGCAATTAATTGTAATTAGTAATAGCAATAATATTATATTTATTTATTTATTTTATTTCATAGCACAGTTTCTGTTATGTCTTTTTATAGTCAACAAAAGATTTCCTTTTGCTCATTAAAACCTGTACTCGTTACATCCAAGCTCGCGAAAATCAAATTAGACTATATTATTTAAAATTAATAAATTAATAGAATTAATAACTAAACACTTTGCAAGATTTTTGCCTCTATTTTTTTTTTCTTCTGGTAGTTTTTGTAAGATGCTGTCCTTTTTGCTTTTTATGTCGGTAGCTCATTTTTTAAAAAATATATATGAATGACTTTTATTTAGTAAATGAACATATAGCTCAACATTTTCTGTTAAAATATAAAAAATATATAAACACACATTTATTGGAAAGTAAAAATTTCACACTCGCATATGTCAACTAAAAAAACAAGAAATGGTTCTTTCTGACCACTGTTGACAACGCTGAAAATTCTATTTATAAAACAAGTAAGAACGTTTTCTTCCACGGGAGAAAACCTAGGAGGTAAGAGTGCAATACGACACCTTTCTTGAGTCCTCGATCGGGAGAGGCAGGGGGTGCGAAGTTTCCCCAAAAGCACAATTCCATCACACCCACACGGATTTCGCCCCCACGACTTCCCCTTAACCAGTAGGGGCGGAATTCTTACGCAAAATGCTGCTTTTTCACAAGATTTTTTTAAAATTCCAATGCAAATCACGCTTATTCTAATTTGCGCAGAATTAAAAGAAAATTATATTTAGAAAGCTTGAACTTTCATGAAATAAGATTAGTGTTTCAAATTCAGGAGATGCTTGTTTTTCAGCCTCTATAAAGCTTTTTATGGAAAAGTACCTCAGTTTTTGTCGAACCAGAATTTCATCCTATTTTACCACTGATTGACAAAATTAAACAAAAAAGTGCAAACTGACTTAACTCAGAATAGGCTTAAAGTATCTTATGCAAAAAAAAAAAAAAAAAAAAAAAAGGAAAATCTTTAAATGCAAGTGAGATATAGCTATAGGAGTTTTACATTGGTTTAACATTAACTACGAAAGTCCAGAGGCTCTGTGAAGCGGAGCCTTAAGCAAGAATTACAGATTAATTAATATACCTAGAACGATAAACATACGTTGTTTCAAAAAAGATAACGACTCAGAATGACATGATGAAATGGAGATTATGGGTGTCAAAATGAAAAACCACTATAGAAATTACATAGCATTGGTATGTGTTATACCTTTTTAAGTGTCTGACTATATATATTTTTTTTAGTACACTGATTTCTCATTTATACGTGGCCTCTGTTATACGCGTTTTTCACTTATGCGCGTTTTTTCCGCGGGCCCCGCAAGCGAAATAGGAAAACAATGCTAACACTTATTCATTTATACGTGAAACCTAAAATGCACCTTTCACTCATGCGCGGAAAAAAATTCAAGTTTTAGTAAAATCGCCATTCTTTGCTTATCGCAAGATTGCGCCCTTCCTGTTCTGTCTCTTGAAATGCATTCACACGCCCTTAATCCATTGTTCGGATTCTTCCAAGAACGCGTTCTTTTTCGCTTGTGATTGACATCGAGAGGGGAGAATGGGTTACATACGAAAATGTTGACGTCACTAAAAGTCGCAGCCAATCGGTGTGGACGGTAAGCTCTGCTCGTGGAACAAGCGTTAGGTTTGTATTACTACGCTATTCTCTTACGTACTGTACAGTGTATAAAAAATGGCAAAACGTACAAACTTGTCGCTTCAACTTAAAAAGACTCTCATCGACAGTTACTGAAAACAAAAACAAACCTTTATTGATGACTTCTTTGTAAAGAAAATGTAATTTAACAAAAGTTTGGTACGTATGTAACAACTTTGAATTTTTATATTCTTATTAAATTACAATATGTAAACGGAAATTATGTGCGCATTGTAAATTATGTGCGTAGTGTACTATTAGTATTAGTTATGTTAACTTTTTGCTTTCAAGCTTATTTTATGGTTTTTCACTTATGCGCGAATCTCACTTGTGAGCGAAATTTTCGTTATCCCCTTTTGTCGCGCATAAGTGAGAGATCACCGTAACTGAAAATATTTTTAATGATTGTTTATAATGTAAAATTCTTAAAGACAATATAGAAAGATTTTTAAAGAAAAATAGTGGTTTTTTATTTTAATAACCAAAATGACATTTAACGAAGTGTCTATACTGATATTCCTCTGCAGAATAATAATTAATGCCTGATAGCATGCTATATCAATTAACATATAACTATTATATATTTTTTTCAACGTCTATTACACTAAATTTTATATACACACTGCAATTTAAATTACACAATTTTACATTTATTTAATATGAATTCTTATTTTTCTGAATTCGATTTTAATAACAGTTGTAAAAGAATTCACTTGGCTGGATACATTTCAATGCTACACACAAAATCATATTATTTAAACACAGAACAGTGCACCTATTTTTATAAAAGATGCTTTATACTTTACATAATAAACGTTAAATTTTGCAGTCAATACATAATAAACGATCAAATCAATAATAAGAAACATTCAAATTTTACAACCGATGATAGTATAATTTTGTTCTTTTAAAAATTTCATATTTTAAAGGCTTTAGAATGCTTAACTTCTATAGGCCGATAAAATATCGCAATGCCGCAAATTTTAAGAATGAAAAGAATACTACAAATATGATTGTTTGAAATATGCTTATATATTTTTTACAGTTTAAGTTAACGAACACCACAATCTGGTTATTAATTTTAAACATTTCGGATTCATTTTTTTTTTTTTTTTTTTTTTTTTTTTTAGGAATAAAGTATAAAAAGTTGTTATTCAAATTAAAAATTTACAATTGATTAACAAATAAGGAATTTGTCAAATCGAGCGAATATAATTATTTTCTTACTACACCATATAGCCAAAGATGACCGGTCACTTGCGATTTTAGACGTTTTGTTAAATATCTACAAAAATACACGAGGAATTAACCTGAAACTGCAGGTGTGTAAATAGTATAGTATAGGCCATATATTTCCGCGAAGAGTTTTTCCCGAAACCCCATAGGGGCCCATCAACAAATTGATAACGAACGAATATCTTTTGGATAACCCTGTAAAAACTAATGTAGCAAAAGCGTTCACACTCGAGATTATTAATAAGTGGCGTATTGTAATATACTGTGTTTATTTTTATGAGGATAAATGTATACTCGACGCATGTATTCTCGTAGAGAAATTAAGGTTTTTATAAAAACAGTACCAAATTTCGTCAAGTTTTTTGCTTATAATTTGCAGAGTTCTTAATATTAAAAAAAGTTCTTTTCAGAAAATATGACAAAGAACATTGTAAACACTATTCTACAATCAGAATTAAAAAATAATAATAACTGGATGAAAAATGAGCTGGTTTACTAAAATGTGTTTCACTTCGCATGCGCGAATGGAATCAAAGTATAATACGCATAATGTATTAAGTAAGTATATATAGCAACTTTTGTGAAAGTTAGCTTTTAAATTCTGAAAATTATCGTCGATAGAATAAACTCTAAATCCATTGTTCCCAATACAGAAACAAAAATATGAGGGGTTGTATAAAATATCTGTTGATTAGTGCCAAGATAGCGTACACAATATTGCACGTACTACGATATTTGGATACAACACTTTATCTTTTTGCTTCCTTTTGGGAACAACGGATTTCGAGCTTATTCAGTCGACGATAATTTTCAGAATTTTCAAGCTATGATTTTGAAATTTTCACAAAAGTTATCAAATATAATGTGTATAATGTATTAGCTAAGTATACAGAGAAACTTTTGTGAAAGTTTCTCTGTATACTTAGCTAAAACATTATACACGTTATATTTTGATAGCATTCGCGCATGCGCAGTGAAGCAATTTTTAGTAAACCTGCTCAATTTTTCATCCAATTTTTATTAATTTTTTATTCTAATTGCAGGTTATTGTGTACAATGTTGTTTGTCATATTTTCTGAAAATAACTTTTTTTTTTAATATTAAGAACTCTACAAATTATAAGCAAAATCTTTGCGAAATTTGGGACTGTTTTTATAAAAAAACCTTAATTTCTCTACGAGTATACATGCTATCCTCATAAAAATGAACACAGTATATTACAATAAGTCCCTTATTAATAATCTCGAGTATGAACGCTTTTGCTACATTAAGGGGACAAGGGACCTCAAAAACTTTAAAAACCAATTTTTTATTTTTTGTAAATTTCACTTTAAATAGTATTCTCGGGTACATTATATGCATTATGGCATGCATTTATATAAAAAAATATTTTTGAAAAAAAAATGGAATTTTAAACGTCGTCTTAGAAATCTTCGAAATGCCCTCTGCGCGTTCCATACTCCAAAAGTGTAAAAAATCATCAAAGAAACTTAAACTTTCAAAAACTTAACGAAACAAAACTGCTTTAAAAACATAAACAACCAACCAATTCAAAATCAATAGAACTGAATTTAACTTATAAAACATAATCAAATAAAAATTCTTATATAACTAAATCATTAAGTAATTAAATAATTAAAAACATTGAACATGTGAGAAGGCCATATCCCCACCTTCACCCGTGAAGACTTGAAAAACTTGATACCTTTAAAATATCCACTACGCTCCACATACCTCTAACAGCAGGAGTTGCAAGCAAGGATAATCCAAGTTAGACCAGCGTCAACCAGACTTGTCTTTCCGTCATCCTAATATTCATAATCTCCATTCCATATCACCTCAGGTCCAATTTGAAATTAATCAAAATGCAGACGTTCTTAAAAAGACTTTAGTCCACACCTTTCATGTATTCAAGCAGTTCCTTCAGCATCCATTACGGTGTTTGGCCGCTTAGCTGTTGCCACTTCATAAAACTCTTTTTAAGCTGATTTACATAATGAAAAATAAACTGATATGGAAATAAATTATTGTAAAAAAGATTAGCAGTAAATTTAAAAACCTGCGAACTCAAAAATTCTTCACTGCTACAAATCCATAAAATCTATTAACTTGCCCCAAAATAATGTTGATGAAAACCCTTTTACTTAAATCTGAAAATCAGTGCGGCATTGATTATTTAAATTAAAAAAATTTCCGTTTATCAAACAGTTTAACTAATATATTATTACCTTTAATTAATAGATCTAAATCCAAAAAATTAACATGTAAACTATCAACAGAAGCCTTATTTAATTTTAAACATGGAGGATAAATATCGTTAATCGATACCAAGAGTTTGTCATCGAATACGATTAGATCATCGATATATCTTAAAACTGCAAAACTCTTATTACTGTTTAAAACATAGTTAAATTCATCATAAAAAAGAAAGAGATTAGCAGCAGAACTTGAAAAATTAGTACCCATCCAAATGCCACATACCTGGTAAAAAAGTGGGCTATTGAATGTAATAAAATTATTAAAAAAACAGAAATTACATAAACTCAAGAAAAAATCTCTATTTATTCCAAGCTCCTCCTCAATACAAAACAAATCAAATATATTTTTCAGTGTATCATAAAGTAAATCTATGGGTTTATTAGAAAAAAGATTTTCAAAATCAAAAGGGTACAAATTAGTAGGCGTTATGGGCGTTTCTTTAATTTTATTCAAAACCTCATTACTATTGTCAATACACCAAAAGTAACTAGTATTTCTATACTTAAAGTGCAAAAAACCATAAATCCGCTTCAAAAACTCCCGTAACTTAACATTCAAACTTTTACCAATACCTCTTGAATTACAACATATGAATCTGAATTTAATAGGTGTTTTGTGAAATTTAGGAGTCAAAAACAAAAATGGAAAAGTATGATAATTATTAATAGCAAAATTATATGAATACATTTTTCTAGCCTTTTTGGTGTAAGCATTAAATTATTTGGCTTTAATTTAATGCTCACAGCAGAAAGGCTAGAAAAATGTATTCGTATAATTTTGTTATTAAAAATTGTCATACTTTTCCACTTTTGTTTTTGACTCCTAAATTTCACAAAACACCTATTAAATGCAGATTCATATGTTGTAATTCAAGATGTATTGGTAAAAGTTTGAATGTTAAGTTACAGGAGTTTTTGAAGCGGAGTTTTTGTTTTGTATTGAGGAGGAGCTTGGAATAAATAGAGATTTTTTTGGAGTTTATGTAATTTCTGTTTTTTTAATAATTTTATTGCATTCAATAGCTCACTTTTTTACCAGATATGTGGCATTGGGATGGGTACTAATTTTTCAAGTTCTGCTGTTAATCTCTTTCTTTTTTATTATGAATTTAACTATGTTTTAAAGAGTAATAAGAGCTTTGCAGTTTTAAGATATATGGATGATCTAATCGTATTCGATGACAAACTGTTGGCATCGATTAACGATATCTATCCTCCATGTTTAAAATTAAATAAGGCTGTTGATAAATTCTGTTGATAGTTTACATGTTAATTTTTTGGATTTAGATCTGTTAATTAAAGATAATAATATATTAGTTAAACTTTTTGATAAACGGGATTTTTTAAATTTTGATACTCAATCAATGCGCACTGGTTTTCAAATTTAAGTAAAAGGGTTTTCATCAACATTATTTTGGGGCAAATTAACAGATTTTATAGGATTTGTAGCAGTGAAGAATTTTTGAGTTCGCAGATTTTTACATTTACTGCTAATCTTTTTTACAATAATTTATTTCCATATCAGTTTATTTTTCATTATGTAAATCAGCTCAAAAGGAGTTTTATGAAGTGGCAAAAGCTAAGCGGCCAAACACCGTAATGGATACTGATGGAACTGCTTGAATATATGGAAGGTGTGGACTAAAGTCTTTTTAAGAACGTCTGCATTTTGATGAATTTCAAATTGGACCTGAGGTGATATGGAATGGAGATTATGAATATTGGGATGACGGAAAGACAAGTCTGGTTGACGCTGGTCTAACTTGGATTATGGCCTTGCTTGCAACTCCTGCTGTTAGAGAGATGTAGAGCGTAGTGGATATTTTAAAGGTATCAAGTTTTTCAAGTCTTCACGGGTCAAGGTGAAAGTTTAAGTTTCTTTGATGATTTTTTACACTTTTGGAGTATGGGGGTTGGCCATATCTTGCGAAACCTGTGAGGATTCAATTTATATTTTTGATACCTGTTTTTTGACTCCTCCCACTTTCAGACGAGCAAGGAGTCGTTTGTTTATTGTTTTTTAGTTATTAATGTTCATTGGTTTTATTGTTGTTTTGCACCCTCTTTTTCATAGATTTCCTAATTCATGTACTTTTGATAGAGCGATATTTACTTAGAACATATAAGAAGCTGCGTTGCGCCTGATGCACTGGTTTGTTTGTTTTACACCTTTTTTAAAATCATTATATATATATATATATATATATATATATATATTCAAACAGACAAAGCCATCTAGAGAATCCCTGTTCAAAATTCAATTACGGATTTCAAATCGTTACTCCCTTATGGAAGATGAATCTTGTTTACCAGATCTATTATAAAATATTTTTGTTACAGCCTGTTTTGATAAAAATATGCGTATTTAAAAACAGTCGTAATGTCATTTTAGTTTCAGGGCAAAAGGCAATAATGTTTTCGTAGCATTAGTGCTTTTTCTCCCGAAATTAAAATGATATTGCGACTTTTTTTTTAAACTGTGCATAATATTATTAAACCAAACTGTAACAGAAATATTTTAAAATAAATCAGGCAAAGAAGATTCATCTTCCATAACTGAGTAAAGATTCGGAAAATAAGCGCAAGAGAAGAGCAGATAGTAGATATTCTGACATATATGACATGATACTAAATACTCGTGTTTTTGCGTTATCAACCCCTCCCACAAGCTACAATTTATGTATCTATTTATGAAAAATGTACATTTTCTGTTTAGAATGACGTCGATTTAAAATGTAAAAGTATATGAGGAGAATCTGAATTTTTATTGACTTATAAAAACAAACTACGCGTATTATCCTTTTTTTTTTTTAAATTATTGTGCTATTTTTTAGGGTGTGGCAACACAAAAGAAAGGATTTAATTCGAAAATTAAACAGGAGAGATTTCTATATTATTACATTATGGAAGGTAATTTAAAAAAATGCAGAGTTCAAATGGGTGCCATTCCCTTAATATTGGATATTTTTTGACCCGAGCTTCGAAAGGCACATTGCTAAATTAAGAGTTTTCGAACAAGCTATTATTCATCAAAGAATGTTTCCTGATTTGGATTCTAATTGAATTGTTGTCTTTCCATCATGTTTCAAAACGTTAAAGATGCATCTGAGCTTTACTAAACAGCACTATCGTGCTGTTTGATATACATTTAACTTTTATTAAAATTTTATCATAGATTTTGCGTTATATGATTTAATTGCCTGAGAAAAACATTTTCATCTGTAAACTTGACTATTATGTTAGGTTGAAGTTAAAGTACGATATTTTAAGAATATATATATATATGTAATATTAAGTGGCTATATCAATTATATTTTTTATAATCCTAAGCGCAACACTTGTATGTCATTGAATATCCTTAATTAGTCTGTCTTAATTAAACTAAATTCTAATTATGTATCATTTGGAATACGTAAACAAAGATTTGTACAATTTATTCTAAAAGAAACTTTAATTTGAAGAAATATTTAAAGCTTCGAATTTTTTTTAAATATTTTGTTAAAATCAAGCAATGTCGAGCTGCTGGAGGCGATCTTCTCCCTTAAAGTGGTGTAACTTTCTGAATTTTTATTAGATTGAGTAGATCATGCAACGGAATGTTCTTTATTAATTGCATTTTCAGAAATATTATATTTTAAAGAAAGCATAACCCTTTAGGAAATCCATTTTTGGTATTTTTTTATGTCGTTTTGTTTGCATTTTTTTCTCGTTAATTGCATTTTCAACTATAATTTTATATTTCATATTCAGCCTAGTTTTTCTTAAGATACTTTTTTCTCTTCCATATGTTACACTTTCTTGCGTTCCTCTAAAATTGTATTCTAAATTATCTTTTCACAGAACCACTGCTTTTGAA
This sequence comes from Maratus speciosus, assembly GCA_963932465.1. Taxonomy (NCBI): domain Eukaryota; kingdom Metazoa; phylum Arthropoda; class Arachnida; order Araneae; family Salticidae; genus Maratus; species Maratus speciosus. The sequence goes on from OZ010788.1 coordinate 172,731,685, forward strand.
AACATCTTCTTCAAAATTGATAAAAGTCGATGTCATTAATCTGTATTCTTCAATTTTCTATTGATTTCCACATTAGAATATTTATGAGCATGGGAATTAGTCAAGAGAGAGAAATGACTTTCAAACAGAACTCAGAACATTCATCAGAAATTAATGTATCATTTTGCATTCCTCGCAAAACTTACCTTCATTTACGTTCAGTAAAGCCATCAATATTAGTTTTAAAAGTTAGCATTAATTTGACATATTTAAGTATTCCAAATATGTTGCAAAATTTAATGAATTTTGGTTTCTGCATTCCGAAATCTTAGAATGACTATAATAATTTTCTATTGAAGGATAATTTATGGAACGTTTAGTGTCCTCTTATTAATTTAAATTATCTCAAAAATTATATGAAGTTTTACGTTCTAAGATGAGATGATTTAATTCTTTTCACACAGAAATGAAGCTAACGATAACGAAATCCTTCCGTTTGTCGAGCTATAAATCTACTCACAATCTCATCATGTATACTGATGTACCAGTAAAATTATTTAACAAAGGTTTTCAAAATTGCTCAAATTAGAGACATGCCTTGAACAAACAAATGATTTTTAAATTCATTAGTAGAAATAAACAAAATTAAATGACTTGTAAACATAAAAGTATTTCCTTTTTTACAACTTAAAAAAATAGGTATGCTGATTTAACGAAGAAAAAACATTATGAGCTCGATCAGCAAGTGTAATTTCCTAAAGGTAAGGAATATTTCGTATTATTAATATTTGTGAGCATTTAATGCAAAATAAAAATGAATATAATAACACCATTAATCTACTTTAAGATACTGTAAAAAGTTTGATCATTGCCGAAACGTCAGTGAAGGCTTACTGTGGAGACACGAAAAGTTTTGGTTTCTGTTAGTCTGTCTGTCAGTTAGTCTGTCTGTCTGTTCCGCGATAACTGCCGCAAAAAGCATCCGATCGGCTTGAAATTCACTGGGCATGTTGATGAGGTACCCGGACTTAGCTGTATAGTTTTTGGTTAAATTTGGTTCATTCGTTCGGGAAATATGGAACATTTTATATTGCTCTATAATGCTTTTCAATGGCAAGTCAGACGATTTTCAGATTTTCATTTGTTGAAAGAAATGGCTCATATGAAAAATGGATTTAAATGGTAAATTTTTGATGCTGAAATTTTTAAATAACATTATTAAATTATTCCAATAAATTATGTCAATATATTTGAGAGATTTTTTAAATTAGGTTTATAACATTGGGGGGAATTTTATGCATGTTTTCCAATAACATAAAGGATTTTGTTTTATCAATTTGACATAATGCATATTTCATTTTTTTTCCTTTTCTTTCACCTGTTGCCTAGCAACGTATTTGATCCTAATAATATTAGTATAATTGCGTGTATAATTTTTGAGTAAAGCCAACGTCAAAACGGATGAATTAATGCATTTGTATCTTTGCATATAGATGGATTTTAGCCCAGAAATAAAAATAGGCAATGTTTCATTTACTTTATTTATTTTATTCAAATATTTTGCTTAAAAATACAAAAGTTCATTATTTTCATAGAGAATAACGTAACATTTTTCCATAACATTTACCAATATTTCTTTAATTGTTGCCAAGAAAATCAAAACCCGGAATAATATTTTCTTTTAAACAATTTTCAATTGAAATGTTTTGTCATGAAACAGGAAAAATAAATAAAATTAAGAATAGAAAAATTAATATGGCGGCACATTGGAAATAAAAAGAAAACTCTCGAGTATTTCTTAATATAACAAGATGAAAAGTTTTGAGTAAGTACGCATAGCAGGTGAATTAGACGTCATTTAGGAAAAACAAAGGTATCTGGAATAAAAAGATCTTGGGTAAAATAGAATTAACTATTATTCACGGAGGAAAGAGATAGATGGAGATGCAGTATACCGTAAAAACAGTTTGCAGTACGATGTGCGTTATCGCTGAGATTTAAATGCCCTCATTCGGCCCAAACAAAACAAGCACGTGGAACAGGGACCGAATTCTTTGACTTCATCCGTGCATTTTTTCTGTAAAATGAAAATGATCTGCTTATATTTAAGCAATAAGCATTCTAAGGTAGCATTTCATTGTATTATGAATTAAAAACTGTATTACTAAAAATATTATTCGGGTTTTTTTTTTTTTAGTAAGTCGTTGTGTTTTGCCAAATGTAGCGAATTTTAGGGTTACATTTTTGGCGTCACTTCAAGATTTATTGTCTGTGTACGGTTAACATGAATATTTTATTTTAAATTTAAATTTTATTAATTCATAAAAAAAAACTTATGCTTATCCTTATAATCACAGCGTAAAAAAAATCTAAGGTATACTATAACCATCCGCACAATCAATAAAAAATTACGAATGTAAATTTAAATAGATTACGGGGGGTTCAGGGGGGCAGAGCCCCCCTGAAGAAATGCAATATTTGATTTAAAAAGTTACCAGAATAAGTTGCTCATCAGAATTTCAGAACATCAATGTATAAACACTTGTTTACCACTTTTAATTTCTGAAACTTTACGAAGTATCTTGTATGCTTATAAATATTAATGTAATTTGAAAACTTTAAAAAGCGATTTGTAGGAAGTTGAATATTACGCAATGAGTGTTAAAAAACAATGACTTGCAAAGATGACGTTGAGGCTCCTGATCTGCAGATTTACTAGTTATTTATTAGTATATCCATTTTTTTTTGGGGGGGGGGGGGGGGGCAAAATTTAAAAAAATGGCGGAGATTCCCATTATGGACAGGATGGGCCACACTGGGAACATTTTTTTGTTATACTTGCTTTTTTTTACTAATTTAGCTATCTTTTTCAATTCCTAATATTAGTTCACACTCTCCCTATATTTATTTATTTATTTATATATATATCTTGTTCAAATTTTCAATCGTTAATAAAATACTTATTATTCATCCTGTCAAGTTGAAATAAATTCTTTTAAACTTGTACTAGATGACAATTGATGTTAATACAGTTTTTTCAAATATTAATTCATTAATTAAATTTTAATTAATTAATTTTAGTTTTACAAGGGAGACAAAATGGCGGCCATTGGTTATTGAAGCATTTAATGCATCTTCATATCTATAAGGGGGTTACCATAGGGGGCACCCTGTTCTGTCGCCAAATACAGACAAGTTTGTCGCCAACTTGGCGATATAGCGCCAAATTTGGCGGCCTAAATGAGTCGCCAAAAGTGACGCCAACTTGGCGATATCTCTAATATTTTATCAAATTCTCATAGACTTCCATTGTAAACCTACTTGCTTATAGAAAATCAACAAATTGAGGTATTTTAATGCAACAAAAACTAATATTAGCTTAAGGGATTGTATTAAATTTTTCTTTGATGACCTAAGTAGGAATTGACTTTAAAAACAAAATTTTTATATTACTTGTTTATTATTAGCCATAATTTTGTTTAACTTCTCTTCTTCAATTAATACATTTCTTAGTAATATATATATATATATATATATATATATATATATATATATATTTTTTTTTTTTTTTTTTTTTGTGATTTTCCTGGTTTTCAAAAAATTGCAATTATTATATATATAATATGTATATATAAATAAATAAATATATTGTATAACATATAATAATTTGAAATTTTTTTGCAATTTTCTAAAAATTTACAAAGTGGGCCATATTGAAAATGGGGTATTCCCACTATAGCCCATATGACACTTTTTACATTCCAGCTTGTATAATTTTTAATAGTATAATTACAAGTATAAAGTCTTTTCTTTTATTTACCACATTAATCCCTCTAAGCAACAGCATAAATATTTTCCGGGAAAAATAATATTAACATGGTGAAAACAGCAATCAAATCTTAGGTGGACCATAATGAGGCCAGGTACCTATATAGTAAAAAAGTATGCTTGAAATTCATGTATTTCTCGGTGTTAATTAACCATTTATCTATTTATTTTTTTAACTATTATAAACTAGGTAAAAAATATTCAATATTTTTAATAAATTTAACTGTGTTTATTAAGCAATGCATTTATAGCGCTTCGGATTATGCACGATATAACTCATCATACCAACCACTTAATATTATTATAATTATATTTTTTGTTTATCTGTTTAATGTGCTCTAACAATTAATTTAGGAAGTGACAAGATCCGAATTCTTTCATTGCGGAGTTTTCTGACATCATGAGAAAAATTTTGGTCACATAATATTGGACATGTAGAATTAATTTGAAATATAGTCTAAAATTAATACGGTATGCCGAAGTCAAAACGATGGTGGAAATAACTTGCGTTATTACTTTCACCTTTATCGTTCATGCACTCATTTCTAAATATCGCTTAATTTAAATTTTTAAATCAGCGAATAGGAAGAAAAAATGTAAATTATTAGGTTGAGCAAAAAGTTCTGGGAAATTTTTAATCTAATAGTTACCAGAATTTGTATCCTATATAGGATTACTAGTGGTATATTTCTAGGAGTCCAGGAAATTTTGCTCCAAAATGCCTATGAACAGTATGATTTGCGTGTGTTAACCCGGCATTATTAGAGAAAAGGCTTAACGATTCTGAAAGCCATCGATGAGATTAATGAGGATGAATATGCTGGTAACGGCGACAAACTTAGCCAGCAAATCCGGAATTTGACAGAACGGTGGCAGAAAGTCGTGGGTTATATGGTCTCTATTTTAAAGAATAGCCCTTGTTGCTTTTGTTGTTAATTTGCTCATAACAACGCAACTTTCACAAATTTCCCAGGACATTTTGCTCAATCTAGTAAAATGAAATGCAATTTTGTGATTCTATGACTTTTCAAATAAATTTTAAGCTTGATTTAAACAAAATCTAATTTAACAATGAACAGGTGTTTGCTACAATAATATAAAACAACTAAGAACAAGTGGGTAAGCGTGATCACAGATCGCACAGAGGGTTTCGTTTAATATTCCTTTCAAAACACTTTATCCTTTTGAAAAATCTGTTAGTTCCACATTTCGCAACCAGGGGCACTCTCTATTCTAAACAAGCCTCTATCCGAACGAAACTCCGATTTACATACTATCCGTAGATATATTAGTCGAGGGGATTGGGCCCATAGCACCCGAGATAAGTAGGCGCCTCTGGTGGTAAAAAGTGGAACTAACATATGTAAGGCTATGGTGCATAATATGAAAGAATGATCAAAGGGGTGTCGGCAAAAGTTGGAAAGTGCTCCCCGGGTGAAAAGGGCGGAGGTTAGAAAAATTACTTAAAATACACAAGTTAGAGCCCGGAGGAGTAAATAATATAAGACTTTTTGAAAATTTCATGATTTGTCATGTAGTCTGAGGTGTTCAATCGAGAAGTCTGAGGTCGTATGCAAAAATTCATGTCTCCAACTTAATTAAGGGCTCTCTTAGAAAGAATTCCTTAAAATACGTAAGCGGTAGCTCAAAGAGTTAAACGTAAGACTTTTTCAAAATTTTATGATTTGTCGCCTGGCATCAGATGTTCTGCTATAAGTATGCAAAATTTCAAATCTCCAATTTAATAAGGGACTCAGTTAGAAAGAATTACTTAAAATACGCATGTGGGAGCCCAAAGGGTTAAATGTACGACTTTTTCAAAATTTTATGATTTTTCGCATGATGGTGTTCTGCTATAAGTATGCAAAATTTCACGCCTCCAACCTAATTAGGGGCTCACTTAGTAAGAATTGTTTAAAATATATATGTGGGAGCCCAAAGGGTTAAATGTACGACTTTTTCAAAATTTTATGGATTGTCGTTTGATGTGAGGTATTCAGCTATAAGTATGCAAAATTTCACGCCTCCAACCTAAAGAGGTGCTTACTTAGAAAGAATTGTTTAAAATACACGTGTGGGAGCCCAAAGGGTTAAATGTACAACTTTTTGAAAATTTTATCATTTGTCATTTGTTGTGAGGTGTTCAGCTATAAGTATGCAAAATTTCACGCCTCCAACCTGATTAGGCGCTCACTTTCAAATAATTGTTTATAACACACATGGGAGAGCCCAAAGGGTTAAATGTACAACTTTTTCGAAATTTCATGATTTGTCGTTTGATGTGAGGTGTTTAGCTATAAGTATGCAAAATTTCACGCCTCCAACCTAATTAGGGCTCACTTAGAAAGAATTTTTTAAAATACACATGTGGGAGCCCAAAGGGTTAAATGTACGACTTTTTCAAATTTTATGATTTGTCGTTTGATGTGAGGTGTTCAGCTATGAGTATGCAAAATTTCACGCCTCCAACCTAAATAGGTGCTCACTTAGAAAGATTTGTTTAAAATACACGTGTGGGAGCCCAAAGGGTTAAATGTACGACTTTTTGAAAATTTTATGATTTGTCATTTGTTGTGAGGTGTTCAGCTATAAGTATGTAAAATTTCACGCCTCCAACCTAATTAGGCGCTCACTTTCAAATAATTGTTTATAACACACATGGGAGAGCCCAAAGGGTTAAATGTACAACTTTTTCGAAATTTCATGATTTGTCGTTTGATGTGAGGTGTTTAGCTATAAGTATGCAAAATTTCACGCCTCCAACCTAATTAGGGCTCACTTAGAAAGAATTTTTTAAAATACACATGTGGGAGCCCAAAGGGTTAAATGTACGACTTTTTCAAATTTTATGATTTGTCGTTTGATGTGAGGTGTTCAGCTATAAGTATGCAAAATTTCACGCCTCCAACCTAAATAGGTGCTCACTTAGAAAGATTTGTTTAAAATACACATGTGGGAGCCCAAAGGGTTAAATGTACGACTTTTTCAAATTTTATGATTTGTCGTTTGATGTGAGGTGTTCAGCTATAAGTATGCAAAATTTCTCTCCTCGAACCTAATTAGGGGCTCACTTAGAAAGAATTGTTTAAAATACACATGTGGGAGCCCAAAGGGTTAAATGTACGACTTTTTCAAAATTTTATAGTATTTCGTTTGATGTGAGGTGCTCAGCTATAAGTATGTAAAATTTCACGCCTCCAACCTAATTAGGGGCTCACTTAGAAAGGATTGTTTAAAACACACAGGTGAGACCCCAAAGGGTTAAATGTACAGCTTTTTCAAAATTTTATGATTTGTCGTTTGATGTGAGGTATTCAGCTATAAGTATGCAAAATTTCATGCTTCCAACCTAATTAGAGGCTCACTTAGAGAGAATTGTTTAAAATACACATGTGGGTGCCTGAAGGGTTAAATGTACGACCTTTTTCAAAATTTTATGATTTGCCCTTTGGTCTGAGGTGTCCAGCTATAAGTATGCAAAATTTCATGCGTCCAACCTAATTAGAGGCTCACTTAGAGAGAATTGTTTAAAATACACATTTGGGAGCCCAAAGGGTTAAATGTATGACTTTTTCAAACTTTTATGATTTGTCGTATTATGTGTGGTGTTCAGCTATATGTATGCAAAATTTCAAGTCTCCAACATGTATAGTTTCTGAGAACGGGCTCTGTGACAGACAGACAGACAGACGGACGGACAGACAGAGGAGCGAGATGAATAGGGTTTCGTCAGATGAACGAAACCCTAAACAAGTTGGAAATTGCTCGTCAAACGTGGCAAATGAGGTGCGTTCATACTATAACTAGTTTTATAATTATTTGCACCCCATGTTGTACTGAATGTATAATTTTTTGCACTTCATAAGGTGCATAGTCTGTAACATCATTAAAATGCACTTCCAATAATTTTTTTCCCATTCCCCGTAATGTAACGGAACACTTTTGACTGTCCCCGTAATGTAACGGAACACTTTTGACTGTCCCTGTAATTAAAATATGCATCCGATTTTCATAAAATTTGAAATGGCTCGACAAAACTTTGCAACAGTTATATACTTAAAATTTCAGACCATTCGGAAGGCTGTAACATCATGAAAATGCACTTGCAATAATTTTTCCCATTGGCTTTAATGTAAAGAAAAACTTTTGACTGTCCCTGTAATTAAACTATACATCCGATTTTCATAAAATTTGAAATGGCTCGACAAAATTTTGCAACAATCATATATTTAAAATTTCAGACCATTCGGTTGGGTAGTTTTTGCTCTGTTACATGCGGACAGACAGACAGACAGACGGACGGACGGACGGACGGACTGAACGACGACTATAGGTGCTACGTATTTATATAATTACGAACGCACCTTAAAACGGGGTTATCAGAATTGGAAATTGATTGTCCATGCTTGCTGAGAACAAGTGAAAAGTGGAAAAAGCATTTTCTTTTTAAACAAATTCAGAGATATTGAACAGTGTTTATGACTTCGTTTTGATTTACTGCCGTCTGCTCTAAATCTTGTAAATACACTCGGGTTGCATATAATTTATATATGTTATTGACATTTGCGGCATGTTCTCTATTGAAAAGAGAGTGTGTGGTCTTTGTAGTTCGCTTACAGGGGCCCTCAAAAGGATCCTGTTACATTATGTGCAGTGGAGAAAAGTTGATGCGGTATATTTTTGTGATGTTACGCTATTTCATGCATAAAGTATTTAATATGCATTCATGAAGTATACTAAAACATACTTTCTATAGGATATGGTTGGAAAAGCATTTCTTGTAAATTTACAGGGTCACTCAAAATAATTCTGTACAAAATGGTCTACGGCGAAAATTTGTTTGCAGCGTCTTTTAATAATGTTACACTACATCAATCATTATGAAAATTTCATGCATTATTGAGGGGCACTACATTTTGCTTACTGTTAGATCGGGAGCCGGAAGCACAGACAATCACATCATCGAGTTCACGGATGAAATTCGAGGATTAATTAAATCTTAATTCGGATTTTAAAACGCAATCGGTCTGCCAAGTCATATCTAGGAGAAAACACCTGAAAACCCGATTTTAGCGGCTGACTCGTAGGTTTAACATGTGTTCATACTTTATGGTGCAGGAAACCACATTGGTAACCTACGAGTCAGTTGCTAAAATCTGGTTTTTTGGTGTTGTCCACCAAGATATGACTTGGCAGACCGATTGCGTTTTAATATGCAAATCAAGATTTATCTAATCCTATAATCGATCGAAATTCTGGTGCTTTTTCAGGTGTGGTGTGCGTTTATGTGTTTAACTAAATTTTTGCATACTGTGCGGTGTTTATAAGTTCTCGAGATCGTATACAGGGCTACTCAAAATAGTTCGTAAACATTACAGTGTATGAGCGCGAATTGCTGCTTTGGAGTATTTTTTAATTGATTCATGCATTATCCTTCTGAATTATATTTAGTAATACTGTGATATTTTTGTAGAATACAAACACATTAATATACAGGGCTACGCAGAGAGCCGGATTTTTTACAATCTATGATTGGTAATTTCAGTATATCTTATGTTGTGTTAAGCGTTTTATCCTTAAATTTTAGTTTACTACGAGAAATAAGCAAAATTATGTAAATAATAAATAGGTCTGTACAGTATTATACGAATGCATTTCCGTCTATTGTTGAAAATTTGTGGAGGTGAATTTTCGACTGTGTTATGCGTTTTGTAATTATAGTATATTTTAGCACACTATGTAGTGTATATACAAATCGGTAGATTAGATATATGAATGCAGAAAATAATTCAAGTATCTATCGGGCTATAGACAATAATTACGTTAATCTGATTTTACTTTCTTAAAAGATGATGTTCAGTTACAGTATTCTGGAAGTGAAAGTGTTTCAAAATCTATGCGTTGGGTGCATATATAGGCTTAACCATTACTTCTGAAATCTCTTTTAAAGTAAATATGAACATGATTAAAAATTTTAAAAAATTACTCTTAGGGGAGAGTATCCATATTTGGACCGTCGTCGGCCGCTTTAAATGGACCGTTGCAATTCTTTTGTTAATTACAGAAAGAGACTTCATCTACCGCTGAAATCCTACTCATCAGAATGACGTCATTTATGGTTAGATAAAGCACCCGCCTTGCACTTGTTGTTTTCAGACAATTTTACAAAATCTAAAATTAGCTGTTTTGATCTAATATTTTCCTACTAAACATAAGAGGATACTTTAAAACTAAGGTAAGTTGTTATGTTTTCATATACATATCGAAATTCATGTGTTTAATGCGCATATTTTTCACGCGGATTTGTTTGCTTTCGTTTTTGTTCTTAGTCTTGAGATGATCGGTTTAAAAAATGGCGCAGTTGCCTTAATAGGACCGATTTGAGTTGCTTTAATTGGATCAGATACACAGTCATAAATTTGAAATGTAAGTAATGAATTTCGACACGCCCTTCACTTTGTACGCTTTGGGCACTATTCTTTTATTTGTCAATATTCTATAATGTATTGCTAATTCCACGCAATTTGTTTAATATTTTAATTTTTGTATATCTGGATTAATTTCTTCATACAGCTTAGGCTTATATAAACATAAAAAATATCTTTTGCATGTTTTATGTAATAAATTTTGTTTATAACTGTTTTTATTTTGTATGTCTTTGTATTTATTTTCGTTGAATTCTTTATTCTTTTGGTGTATTTGATTTACAGTGTTGAATTCAGACATTTTTCTCCGGGAGGATATTCGCAGTTCGGTGAGGGCAGATAGAATTTTTACATTTTTTTTTGTTGGGGGGGGGGGGGGGGGATTTGACTTTTTTTTTCCCAGCAAACAGATCTGTTGATTATCCTACTAGTGAGATTTGGGTCATAGTCAGTAATCATGAAACCTACTAAAACTAAGAGGGTAAAATATAAGATGAAAACGACACAGAAAAACAGTCTGGAATAAAAAACATCAGTGACAGCAAAAGTTCTCAAAGATATCGGAAACAAAATAATAAGAGTAGGTTGTGAAGAAGACCCGGAAAAAGACACAGCTACGAAATCCAACAAAAAGTCAAAGACTGATTAGAAATGTTATGTCCCTTGCCAAAATCAGTTATGTCAAAGTACAGGGGAGCCAAAAAAAAAGCTGTATTTACATATTTGCCTTATAAAGTAAACCTTGGAATGAAAAAAAAAAACAACGAGAAGAAGGAAGTTCCAAAGTACAAAAGCAATTGGAACACCAAGTTTTAAAAATAGGTGTAATTCAATTGAAAAAAAATGATGGAAGGAAAGAACTACAGACATAAGGTAAAGAAAACTTCTGTTGTAAAACAAATGTCTAATGATTCAGAATCTAAAAAGAAAAATCAAGATAGCAATGATTGGTTTTGTCTAATTTTTAAGAAAAGTAAAATAGAACACAAGATTCCGTGTTCACATTTCCAAATATAGTTCTATGCTGTGTGCGCTAGAATAAAAAAATGAACAAAGAAAATCAAGTATAAGCCTTGCATCTCTTCTTACATGATATTCAAATAACTGGCAATTTATTCCATAAATTATATTCTTATTTACTTATAACTTTGATTTATATTTGGAATACATTTTGATTTAAAACAATTACACTTACTTTCAGACATATGATTTCATTATTTTCATTGCTGTTGTTTTGCGTGATTGCTTCATTAATCGCAAACTTTGCTTTTAATAAAGTTAGTAATTATATTCCCTACTTGTTAAATTAGCCTAATATTGTTTGGTCCAATTTAGGTGACTGTGACGGGGGTATCCAACTTAGGCGACCAGTCGCTGAATTTGGACCAGTTTTGACAAATTTTTCAAATTAAAATAAAACTTAAGATTTTCAAAAAGAAATTGTTCTAAAGATTTATTTAGTTAAAAGAGGAATAGATTGACCACGTGTAAGGATAATTTGCTGATATTCCTAAAATGAAGCGAGTTACACCTAAAAATGAGTGAAGTGGTCCAAATTTGGCTACTCTACCCTAAGTCGAATCACGTTTCCAGAAATGCGTCATTTGTCTACGGTCTTCAGTATCGAAGATTAACGATAAGATCAGACATTGCATCAGAGTGTGCTCTGAATTATCTTTTTAATTATTCGTGTTGTAGTGTACGTGGTTAAATGCATTATTTCATGATTTAAATCATTTATCTTAGCGTGTAAAGTTTTTAATTATTTGTAAATTTCATGTGAAATCTAAACAAGTTATGAACACTCTGAAATCGGGTATTTTCAGATATCAAATGATTCAAACCTATATACAATTAATATTCTATTTTAAGCATACTGTTATTATTAGCGCCGAAGTAAGACTCGGTACACATTCACTCCGATGTTTCTGTTTAAGATGTCTTATTAAACTTTCCCAAATGATGAAGCCTCTAGTTTTCGTTTAAAAGAAAACAGGAATTAGGGATATTTTACCTATATAAATTTATGGGAAAGTTGATAAACACAACAATGATTTCTTTTGGGTACACGCTTTCACCTATTACGCGTATCAGAAGTTCTAACCCAAGTTTTCCGGGTGACAGAAAAAAAATTTTTTTTGGTTGAAAACTCTAACATATATTTTGCATATAATATATTTTTGATTGCACACTAATGATAACAAAAACAATTTTATGCGAAAAGTATTATTTATGTATTCAAATAAAGTTTTGAAATATATTAAAAACGGTACTTTCTGTTAATCGTATGCCAGTGATTAATAGGCGAAGAAGCCGCAAAGATTTTGCTGTTTACAGCAGTCTTTATGATTCTGATTATTTTAGTGTTTAAAAACGTAGTTCGATTGCATATTTGTTGAATTTGTGTGTTACTTATATTATGTTATGTATGTATTTATTTATTGATGAAGTGTTAATTTCGTTAGGTAGTAATAGCTAGAAACAAACGCTGAACTATTTATACTGTTACAAGCTGTTATATATAAAAGGGCTAATATTCCACAATCGAGTAGTACGCATTAGAGGTAGATTTAAAAAAAAAATATTCTGCTTGAAAAGTATCTCTAAAACTATAAATAATCAGTAAATATAAGATCAATTTTCAACCATGAAAATACATTTTTTTCATATTCGACAGTGTAAATTTTTTTAGGCGATATTCAGAATTAATTAAATTTGCAAAAAATGTGAAATGGATTCTTTACATCGTTGTCGCCATCAGTATGACGTCAGTGTTGCTCACGGTCATATTTATGCTTTATAATACATATTTTATGCAATATTTCTAACTTTGTTTGATATGTTTAGCTTTTAATCTACATATTGCAGAAATGAACTCGGGAAATGAAATAAGGTATTTTATTGACCAATCATGAATTTTCATAGAATTTATTCTGCTTCGAAGCAAAAGATATACATTTGTTATTTAGATGGTATTTACATTTTCAAAATGCTTTTCATCGATAAACTTTTGTCAATGCATTTTCAATGAATGTTTTGCGTTGTATTATGTAAATTGCCTTTATGTTTAGCTCGTTTGTAATTCAACGTTAAATTAAAATACATGTTAAGTATAATGCACTGTCAGGTATTTTCATAAAACACATATACAGAGTGTCTCAGTACCAGCTTTAGAAACTTTAAGAGTGCTAGACTACAAAAAAAACAATGTTTCTATAGAAAACCAGTGTCTCAGTCTTCTTATTTAGTCAAAAATACAGGATGATTTACTTCAACCTCATTCCAGATTGAAGGAAATAACTGTAATAATAATATACTTTAACAATCCTAAAAAGTCCAAGAAGTTTAAAATAATTCTTTCGATGCACCGCATGAAATGTCAACTACATTCTGAAAAGTGAATCATCTGATTTAGAGATAAATGAATGTAGATGGGGACCATTTTCACCAAATATCTTAATTATGTCTCACTTTAAATTTTGAAACTGACCACCATCCGCATACGATCTACATTAAATTAGAGGATACATTTTTCGAAATGTAGGCGGGATTAAAACTTTTCAACCAGTGTGCCGAGAAAGGAACTCACATATTCTTCAAAAATATTTAGTCATATTCTATTAAAAGCTTTCGAACCGATATTTTTTTTTATGTACCATACTTAAACTTCACCATTTGTTCGGTAATGAGATTTAGTATAACAAATTAGAACACCTTGTCCGTTTTTTTCAGTGGTCCAGTGTCTTTAATCTCTTCGCAAAAAGCGTCGAATACCCTTTTTTGAATTTTCGGGCAACACTTTTCTAAAAAGTTATTATTTAATTGCTAAAAATCTGTGAGTTAACAATGGAAAGTTTCTGTTTGAAAATGTTGGTGCTTCAACATACGATGTCTCGCACTCTATACAGCTCTTGCACGTGAATCTCGTCACGAAAAATTTAATAACATTATGCTGGAAAATAATCTCAAACTAAAATTTATTGCTTTCTGAGAAAAAAAATTATGCTCTGAAAAGAATAGATTAAAAAATTATTTGCAATTATTTGAATTAATAGTTTTATCTATCGTTAAATGTATAAACAACTTTTTTTATGAAAGTTTAAAAATTTTAGACTTGTTTATAAACTTCTTACAAATGCACGTCACTTTATATCGTCTTGCTATAAAATTTACGAATACGCATATGTCAACAAAACATGTTACAACACATCTTATAAAACATGTATTTGAAAAATGTCAACCTCAGATACATCATACACTTAATATAATAATAAAGGCAAAAATGAAAACTAAGTAAATTTTTAAATAATTAATTGGTCATTTTGGAAATAAAAATTATAATAAAAGATTTTGTTCCTAATGGCTATAATGATGAGTTTTTGTTCGTATTTATAAGTAGCTTGGAAAAGGGTATATTCCCTTAATTCGTTTGTTATCATCGTAATTCATGTATAATTGTGTATTAAAATATACCTCAAAAGTATAATTATGCACTAAAGTGTGCTACGAAAACATAATTATACACTAAAGTGTGGCGCTAAAGCATAACTATACACTCATGTGTGCCTTGACAAAAAAAGGTTTAAGAAACCCTAATTTAGATGGGTTTTATATTTAGTTTTAATAAAGGATCATTAAATGAAGGCATATAAGAGAAAAGAAAGCGAGAAAATTTTGAATGAACAAAGGCGATTTAAAAAAAAAATGAAAACGTTACTGAACATGCTTTCTCAACGAAAATTTTGAGAATTTTGCTTTATAGAAATAATTCATTGTAGTGTTTAGATATGAGTTGGTTTTCGGTTATTGCATTTTGTTTAATGACATTGGACTTTGTACAAATTTTGATTGTATCAAAATCAATTCAACTACTTCATACTTTCCAAACTTCCGCTTAAAAAAAATTTAGGTTCATACTTGGAAAAAAATATTTAATTAAATTTAACGTGCTTCTACCTGGAATAATTTGAAATGTACTTTATTTCATTCACTTCACAAAATCTCATTAATTTTTTTTTTATTTGCACAGGTATTTCTAGTTAAAAACGGGAACGTTGGCATATATGCAATATTTATGTTACATAAAAGGTTTTAACTATTATTATAAAAGAATTGCTCACAGGCGACAGAAAAAATATTAAAAAGAAAAGTGCCCAGTTAAACTAATGCCAGTGAGCTCACAGGCTATTCACCCTAATTATATATTATATTCTTATTCTATATTATACTCTTGTATATTATACTCTTATTTAAAAGAACAATTCCCCTAGAAAAATAAAGAAATCTACAAAAAAACATTTAGCTAAATTAAGAGGGTGGGTGGTTAGCTCCCCCATTTCCCCCTTTATACTTAACCAAAGAACCTCCAAATCTAACCAGGCAAGCGCCTTATCAGAATAAACCGGTATACCAAATTTTAAGCAAATCGGACAATTCCGCATGGAAAACACTTTTATCTAAATTAAGGGGGATATCCCCCCGTTCCCCCTTTATACTTAATAAACGAGCCCCCAAAATTAATCAGGAAAGCGCCTTATCAGAATGAACCTATATCCAAAATTTGAAGCAAATCGGATACTTCTATCAAGAGTTATCGCGTTGCGTACATGCATACAATCGTACGTACATACAGAACCTGCGGGCACATTAGCAAGGCTTTGATGGCCTGTGAGCTAAAAAAAAACTTTGCAGATATTTCCATAAAAATTAATAAAATCCATACTATATCGTCATTTTGAATCATACGAAATTGACTAGAAACAGCCCTTGATCAATTTTATAAGATCCGAAAAGTCGCTGTAGTGCTTTTTTTTATGGCGATATCAGCAAAGGTCCCTGCTTTATGTATTGTTTTCCTATACTTTTGTTTCTGAGTACTTATCTGCTCTCTTGTGCATTAACATTATGAATAAATAGCTGCTCTCCAATACGATTCTATGTTATATTGATAAGCTATCGTATGCTTTCCACATAATGCATAGTTATAGTATTTAGTGTTTTCGAGAAAAGGAATTCCAAACCTTTTGTTTTAGATTTAATTTTTAGTTTGAAATATGCACATTGGATACATATTATTTTGAGGGAAAAAAATACTTACTATACACAGTGAAACAACTTACACTGGGAGTTACACGCATATATATAAGATAGTTAACACATAACGCTGACTTTTTAAAGAAATGTTCTAAGAGCTCTCTCAAAAATCATTTTGTCAAAAAACATAAAAAGTACAGACAGCAATTTGCCGGAACATCCCTGTGATTGAAAGGATTTTTCCGTTCTTTGAAGAAATTGTTGTATTTTAACTCGAAAATTTCAAGAAATTTTTAACTTTGGTTCGTGAAGTTTTTATGATTTGGGGGTAATAATATATACCCAAAAATTCCATTTCTAATGCGAAAAAGTAACACGCAGCATAGTTGCCAGAATAAACCTGTGTTGTGGCAAAAATACAACTTTAAGAGCCAGTACTTTTGGTGATGTTTACGTTAAATCGATGAAATTTTTGTATTTTGAGGGGATATGGGGATATCAAAATGAAGATTTCCGTGATAATATTTTTTATGTTGCAGTTTGCCAAACCCTCTTATATTGATTTTTAATATAACAGGTACTATGACAATCACAAAGTTGCAAGTAATGGCCGATATTCAACGTGTTTTTATAACCTCAAAAGACATAAAGTCCTTTAAAGAGACATTTTTCAGAGTTATCTTTTTCACCATGGATGAAATCTGTAAAGTGAAGAAGTTGTTTAGAAATTTATGAGCAAAAAAAACCTTAACGGATTTTGATTTTCATACAGTGTATATCAATCACAATGTTCGTAAATAAAACAGAATAATAATAAAAAATTCTCGATGTTTGAATATTATTCAAGCATACTGTATTACAGTAAAGTATTAATTTCAATGTTGGCACTAGAGAGCGACTTAATAACGTACGGGTAAATATGAAGAGGAATGAATGTATGATTAAACGAATCGATTTTGATACTTTTTCTTTAGTGTGTTAAAACTGCGCTACATTTTAAATTTGATTTGTATGTGCATTTAATAGATTTTTATTTTATTATGGGAAAATTATTTTTACATAGAGGCGAACCTTTCGGTTTCTTTTCAAACAAATTTAAACCGGAAATAGTATCAAACAAAGAAAATTAATTTGCAATTACATAAAAATAGAATATTTTTCTAAAATATTCTTTCTGATTCAAATTAAGAAATCGCAATGAAAATCCTGCATACACACATGCATATGGAATAAGATTTAAAATAGTAAAAAATTAATGAAGGAAACATAAAAGATTAAAGTATACCAATATTTTTATTATTGGAATTTTATCGTAATTATAATCTCTTTTTTTTTTCACTATATGCGTACTGAAAGAAAAAAAGCATTGTTAAGACAAAATAATAGCCAATGTAAAGAAATGTCTTATAATTAGAACACAAGACCTGAAATAATAAATTCTTATTTTACAATTTAAAGAAAACTACTTTAGGTTTTGTTTAATATTTTATATGCTCCTTAAATATAGTTAGGTGATAAAAATAAGTATCATTACGTTAAAAAAAAAAAAAAAAAAAAAAAAAAAAAAAAAAAAAAAAAAAAAACATCCCTGCCAGCTCGGCCTACAGACGCAAGTAGATTTCACAGTTAAGTACTAATTTCACCAATAAAACTAAATCATGATTAGAGATAAAACCCCTTTAACAATTTAATCTGGCTGCTTTTGACGAGTTTTTAATTTCATTTTTATATAAGAGCTGGTTTAATCAGAATCATGTTAAGGCAGTATTCAAAAAATATTTTAATAAGGCAGTATTCAAATAAAAGTTGTAGGTAATATTAAGAAAATATATAATAAATTCATTCCGATTTGATATCTTATGAATTGACGAAGTTATAAATTTTTTTCTTCTTTAGTGACCCCTTTTTGTATTCGTTTTTAATTTTGTTTTGCGGTAAGAATTGGTCCTATCAAAAACTTGTTAATGTAAAAGTTGTAGATAATGTTAAGACAATTTATAATAAATTTAATTGGATTTGATATCTTGAGAATTGACGAAGTTCTGAAATTTTTTCTTCTCAAAACAGTATCTTTTTCGTCCCTTGAGCCCATTTTTAGTTTTATCAAGAATCTGTCATGCATAAATTCTTGGCCCCTTTTTTAGAAGCAATAATAACTTTAAACTGAGATGATATGCATCATAATTAAGAAGATATATGGTATTTTTGTTTTTCAGAAAATACCTCCCTATTTCCACCTCCTTGGTCTGATTTTGCCCATTAACGAACTTGGCCGGGATTTTATGCCCCTTGATTTTATGTATTAGTTTGGAAAAGATTTGTGCAGAATTATGGAAGTTATCGCGTCCATAAAATAAGTTATATATATATATTATGTATTGATAGATATAGATAGATAGATAGATAAAAAAATTCACTGTGGGTGGTTTTGGGTTCTAGGGGTTATGATCGGTGTAGATCTGCAATTTTTTTCCGAAATTTCAATATAGAAGAGATCCCAATAGGTAGTATTTCATAAGAAATCTACCTAAAATCGAAGAATTTTTCAAAAATTAATGTAAAATTTAACGTTGCATCTAAAATTTAAAGAAATTCCTTATCTATATATATAAAAGAAAGTCTGGATTTTGTATTAATCAACGCGCAGCCAAAACCACTGAACCTAAAATTTTGAAATTTGTGGTAAAAATACTTCTTATGACATAGAGTGCGCTAAGAAAGGATTTTCCAAAACTCCACCCCTAAGGGGGGTAAAAAAGAGAACGAACTTTAAAAAAATTCCTTAAAAATCTGATTTTATAGTTATTTTTCAACTGATAAGGTATTTGGGTGTATTTTTGCATGCTGAATAGAATGGTACTAACTAAATTCTTTTAAGTCCAATAGTTTGCTAGATATTTCATATTTTTCTAATTTGGCGATGCCTTTGGCGCCAAAACATCGAAATATCTAACATTAAAAGTGATACTTCATCCATATTCAACATCCGTTACTGTAGCAACGGAAGAAATTCAAATTAAATCTTTTTGTTAATTCTTTTGGTTAAAGAATTAAAACAACTATATGAGTTTGAAAAAAATAAATAAATACAAACGCCTTGAAAAAAGAAAAAAAAATATTGATTTTATTTAAAATACAAGTAAGTGATCCACTGAGAAATTAATATTATAAAACGAAAGTATTAAAAAAAGAAAGCAACGTTTTCACGACTTAAATTTTTTTTGGTACTTATATCCGGGCCATGTAAGATACAAGACAATTACACTAATTATAGCAACCCTAATTTTTTGCCCATTTGATAGTTTATTTATTACAGTTTTAAATTTATTTATTACTATAGTTTTTTTAAATTATAATTTCAGTATGTAGTTTTATGTTATGTATTTTATTTATTTATTTACTTTAAACAATTTGCCATTTTAACAAGATTATGTGTTTAAGAACGTTAAATTACTGTTAGGAACGTAATTGGCAAACGATAAACAAGATTGGCAATTGTCAACCATTTTTGGCGATCTATCTCATGGCCCAGATAAGTAACCACTTTTTTCAGTGGAAGAAATTGGAATTGAAATAATGCATCGGGATTTATCGTTTGCTCCTGTATAAGAAGAAAAATGGGTACATTTATGTCAGCCGTGTGTAAATTTCGCCATTAGCATTTTAAAAATTGCCAGTGACAGTTGTTACATTTCGCGTATGTAAATTAAAAATATTTTTTCTTTTTAATTTATGGCATTATTTCCTATTATTGTTTTACTTTTCAGTATTTCAATGAAATTTGCGCAATGCCTGTATTTTAAAGGAAATGAGTAAAACGTTTATATTTTGAATGAAAATAATAATATAAGAATAAGGTATAAGGTATGGAAACAATCTTTGTTAATTTATAACTTGCACCCTGCTAACATAAATGTGTATCACAAAAGCCACATACTCACCATTCTTTGGGTAGTTGTTCATGGGATTCCTGGTTAATCTTCAGTAATCGGAGATCTCGCCAATCGATGTATGCCATGCCGCCAATCTGCCAATTGCCACCATGCCGCCAATGTGGTATCGCCAATCGATGTATGCATACCATGTTAAAAGCATCGTTTACGTATGAAATGAAAACTTCACGATGAATTCTATTACAGAAAATCGTATCATCATCATCTACTTCTACTACATATTTAAAACGGAAATTTGCATTTCATGCCGATTGTTTATAATATTTTGATAGGATATGCCACTAATAGTTAGGTAATGTTTTTGGAACGGGTTTTGTGTATACACATAGTGTTCTACGTTGCTTAATTATAGAGATAAAGGAAAAAGTTAAAAAATTAAGTGAACCTGATTATTAAAGATTAGCCTTTAAAAAAGTTCTATTGAACAGATTTTGATCCAAGTGGCACTATTACATAAATTTTCAGGAATGGCTTTAGTATAGCACATTTCCTTATACGTTGCTTAGTTATAGAGCTATTGGAAAAGTTATAGAATAAGGTGAACGCAATTATTAAAGATACGTCTACTGTAATTATATAAAATTCAAATTTGTCTTTCCTTCCACCCGTTTATAATTTGATTTTTGCTGGATGAATTTTGATGGGACTTAACACTGTTAGTTAGATAATTTTTGTGGATGGTTGCTACTTCTTGCATGATTGCTCTTCTTACATGATTTGTACTTCTTGCAGGGATGGTATTTCTTTGTTGCGAAGTTTTTTTTCTGGGTTATTGTTTTCTCTGAACCACAAAATGGACAACAAAACAGATTGCAGAAAATCACATTACAAGAGAAAGTACCAAAACTTAGGTGAACCCGATTGCGAAAGATTGCCTTTTATTTAAAGTTATAATGAACGTATTTTAATTGGAGTTACACAATTAGGTAATATTTCAGGGGTTGTTTCAATATTTAACATATCATTCTCCATTTTTAGTTATAGAGCTATGAGGAAAGTTTTCAGTGGTGTAGTTGCAAAAGAAGTAGGATAATATCTACAGGCAGAGGGTATATACTAGAGAGTATATATGTTATAGCTATGGAGGGTGTGTAGAGTTTCTGAAAAAATCCAGAAGGTCTACCGCATATAGGCAACGCTACATTCCTGAAAGTTCTACAATCACGTTAACGCGATACTGAAAAATATATTTAACTATCTACTCCACATATAGAATACAAAGAGCAATTTCGGTCCGACCATTTATAACTTGAGATCTTTTGAATGGATTTTGAGAAGACTTGCATTGTTAGTTAGATAAATTTTCATAAAAGGGTTTCGTATATAATACATATCATTCGGTGTTGCTTAGTTATAGAATTATGTGCGAAAGTTCTTTAATCAGTGAAGCCTATTTGGAAAGATTAACCTTTTTAAAGGGTTCTACTGAGTTAAGTTCGATGGAATTAGCACTGGTTGTTATACAATTTTTCTGGAAAGATTTTAGAATGTAACACATATTGTCCTACATCGCTTTGCTATAGAATTATAAGTGAATGTTCTATAATCTGGTGAACCCGATTATTACAAATTTGTCTTTTTAGAAGATTCTACTGATCGGATTTGGTAAGATTTACATTCTTAAATTTTCAGGGATGATTTAATATGCTACATATTATTCTTCCGTTCTTTTCCGTATTCGATTGTAAATAATCAACTAAAAGATTTGCTTTTTAACAGTCCAAATTTTGTCTGAGCCAATAAAAGTTATGAAACCGTAATGGTGTTCATATTGTTTTCAGCAATGCGATTCATCATTGGAGATAGATGTATATATTGCTATAAAACACAAGGTCAAATACAGCGATATATTTAGTTTGATTAAAGTTTCGTTTGAAGAAACCGACCAGCGTAGCGGGCGAAGGCGGCTAGTTTCTTATATATGTGTATGAAATGCTGCAGTCTATAAATTGTATTAGATAAATGTTTAGCCAGGCTCGTAGAAATGGCAATGCGTTGACAATTTTCTTGATTACGGCAAAAGGAACATAATCGAATTACATTAATATAAGGTACGGCCACGTTTTTAATAAGACCACCAGCCTATGTATTCTAGGGAACCGTTTCGGGTCGACAAATGGCAGCACATACCTATCAATTTATATTTATTTCACATGTACGTATAGTTTCAACCACAACCGATAGCCAGTTTGTCGGACTTATTGAAACGCCGTTGTTACAAACAGTACGTAAACTTTGATATGAAATTAGTGTAAATTGTTGAATAAAGTATACAATCTTTGCGTGCTGTTGGAGAAAATGTATAACGGTAATTTAGAATGTATACTGAAATACTCTGTATTTTTAAATCTATTTGTGTTCTAAAATAAAATATATGAAAAATTTAAATATCCCTTAATAAAACCAGGCAATATAAAGCATCCGTCTTATTAAGATACACTTAATTTTCATCATTTTCAAACATAAGATGTACGACAAAAAAAATTTCGATTCATTTTTATTCATATTCATCATATTCTAGAGAGACATTTCCAGTTTTAATCATCAAATTCCTTCATTCAGTAAAACAACAATATTTTATCTAAAAAAATATTAAATGACTTGTTAAATTTTAATTAGCTAATTAAGAGTTTTAAACATTTACAAACATTTTACATTATCTAAACGTATTAAACTTCACTATCACCATTTTCTCGTAATTTTATTTTCATTTTTGCGGCTTTTGATTTAAAAATATTTCCGAATAAGTAGAATTCCGTTTGGGGGGGGGGGGGGGGTTAGTAGTCAAGACCATTGTTAAATTTTTACCAAAAAAGTTATCTTAAAAAGGTTTTAAAACGTAAAAATAAAACAAGAATAATTATTTTAGTTTGAGTAATTTCATTTCAGAACTTTCAGTTAACCAGTATACGAATTTTTCTATAAGTTTAATACAAAATTTAAATTAAAAATGTAATTATTTTCAATTTAATCACAGTCTTTATAAATAAGTTAAACGTTTTGTTTCGATTATTTTATTTGTATAATCTTTGAAAATGTATTTGTAGAACTTTTAATGTCATTTTTAATTTGTTTAAGAGTGTTAAATAATATGAAAATGGAAATTTGAAAAGTAAAAGAGAACTAATTTACATTTAGAATCAAATTTTAGAAATGCTTTTGATTAATTTGATTATAATTAATTATTCTGTAGATTCTTTCTTGGTTATAATTAATAAGCTCGTTTACAATATTAATTAATAAATAATTTAATTTCGATAACATGTTGGATAGGAAATGATTCATTGGTTTTCTTTTATAAAACTATAAGCCAGTTATTTATATTGTAAATGTATCGTTTCTGCTTTAGAAATTCGGTATTTAAATTTCTGAAAAATAATATACAAGTTATCTTTAAATATATATTTATTTCATTGAAAGTCTACATTATAGCTTTTGAACAAATGTTGTTAGTTTCGTTGTTTTTCAAATACTTTGAAAGTCCGCTTGTCTGTCTATCTGTCCGCGGTCTACTTTTTGTAAATATACTTAGATTACCACGCATCTGGTATATGTTATTGAAGTTTATCATAGGACATTTTCTATTGAAAATAAATCGTGCAGCATTTATAGCTCCTTTATATGTACACACAAAACAAATTGTCAATGTATTTTTATTATGTTATACTACTTGAAACATAAAGCAATTTCTATGCATTACTCAGGCGCATCACTGTAAAAAAAATCTGTTCAATTACTAAGAATTTTCTGGGAAATTGGTATTTCTAGAACTTCTTATGCAAAAGCAACAACAAAATTCATGTAACAAATACACTTTTACATTGTAAATCAAAAAATCTGTAAGGCTACTAAGAATTTTTTAGGAAATTGGGATGCCTAGAACTTTTTATCTAAGTGCAACCAGTACAGATACAAGTTTAGTAAGATTACTGTAATTTTAGTAAATTCTATTGTAAAGCTACATATTTCTGTAGCTTTACAGAAATTAGTTTTTTAGAGTTACATCTTTTTTTGTTTAGTGTACATATAAAAGTTTATTAAGTATACAGATTTTTGTTTATTTACATCTGTAGAATTACATTTTTTTTTTTTTTTTTTTTTTTTTTTTTTTTTTTTTTTTTACAGTGTAGAATTTTTTAAAGTGTCTTCTATGGAAGACGGACTGTGTAGCATCTATCGTTCATTCATGAAGACATAAAAAAGAATTCTGTTACAGTATTGTTTTTGAATGATGACTGCTTGATTCTGATCGTAGTCGCACTTTAAAGTTTCATATAATTTCAATAAATTAAGTGAAATGTATCCAGGGTTGCGCTAAAGAATTTGTTAGCGTTGACGTCCATTGGTGTGAATTACTTAAAATGTGTTTTGAAACGTTTTATTATTTTACATCTGAAATATATTTTAGTATAGAAAGAAATGTTTTCATAGAATATAAATAAATTTATATACAGGAATACACAAAGGAAATGAGATACTTTGCCATCTATAGACGACAACTGTTGGAAGTGCATTTTCAGATGAGTTGGGGGTATTATTATTGAATTTGAATTAAATTTCAGCTTAATATGGGATGTGTATAAAAATCTGTATTTATTTTAGAGGGCTGCGCACAAAAAAAAATTCGAATACATTACCGTCTATGGCCAGTAATTTCTGAAAAAGACTCTCAACTCTGTTATGAACTTTCTAGCTGCATTGAATTTTATCAAATTGCATAGTGCGTGTAAAAATTAATAGCTTGCGTACAATATTTCACAAAAGAAGTCCATTACCTTACCAAAGATAGGCAATAATTACAGATATTGGTTTTCAATTCTGTTATGCATTCTCTAAATTGTTTATACAGCTATAATATTTCCTCGTATCAGAAAATAAAGTTTTATTATGATTACGCTGAAAATGCGGAATTTTATTTAGTAGTCACTGACCACTAGATAACATTATTTAAGTAGATTGTTCTGACTTGAAATTACTTTTTATTTAATATCAAGTTGCTGATAGTTCTGAATATTTTCAGTAACATACATATATAGCAGGCAAATTACATATAAGTAGCATTTGATAACTAAAAAGACGATGCATAGAGTTTCTTTTTATCTTTTTTTTTTAATCTAACTGTAAATTTTTTTGATAAATTTCTAAATAAAATCTAAAGCTGCCTTTTATAGGCCATTTTGCCCTTAAAGATATATTATATCAATAATTTTTTAACAGTATATATTTTTATTTTTATTTTTTTTTTAGTTTATTTTGATGGATTCAGTTTTTTTCTGTTCTTGTGAACAACTTATCATAAATGAACAAATGTTTAGGAAAATTTCTTTTTATTACATTTTATTTAATGACAAAAGAGGTAAGTTATTTTTATGTTATTTGAAAATGTGAACAATCTCGCTTTCCAGAAAGTTAGCTTAGTTTAAAGGAAATCGATTGAAAAAAAAGAAAAAATACTTGACAGGTAGAGTAAATTTATATAATAGCCATATTTCAAAGTTTAATTGTCCACTGGCGACTGGCGAGTATTTATTTTCCTCTTTAGTTACAATATACTATGATAGTTGAAAAGTATTTCATGATGTATGCGTAACGCATGCTTTTTCTTTCTTTTTTATTAGAAAGTGTAATTTTATACGATGCTAAAACAACAATTTTAATAGGATTTTTAAAAAAGTATATCTGTTTGATTGTCTGGGTTCTAGTTTCGGGTGAATACGCCAGTCGCCACGAAATCTGGTGCGCATATACATTTTTTTATACGCTAAAAACAGTCATCATATATAGTTTTATTTCAGGGCCACATCAAAAACTTTATCATCCTAATAGCAAACCAATATTTCCTCAATATAATCCCCAATCTATAGCTATGCATTTATTGTAAATATTTTCAATGCAGTTCTAATATTGGTTAAATATTTATATTATATTGGAAATTTGTATATTACAATGTCAATAATGTTCATAATGCTTACAGTGAAATGTAGATGTTTGTTTTGTTGGGTTTCCACAAGTAAAGTATTTCACCTCAGTATAACTACAATATTAGCAAAACGTGAACAGCCCAAAGTCCACACAATATTTCATGCCAATATTATTTTGCTTTTATTGCATTTACTATCTCTGCAAAATGAATCAAGTGTCCAAAAAATTGTAATATGCTTTTATTATTGATTATATAGCGATATGTCTTTTAAAAAGGATCCTCATCCCATACAAACTTTTCTAGCGATATAACAATTAAACAAAAACATAATTTGAAGAACAAATTAAAAAAACAAAATTTATTTCCTACATTGTTTAAGCCCGAGAAGGGACAGATATTAAGATATTTCATTCAATTAGTTTTACATTTAATCTTAAATTTTTGTAACAAATTAGTTAAGCCAATTGAACATTAAAAGATAAAAATAAAATTCATACAATATGATGCTTAAAACACCCTAAAAAATTAGATTCCGTTCAAATGAAATCGAAATAAATCTTAGACTTCTTCCATTTTTAATTGAGCATATTTGTATTGCAGATTTTGCATTACGTTTATGACAATTGTCCATAAAATGATAAGATGCATGCAAAATACAAAACTTTAAAAAAAGTCTAAGATTTATTTCAATTTCATTTGAACGAAATCTAATTTTTTAGGGTGTTTTAAGTATCATATTGTATGAATTTTATTTTTATTTTTTAATCTTCAATTGGCTTAACTAATTTGTTACAAAAATTTAACATTAAATGTAAAACTAATTGAATGAAATATCTTAATATCTGTCCCTTCTCGGGCTTAAACAATGTAGGAAATAAATTTTGTTTTTTTAATTTGTTCTTCAAATTATGTTTTTGTTTAATATGTCAAGTTTTTTAATAACTACTGCACTCAGCGAACGCATTTCAAAATTAATGGAGAGTATCATTACCAGGCTTTGATGTATGCGGTATTGCATCACAATGTGGGATGCAGTTTATCAATGTGTAATTCAAAATGTTTCACTACTGTAGTAATGCAGGTTGCGGTAGTTTGAACAAATTTTCCATTCTGAACGTAAAAAATCTATAATCAAAACATAAAAAATTAACTTAATTCAAATTTAGATACCCCATTTCCCACTCAGGAACACTATGAATGTAAATTGTGTTGAATCCTTACTGCTAATATTTAACAATATTATAGAGTTGATACAGTAAAAAATAAAAAATAAAAGTTTTACTTAAAAATTTTAAACCCTATTCTCTCCCAAGGGGTGATGTATACACATCACAAAATTATTACCTAAGTTTAACTTGGGGTATAAATAGTTCTCATCTCGAAAAAAAAAATACATTTTAAAATTTAAGTTACGTAATTCCCCACTAAGTTCGCTACATTGCGTAAAAATAGCTATTCATTACAAACTTTTTACTAAAATATAAACTTGACCAAAGCAAAAACTTATTCTGAAAATATTCTTTTTATTTCCACTATGACGCCATATTCACCTTTTTTTATTAAAAAAAAAAAAAAAAAAAAAAAAAACTAGCTTAATTTAATATTTCACGTGAAAATCTTTCAACTAAAAAGAAATAAATTATTATTAGGGCTTTTGTAATTTTTGCAACGATGAAGTAAAAATGTTACGTTTGCTATAAAAAATGTCCGTTGATTTAGAATGAAAAAAGCAAAAATTGGAATTATTAAGGAAAATATTTGAATAATGTAAAAAACAATTGGCCCATGTTTCTCTCTGGGTTATAATTCACCCATATGCAAAGGCATTTTACCATTCGTTTTGACCCTGACGTCAGGCAATCGTTTTTACACTTTAAATTTATAATATCATTAAAATTAGTAAAGAATAAAAAATGAGTGGCATCAGGGACAAAAAGGTGGGAAGAAAAAATGAAACAGTTATGATCTCCATAGGCTTTTCCATGTTAAATTAACATTGAGAAGTGACACTGGAAATAAATAAGTATTGCGCTGCCGCGCAATACATAAATAAACGTAATTATATTGCTTTGTCCATACTTTACTTGAACTCAGCAGTATTCGAATAACTTACATAAATCCATTTAAAATAATTAGAAATAAGTGTTCAAAGTTTATCTATTTTAGAAAAATCTACATATATTATATACTTTACAAGTTTCATAGCGTGAGGTGGAAATTAATAAAAACATTTATTCAATTGAATAGTTTGAATGATGGTTTGAAAATCTTTAGTAGTTAATATAATTTCAAAAGACTCGTGGAAATTGTAGTGACATTACAAAATAAGTATTCAGGGTTTGTTGGGAAATACACAAGGACATTTTTCTTTTAATACTTTCGTAACTCATTTGAAATATTCGAAATCCTGAAATATCCTGCTTTGGTGTAAAATAGTTTATCGCATTACTACAAAATTTGAAAAACGAATTGTTTGATTATGAAAAATATTACTTTAAGCATACAATTGTAATAAAATAGAACAAAAAGCATAAAAAACAAGAAAGAAAAATCATGCTTCAAGTATAGATTATGAAAAACTTTCCAATACATTTAAAATAATGTAAAAAATCTGCATCGTTTAATAAGTTAAAATATTATGTCTAATTCAACCATATGGAAACACATAACACACTTGAAAACCCAATTTCAGCTGTTCCCATCTACAATCGGAAAATTATCCTAATTCTTTGAGCAGCCCTGTATAGGATATATAGATTTGTATCTATTAACTACATGCATGCCAAAATTTAGTTCACTTAAGAAATACATATATACTTTAGTTGAAATTTCCCTTTCAGCAATTTCCGCTATTGAGGAGAAAGACAGAAAGGTAGCCCATGAATTCTTTTGTGTAATCCTGTATATGAAGTATAGAATTTATATACAACTTGTGAAATGCAAAGAAACAGTTAAATTAAAATAGTTAAATTTAAGAGCGCATGCTAAATTGAAAACGCATTTCAAACAATTATTACTCAAAGACAGTACTGTAATCGATTTCTTTTGTGTGTCCCAGTAAATGAATTAAAAATGCTATGAATGACCTATTCTATCTTAATCATCTTGTAGTGAAATATTCAGAGATTTATATCAGTTTCAATGCATTTGAAATAGCATTATGTCATTAACATACTCTATTTTTCCCCATATACCATAATGTATTGGAATTCTTTTGGGTGCTCCTGTAAATGAACTATTAATCCCACATACTTAATATACAATGCCAAACATGCTTAGGTGATCCTAAATAATGTTTATCAATTTTATGAAAATCCGAGTATATTTACGGGAGTTAGAGCGTGGACAGACGGACAGACAAACCGAATACATAAACACTTTTCAACTTTGTTAGAAAGTGTTAAAAACAGGCAAATACAGTAGAACCTCGATTATCCGAAGTAATTCGGACCGACCATATTTCGGAAAATCGAGAATGCTTTAATTTTAAGATTTAGGAGAAATATGTGCAATATTTCTTATTATGATAACAAGTGCTTAATAAAAATAAAGCAGTAGCAAAATAGAAACAACAATACATTTCTTGAATTTTGAATGTTAAATTAAGTACTTTGTGCATGTTTATATATCACAAGGGTTTGAAAAAATGTTTTGTTTGCCGCAGTTTCGATTGCCTTTGCTTTGAAGCTCTATCATAGAGTTCTTAAATAATATTATTAGTTCAGCAGTATCACAGTCTTTCTGCTTCTCTAGCCATGCCAAATCTTTTGCAAAACATTGGGAAGCTTCGGAATTGCTAATTTGTTCGTTTTCTCCGTTCCACCCCACAACACAACTTACGGGAGCACGAGGTTAATTCAAAGGAACTCTGAGAAACGGTATCGGAAATATTTATACGTTCTCGTAGTTCGGAAAGGACCGCTTGCACACAAGGAATATGATAGTTTTTAAAAAATGCTTTCAAAATGGATTTTGCACACAAGAAATGTGATATTTAAAAAAAAAAAAAGCTTTCAACATGGATTTCGGTTAAAAGAGTTTCGGATAAAAGAGGTTCTACTGTAGAAACAAAATATTTTTGTGTTGTTAAATTTACGGCGTAAAAAACAGTTTTACATGTGGAGCTTCAAATAATGGTGTGACTACGGTACACCTATTTCAAATCACCATCAAAAGTTTTAATTCGTCGAAACTACGGCTTTGCACCCGAACCTCACAATATTATTTGAAGTCAAGCTGCAAGATGATCCAATTACAAAAACAATATTTTGCTCGCCCGTAATCAGACACGAACCCCAAAAGTGATTTATCAAATCACAACACGACCTGAAACCGAAAATTAATATCATATTAAAATTAATAGAATATTATTATATAATCATATTTCAAATATAATATTACAGCTCCAAGTCCAAATCTTGTAATAATTCATTTCATTTGTACTTGAAATTGCATTTATTTTTATTTCAGTGTAATAAAATTGAAAAGAATATTGGTTGATGTTCTAATAAATTTGCATGTTATTAAAGTAAATTAAAACTGTGAAAGATTAAATTTTGTGTGAATATTGTATTTTTGTAAAAATATTTTCTTTATTCAAAAAATTTGGTGGTTCAAAAAATTAGAATGCTTATGAATTTTCCTGGTTGGTTCAAAAGGTTACATAAATTAAGCATAAAATTAGCTTCTGCGTGACTTCGTCTTAAGTTATAAAAATGCTTTGTATCGTCATTGCTTTCATTTTGTATGAAACATGGGTCGTTCGTCAGACATAACGGAGTTTACAAAGCATTGTATTATTCATTTGCATAAAGAAGATCGTAACCAGCAATATATCGCCAGTTACTTAAAAGGTTCTCAACCAAGTGTTAGAAGAGCAAAAAAAGCAGTATTTTAACGACGGACATTTTGAAAGCAAGCGTCTGAATAGCGGCCGAAAGTCAAAAACTACTTAGAGAGATGATAGAAAGCTAAAGAGTATTGCTAAAAAAGCGTTTTAGAAGTGTAAGATTTTTGCATCGAAAGCGAAAAGAATCATAAACTTGGATTTCAGTCTCGTGTACCAACGATAAAGCCCCTCATGACCATTAAACAGAAAAGGGAGAGTTGAAGTGGTGAAAAAAAGGTTTTTATGGGGTCTGGATGATTAGAAAAAATATTTTTCTTTTGTGAAGAGAGTGTATTTTGCTTAACATATGGTGATCAAGGTGTTCGTGTATGGCGAATGAAGCAAGAAGCATATGGCAAGGACTGCATGAAACGATCAGTGAAACTTCCAACCAGTGCAATGTTAGCGGCTTGCATGATAGCAGACGGTCCTAGAAGGCTATGTATCGTTAACTTAATTATGAGATATATCGAGGCTTAATTATGAGATATATCGAGAAAGCCTTATATACTTCATGATACCATCGTAGGAAGATCTGTGTGGTGACGATTTTATTTTGCGTCATGATTTAGTACCTTCATACCGGTCAGTCTCCACCAAGAACTGGCTTAACCAACACCAAATTAAAGTTCTTCCCTGGCCTGCTAATCCGCCGGATTTAATTTCAATAGAGAATTTGTGGGGAATAATGAAGAAAAGACTGCAAGATATTGCGCATAAGAAAAAGAAAATAAAAATAGCTTCTTTCCGGCATAAAGTTGACATTGTCATGTCTGGGTGGAAAACATTAGAACCACTTGTAGCTATATTGGCAAAATAAATTCGTGCCTCCTGTAAAATGTAAAGGCGGTGCTACAAAATGTTAAAGAATAACTATTTTCCTTTTGTTTAAACACGTATTATTTATAATGCATTATTATAGTATTAGAATATATAATTAAAAATATATATTTTGAACCAGGTAAATGGTTAATCTAATATTTCGATTTTTTCCAAGTATAAATAATTATTTCAATTTTTGTATTATTTCCTTTCATTTTTATGCTAAAAAATTCTACAAACTATCTAGATTCTTATAATATTATCTGTTTTATCCTGTATTCTTTTTGTATAAGCGACACATTAAAAAAACGTTTTTTCACAATTATTTTTTTTCTATTATTCTAATTTTTTGACTTGGAGCTGTATTTGCCATGAAGTAAACTGAATGTTATATATAGTATATGCTTAATATAGGAGATATTGTACTTCTCTATTATCATATTCTTAGAAAATTCGCAGTATGTAAAAAAATGCAGCTGGACTTTTGAAAGAAAATCGGATAATTTTGAATATTGTTATTACTTATGATAGGAATATATATTAAGGAATAGATATTTATTTTACATCCACGAGTAAGGATTAAATAAGAAAAAGACAGGGGCTTCCCATTACATTTATTAGAATTGCTGTCAGTCCCTCTCTTACACCCAAGTAAACGCCTTGAAGTTTCCCCTACTGCTTTTGTTGCTTAAAAAATCTAGTAATTGTCATTGGCATAAGTAAGTTGCTTTTGGAAGACAATTCTTCTCATTATCAAAAGCTTATTTTAAGAAAATTATATGTTTAGTTAAAAGGTTTAAAAATTTCACTTTTGAAACTGCAGAAAAGCATAAAAAATATTCAAGAAAAGCAGTTAAATACCATTCATTTTGTAAAGAACAACCTATTTTTTGCATCATATTTCAGTTTCTTTGTTCAATTGATTAAGTAATTTTGTTCCTTTGTATAATTCATATGCTTTTCTTAAATGCTCATAAAATTACAATAGAGTAATTCCGGGATTTATGCCGCATATTTTTTTGAATTTGAGTATAAAGTCCCATGGGGGACATGAAATAAAAAAAAATCATGCTGTGCTATTTAATGTTAAATATACAACACGTGTATTGCGACAAAAAATTTCAAACAAATAATTAATATTTTTTTAACAATTTTTTTTCTAAAACATTACACCACGATGCGTCACCCATACATTCAGACTGAGATGCTGCATTTGTACGGTAGTTACGCCACGCTTTGTCATAAGAACAGAATGAAATTGTAAATAAAAATATTTAAAATAATCATATCTGGACTATAACTAATTATGTAATAACAAACAGAAACTATATGAGTACAATGAAACGTACTAGTAGAGTCAAATTATTAATTGTCTGCCAACTTTCACTATTAAAATTATCGACTTATTTTTTTACATTGAATTTTAATTGTTATTTCAGCAACAACATAACATCAATGTATTAAAGAGGGAGAAGAAAAAAGTGAAATAGTGTTTACCTAATTTATTTGTTAATAGACGTTTTTTCGACCGCTACACACAAGTATCGAAAAAGTAGCTTTATGTAACCACATTTGACGCATGATTCAACGAAGCCAATTACACTTCCTCTTTTTTTGAATAGTTTTCTAAAAATTGCTTGCAAAGAACGTCTGCGTCACGCGTGATCCAATTTTTTATTATTATCATCTTGGCTTGCATTTTTCTTCGCCTTCTTACTTTTTAAATTTCCCTTTTTCTCCTTTGGTGTTGTAAACTTTATACTGTTTGAACATTCATCAATGTCTGAGGGATTGTCTAGGGATCCTCTGCCTGAATCAAAATTAAATTTTCTCTTGGTAGTTTTGTATGTTTTTTGTTAATTTTCTTACATTTTTGGAATTTTTTTCTAAATTTACATTAAGCTTTTTGTCAATAGAAGTTAAGTTTACTCACATTTTCTTCATTGTATGCTTTGCTGTCCCCTGACTAAGTCTCGGAATAGGAGGTATTTTATGTAGGTGGTTGATAGATCATGGTGATTTTACGCTACTAGTTCCATGTTCTGCAGGCTTTAAATTGATCTGAGATGTGTTGATTAGCACTTTACTT
The DNA here is from genome assembly GCA_963932465.1 of Maratus speciosus. NCBI lineage: Eukaryota > Metazoa > Arthropoda > Arachnida > Araneae > Salticidae > Maratus > Maratus speciosus. Next base: position 172,765,625 of record OZ010788.1, read on the forward strand.
GATGGATTTGCCTCCTTTTGCGCCGTGTTTTCATGTGAGGGTATTTCACTATCCACTAAAGCAGAAAAGAAATGATCTGGGAGAGCGTTGTTGTTGAAAGGGAAGATCCCTGTGGCCTTAAAGTTACTAGTAACGTTCCCAACAATTGCCAATTTGTTCCAAGTATCACAGATTAAAGACCCTACCTGATACAGAGTCAATCTAAAGTACGAATCTAAGGTACGATGACTAGACGTGAACATTTTTTTTATTTGCTGCAACAAAATTTTCTATCCTTTTTGTCAAAATCGCGTTTTCGTAGGCCAGTTATTTCGTTTTTTATTGAATTTAAAAATGTGTCATAAATTTTTGACAAAAAATTAAATCCGCAATGATTACACGAAAATTATATAATTTCCTTAATTTCATTGCTTATTCTAATTTTTGTAGATCGCAGTTTGAATATGCATATGTAGCGTTATATTTAGTACATTATTTTTTAATTATTTTTTTCTTGAATTATTTTTTTTAATTTGAAATGTCTGTATTGTAGTACACTGTAAAAAAAAATCTGTGAAGTTACTAAAGTTTTTCTAGGAAACTTGGATTCCTAGAACTTTTCATGTAACGGCAACAACAAAATTTCATGTAACAGACACACTTTTACGCCGAAAATCAAAAAATCTGTAAGGTTACTAAGAATTTTTTTGGAAACTGGGATTCCGAGAACTTTTCATGTAACTGCAGCCAGGGTTACAAATAAAAGTTTAGTAAGATTACTGAAATTTTAGCAGATTCATTTGTAAAGTTACAGATTTTTGTAGCTTTACAAAAACTAGTTTTGTAGATTTGCAGCTTTTTTCGTACAGTTACAGGTGAAAGTTTAGTAAGCATGTAACTTTACATCTGTAGAACTACAGATTTTTTTTTTACAGTGTACATGTTTTAACTGCAGATACATTAATATAAATATACTACGTAATTTAGCGCACTTATAGTAATTTTTTTATTTATGTAGGTAAAACGTGCATTATCTGCTCAGAATGATGTCAATTTCAGATGCAAAAATATGAGAAGTGTATATAAATTTATATAAGCTTCTAAAAGCGAATCACACGTGTGATAATTTTCTTTAAATTCTTGATCTATGTTTTAAGGTGCTATGTTTTTGTGGCAATGGGAAAAATTCATTAGAAAATGAAAAAAACAGATTTGTATGAAGATAAACTATAGCAGGTTATGTAAAAATGAGTAAAGATTGGCCTGGGAAAATTTTACAGTAGTTATTAATTTTTGATGGATTCTGGTTCGGACATGTGTGTACATCAAATTTAGGCAACTTTTTCAAAAATGTAGAAATTTTTTTAAGGAACAAGCAGACACACTCTTACTTTTTTATACGTGGATTTCATAAATAAATTCATTGTAGAATTTTAAAATATTTAACGTGTGCATTTTTAAAATTAAAGTAAAAAAGTAATAAAAAACAGTTAATTTTCTCATGGAAGAACATACCTATTTCCTTCTTTCACATATTATAAAATAATATTGTATTCCTTAAAGATATGTGAGAATGACAATAAATTATAATCTCTTAAAGTTTCACGGCAGTTAAAAGCATTAAATTTAATTGATTCAGTTCTGCCCTTAAAACCATAAGGGTATTATTGTTATCTCTACATATTTAGCATTTGACATAATTAATTGTGAAGCTTTCTTACGTTAGGTTTAAGAGATATTCATTGCCAATCCTCGTGATAATAAATCCCTTGTCAATTAACTAATACCAGGTATTATTAAATATGCATATTCACAGATCTATGTATTTTAGAAACGACAGTAACATGCAGATAAATTATAAGACAAGCATAAATAGAGATATGTTACATGTTGCAGCGTTTGTTTGTATAAAAGTGTTTAATATTTGAAAATATATTTTATTTAAATAATAATTTATTATCGTGTTATTTACTTTAATTATTTTTCATGTTGATTCATTAAAGTAAAATTTAAAAGGAATAAAGACAAGTTTTTCTACAAGTTACAAAATTACCCTTTTCATCAACAAATCATAAAATAATATTTATTATCTTTAAATACTTTTAATAATGAAAACAAATTTTTTTTCACTTTATAATTTAGTTACTCACCGAATGTATGCTAGTAAAAGAACTAAATTTAATCAGATCAACGTAACACAATATCTAAAATCACAAACATCAATGCTAACCTTAAAGCCATTAAGATATAAGGACTATACAGGGCGTTGCAAAATTGAACTGACAAATCCAGAGGAGTGATAGTAGGCATCAAACGGATGAGTAATTGCCATAGAACATGCGGTCGGAAATCACTTATTTAGTCACAAATACAGAGTATTTCACCCTTACTGAACTCTGGTTGACGATAATAATTTTGAGAAAAATAAAAATATTGCAATGAAAATCTAGCTCCGTGTATTTCGTTTTGTATGAAATGTGATAACATCAATTCTGGAAAAACAGTGTGCTCACACAATCGATCATGTTGTAGGAACTGGTATTCGCTGTCCAAAATATGTAGTGTCAAGTGCATACTGCTGGCGCGTATAGCTGAAAGTACTATCACTTTTTTTATCACATTTACAACAAAGGTGAGCATATACTAATTTTTAATGTTTCAAAGTTTTAATTTACACCTTTTAGCAATTAAAATAAGCATATTATCACAAAGTATTAATTTATTGTACATTTAAAGGTGAGCATGTTTATTAAAAGATTCATTACAATGTACTTCCTTTTTCGGAAAGTTATTACCGCCACCCCGAGTTGAGTTACGATAGAACAACCTGTATTTTTTTTATTAAATCCCGCCCCACCAGTGGCCGAGAGGTTCTGCTCTCGAAGCTGGTAGACGGGAGGTAATGGGTTCGAACCCAATCGTGCCCGTCGGCCTAATCGTTCGGAGTTTTCGTGGTTTTCTTCGAACCTTGGATTTTCCACGCGTAAATACGGGTTAAGTTCACTTAGAAAGACCCCCACGGAGGGCTTCCCCCCCCCCCGGGCCTATATCCCTCGAGTAGATAATCGGCTGTCAGCAATCAACTTAACCCTTGATTAAATACCTGGTTTGCGACCTCCTATTCTATAGTATTTTTTTTATTCTCTTTTGCCTACTATCACCCTTCTGAATTTGCCGGTCAAATTCGGCAACACCCTGTTTATACGAGTAATTCTCTTAGATACATACATTTACAGCACTAATTTTTTGTATGTGTTATTTAGTTTTAGACTTAAGTGACTTAATGCCAGTATTTTTCCAGATCGTGAGAAATATCTCTCTATTCTAAAAAAAAAAAAGTAACTACCGCTGTCACCGCCGCCGCTGGTTTTGAATTTTTTGGGACCGGAGGTCTTTCTTCGTTAATATTAAGAAAAATAATGCATACAAAAATATGAAAATCGGTGGTTTTATACAGAAATGTTTGCTAAACACGCTGATGCAGACAGTTTTTAAATCGAAGAATTATTTTAAGAGATATTTAATGCTAAAGTTGGACAAAATCGTTCCACTAAAAAAGTTTTATAGGAGAAAAAACCATCCATGGGAATTTAATCATTTTTAGATCATTTTATACGTTTGAAGTTCCCGGTGTGCAGGCTGTATTTTTTTTTTTTAATTTGACTCATTTTTTGAGGTTTTATTTCTATTTTAAATTCAAATTTTCAGCATTTCTAGAGATATTTTTTACATTATTTTAGAAAATGGTATTAATTTATACTGTTGCCAAATGCATAAACAGTGCTAACAATAATGTATGCTTCACATTAAAAATTTATTTACACGTGACTATTATAAACAGAAAAAATCATTTGGAATTAGAATTAAATAATTATGTACAAAAAGCAGGAACTTATTAAAAATTACGTCATAAAAAGTATACACGTGAATTTCAAAAGAGAAAGGATATTGTAAAATAATAAATTCATTAACATGAGTTAGAAGTCTTAAATAAGAGAAATTGCGTCATATTTACGTCACATTACAGTTATTATATAAAATGAGCACAAAATAATATTGCAAAACAGTTTAAATTTAAAATTTTCGCTAGCCATTTATTTGATATTTTGAGAGGATCTTTTCAACTATTTTTGTTAGGAAAGCACAAATAATATATCATTTCTAACAAAAGTATTTTCACGTCAATATTTAAAAGAGAAAGAATAGAGTGGTCAAAATTACGTCAGATTAAAAACGATTAATTTAAAATGTCTCATTTAAAAGAACTTTCTTTTCGCTTTGTTAAAAAATACCAGGAGTCAAAGACTCTGTTTACTTAATTCCTTTTATATTAGCTTATTTTGAAATGTTGTTACACGTGTCTACGTCATCAAGTTATTTTTATGTCGACGTTTTATTTGTATTTTTATTAATGTTGTACTAATTTATTTGTTCTTTCGTTATTTAAAATAAAAATTATGTCAATTTGTATAATTTGGCGAGTGGTTTGGCGATTTATATAATTTGGCGAAATTGTTCGACTGGATAATGAAGTAGTACCGCAGCGAATTTGGCTTTAAAATTCCCCAGTCAAAGAAAAATGAGTAGAAATCCGTTTATAGGGAGATCGCCACTGTTTTTTAAATTATAATTCAATCTTTCGAAATCTTTTTAAAGCCGATCAAATTAGCCTGCATTTCGAGTCTCCGGTGTCTGGACGGGGGTTGGCGAGCGTAGCTCGTAGGGAGCCGAGCCCCCTAGTTTTATTAAAATTTTCTTTTTACATTACGCATATGTTATAGTCGTAACCATAATGTTCTCTGAAATTATGTTTACAAACATGGTTAATTTTTCACAAAATAATTGCAGCACATTAAAATTTCAACTGTACAAATGATGCTGCTGAACAATTATTGAAGTTTTGTGTATTTAGTATTACTTATTATTCTATTAAATTTTATTTTTTTTTTTATCCTTGCCTGCATTTATCTTGACCCTCGAACTGACCTTAAGAACAAAAAATCTTCTTAAAATACCATCAAAATTTTTTAAATGCGCTAGGCCTTTCGAAAGATTTGCGTCTTTCTTCGTCAGACGCAAAGAAGACGTGCTTCTATTATGAAAGCAGCAGCAAGACTAAATTGAGAGATAACGGAAAGGAAACAAGCTGAAGAAACAGCCAATAGGAAATTAGAAAACAACAGCCAATTGGAAATTAGAAAACAACAGCCGATAGTAAAGTAGAAGACAACAGCCAATCACAGAAGAGTATAATCAAAACAAAAGAACACAGAGTAGAAGGGACAAAAATTGGGAGGGGAAAAATACATATATTTAAATATCGGAATACATGAAATTAAAAAATAAATAAATGAATAAAATATAAAAAAAACAGACTAATATTAATTAATACAAAAATACATTAAATGGTAATACTGAAAAGGTTTTTCCAAGCTGGAGAGAGCATTGTGGAATCAGATTTATCATTAACAATAACATCACGATTAAGATAAATAGCTATATTTTCAAGAAAGTCCAATTCAAAGATACTATTGGCATTAAAGGTAATTTTAGCATTTTGAAAATCACAACTATGGCAGGAATCCCAAGAGTGCTTGGCAATAGAAGATTTAGAAATTTCTTGAATGATTACATAACGAGAGTGTTCTTTTAAGCGGATTTCGAGATTTTTTTTTAGTTTGACCAATATAATTTATTTTTGTATTAATTAATATTAGTCTTTTTTTTATATTTTATTCATTTATTTATTTTTAATTTCATTTGTTCCCATATTTAAATATATGTATTTTTTTCCTCCCAATTTTTGCCCCAATTTTGCAAGAAATGTTTTTATTGACCCAAATCGCTTTTAAAATATTTCTTTATCTGATTTAAAACATTTTTGTAATTGGAACTATATGTCTATGTCTAACGGTTTAGGAATTAGCCGTTTGACACCGTTGAGAGCGGACACACTGTATAACAGCCATTTTTTATCATAAAGACGAAAAGAAAAATTCTCTGAAATCCTTGTATCGAGGTAAAGTACTTAAAAAAAACTTTCCAATTTCTAATTTATTTTACCTCTTTTCCGATTTCCAAATTCTTAATAACTGCCATTTCGAAACAAGATGGCGGAAGAAGCTGGCTAACGAACTCAGTCATATCTATATCGGTTTAAAAATACGAGACTTACAGCATGACAAAGTGTGTATATGTATATATATATATATATCAACATTTGAACGGAGGGTGGTTTTGTGGTATGGTGTCAAGATTTCGGCTAAAATATATCAACATTTTCTGGAATTGCTTTCCAGCGGACGGACCCAATAGGCAACTTTTTACTTTTTGTAATGAAAGCTAACTAATATTTTCTTCAAAGTACTATTTGATAATTTTTAAGAGGTGTTACATTTAAAATTAATTATTTAATTAATACTTCGTGACATAATTTTGTACATTAAAAAATAATCACCACTTGAATTTTAAGTGGACAATTAGGGAATAGCTATTAACCCGTTTTCTGCCAACATTTTTTTCTGTTTTTCATATTTAAAAAAAAGGCTTAAAATAAAAGTTCAAAATAAAAATAATAAATGCAAAAAATATGTATGGATACAATTTTGTAGTTACGAAATACGCCTAAATATTTAATTTTTTTAATTGCATGAATTTTTGCATTGCTAACTAGGCGTAAAATGATCAAGTCGGGCTCCCAACCCGGGTCATTTGTATAGCGCACTAATACTCTACCAACTGAGCTACTCGGACGATAACCAACCTGACGCCACTTATTGTGAGGGTGCCTAAAAGTATAAAAATAAATTAACCTAAATAAAAAAATTAACCCAAAACTTAAAAAAAATCTGTAACCTCTATCTACTACTTCAAAATCGTGACAAAACTAATTTTACAAGGTTAATTTGCTGCACAATATTAAATCTTTTGTTGTTGTTGTTGTTTACTTTAACAAATATTTTTATTGCTATAAAACGAAATAATAGATTCAATAATAAGTAACAGTCTAAATTAATTACAAATCTCCTAATCCACCAACAAACTTTGACCAATTTTCGCCATTTTAAACATTTCTGGTCCTTTAATAAACTGAAATGCTTTAAGGTTGCATAAGAGTAAAGAGATTAAATTCACTAGATTCAATTGCGTGCTTAAATTCTATGAGAATATTAACGTTGTATCTGCATTTGACATTCAAAATTGCTATGCATATTCAAATCAGCTTTAAGCGGATATCCTCTAATGAGTGATTGAAATTAACGCCTTGTCATCTCAAATTTTTTGTGTGTCATTAAATGTGCCGTTTTGACATTGAATATGACGTCATTAAGTATGCTTTATGTGTGAACACAAACATAGCTAATAATTTTAATGAACTGTTAAGTGAAAATATTGTAATGCAGAAATAGTTACCGACAAAAATAATAGTAAATGTCTGAAAAACTGGTATTTTCATTCAAAAGGTCATTTATGCAAATAAAAATTATTTGAAATATTTTTCATTAGAAGTCACGGAAACAGAATAAAATTTCAATTTAGTGTTGCATTGGTATGTACAGGGTGGCCCAAAAGTGCCTGAAACATTTGAATATTCATTCAAATTAAAAGTAATTTGGCGTATGAGTGTGCGGTTTGAACGAAAATCCTTCTCATGATAGATTGTTTTGTTTAAGGAAGTAAATAAAAATGGTTACAAAATTTGTCATAGATGGCGCTAAACTAGCACAGCTACCCAGCAGGTAAAGTACCTTTATACGAGAGTGCATCAATAAGTTTTTGCCTTCACATAGAAATAATTGAGTGAAATTTATGAAATTGCTACATTGTATTAGTCATTTTCTATATATCCACCGTGCACAGTAGCACATGTCTGGAAATGGTATTTCAAAGAGAGCGGGGGAGAATGTGTTCCAGGGGGTGCAGTAGACCAAAAGGGGGGCGTTTTTCGAACTTTTGCCAACCCCCATATGTGACATATTGTTGGAAAGGCCTGTGACCACTTATTCATGTTATGCGCTCTCGAGCCTCGAGCCCCAAATTTGCCTCCCTGGGGGCTTGAATGATGTTCGCAAAATTTAGAAAAGGAACCCCGGAGGTCAAACTTGGGGGAGAGGCTCGGGAGGTGCATAGCATGATTAAGTGGTCACGGGCCTTTCCAAAAATATGTCTCATGATGGGGTCGATAAAAGTTAGAAAAATGCCCTCTTTTGGGTCAACCGCACCTCCTGGAATACACCGTCTTCCCTCTCTTTGAAATACCGGTTGCACAAATGTGTTACTGTGCACACTGACTATATAGAAAACAACTCATAAAATGTAGCAATTTGATAAATTTCACTCAATTATTTCGTTTTGAGAGCAAAAACTCATTGATACTCCCTCGTATAACCCTATCAGAGAGAAAATACTTCTAGTTTTAATTTCTGAAATAACTGAATGACATAAGACTATACAAACAAATTTACTTTAAATTAAGAAAAAACTTATCTCCACGTAGTTCAGGAAAATTTTTATTTCAAAATTTTGGAAACAATATGGCACTTAGGGATTAAAATTAAGTAGCCCAAAAACGAACCACCTTCCTTCAAGGGGTTTTAAGAACAACCAATATCTGCAGTACGCATAGATAGATTGAAGTTTTTGTACAAACTAACGAAATTTACTTTCTATATGGTGATATTCACGTGGATAAGTTTGATTAGGCAAGTGAGACAAGTCAACAAACATTAACTTGATGGTAATAGTCGAGATGCTTGGCGATTCGTTTAAATCAAAATCGACCAAATAGAGTTTTATTGACCGTTTAACATTATGCTGTTGCGTAAAAAGTAACTCTGCATTGTACGCCTCAAGCTGTAAAATTCATGTACGGTAGAACCTCTTTTATCCGAAACTCTTTTAACCGAAACTCTCGGTTAACCAAAATACATTTCTAAAGCTGCTGTTTTTACTATCACATTCCTTGAGCGCAAAATCCACTTTGAAAGTTTTTTTTAAACTATCATATTCATTGTGTGCAAGCGGCCCTTTCCGAACTACGAGTACATATAAACATTTCTGATCCCCTTTCTTACAATTCCTTTGAATTTAACCTGAGCTCCCGTAAGCCGCGGAGTGGAACGAAAAAAGCAAACAAATTAGCAATTCTGAAACTTTTGAATGTTTTGCAAAAGGTTTGGCATGGCTGGAGCAGTATAAAGACTGTGATACTGGTGAACTAATAATATTAAAAAACCGTAAATAATATTAAATTCCGTGATATAGCTTCAAAGCAAAGGCAATCGCACTGCGCGATTTTTTTTTCAAACCCTTGTGATATATGAATAAAGTACTTAATTTCAAAATTAAAATTCAGGTAATTTATTCTTGTTTCCATTTTGCTATTGCTTTATTTTTATTAAGCACTTGTTACCATACTAAGAAATAGTGAATGTATTTCTCCTTAATCTTAAAATTTAAGCATTCTCGATCATCCGAAAATTTCGATTTTCCGAAAGATGGTCGTTCCCAATTACTTCGGACAATCGAGGTTCTACTGTATTTGTACAAGATATCTAGAAAGATTTAAATTTCCTTGAAACATTTTAAACTTCAATAAAAATTCAAGTAATTGTCATTCGAGAGTGAGGTTTGGTCAAAAATACTTCTTATGATCGAAAGATGTATTTGACTAAATAAAAAAATTACCTTCAAAAAATTTCTCATTAGTGGACCCACATCTGCAAAGCTAACGCCTTCCTTGTGTATCACATAAATCACAACTTTAGAATGTTTTTTTCTCCTGCACTGTTTTAAGTTTCGAATTTTTAGAAAACTGTTCTGGGCGAGCATTTACCTCTTCAGAGTAACAGCCATGCCAAATTTCAAAATTCTAGCCTTAACAATTGCAAATATATCGTAATTTGCAATGTTTTTAGGACGTTTTCCTCTTATTTTAGCCTTAAAATTTTCAAATTTTTTAGAGACTGTGACGGAGGCCGATGCTGTAATGTGAAGTGATAGCGTGCAAAACCTCAGTGGATCAGTTTTCATTTGAAACTAAAAAATTTTTTATTAAAAACAAGAGATATCTACATAACAAGGTCATGAGTAGATGAGTTTCCACAACATTTCAGGGTTCAAAACAGCTTTTAATCATTAACAATTAAACATAACTCCCGTTATTACGCCATTGAATTTTAATCACATTAAACGTCTGTAATAATATTTAGTCAAATATTTTACATTCGAAAGTCAATTGTCAATATCGCTTTCAATCCTTCCGTTTTACTCTTAAAGAAAATCCAGTATTGTAAACGACAGGAAGTCGCTTGTCTTTCGCCCGCTATTAAGCAGTACTCCATAGCGTTCTTTTCCCTCCCATGATTAACCTTGCCGCTCTCGTTGGAGTCAGCACTTCGTATTGACCGAAGTATAAAATCTACCAAAGAGTTGAGACTCTGTACCTTTAAACGAACTGGATTTGAAATTCTGTTCAAAAGCTCTTTTTTCTTCCTTGAACGGAAGCCTAGCCGGCTTTCAATTTAATCAGCCTTCGGATGGCCGGAAAAAAATAATCTGCCTTCAGACTTAAGACCTGATCTTTCAACGAACTGGAATCACTATTCCGCACAAAAGCTATTTGGTTCTTGCATTCCCTTATACCATCTCAATATTTTTGCTGAGAACAATAGTTATATTTCTTACCCACTTGGAGTATTATTACGTGATATCACTAACAAAGTTCAACCTCTTAGTATGAAAGAAAGGTTCATAAAGTCATGATAGGAAAAGTTTCAGTTTCAACCTGTGGGGCGGAGGGGGGTGGGGGCTCTGGTCTGATCTTCGGCAGGATAAAAGAAAGGCTTCTCCGCAATAAAAATAGAAATGCACTTCCCTTTAGTGACAACTAGGATAATTGATTGTAACCAATCGAATTGTTTCAAGTCTTGAAACCTATTTCTGGATTTAATTTCAAGCGAGAGGGTTTTACATGGGTTTATCTTATGCTGTTTTCTTAGCTTTATTTAGGGATTTCTAAGTGAGATGTAGTGCCTTTCTCACAAAACCATTCTGAAATAGAATTTACATCTTAAAAGTAACCACTACACCAAATTCCAGGCTTCTACTCTAACTGTATCACATAAATCGCAATTTTAAAAAGTTTTTTGCTCCTGCACTCATTTAAATTTCGACTTTTTAAAAAAACTATTCTGGGCTAGTATTTGCTTCTCTAAAGTAACAGCCATCCTAAATTTTAAGTTTCTAACTCTAACAGTTCCAAATAACTTGTAATTTAGAACGTTTTTACAAACGTTTTCTGCTCTGTTCACTCTTTTAATTTCCGATTTTTTTAGAAACCATTCATAGTAAGTATTAATTTCTTAAAATTTATCACTACAACAAATTTCAAATTTATAGCCCCAACATTATCACAGAATTAGCAATTTTAGAAAGTTTTTCGTCCTTGGATCCCGTTCGACATTGTTGTACCTATATAAAATGTAGCCTATGTTGGAGCAGGGATCGCTACCAGCATTTTGCCACCATTATTTTTTAAATCGGTTCGCTAAGTTTAAGAGAATACCCCTACAAACAAACGTTATTCGTTTAAAATATTAGTATAGATATAATACAATTTTAGAAATCTGTGTCCTCACGAACGCACAAATATATATTTGTATTTCAAGCCATTTATTTGATCATTGGTTTACAAGCATATACAGGGTGTCACACAGGGTACGCAGCGTCTGATTTGTACAGATTCGAATAGAGCATGTTAATATGAGTATTTTGAATGGTAACATGTGGGGTCACCGAATATAGCGTGATTTCTTGGGGTTTTTTCTCATTTCTTGTGTTTTTCATATGACAAGCTTCACACCTTACTTACACTATCACGCTATATTCGGGGACCCTACATGTTACCATTCAAAATACTCATATTGACGTGCTCTATCCGAATCTGTACATATCAGACGCTGCGTACCTGTATATATATATATATATATATATATGTATACACATATATAAATATATATATATACACATATATAAATCGCTACATAGGAAAAATAAGAAGATATGTAAAAAAGCTTAAAAAAAACTATCTCGTTTAATTTCATTTTTGAAATTTCAAAGGATATGAAACACTTTTATATATTTGTTTTTACTTTCTTCAATCTTTACAAGGAAAAAGTATTGGATTCGCCAAAAATTTCGACTTCCGGTTTTTGATGGATTTATACGTTTTAGAAAATTCTGAACACGATTTTATGGTTTTAGAAAATGTCTCTCTGTGAGTCTGTCTGTCACTCTGTAAGTCTGTGAGTCTATCTGTATGTGACCAAAAATATTGTAAGCGTTCTATTTCAAGAATTAATAAACGGAATTTCCCAAAATTTTAGATTCAGTCAGACCTTGATATAAACTGGTGCTTATTAGTTTTTGGTGCATATCGCCGAACAGGTGGGGCTGTTATGCTGCATTTTCACGATTTCCGCAATAGTTCAATCTCAAGAACTAATGCACGGATTTTAATAAACTTCAGATTCAATTAATCCTCGATATGAATTGATGCTGATTACGTAATGGAGTAAATATCTCAATAGTTGGCGCTGCACTGCTGCATTTTTATCGATTTTCGCAATAGCTCTATCTCAAGAACTAATGCACGAATTTTCATCAAACTTCTGAATAAGGTGTATCTTGATACTTATTGGTGCTGATCATGTTTTGGGGCACTGATATGCTGCATTTTTCACGATTTTCGCAATACCTCTATTTCAAAAACTAATGCACGGATTTTCATCAAACTTCAGATTCAGTTAGACGTTGACATAAGCTGCTGTTGATTAGGTTTTGGCGTAAACCACCAACAGGTAGCTCTGCTAAGCTGGCTTTTGCATGATTTACATGATTTTATCGATAGTCATATCTCAAGAGCTAATGAACGGAATTTCATATCTTTAGAATCCTCATGACAGGCATAGATTGCCAATTAATTTTGGCACTGAGCTAGCGCTTTTTGAAGTATTAACATGGATAAGATAGAAGAAAGTTTTGGGATTAGTGCATCCGACTAGTTTCTTTTTGAAAGCTCACTACGCGAACATTTAATACTTATGCTTTTAAACTATATTACTATAACTACTTTAAACTATATAACTGCAATAAACATGCTTTTAAAATATCTTGTTTAAACACATGCCTGCGTTCATAATAATTTCAAATAAATTGTGGATGCTTTTCCGATTATTCCGAACATAATCGGTTTTAAAAGAAACGTCTTTATTATTTTTTTGAGTTTTGATTAAAATTTTTAAATTGTTTTGATAGTTAAAAAATACTAGTCGGTTGTGGCAATCCCAAAATTTCTTCTAATATCATACATGTTAATATTTCCTGAAAATTGCAGCATATCAACGCTCCCGGTTAGGTGATTTACACCAAAATCTAATCATGAACAATTTATGTCAACTTCTAACTGAATCTGAAGTTTGAGAAAATCCGTTTTTGTTTTTGAGATAGAGCTATTGGGGAAATCGTAAAAAAAAAATCTGCACAGCAGCGCCACCTGTTAGGCGATTTACACCAAAAAATAAATAGGACTATTTATACCAGGGAAGAACTGAATCTGAAGCCTGATAAAAATTCATGCATTAGTATTTGAGATATTGCAATAACCATGGATAATGCAGCATACCAGCGCAATATTTCGGGAGATTTTTACCAAAAAGTAATCAGCACTAAATTATACCAAGGACTAATTGAATCTGAAGTTTTATGAAATCCGTGCAGTATTTCTTGAGATATAGCTATTGCGGAAATCGTGAAAAATTCAGCATAGCAGCGACACCTGTTAGACGATTATTTGAAAAAGTAATCAGCACCAGTTTATATCAAGGTCAAATTGAATCTGAAGTTTTATAAAATTCCGTGCATTAGTTTTTAAGATAGAGCGCCCAAAAAATTTTTGTCACATACAGACTCACAGATTGATAGAGTGACTGTGACAAACAGTTATTTTCTAAAAACCATCAAATCGTGTTCAGGAAGTTCTAAAACGTATAAATCCATCGAAAATCGGAAGACGAAATTTTTCACGAATCCAATACTTTCTTCTTGTAAAGATATAAGAAAGTAAAAAGAGCAATTTCAAAATGTTATTACTAACAAGGAAGGTCTCCATACGGGCATACTCAGAAAAATCTGAAAAAATTACAGAATGTTCTTCTCATATGGATATATATGTTTATAAAAAAAATTTTGGCGGAACCCCGATACTGCGTCCGTAAAAAAATAACGAAATTTTCGTTTATTTGGCGATTTATCATCGGTTGGCGATGAAAAAAATGCGCTTTTGTGTAGGAAAAAACTTTTATGTTGAATTTGTTTATATAAGTTTAATTTAAATAACTTTAGTTTTGTCATTTTTAATTTGCTTTAACTATAGTTTTTTTCATTTTGTTTGTTTTAACTATAGTTTGTCATATATATTTCTATGTATTTATAATAAAATTTAAATATCATATTTTACGATTTAAAACAAAATTTAAATTGATTTAAATTATTTCAAGTTCAAAAATAAGGCAGATAGAACACTGTCGATTTGATTTTGTTGCTATGGAAACGACTTCGTCTTCGATATGGAAATTGGAAATTTATTATGGCAATCAAATGCCAGCTGACTATAACTTAAAATATATATTTGCAACTTGCAAAGCATAGAAAATATTTTTACAGTGATAAAATTAAATAACTACAGCAACAAGCAACATATATATGTAATATAAAAAATATATAATAACCTCTTTCATTGATTAAGTTTAAATTCATTAAAATCCGTGCATTCTAAAAAACAATTAATAAACAATTTTCAGATGCATTAAAATCGTTTGCTTTTGGCGAGGAAAAATCCTGCTCGCCAAATCGCGTGTCAATTTCGTATTTTCGCGCCAAATATTTGAAAGTATTTTATTTTTTTACAGACTTTCTACTGAAATTCCGCCGTTAAATTTGACTGGTCCCTTATTACATACATGAGTAGTTTCACTAGCATTTTTTTCAACATGTTCTGAGCATGACCTGTAAGGAGACCTTCCTTGTAAGTATTCTTACTTAGTAAAAATAATTCAATTTTTTTCTCTTACTTCTTTTTGCGGATAATATAAGTTCATCCGATCCTCCGAAAAATGCTTTATCAGCTACAAAGAAAAGGATGCGATTTAATCAATCATTTTTTTCTAACTCTAAACTAAGTCTGTTAAGAAAATCCATATTAACCCTTTGTATCACCTTGTTGCATATCTGCGACATACCCAAAAATCAATGTTACTAATACAGGGGGCTTTAAAAGAAGATTTTATTTATTAATGATATCTCTCAACACAGCAATTAATAGTATTATTCATAGAATTACAAATAAAGGATGATACTGAGTTAATTTTTCATGCCGATGTTTTATTTATCTTTTGAGCAATTTCGCATCGTTAACGCTAAAATGAACTTTGTACAGTTAAAAACGCTGAAGACGTCCAAAAATAGACGATTTGCAAAGGTGAGTTCGTACACTTTACAATTTTGTATTAGAAAATTGAGTATATTTATGGTAAGTATGTAATTTTCTGTTCATTGCAGATGTGAGAAAGTATCTTTAAGTCAATAATTTTTTACTTTTATGTTCTTTTTTTCACATGCTTAAAATGATGTATTCTAACATCTGAGTAAATATTTTCAAATCGATGTTCTGGGTCACAAATGGTTCATGCTGTAGTTTTACAGTTCAGAAGTATGTTATTACAGAAAGATTCCCATTGTTATTTTTTCTTTAAAAAGGAAAACATTTAACTTTGAATTATACGTTAAATAATATCTAAAAAAAAATGCTTTTTTTTATTAACGTTTATTTCAACACAAGGTATTGGACCACTTTTAATAAGGATTTTCTAAATGTGTTGGTAAATATACACTAAATATTTTTGTAAAGGTTCATTTTAAGATTTGCTAAGGATTTTTCTAAAGATTTTTCTAAAGATTCACTTTGAAAAGAACTTTTGTATAAAAATGAATTTTGCAAGAAAATAACTTTTCTGTGAAAGCACCTAAAGGGAAAAAAAGTTTTTGAAATTAGGATAGTTTAAAGTTTTCTCATTGTGCTATCATACTTTTCTGCTTATACCTCTTAAATGTAGAATCTGATTAGAAAGAAGTAAAGACTCGTTTAAAATTTCAAAACTGATTTTGCATTATGTTTCGAAAAAGCATTTTTGACGTAAAAAAGGTACATTTTTCACAATCAATTGTTCGTATTGTATTGATACTGTGTGCCTATTTGCAATACTGAAGCTGGTCAAGATTGTAAATACATACAGAATTTGTATGAAAAAAATATCATTAGCGTGAAATAATGCTGAAATGGACAGAACTGTAGGTAAATCAAGAGAGATAACAGTAGTGTAAAGAGTTTTTGTCTTGATTGATACAATTTTTAACATAAAATTGATTACTGGTCTCATTAGGTGACTACGGTATTCAGATATTTTAGAATAGGGGGACTTAACTTTATCTGATCTATATGATCTAAATGTTATTTTTCACTAATTAACCAATGATATGCAATTTGCTTATTTGAAATATGAAATTTTCTGTTATTAATTTTTAAGGTATTTTTTATTATAGCGTTCTCAAAAGATGAATTGACAAGCCACGGTGATATATCGAAAAGTTAGGTTGCAAAATCTTGTCAAATGTTTTTCAGTCCTAAAGAAACAGCACGTGTTTATGCTATGGAAAATCGTCATATTGCTGTTTCGTTGATGTTTCAGAACATTTTTCATGTAGAATATATATATATATATATATATATTATTGCATGTTGTAATGCTTTTAATTTTTAATATGTACTATATATTTTCTTTAAATATGGAAATAATCTTTAATTTGCCTTGTGCTGATATATATATATACAGGGTGCAATATGTTATCTATCGCCGAGCTTTAATTTCTCAACCGTTCATCATAGACATATAGTTCAAGCTACAAAAATGTTTCAAATGAGCTAAATATTCAAGTTGTGGCATTATTTAAAGTGAAGAATCAATTTTATAAAAATTACGAAATCTAAATTTTTATACAGTCCCCTGTCCCTATAGTTATATTTAGTAAAAGTTTACACATATCATAACAGATATAACACAAAAAGTTTGATATCCGCACTACAAAAATTGACACAGTTATTAAATTTCAAAGTTTGAGATTTTTGCACATGATCTTGTCTTTCATTGAGAGATCAGTTAAAAGATGAATTAAAGTAATTCGAGATCAAAATCAAAGTGCAATTCCGTTGCTATTTATCTAATCCTTAGTGAGTATGTTTTATTTTCCGGTTGCCGATTCTACCTACTTTGAAGTTTGAATGTTGTTCGACCCATAACAGTTAGCTCAAATTTTTAGATGAAATAACCCTCTTTGGTGATTCCCCGATAGGGCGATACCGGCTAAAGGTGGTTTCGCCGTAAAATGGACATTGCACCCTGACTTTGATCTCGAATTACTTTAATTCACCTTTTAAGTGATCCCTTAACGATAGACAAAATCATGAGTAAAAATTTCAAACTTTGAATTTTAATAACTATGTCAATTTTTACAGTGCAGATGTCAAACTTGTTGTGTTATATATGTTATGATATGTGTAAACTATTACTAAATATAATTATAGGGACTGGGGGGACCGTATAAAAAGTTAGATTTCGTAATTTTTATAAAATTGATATTTCACTTTAAATAATGCCACAACATGAATATTTAGCTCATTTGAAACGTTTTTGTAATTGGAACTATATGTCTACGGCCAACGGTTAAGAAATTAAAGGTCGGCGATAGATAACATATTGCACCCAGTATATAGGGGGATTGCGACAGTTATTTTGAATAGCTGCATGAAAGAAATGATAACAAAAAAAAAGGTTTTTATTCCTGTGAAACATTGTATGAAATTGCTATGAAACATTACTATGAATTTTTTATGAAATATTCTAATATATTGTTATTAACATAAAATATTATCTTATTGAATGCTATGGTATTTAGTTTTATATCTCTATTAAAAGTGCGCTATTCACAAACTTGGCTATAACCTTTCTGAAAATGACTGCAACTTAGCGTAATCGCAATTGTGGAGGCCGCTATAACAAATAAGTACCATTTTTATGTGCATTCGTAATATAAATATGTAGCACCTAAAGTCGTCGCCTGGTCCGAAAGCATTTGATCATGGTTTTCCAGCAAAATATATAGATAAGATAATTCAGAAGTACAACGCTCCCCTTCCTTCAAATCAACGACAGGATAATAATCAACTTGTGGTCTACAGAAAATTTCACTACATTCCCACTATATTCGAAAAGCTAAACAAGTTGGAAATTGCTCGTCAAACGTGGCAAATGAGGTGCGTTCGTACTATAACTAGTTTTATAATTATTTTTTGCACACCATATTGTACTGAATGTATATTTTTTTGCGCTTCATAAGTGCATAGTCTGTAACATCATTAAAATGCACTTGCAATAATTTTTACTTTCTTCTATCCTCACAAGAAGAAAGTATTGGATTCATGAAAATTTTCGAATTCCGGTTTTCGAAGGATTTACACGTTTTAGGGGTAAGAGAACCCGAAAAACATGTTTTTAAAAAATGTCTGTCTATGAGTCTGTGAATCTGTTAGTCTGTGGTTCTGTCTGTCAGTCTGTATGTGACATAAATTTTGTGGGCGCTCTATCTCAAGAACTAATGCACGGAATTTAATAAAATTTTATATTCAGTTAGTTCCTGATATAAATTGGTGCTGATTAGTTTTTGGCGTAAATCGCCCAACAGGTGGCGCTGCTGTGCTGCATTTTTTGCGATTTCTGCAATAGCTCTATCTCAACAACTAATGCACAGATTTTCATCAAACTTCAGGTGCAGTTATTACTTGATATGAATTTGTGTTGGTAACGTTTCGGTGTAAATCGCCCAACAGATGGCGCTGCTATGCTGCTTTTGCAGGATTTACACGATTTTCGCAATAGCTCTATCTCAAGAAATAATGCACGGATTTTCATCAAACTTCAGATTCAATTAGTCCTTGACATGAATTGAAGTTTTGCACCTTTTGATGTAAATCGCTCAACAGGTGACGCTGCTATACTGTATTTTTTATGATTTCCGCAATAGCTCTATCTCAAGAACTAATGCTTGGGTTTTTAACAAACTTCAGATTCAGGTATACCTGGATATGAATTAGTGCTTTTTATGTTTTGGTGTAAATCGCTCAACAGGTGGCGCTGCTATGCAGCATTTTTAATGATTTCCACAATAGCTCAATCTCCAGAACTAATGCACGGATTTTCATCGAACTTCAGATTCAGTTAGTCCTTGACATGAATTGACGTTTTGCACCTTTTGGTGTAAATCGCTCAACAGGTGGCGCTGCTATGGTGCTTTTTTATGATTTCCGCAATAGATGTATCTCAAGAACTAATGCTTGGGTTTTCAGCAAACTTCAGATTCCGGTATACCTCGATATGAATTAGTGCTGTTTATGTTTTGGTACAAATCGCTCAACAAGTGGCGCTGCTATGCTGCATTTTTCAGACTTTCTCCTATAGCTCTATCTCAATAACTAATGCACGAATTTTCATCAAACTTTAAATTCAGATATATTTTGATATGAATTGTTGCTAAATGGATGTAATTTCTTGTACTATTTAAATGATTTAATTGACGTGATTTATACAGAAGAAAGTTTTGTGATGGCCACAACATACTAGTTTCCCATTGGCCATAATGTAAAGAACAACTTTTGGCTGGCCCTGTAATTAAACTATACATCCGATTTTCATAAAATTGGAAATGGATCGACAAAATTTTGCAGCAATTATATATTAAAAATTTCAGACCATTCGGAAGGCTGTAACATCATTAAAATTCACTTGCAATAATTTTTCCCATTGGCCGTAATGTAAAGAAAAACTTTTGACTGTCCCTGTAATTAAACTATACATCCGATTTTCATAAAATTTGAAATGACTCGACAAAATTTTGCAACAATTGTATATTTAAAATTTCAGACCATTCGGTCGGGTAGTTTTTGCTCTGTTATATGCGGACAGACGGACGGACAGACAGACGGACTGAACGACGACTATAGGTGCTACGTATTTATATAATTACGAACGCACCTAAAAAGATCATACAGAAATATAATATAAAGTTGGTCGCTATTCCACCTCCTTACCTCATAGATATCGTCAGTGATAAAATCGATAGGATCCCAATGGATCAAAAATCTGATATATATGAAACCCCTATCACTTTATCTAATAATGTTGAAAAAGTCTACATCGGCATGACAAAACGTGAGTTATCAATAAGCATTATGGAGCATCGCAGAGACATTAAACATCCTAAACAGAATACAGATCTTTCTAAGTTCTACTTAGATAATGAAGTCTGCCATATTAACTTTGCTGAAGCAAAAATTATACTTCCATGCAATAACCCGTATGAGAATAAAATTAGAGAATCAGTTGAAATCATTGAACGTGAAGATAAACCTTGTAACGATAATTTATCCTATAATATCCCAAAAATCTGGCATAATATCATAAAGTCATAATTCTACATCTAATTAAAATATTTCAGCTTAAACTTGTATTATATTGCCAAAACTTGAAGGAAAACTGAGTTGAACGTGGTTTTGTCCCTCATGTGTAGATGGCAGCATTCGTGGTTTTTTAAATCGACCTTTTGATTCATTTGATCTCCGTCCATTAATAATTATTTATTTTCATTAGATGGCAACACTACATTTTTGTATTCAAATCATTGGTCAACTTTCGACTAATTATTTCTTGTACAGAAAGCTTTCGTCTCTGAACCTTGAGCCATTTTACCATCATATTTTCCTGAAGACGGCTGTAGAAACAGCTCGAAACGTAGATGTTAACTTTTAGCTTATTAAAGTTCGTGTTTTGTGTACCATTAAGCAAGATTGTGTCTTTATTTAGTTCAAAATCATAATTATAATGTGGCAAACTAATATATATGCACGGAGCAATAGGTCGTTTTTATACACTTATTTAAAAGAGGTGGAACCCATCGAAATTCAACGAAAAAAGTTTCTAAAAAGAAGCTATTAGATTCAATGCCTAATAAACCTACAAAAATAATTACAATAAATATCAATTATCTTTAGTTTTTCTTATTGTTTTATATTTCTGCATATGTTACTTTACCTCAACGAAAATTATATAAATCCAATATCCAACAGAGGTTGTTCGAATATAATTTGAACGATTATGATGATATGTAAATGGAGCACATTTTTCACATATCTAAAACTTCAAAAGTATACATTAGTTTTTGTTCCCTACTTTTTTTTATCATAAACATATTACCTCCTTCATAGCCAGCGTCCTATTAGGATTACGAACATGACACTTTTCAATGGTTATCATCTGCAATTAATGGTCGTATGTTCATTGTTGAGGGAGATTTTAGGGAAGAAGTAGATTTTCAAATAGATTTTTAAAAATCTTAAAATTGCTGCTATTATTGCTTGAAAATTTCTTAACACATTAAAAAAAAAGCAGTAAATTGAATTGTAGTTTCCTAATAAATCGCATTCAAAAGTTCTTTTTTTTCTATTCGACCATTATAGATGTGTAAAGGGAATATTACAGTCCTATATTTGTTTATAGACGAAGTTTTAATTCCGTTAGGGAATATTACTCGAAATTAAAGGCTGAATTATTTATATTGTTTTCAGAGCAAATGGGATAATCTCCTGTAATCGGGTTTCACGCGATAGAGATAGATTAAAACAATTCATGCTTATTTTAAAATTTATAAAAAAATTAGTAATTTGACACACAGTTTTGAAACAAACTGCATTTGAAAGTACATTTTTTTCCATATTCAACAGTACACCAATTGGAATTGTACCATATCTAGAAGTTAATAAAATTGCAGTAACAGCGAAATTTATTGATAATTTTATTAACGCAGTCAAAATGACATCAGTACTAATCAGTAACACGTTTTTCCTGTTTTAAAGAGATTTATCTATATATTCTCTATATATCTATATATTATCTATACAGTCCAAACAACATTAAAACCCTTATTTATTTTTGTCATCGTTTTCTGACCAGTTGGAGACGGTCGCATCTATGACAAAATCGTCGTAATCACTAATATAATGTTTCACTTCATCGACGTGTCTCTGGTGCTAAGTATCATAAAACGGAAGTTACGGGTGAGCAGTGCTTTACTGTATATGTTTCTATCTTGGTTTAATAACATCAAAAAGAAATCAGTGGAGACTAACAGTTTTGATACTTTATCAAAGCATTATATATATTTTTATCTGTATGTCACGTTTGTTATTGACGAACATTTGAAGACTTTTTAAAAGTGTACGTCGATTATTAATTAATTTATTTATTAGATATTGAACAGTGTTAAGATTTATCACTCATCTAACATTTACCGATTATACTTCCTTCAAACAATTATCAGAAGAAACTTTTTCTTCGTATCTATTATGACTATCACTAATATAAATATTACACACGTTACATTACAATATGTATTCATAATTTTTCTAAACTCTTTCATGCAATTATATACTAGAATTATTAACGATGTACTTCAACTCCATTTGAACTGGAATAAAACAAAAAACGCAGATTGTTGTTTCGAATAAACACATTATAATGTGTTTATGTTGTGTTTTTAATAACATCTCAATTTTGTAAGTTTTTTTATTTTGCTATACATTATACTTTGTAATATTTTTAATAACATTTTTAAAGGAAAAAATTCTTAAATCATTACACTCATATTTAAAATAGTGGATGTGAAAAAAAAATACGTTTTTTTAAAGACTTACAAACATACTTAAATTTGTTGGTAATTAGGTAAAAATATTGCTTAAGCTTGAAAGTACTAATTCACAATTTAAAATAATACATTTATCAAGTAAGTAAAACATTTTTCTTATTCCATTTTCTGGGCAAAAAACTTGCCTTTAAAACTCTGTTTTACAGTTTATTTCAGCAAGAGCTCTATAAAAATACCTAGAAATAACTTTCTATCACAAGGCTTACAATGACTGATCTTTATAACATTTATACATAGGTCAAATGAGTATTTTTTATATTTAAGACGATCTAGGTTTCTTTTAATGTATAAATAATTAATTCCAAAGTTTCTTCTTATGTTTATTATGAAGTTTTATGTACGCATAGGAGCAATGTACTTTTTTGTTTTGTTTCTAAGACCATTTTTTGCTTTATTGATTTGCATTAAGATCTTTACAATTATTTCAAAATTCTGCCCTGCTAAAACATAGAATAATGGACTAGTAATTCTCTGTATGAAAACAAAATTACATTTAACAGATTTTAAAAGTTTTTATTAAATTTCTTGATGCGAGACGGAATTACGTATAATGTATACTATTATAAATTTCATATTTTATGTTGATTTAGTGCTGCAAAAAGGTCAAAATTTGAGATAGTACGAATTTTGAAGGTTTTTATTTAAGCGCATTATAGTCTGTTAAAACACAACCTAAAAAAATTAGATTGCTATTGGATAACCAGTTATAGTTGTTTTTGCAAGCTGCTATCAACTGTTTCTGTTCTTAAAAGGAACATTTCCATTTTGAGAAAAAACAATGAAAACATATCATTTTTTTTAATTTTTTACATAAAATTTATCTAACTATGAAATATTCGTACAAAATTTTATAAGGATCCGATAATTATAATAAACATTTAGTAAGTATATATATATATATATATATATATATATATATATATATATATATAATATTATCAATGTTATAAAATTATTTAAATTCTCTGTATAGATTAATTGGGTGTGGTAGTAGAATACATTGTATGCATTATATTAACATTTGCATTTATTTAATATTTTTGTGAATAATGATATATAATATGGTATTATTTATTTATTAGGATTTGCGGGGTAAAGCAGTTGGTAAAATTTGAAAGCATTAGTTTCAATTTGGTTACTCTTATGACATTTGTTCATAATAGTTTTAATTTATTATACTAGATGGCAGCACCAAAATTTAATTTGCATTTTGTCTGTAGCTTCTATTATATTAATATTTTCTATTTTCAATTATCAACATTAGATAATACAAAATTCTGGTTATTGGCGATATTGTAAAATAATAATTTTGGGATTTTTTACTTTAGTTAAGAAATTTAAAAGTGTAAATAGGTATTTTAAATACTAATATTGTAATTATTTTCTATTTATATTATATTAATTGCATTTATCACGGTATTTCAATACGTATTAACTGCAAACATTAGGTTTTAATATCTGTGTTAACTTAACTGCAAAAATAACCTTAAACTTATCGTGCTTTTGGATACCATGTGCAGGAGTTTATTTGGATTAAATAAAAACTGGGACTATATTAGATATGTTGTGTAATATTACTATTTTTCATTGCTATAAATTAAATATTTAAAAGGTTGTATTGCTTTTTCCATTTCATTGCATTTAATAATATTCTGTTTTCATCTTGAAACTATTATTTTGGTCATGTTAGTCGTTTGAGTAAGGGAGGAAAAATTTTTCAGCTTTTAGCTTTTTTTCTCACAGAAAACGACTGTCTTACTTATATAATTGAATTCTGTACTCTTGATAACGTAATTCAATATATAAGATTTCAATTATTTTTATCGGTATCCATATTTTTCTTTTTTTCTTCCATATTAAATCTCGTAATATAGTACAAGGCACTATATTTCATACATAGCAACTTGTATATTCTATGTTTTTGGTATCCATGTTAAGTGTGTTAGGGAAAACTGTATTATTGTCATTTTATTCATAATCACAATTTTTGATGGAGGTCGGTAATGTTTATTTACCGACAATTTAATTTAGTCAGATTTCAAACTTTTCAGACAAATTGTACCTACAATTATATATATATTTTTTTCTATTTGACGGTGCAAAATTAAAATTGTGCGATGTTTAGAAGCTAATGAAATTGCAGTTAAAAAGAAATTTATTGGTCAAGTCCTTTCTGCTGTCAATATGACGTCAGCGTTAGTCATGGACATACTTTTCCTTTACAGTATAGATTTTTAGATAAGAAAATTAACTTCTGCTATAAATACAAACTGTAGACGAAATAAAAATCTATAAAATCCTTTTAATTTAATTCAAACATTTAATTTTTGGAATTATTCACTATTTTCTTGAAAAAAGCATTTTCCTACATACAATTATTTAATACTATTCCAATGACTAGATTTTTTAAAATTTTCAAAGTGTGTCGAGATTCTTTCCTTTTTAATGCGATTAGAATTATTTTTTTAGATCTTATTTTCTTAAATTTTTATTACCTTCGAAATGATATGCTTTTATAAAGCTTGTAATATTGTTTAAGGTGTATATTTTTCAGGTGTGCATTCCATCCCTTATGATACAATTGTCATTGAGTAAAAGTATTTTTTTAAGTGATTTTGCATTTTTGTTTAATTATTTCTTTATTCGCTGATTTACACCATATCTTCAACATTAGCGTAATCCTCGATGATTTTTTTTTATGCTACAGATCGCTTCTTCTTTACTGAGATCATCTGCTGCCACAAATTAAGTATACAATTTTCCAAAAAGTTAAATTACCTGCAGAAAACTTTTCAACCAATTTTAAGCAAATCTTACTCGTCATTCTCAATATTTTGCAGTGTCTCTTTGAATGCTCTTACCCAACCCCGCATATCGAAATCTGTTTCAATTTATAGATTTTAGACTGAGTTGATCCGCATTGCTAATTTAGCGCGACTTTCCATTCAAAATACCTGCTACTTTTTTTCTAACCTTTACTTGTTTTAAGACAGGCATTCCTTGATTAAATAAACAAAAAATACTTTTTAAGATAAATAGTGGCTATTTTGAATAAAAATATTGCGCTAATTTTTGCAACATGGAACAAAACAGTCTCCATTTTTTTTCCCTGCTAGTAGAGCTTGATTAATTGACATATTAACACAGTATATTTTTTATAATTTCTAATGATATTATCACGCAATAGAAAATCTGAAAAAATGTAACATGGTGAAAGAAAAATTGTATTTTTTTTTTTCAACGGAAAAGTGAATTTTCATTAAAAATATACAGCTAATTTGTAATATGTGACAAATTTATCCTTCCTAAATTCAAACCAATTATATTATTGTACGCCTCTTATCACATAAAAGTAAACTTAAAACTGTTGATAATTCATCATATGCATTTACACAATTTAAATTTAAAATGAAAACTGTAATAAACTTGAATTTCATCATGAAAATTGCAAATTGACAGGCATTCCGTGATTAATTAAG
Source organism: Maratus speciosus (assembly GCA_963932465.1). Taxonomy (NCBI): domain Eukaryota; kingdom Metazoa; phylum Arthropoda; class Arachnida; order Araneae; family Salticidae; genus Maratus; species Maratus speciosus. The sequence goes on from OZ010788.1 coordinate 172,792,009, forward strand.
CAAAAGATACTATTTAAGATAACTGATTGCTATTTTGAATAAAAATTTCTGTGCTAAATTTTGCAGCATTCACAAAAACTGTCCACATTTTTTTTTTTTAAATCATGCTTGAACTTGAGTACTCGACACATTACCATAGTACACTTTTTATAATTTTTGATGAGAACTCAGTAAAAAATCTGAAAAAATGTAACAAAGTGAAAGAAAAATTCTATATTTTTTCAAACGTAAAAATAAATTTTCATTGAAAAATGTATAGTTAATTTGTAATATGCGACAAATTTATCCTTCCTAAATTCAAACCAATTTTATTACTTACCGTACGTCTCTTATCACATAAAAGAGAACTTAAAACTGTTGATAATTCATCATATCCACTTTCACAATTTAAATTTAAAAAGAACACTGCAATTAGTTTGCATTTCATTATGCAAAATTGTCATGTAGTTGTAATAATTTTGCATTTTTGGAAATGTGTGCTAGGCACATTTTCTGCACACGCAAATTCCGGCTCATCTTCAAAATATGAATGTCATTCATCATATTCGCTTTAATTGTGTCCTTGACATTTAGAAGGAAAGAAATTCAAAGAGGAAATCTAAATTCAGACAAAGGAATAATCAATAAAGATACTCCGGCATGTTTTATCTAGCTTTGCATTCTTTTCATTTAAAAATTTTAACTTTTCGTGCTGAGAAAGTTAAAAGAAAAGTTCAAAGTTTCAACTTTGTACAATTCATTATACTTGATTTATAAGTTCAATTGTGTAAAGAATAAAATGATAATTATTAACACTTTTCTAATGTTTATTTTTCTATCTGAAAAATATTCCAAACAACAAAAAGATATCATAAATAAAATTCAAAATAGGGGTGATTAACTGATTAAAATCTATGTCCCGATATTAATAAACAATGAACAGCAATAATATTAAAATATATCAGATTTTTGATAATAAATACAGTAATTATGGAAGTATGTCTCATGAAGGATATTTACATTACATTTTTAAAGAAAAGAAAGTTTAAATTCATAATAAAAACGAAGATTTGTTCACCAGTTTCGATACCTGAAAATATATCTAACTATTTTACATTGGCTTTCTTAGTGCTAACAAAAATGTAATAATTGATTTGAAACTATTAAATAAATTGCACTAAAAGTTATAAATTTATTAATGTCTCAGAAACTTAATGAAATTTCAAAATTTTGAAAGCTTATATAGCTATTCTTTAATTTTCTCAAATAAATAATGTTCTTTAACCACAGATCTGTCTATTCTTAGAGGAATGAGTGCTTTATAAATACAAAAACATAGTTTATTCAAAGTGAACGATGCAGTGTTGAATTCAGACACTTTTCTCCGGGAGGGATTTCTGTGGCTCCCGGGGGGGACATTATAGTGTTCCGGGGGGGGGAATTGCACTTTTTGACCATTGAAAACCCAAAATCTCAAATCTTCCGGGGGGACATCTCATTGCTCCGGGGGGGGGGGGAATGCCCCCCCCCCCGGGCCACCACCTGAAATCAACACTGGAACGATGCTCTGAAATATCATATAACAGACGCGTGGTGATAAATTCTTTTTATAGTCTTAATTAATATAATCAAAACATACTACTGCGATTTGTTGAGCATATATATAGATTTCAAGCTAAATAAAATATTCTTTAAATATTAATGCAAATTAAATGAACAGATAAACAATGATTAAGCAGCGAAAACTAAAAAAAGAAAAAATACATAAATAACAGACAGAAAACCAGCTGATGAATGGTTTTTGCTTAGAATTACTTAAAATGGATGCAATGATATTGATTATTTTTTCAACAATTGTTGAAGCAAATAAAATCTTTTAAACAGCTTTTTATACTGAAAAAAGTGTTATTAAGACAAAAGATGGATATTTTTGGTTTCTATTAACACTCAAGTCTTTATTATATGTCACTACAAATGTGTATATGCATTTGCATATATTGGCTATATTTTTATAAATGCTTAAATATTTGAAAATTCATTAAAATTCCATATTTCTATTATTTTTCTTAACGTATAAATAAATTTATGCTTTTCTACGAATATAAAGTGTCTGGAAAGAACGGGAAAAAAGCGAATTTCTGTACTTTTTCGAAAAAGATTAAGATAAAATCCAACTAAGAATCCTAAGTTTAATTATGAAGAAAGAAAAATATTAAAAAATTGTTCTTAAAGGTAAAACATGTGCTTGTTAGAAAAAAATGTCAATTTTACAGAATAAGGGTAGCCATATTATAATAATAAGTTCAAAATTGCTTTTCATTAACTTGGTCTTTTCAATAGCCCAAGTAATGTGAGATTAAGTGTATGAAGATGTATGTGCTCCGTAATTATTCTACAGAGAGCGAGAACTTTAACATGCCCGGTCCGAGTAGTGTGCAATGTATGCAACCACTCACGGCAGCTAACAGTCAGTCTATCTGAAACACGGGATATACATCTAATTGGAGAATTAAATGTACGAAACGAAATCATATGAAGTAGTATATAACTATATTTTCCATTTTTTATTGACAAAGATACCAAAAATTTGTAAAATAAAATGTTGGAAAATATTTAACTAAAATATGATATTCGTATTTTCAACGTTTATATTTGCAATTACTCAAGCAGCCTTACTGGGTATTTAAATCCTTTTTAGAGGTCAAAACGTTATAAAATAATATCTATTCCAAGATATAAGCAACCTCCAGGGATCATTCGACATAGCAAAACAAATTTATCGTATAATTAGACGTTAGAAACACTGTTTTGTATAGTTGCTAAAGAGCCTTCTGGTATCACTAGAGCATGCGGTCGATTTATACAAAAGAAAGACATGGAGAATGATGCTATTTAACAAAAAGTCATTCCACTGAACTTCAATAAACATGAATTGTTGGTCCATTTTTGATTTTTCCTTTTCTTGCTTGTAGAAACATAAAAAGAAAAGAAATTAAAAACATCTTGCAAAAAAAATCTTAATCATCATAAGAATCCTCTTAATCACACAGGATTAAAAACTGCACGCTTTCACGAAATTGAGAGTTTTATAGTCTTTCAAGCATTGGGTTAGGAGAGCAGGTGTATAAACTTGCATATTTTTATATGCTAAATGCAACCGATAACATAACTAATATAAAAAAGTTTTTAGCTATGAGTCTAATTGGCCTCCAAAAATATTTCCTCAGCGATCCTATCGTTTTTTAAGTGATCTCGGATCATCGGACTACTAATAATTTCGAACTAGTGAAAACTACTATAAACTAACTACAGTTGAACCTCGATTATCCGAAGTAATTGGGACCGACGCTCTTTCGGAAAATCGAAATTTTCGGATAATCGAGAAGGCTGTAATGTTTCGTATTATGGTAACAAGTGCTTAATAAAAATAAAGCAATTGCAAAATAGAACAAGAATAAATTACTAGAATTTTAATTTTGAAGTACCTTTTATATATATCACAAGAATTTGAAAAAATGTTTTGTTTACCGAAGTTTCGATTGCTTTGCTTTGAAACTCTATCACGGAGTCTTTTAATGTTATTGGTTCACCAGTATCACAGACTTTCTGCTGCTCCAGACATGCCAGACCTTTTGCAAAACATTCAAAAACTTCAGAATTGCTAATTGTTCGTTTTCTTTGTTCCACTCCGCAGCTTACAGGAGCTCAAGTTAAATTCAAAGGAACTCTAAGAAGGGGGATCGAAAATATTTATATGTATTCGTAGTTCGGAAAGGACCGCTTGCACGCAAGGAATATTGTAGTTAAAAAAAAGAAAAAAAAAAGCTTTCAAATGGATTTTGCACACAAGGAATGTGATAGTAGAAAAAAAAAAAAAAGCTTCAAAAATGAATTTCGGTTAAAAAAGTTTCGGATAAAAGAGGTTCTACTGTACTTTCAAATTATATTGATCCTTACGAAAGGAATGGGTACTGTCATAAGTGAACTCTTTTTAGTTTCACCTCAAAATATGAGTAACAGCTCAAGTTAAATTTCCATAAGTTCCTCCATTTTTATTTTAAGTTGGAGTTCCATGATTCACTGTTTATTATTATTTTTTTTTTATAAAGAATATCTTAAACATTCTTATTTTACATTTTAATATTTTCAGCATGGCTTAGTGTGAAATTTCTGCAATGCTTTTTGATGTGTACACTGTAAAAAAAACCACTGTAAATTCGCCAGAACAAACTTGATCACAGTGAATGTGTTGTATCTTTCTTTGGTTTCCTGACTATATAAACATGGAAAATACAGTAGTTGCGTAAAATTAACACCACAATGTGTTGGCAATTTTACGCAACTACTGTATTTTCCATGTTTATATAGTCAGGAAACCAAAGAAAGATACAGCACATTCATTGTGATCGAGTTTGTGCGCGAGATGAACAGTATTTTGTACTGTAAAAACGTCGTTGTTTTACAGTGTATAATTACATTTTTACTTTCTTCCATCTTTTCAAAAAGAAAGTATTGGATTCATGAAAAATTTCGACTTCCGATTTTTGATGGATTTATACGTTTTAGAAGGTGCTGAACACGATTTAAGGGTTTTTTAAGAAAATGGCTATCTATGAGTTTATCTGTCACTCAGTGAGCCTGTAAGTCTGCCTGTATATGTCAAACATTTTGTGGGCGCTCTATCTCAAGAACTAATGCACGGAATTTCACAAAATTTTATATTCAATTAGACCTGTATATACACTGGTGCTGATTAGATTTTGGTGTATATCGCCAACCGGTGGCACAGCTATGCTGGATTTTTTATGATTTTCGCAATAACTCTAATATTGGTGTTGCAGAGAGGTATTCGTCTCAAAAAGGGATACACGAATTTTCATCTAACTTCAGATTCGCTTAGATGCCCATACACGTTTTTTCTAATTAGGTTTTCATGACAATCGCCCAATAGGTGGCGATGTTATGCTGGATTTTGCATGATTTGCACGATTTTAGTGATAGACATATCTCAAGAACAAATGCAAGGGATTTCTTATCCTTAGAATCCTCATGATGGGCATAGATTGCCATTTAATTTTGGTACAGTGCTAGCGAATTTTGAAGCATTAACATGTAACAGATAGAAGAAAAAATTTCTTTCTAAAAATTTTACGCAGTGATCAGTGGTAATGTATATAGACGCCAATTAAACCCTAAATACTCATTTATCACACGCACTTCTATTTTTAAAATACATTTTGAAGGAAAATAATAAGACAGCATACACAAACAAAAATACTGTAAAAGCAATATAAAATATTAAAAAATCCTAAAAAGTAAAACTGATCAATAAAAATGTATAGGTTTTTTTGTCAAAATTACCAATACCTGACAATTTTTATGCTTTTATTCGACCGCTATTTTTGAATAAAAAAATTGTCTTATTTAATCCTCAAAAACTTAAAATTAAGAAAAATATTTTTTCGTATTCAAAAACAGTGGTAGGAGAAAAGCGAAAAGTTTGCAACTATGAAGTTCTTGAAAAAAGTTAATTGGTTCTTTATAATTGAAAAATTACCTATACTTTGCAAGAACTATAAAAATTCATCTTAAGAAATTGTTTGTATTTTCTTATGAACAGCATCGCAATAATTTTGCTATCTTAAATGTGAAGCATTTTAAGTATTGTAAATAAAATTAATACTAGAAAAGCACTCAGGTCGTTGTTGTAGGATTTCTCGCGGTATTTGTGGGTCTGCTAACTTGAGGTGGAAAATATACTGTTACTAATAATTTAAAAGTTGTTAATTAAAAGACTTTCTGGTGTCATGTATCGACATAAAATAAACGGTAACAATAAAAGTATTTAATTAAATACTTCCATCAAAGAGAAAATCTTCTCTCTAACATATTAGCCACTTCCTTATTAAAAATGGGATAAAATGTACTTTATTTTCTGAATAAAAAGTGCGTCCTTCCAACATCTATTCCAGACTGAAAGAAAGTTTAATATCAATGCGGTTTTTGTCTGATATTACTTCCTACAAAGAAACAAATGTTTTTCCATTATAATATTACTATGATACAATGACCACAAAATTTCAAAAAGCTTTAAATAATAAACTGGAAAACAAAATCCGCCGTTTTTTTTACCGCTAAAACAAAATAGGAAGTACTTCTTTATCTAGATGATAATTACTTTTCTTCATTAGTACTAAATTAAATCATTGTAACAGATGCTGGTACATGCAGTCTTTGTTATTGCTGAGGAAAAATGGCTTGAAATTTGGCTAGTTTGTACATAACATATGGATGGACAAAAAAAAAATATTTTCATTACAATTTCATTAAATTTTAATAAAAACAAAATCATTGTTAGAGACTATCTATGTATTAGAAGCATTCTCTGTGCCAAATGTGATGTTTCTAAGACTGGTAGTATCACGTGAAATCATAGTAGAAATTATATTTGTAGAAATTCTCCCATCAGAACCATTTGAAATTTTTGATATATTTTTTTAATTTCCCTTTGGGAGTATGTATCTCTTCATAAAAATTACTTCCATGCAAAATTTGAAATTTCTAGCCCCAAAAGTATGAGATCAATTATAATAGTACAACATTTTCCATCATGTCATTCTTTTAAATTTCGAATTATTTAACATGTATTCTTAGCAAGAATTTGCACTTTAATTGTGTCCAACATGTTAACTTTCAAGTTTTTACAGCCAGCAATTTAAAAATATTTTAACTTTAGAACGTTTTCCGCTCTTGTACGTTCTTGGCGGTATTACTACTGCGATGAAAATCAGTTTATTTTTGAGCGGATGCTAACACATTTATTATACCGAAAGAATGTTTGAAATCGTTTCAGTATAAGAAGATATAGCTCCACAATCATCAAGATTTTAGAATATTTTTTACTTATTTTATTCTTTTAAATTTTAATTTTTAAAACCTGTTCTTAGGTAGTATTTATATATAGAGGGTGATTCATACCCTCATAGCATGCATGGTCACAGTGACGTCATTGGGACGTCACTGTAAGTCACTGTGGTCACGTCACATCTGTGACCAAAATGCCACCACTCAGTGATGTCACATTGTGACTGAGATGTGAACTTCTTAGAAAACTTAAAAAAATTACAAAAATTATTAAATCATGTTATTTACTGTAAAAAATATTTTTCTGCCGGATTTAAATTTTTTTTAAACCGTGGTCCAAGTTGCCTCTGTGCCTCTAACCAAAACTTTTTATTTTCATATAACATAAAATGTAATTAATTCATCAGCGACACAAAAATATTTCCTAATTATGCGAATTTCATATTATTAAAAAAATGGTTTAGGTAAACAGACCCCGACTTATCTTTTATAAAGATTTTTGTAAATGATCATCTGTTATAGTAAAAGTTTCTCAAAGAGTAGTCGAAACATTTCTGTGGTTTCAAACTAAAAACTTTCTATTACAGTTAAGTCTGCAGCTTTTAATGAGCACGCAGAAAGCGTCTTCAAAGTTTAGTCATATATGCATTTCTTGCTTTATAATTTGCATTCAAGTCATTTTTTTTCCTCTTAGTGTTTCACTATTTTAAGTAACTTTTTTTTTTAAATTCTACTTCTTTCAGACGTTTAAAATAAAATTGACATTTTCCGAATATAAAATTAATGTACAAAATTTAGGCAAAGCCCATGACATAATTAATTATTCATATTTTATTTTTTGTTTTCAAAATATATCTTTAAAAATTATTTTACAAGATGTTTTATTCTACAGAAAATTAATATTAAGATAATGACAGATTGGCAAAGAAAAACTCATCTCTTCTCGATAATCTTGTTGTATTTTTTAAGAAGATATTTTGTATATATTACCTCTGATATAAATTTTACTTTTAAAAAAAGGAGGGGGTCATCATTATTACCATTAAATTAATTTATACACATTTTGAAAAATTAAGCAATATTTTTAGTAAACTCTAATTATGGATAATATTATTATTATAATTTACGTAAATGAAACTTTACAATTCAATAAAACTGATAAAAATAAAAGGTGAAATACAATAAAACATTTTCAAACAGGAAATTGAATTAGAGACAATTTGATAAAATTATTACGCATTTAATTTCCTTCCGAAACAGTTGTATAGTAAAACAAATAAAACCGAAAAAACATCTGCTTCGAACTTCGAAACTTAAAAATCGTCTGCATCTGCACTATTTCAGTTGTTACGACTCACCGCAGAATAACGGATAAAAGTAACAGTGAAGCTTTTTAGAATAAACACGGGAAGTTATGTGGACACTGGACAGCATAGACGTGTTGACACGGATTTAAAAAGTGAAACAAGAACGTTCTCAGGATCCAAGTTAGTTCAGCTAACAAAATATAAACCCGAGAAAATTACGGTAGCTTTGACTTGTTGAAGATGATTCAAGTCATTGCTATGGTACTTATTATCGGATTTAATTGATTCCCCAAAATCAAAGTATCACGTACAACGTCAATGAAATTAGGTAAGTAAATATATTATTTTCCCTGCTTGCTTTCTTTTAACCGCAACAATTTTAGTTAGCTTCTCATAAACATGCTGTAGAACATAAATATTTCACTACATTTATTTTTTATTTTGTTGAAATATCTAAAATATTATTTTCCCTGTTTGCTTTTTTTTTTTAATTACAATGATTTTAGTTATCTTCTAATAAATATGTTATAGAACACAAATATTTCATTACATTTATTTTTTATTTTGTTAAAATATCTAACTTCCTTTTCAACAGCTTTGATCAGATTATTAAAATTAGTGATTTAAATTGCATTTTAATCTGGTTTATATTCTTATTTAAATATTTGGTTAAAACCACATAGTGTCCTAAATATGAAAGTATATGGATAAGTATTATAATCAGTCATTAATATAATTAATAAACATTTAAAGATAATTAAGTTATTTTAAAAAAATGTCTTTTTATGGAATAAAATTATTGGCAAACATAATATTTTAATTTTGTATTAAGTGATGGTCTTAAACAATTTGAATTGCATGTTTTTATTTAAAAAAATTGCATCTGCTCAGAAGAGGAATTTATAAAAAATAAGACACAACGGAAACGTATACTATTAAAAGAGATCGTAGATATGTAATGTTAAGAAAAAAAATTATTATTTAATGTATTATTCAACCTGAGAAATGTTTTAAAATCTATAAAGAAATAGTCATAGTGGGTGAAAGCTTTTCAGTTGTTAAACATTCTTACTGAAATGTTTTCAAAGTGAACTAGAAGTCTGTTGGCAAATGAAAATATAGAAGTTACGCAATCAGTAGTGTTTAAATATGATTTTACTTTAAAAATAACGCAAATACTTGAACGGTATGAATCTAAAATGTAATAATCATCTTTTATTATTTACTTTTTTTTCTGGATAATTTTATCATTTTATCTCCTGAATGATTTTATCGAGATAAATTTCAAAGTATCGATATTATACACTCTTTATAAACAGCGTGATTAAAATGGATTTCTTATTTATAATTACCATAATCTTGTAAATAAAATATTAATAATAATAATGAACCTATGTGTGGCTCTATTTTGTGTTTATGGGCTCAATTTTTATACTTTATTTACATTAAAAAGTAGTTAACCATTTGATACTGAGTTCATTATTTTGTTTTATTGTGTCATATAAAAATAAATATGATTATTTGTAATTCTAATACAATATATACAGTAGAACGCCGATTGTCCGAACAAGTCGGGACCGACCCTAGTTCGGATAAACAAAAGTTCGGATAAATGGGCAGACAGTTTAAGGGATGTTCCTGACTATTCTAAAACCTTCACACTTTATCTAGGTTTAGGACTGACAGCACCAGTTAATACTGGAGTGCTTAAAAATTGTTTTGTTTTTTTTTAATAGTTTTTTGTTTACTTATTATTTAATTTTTTTTTTCTTTTATCATTTTCTAAACTTCAGAGATTATAATTTAAGCAAAAAATAAATTGGAAGTTAGGTGTTTTTTTTTTCTTTTTTAGAGAGACAAATATTTGGATAATTGAAAATTCGGTTAAAAAGAATTCTTTGAGAGAAATATGCTGTTCGGATAATTGGAAGTTCGGTTAATCGGAGTTCCAATAATCGGCGTTCTACTGTATTAACTTTCACCAGACTTTATTCTAAAAATTTCGTTGTAGATTCTAATCTGTTTGTACTATTTATGACACTATCAGAGTTATAGATGTCATGGCAACATATATCCAGCCAGATAGATCTTTGGCTAAACATAAAAACTTTCACATTAGACGCAAAATAGAGTAGCTGCGGTGCTGTGTTTTATAAACAATAAGGTATTATTGTTTTAAAAAATCATAGATAGTAAGAGTTATTTTTATAATATATAATTTCATAAATAAAAATGTAATTTTGGCAATCAATTATTAAAGTTATTTTTTAATAATCAAAAAGTTGTTTTATATATGGATTTTACTCCAAGCAAACCCTGATGTAAATAAATTAACCCTTTGTATCACCGTTCTATGCATACCTAAAAGTTTTATTTACTTTTACAGTGAGCATAAAAATACGATTTTATTTATTGCTGCTATCTTCCAACATAACGATTATTGCCGAAATTGTTCTTAGAATTCTCAACATAATGATACTGGTGATACTCAGTTAAATTTCTACAATAAAGCTGTATTTTTCATTTGAGTAGTTTCAAATGGTTATTGCTAAAATGTACTTCGGAAATTTTGTAATGCATGTATGGGGCATAAAAGACGTAAACAATACATATATAATGACTATATGGCACATGTTGAGCGTTTCGAGTGTATACATATATATATGTATATAACGCATGCATAAACTTCACAATGATCTTAGCAATGTCGTTACTGCAATTTTTGCATAATCAAATTTATAGGGGCCTCTATAACAAAGAAGTTTCCTATTTTCTCAGCCCCAACTTGTTTGAATTACAATCATATATATATTTTTTTTTATGGTAATCAATATCATAAAACATATAAAATTTAATTACTTAATATCGGTATTTCTTTTTATCTTTCATTTTTTTTTATTATAAATGTTGTGTAATCGAAAAAAATTCAACCTCACCAGTGACTTCGACTTTGTAATGCGTATTAAATGAAATAAATTAATTTCATTCAGTATTTTCTATAGTTTAAAGAATATAAAAAGTACTGTATATATTATAAAATATTATATTTTCAACACAAATTTTATCTTGATAAAGATTTGAAAATTTAAACAAATTGTTTCTTTGGTAATTTTAATGCTTTTAACAAATAGCTAATTTTGAAAAAAAAAAATGTGATAGATCGATCATTCAGCTGTCTTCAATATTCTCATTTATTGCAATAGGAAAGAAAGGTGCAACAAAAATTGAAGTCTGCGGGGCATTGCATTTTGATTCAATAAAATTCTTTTGGTATACCCTTGTTATATCGGCCCCCAAGTTTTAATTGCGATGTATCGCCAAAGTATATTAACGTTATAGATGTAAATGATTTTACAACATGCATAATTATGACTATGTGTGACATGCATACGTGTTTACAACTGTACAAGTATGTCATAGTGTGACTTCACAACATTGCCGCTAGTCACATATTCGTCACAACGTTAATGACAAAATTGTCACAAATCACACAATTTTCACAAAATTGTCACAATGTGACGTCAAAGCAGTGTCGCTGTCGTCACAGAATCATCACAGTGTTAAAGACAATTTCGTCAAAAATGACACATATTTCACAAATTGATCTCAATGTGACTTTAAAACATTGTCACATTCGTCACAAATTCGTCACAAAGTTAATACCAAAATAGTCACAAATGACACACTCTTCACAAATTTGTCACACCGTGACTTCACAAAGTCGTCACAATGTGACGTCACAAAAGAGCTCTAAAACGGCCATAACGACCTCACATTCTAGTCACAGTGACTTCACATCGACGTCACGTGACGTCACATCGACGGTCACAATGTCACAGCGTGACGTCACAACGACGTCGACGTGACGTCACCATGCCTTACGGGTAAATATCGAAACAATAGGCTATCTCCTTAAATATTGCCCCTAGGCACATACTTCCAATTGCAAAGTTTCATAAAAAAAAGGTGCAAAATTGGATGAGATAAGTTTCAACTCCATGGGGGGTCTATATGAGAAAATACAAAAAGTAAATTTTTATACTGCTCCCGTAGAGTAAATTTCCCAATTAGAAAAATTTTCCTTATCCATTCCTGAATTAAACACAAAAAAATTCATCTCGATATCTTCAAAATTCGCATAGATATCAAAATCCAAAATTCGTGACTTACACCATTTATCCATGCCTCTGAGTGACGAGTTTTTGACTCAATCTGGATGCAAGACAGGAATAATCCACAAACTGTACATTATTAAAAGTCGATACAAGACAGTGCCTATCCTTTGGACATAAAATAGGCAGCGTATAGATTTCACGTTAAACCTGTTTTCAAAGTATGCTGGTGGTCTGCACTAGAGGCCTGCACGGGTCGAAATATCTAGGTCCGGTCCCAAACCGACCCACAGGAAAAAAAGTTCGGCCCTGCCTGGAAAAAAGTTCAAATCGTAGCCTGGCCTGACTCAATTTCTACATAGTTTTTTACATCGATATGGTTAAAAGTTGTTTCGTATGGAGGAGTTTTGACCAAAAATACTTATTATATATTTTTCTTTTTTCATGTTTATAATTTTTATTTTTAAAGAAGCGCCAATAGCTGCGATTATTTGTTTTACTAATGAATCTCTGTTTATATGTAAATGATTCACTTCTCCTTTAATATCGTTAATCCATATTCCATGTGTTTGAGACAATGGAAAATGCTATAAAGTAAAATCTTTTAAGAGTAAAATCTTTTTTTCCCATATGAAATAAGAAAAAAGTGTTAATGACAATTTCCCTTTTTAGAACTTGTAAGTAAATGCAATCTATTTTTTCTCAGGTATTATTATATTCATTTTCCATGGATCTACAGATTTTTCCGTTTAAGAAAGGATTCCGTCATAGGCAGATTTTTTTCACTAGTTTTAGTGTATTTTAATTTTTTTTTTACTTAAAATCTACTATCCTTTAAAAAAATAATAAATTTTAAAGTTTTATTGTAAAATAATGGCCATTTAAAATGTATGCATTTGTTGTAAAAGTTTTTGGGCTGAGCCAAATTTTAGTTATTTTTGTACGGATTAGGTCAGTCAGAGATAATGATTTTAATACGGGTTGTCTCTAGACTGGGACTGAAAATTTCGCCCAGGGGACACCTAGGAATAAGGATGCCAGTCTCGGTTCGGTATAACCAGTGGCTGAGAGGTTCTGCTCTCAAAGCTGGAAGACGGGAGGTGCTGGGTTCGAACCCAATCGCGTCGTTCGGCCCAATCGTTCGGAGTTTTCAGTTGCTTTCTTCGAACCTTGGATATCCTTGCGTAAATACGGGTTAGGTTCTCTTAGAAAGACTTCTATGGAAGGCATCCCCCCCCCCTTCGGGCCCATATCCCTCGTGTAAATATTTGGCCATCATAAATTCCACCAACACCCGGTTCGATATGAAAAAATACGTTAAGACCGCCCTGGCCGAGTCTTCAGAAAAAAGTCGCCAATCCCGGGTCTGTCCCGGCCCGGCCCCTGAATACAGACTGTTTTAACGGCCTCGCCAGGACGATAAAAAGCCTGAATTTGTGAGGACTAAAATTATGAAAAACTCTTAATCGGCGTCTTAGAAAAAACATTGTTTCAAATTACAGATTTAACATTTATTTATGGACATTTAAAATAGTACAAAAAGGAGGTGGAAACGGCAAAAGTTAAACTGAATCGGAAGTTTAAGCTACAGAAAGAAGTTATTTTTCACTTGCAATTTTTTAAAAAGCATTTACACATTTTATTAGGAGCCAATCAATTTTTAAAACTTTAAATGTGTTTTTCTGCATGACGTTTTTTTTTTCTTTTTTTTCTTTTCTTTTTTTATTCTTTTTTTTTTCTTTTTACCATTTCTCGTCTTTAAATTATTATAAGTCAAGAATCATAAATAAAAAAGGTGCAAACTTGAAACATGTCTTTTTTTATTATTTTACATTAATTTTGTTTCGGCAAATTTGAAAAAAAATTTTACTTTTGAAAATATGATTTTTTTTAAAATAAGTTACCTAATTTTTTAAATAAATATTTTTAATATTTTTAAAATTATTATTTAAAAAAATCCTGAAACAAAACTAAAATTTTACTTTCCTTTTTAATTAAATGAAAAAAAAATAAATCCGGTTTATAATGTTTCAAGTTATAAAGATTTTAAATTAAATCCGCTTAAAAAAGTACTAATCATTTAAATTTTTTAAAAACTTTATGAGAAATATTAGGATGTGATTTTGTTTGCAAATTATATGGTTAACCATCACAAAAAAAGAAAAGAAAATCAAAATTCTAACTCAACAAATATATTTTTTACATGTTTCCTAGAACTCTTAAAGTAACATTGTTTCTTGGATTGCACGAATTTCAATTTGTGTCTAATCCCTTAAAACCTGATGAATTATTTAAATGGCCATAACTATGCGAGTTTTTCAGATATGAAGATGCAATTTTTTGTGTTTAATTCAGGAATGGATAAGGAAAGTTTTCCTGATTGGAATTTTTACTCTACGAGGGCTGTATAAAAATTTAATTTTCGTATTTTTTCAAACAGACACACCATGGAGTTGCAACTTATCTCATTAAATTTTGCAAATGACCCATTAATTCAAATTTCTCGAGCATGTGACCTAATCCAATAGTCATCTCGTACCCGAAAACGGTTGGATACAAAATTTTGTCAAACTCGTTTGAGTCGTTTTTTAGATACAAGTAGCTTGACCCACAGTGACCCAAAAATGACCCACTAAGAATTTTCTCGGACATGTGTCTTAGCCCAATGGTTTTCTCATGCTCAAAAACAATATAATAGAAAATTTTGTCAAAATGTTTTGAGCCGTTTTTTAAATACAATTATCTTGACCCACAGTGACCCAAAAATGACGCACTAATCGAATTTTCTCGAACATGCGACTTAGCCTAATGGTCTTATCATTCCCAGAAACGGTATAATACAAAATTTTTTGAAAATCGTTTGTGTCGTTTTTTAGATACAATTATCTTGACCCACAGTGACCCAAAAATTATCCATTAATCGAATTTTCTCGAACATGTGACTTAACCCGCACGTCTTCTCATGCCCAGAAAGAGTATAATACAAAATTTTTTCAAAATTATCTGATTCATTTTTTAGATGCAATTATCTTCACCCACAGTGACACAAAAATGACCCACAAATTGAATTTTCTCGAACATGTGAGTTAGCCCAATTGTCTTCTCATGTCTAGAAATGGTATAGTACAAAATTTTGTCAAAATCGTTTGATTCGTTTTTTAGATACAATTAGTTTGACCCGCAGTGGCTCAAAATGACCCACTAATATATTTTTCTCGAATATGTGACTTAGTCCAATGGTCATCTCATGCCCAGAAGTGACATATTACAAAATTTGTCAAAATGTTTTGAGTCTTTTTTAGATTCAATTAGCTTGTCACCTGACCCATTGTGACTTAAAATGACCCACTAATCGAATTTTCTTGAACATGCGACTTAGCCTAATGGTATTCTCGTTTCCGAAAACGATAGAAAGCAAAATTCCATCAAAATCGTTAGAGCCGTTTTCTAGATAAACTTAGCTTGACCCGAAGTGACCCAAAAATGACGCACTAATCGAATTTTCTCGAACATGCGACTTAGCCTAATGGTCTTATCATTCCCAGAAACGGTATAATACAAAATTTTGTGAAAATCGTTTGTGTCGTTTTTTAGATACAATTATCTTAACCCACAGTGACCCAAAAATTATCCATTAATCGAATTTTCTCGAACATGTGACTTAGCCCACACGTCTTCTCATGCCCAGAAAGAGTATAATACAAAATTTTGTCAAAATTATTTGATTCATTTTTTAGATGCAATTATCTTCACCCACAGTGACACAAAAATGACCCACAAATTGAATTTTCTCGAACATGTGAGTTAGCCCAATTGTCTTCTCATGCCCAGAAATGGTATAGTACAAAATTTTGTCAAAATCGTTTGATTCGTTTTTTAGATACAATTAGTTTGACCCGCAGTGGCTCAAAATGACCCACTAATATATTTTTCTCGAATATGTGACTTAGTCCAATGGTGATCTCATGCCCAGAAGTGATATATTACAAAATTTGTCAAAATGTTTTGAGTCTTTTTTAGATTCAATTAGCTTGTCACCTGACCCATTGTGACCCAAAATGACCCACTAATCGAATTTTCTTGAACATGCGACTTAGCCTAATGGTATTCTCGTTTCCGAAAACGATAGAAAGCAAAATTCCATCAAATCGTTAGAGCCGTTTTCTAGATAAACTTAGCTTGACCCGAAGTGACCCAAAAATGACCCGCTAATCGAAATTTCTCTAACATGTGACCTAACCCAATAGTTTTTTCGTGCTCAAAAACCGTTGGATATAAAATTTAGTCAAAATCGATTGAGCCGTTTTTTTTTTTTTTTAGATATAATTAGCTTGACCCTGACCCGTTATGACCCTAAATGACCTACAAATCGAATTTTTTCGAACACATGGTCTAGACCAATGGTCTTCTCGTGCCCGAAAATAATAAAATACAAAATTTGGTGAAAATCATTCGAGCCGTTTTTAAGATAAAATTTGCACACACAATTTTTGCTGGTATTATAATATAAGATTTCACGCATCTTTCAAGTGCTTGAATGCGACACGGAAACTTAGGTAATTGAAAAGATGGGACTTCCGACCTTCTTATGAGAACTTTCAGCACCTTTCTTGAAACTCTATTAAGAATGCGGGGTGATGTGATTTCGCATTCTTTATAGTCAGTAATGTTAACATATTCATAGCACTGAAGTTGAATATTGGAATATAAAACTTTCTTACTGATGAACATTGCATTTCCCTTGCCTTCAATATTCTTCGGAATCGAAGTTCTCGAACACGGTTTCTTTTATCAGTTATCATCCGTATTAATTTTTTTTCTCAATGATGCATGCATTTTGTCGAATAGCAGGATCGAGAATCTTCTTGAATCGTACTTGAAATAACGAGACAACTTAATTGTAAAAAAAAAAAAAAAAAAAAAAAAACATTTTGAGCTCCAATTTGCAGGAAGAATCTTTCTTAATGTGAAACGACATAAGTGAACATACTTCCATTACAAATTCAGCCATATCTTCGGATTTTGGGAGGGATTCTGACTTCCAATGTACAATCTAAGTAGTCGATTGGCAGTTGTCATCCATCTAGAGTAGGGGTGCACAACCTTTCTGAGAGAAGGGCCACTTACAAAAATGTTTGGGTTGTCGAGGGCCACATCAATAACACAGACAGATTTCTATATCGGGGAGGTTGGGGGGGGGGGGTAATAACTCCTTATTCTTGAAAAATAATGATTTTTGTATATATAAATGAAATAAACAAATGGAAATAAATAATTGTATGCAGGGCTTATTCAGATCTGTATGAATAACCATACAACACTTTATGAAGATTAACTGTGCCTTCTTGATAAATGGAAACTGTTGACAAAATTCACGAGTTTTTTCCACGAGCGTTTGAAGAATTTCGTGATATTTTTGAGACCAATCGACAAAATTTGTAATTTTTTTCCATCAATTGTCGAAATTCGTGATTTTTTTACCGCGACAGAGTGGCAAGTTTCGCGATTTTTCCTCGCGATAAATTAATGAAACTCGCGATTTTTCCTCTGCCTATCAACGAAACTTGAGTTTTTTCTGCAAATGAAAAATGTGACGAAATTTGTAATTTTTTCCCGCGGAAACTTCACAAAATTCGCGATTTCTTCTCGCGATAAACTGACGAAACTCGCGATTTTTCCGCACACGATCAATGGAATTTGCAATTTTTTCGCACCGCGATTTTTCTGTCGATTAACAAAACTTGAGATTTTCCCCCTCCGAATCGACAATATTTGCTATTTTTCCGCACTTTAACAACGAAATTCGAAATGTTTCGGCACTCGATCAACGAAATTCGCAATTTTCTACGCCCGATCAACGAAACTCACATTTCTTAACTGACTGTGATGAAATTTGCGTCTTTTTTTCGCGGTAAGTGGATGGAACTCGCGATTTCTCCGCAGCCGGTTGATAATATTCGAGATTTTTTCTCACATTATCGAGAAAATTCGCGATTTTTCAAAACGCGATGAACGATATTCGTGATTCTTAACTGGCTGACGAATTTTGTAATTTTTTCTCGCGGATTATTCGCGAAATTTGCGATTTTTTCTTGCGATAAACTGACGAAACTCGCGATTTTTCCGCACACGATCAATGGAATTTGCAATTTTTTCGCACCGCGATTTTTCTGTCGATTAACAAAACTTGAGATTTTCCCCCTCCGAATCGACAATATTTGCTATTTTTCCGCACTTTAACAACGAAATTCGAAATGTTTCGGCACTCGATCAACGAAATTCGCGATTTTCTACGCCCGATCAACGAAACTCACATTTCTTAACTGACTGTGATGAAATTTGCGTCTTTTTTTCGCGGTAAGTGGATGGAACTCGCGATTTCTCCGCAGCCGGTTGAAAATATTCGAGATTTTTTCTCACATTATCGAGAAAATTCGCGAGTTTTCAAAACGCGATGAACGATATTCGTGATTCTTAACTGGCTGACGAATTTTGTAATTTTTTCTCGCGGATTATTCGCGAAATTTGCGATTTTTTCTTGCGATAAACTGAGGGAATTCGCAATTTTTCCGCAATTGATCAGCAATTTTTTAGCAGCTCATCGAAAAAATTCGCGAGTTTTTCGCACTCGATCAGCGAAATTCGCAATTTTTCCGCTCCCGATCGACGAAATAACCGACTATGTCGATATATATACTTAACCGACTATGTCGAAATTTGTAATTTTTCCCGCACAATTTGACGAAATTAGCGAGTTTCTCTCGATAAACTGACGAAACTCGCGATCTTTCCTCAGCCTATAAAGGAAATTTGAGATTTTTCCGCGCATGATCGACAAAATTCGCGATGTTTCCGTACTTGATCAACGAAATTCGTGGTTCTTAACTGACTGACGAAATTTATAATTTTTTCAAGGGGAAAATTGACGAATTTAGCGATTTTTTCCTTGCGAGAAACTGACGAAACTCGCCATTTTTCCGCAGACGATCAACGAAATTCGAAATTCTTAACTGACTGACGAAATTTGTAAAATTGACGAAATTGGAGATTTTTTCTCGCGATAAACTGACGAAACTCGCAATTTTCCCATAGCCTGTCAACGAAATGAAGTTTTTACGCACTCATGTGTACGAAACTAGCGATTTTTCCGCAGCCAATAAACGAAATTTGAGATTTTTCCGCACATGATCGACAAATATCGCGATTTTTCTGAACCCAATCAACGAAATTCGTGATTCTTAACTGACTGACAATATTTGTAATTTTTTCACCCGGAAAATTGACGAAATTCGAGATTATTTTCGCAATAAACTGACGAAACATGCGATTTTTCTGCAGCTGATCAAAGAAAGTTGGAATTTTTCAACACCTCATCGACAGAATTCGCGATTTTTCCTCAGTCGATTAACGATATTCGCTATTTTTCCACGCCCGATTTACGAAATTCGCGATTCTTAACTGATTCTGACTACATTTGTAATTTTTTCCGCGGCAAATTGACGAAATTAGTGGGTTTTTTCTCGCGATAAACTGACGCAACTCGCGATTTTTTGCATCCGATCAACAAAATATGATATTTTTCCGCTCATGATCGACAAAATTCGCAATTTTTCAAAACCCGATCAACGAAATTCCCAATTTTTTCTAGCGATAAATTTACGGAATTCCCAATTTTTTCCAGCGACATATGGACAAAAATAGCGATTTTTCACAGTTATAAATTGACGAAGTTCGCGGGCCACACGTTAACCCATCGCGGGCCACAGGTTGTGCATCCCTAATCTAGAGTGAGACATTTTACATGGAATGCGATTTACCAGATTTAAGGAGCATTGGCTAGATGAAAAAATTTGACACATGTCGTAAGAAAAATTTTGGTCTGTACTTAACTCTCCACAGTTCATTTCTGGGAGACAAGAGCATTTTTTAATTTCGCAACTGTCTATTGTTCACATTGATCCAACGATTTTCCAATAGGAACAGAAAAGACTTATGGGCCTGTAGTTTGTCCATCAAGTTCAGAAAATTAATGACGCAATGGCAATTCGTTTGCGCGAAGCTGGTATTTTAACTACTGCAAGGAACGATTAATCTTTGTTTCAAAAAATCTAATAGCACCACTATTTCGCCTAGTGTTTACAGTTGTTCCGTCACAACATATAGCCACAAGTTTATCATGGTTTATGTTGTTTTCAGTGCAATATTTTAAAATGCTTTCTGCAATATTCTTTCCTAATCCAGAAGATGGTGTAATGTGTCCCAGATACAGTAAATTTGACTCTTCAGTTAGAGATACGCGTTCTTCAGTTATAGTTCTTCGATAAAATCGATCTCAAATTTTCCATCTTTTTTTTTTTTTTCTGGATTTGAGAAATCGAATAAGCTTCTGGTATTAAAAAAAAAAGGATGTCTATCATTTGAGCAATACGCCTCTGGGAAACGACAATAATTGATACTTTCTTCCAAATTTCTTCGATCTTTTCTCTTAGAAGTTTAATTACTTCTGACTTTGGTGGATCTTTACCATTCCTATTGTGTTTTAATTATTGTCTTGTATAAAAATAATATTTTATAATTGTCGACAAAACAGCTGTACTTAGTTTTGAAGGGGCACCAACTATGGGATATTTTACTGCGCTTCTAGTAATGGTAAACTTCAATTTGCTTCCACACGCACTCATTTAAAAATGACTCTAAAAATGAGAAAAAACAATTTTTAAACTCAATAAAACGTTTCAAATATTTTAAAATAAAGAAAGTTTAAAAATAATGAAGGAAATTATACTAAACATTTTATATGTAAAAATGTCAAATGAGATTATCAAAAAACTCTGTAAATGTCTAATATATGATAAGAATCCGTTGCGTGAAACAATGAAAATATAAAGGCCCTAAAGAGCCCTGAAGGACTTTCTCAAAATTCATGAAATTTTCCACATATATTAGAGGTACTAAAGTGCAACTTTTGGCTGCTATCTAAAATCAAAATTCCAACTTTCGTTTTTTCACTCCATATATAGTGACATATGACCTACCTCTTTTGGTTCTTTTTTTATTCTATTAAATTGGTGTAAGAGTTTTCTCATTCCGCGAATAACTTCTCTTAATACATTTTCTATGTGTTAAAATTAATTTCACAGAAGGCAACATTTAAAACTGTCTGCTAATAGTACATTCCTCTCAATATTGATTGCTAAAAATATGCACTTTAAAACAATAATTTATTCCTTCATTATTTCAGTGTTTAAAATTTTTGTCTAATTGATTCAGTAATTATAAAAATAATTATTTTTAACCCTTTAGGCATTGGCGCCCAATTAATAGGACGCATTTTTTGATTGAGTATTAATTTCCTTTAGCATTTATTTTTGTTATTAGCTTCATACAGTTATTATAGTACATGTTCCAGTAGAGGATATATTCGTTACTGAGCTTAATTAATCATATTAACCGAACTTCATTTGTAATTATTAATAATAACTTCTAAATATAATTAATATGCATTATTTATCAATTTTACAAAAATACATGGTTATTATTTATAATAACCAAATTTATCAAATTGACCGTAGCATATATATAGTTTATACTTAAGCCAGTAATGCATTCGTTTATAGAAATAAAAGTACAATTAAAAAAGCGAATAGGTTCAATTTTTCTTTTTTAGAATATTTTTCTTAATAGTGTAATGTCTAAAATTTCAATAGTATGTTTTATTCTGTACAAAAAAACTATAATAACATAAAATATATCTTAGAAATCAGCAACTTAATTTTGACTACTATTAAATTTATCTACGAGCAGGCAGTTACATTCACGAAAAATAAGTACATTTCTGCTGACGCACTATGTAGTATAGTGAATAGAAAACAATCAATACTTTCAAACTAGCAACGATATTTATATCAACGGTTGAATAATGGCAATCATTATGAAGAATGAATTGGTTCCTCGTCTTCGCTGAGATATGTTTCTTGCTAAGGAAGCAGCAGGCAGCATGCGTAATAAGTGATCACTTGAACTTTATTCTTGAGTAATAAAACAAAATTTGGTTTATAGTAAGTGTTCATCATTTGTTTTAAAAAATCCTTATTAGTTAAGAGAAACTTTTTCTAGTGAACTAGTAATTTTGGAAAAATTCTAACATGAGACGTATTATGGATAAAAGTGCGAAAATGTCCTGTTTTCAAGATATTAAAACTCTAGAAATTGAAATATATTAAAGACCTTAATATGTAATTCAATACAAAAAGGAGTAAAACTGACTTCATAACATTAATAAGATCATTCAATTATAGATGTTTTAGTTCTCGTTCAAAATATTATTAATTAATCAAAAATTATGAGTTACATGAAAACACTCTTCTTCGCATAAAAACAGGGGAGGGAAAGGGGGACTGTAACTTATATTGTCTGAGGGTCATTACATGTAAAGTGGGTTGAATTTGTATATAGTCTCCGCTTGATCCCTTTGAGTTGTGATGCAATTGAAAGAGGGCGTACATAAGATGAACATCTGCAAACTGTCAATGTCAGAATTAATATAGTTGGACCGCCAGGAGTGTTTCTGTAAATGTCTCTATTTTAATGTTTCAGGAAAACGATCAAATCACCGAATCTGTCATTTTACTGCTCATGATAAAAGAAATATTATATATTGAAAATTTGCGATATAGTACAACTTTTTGTGCTTTTTGAAAAACATAATTACAGCATTAAAGATCAGAAATCACCACATTTATCAGCAGTTGGTCTCAAACTAGGCAATACAACTCATTGCGATAAATGTCACATTTACTGCAACAAGCTGTACTTACTAAACACATTGCTATAAAAGTTTGTCACTTTACCTATTAATTACCTATGGACAAGTCGTTTTCTCACTATTTTTTTTCATCTTTCAAATTTCTTAAAAATATAAATAAATTCTTTCAATCCCAGTTTCAGAAGGTCATATCGGGGACACTTCTAATTTGATTACCATTAGTACCGCTGTAAAGAACACATCTTAATTAAAAAGAAAACTTCTGCTTCAGTTTAAGCTTCTTCCGCGCAAAAAGGGTCAAAATACTTTTTTTGCTTAAGATTCATTGTATTAGTATGATCCGGCTGTAAATTAGCGTCCGAATACTCTCAAATATCTCTTCAGTATATAAAGCTAGAATTATGGAAGAAGTCTTTACCGATAGTAAACGACTATGCTCTATCGTATAAAAGTGGCTGCGGTGCCCATATTGGCTAAATTTAGAAGTTTATAATCATATCTTTAAAAAAATGAGTGATATTGACAAAATGTCAATTACAAAGTATAGGGAATCTTCGATTGAGTACGAAGTGATGGCTTACGTGTAAAAAAAGTCCTTCCGGCCAGTGCCGGGAGGAAGAGGTAGCTTTCATAATCCTTATTTAAAAAAAGCCAACTTATATCATGCAAACACACGAAGCTCAATTTAGTGGAAACCGAATATAGGAGACTCAATACTAATTTTTATCAATATAATGAATGAGAATTTCGCGAAATTAGTCAGTTTTATCCAAGCTGTTTTTCTTTAAAGTAACTTATATTTGTCTGCCAAATTCGGCGATTTCTTAAAGTGCCTGTCATTTTAAGACAACATGGTGGATGAGGCTAAGCAGTGAACTTGGTCGAGACCTTAGTAATTGCTGAGCACATGCTCACTCACATCGGAATCGGTTAATATATAGGAGAGCTGTCGCATGCAAAAAATCAGATTTTTCAAAATGTCACCCACAATAGAAATTGAAACTGCTATATCTGAGCCATTTTTTAAGGTAAAGACAAACAAAAAATGCTCCTGAATCCTTATATCAAGATCAAATACTTAAGAAAGAAACCTTTTTCAATTTCTAATTTTTTTGCACCTCACTTTAAATATATATATAATTTTTAATTTAATGGCCGCCATTTTGAAACAAGATGGCTGATGAATCTGGCCAGCGAACTTGGTCGAGGTGTTGATGTATACTATCCACGTGCCTTCTTACATCGAAATAGGCGAATACGTGTGTTATCGCGTGACAAATACAAGATCGTTTCAAAATGTTAGCCATGCTAGAAATTCAAAGTGCTATAAATCAACCATTTTTTAAGATATCAACAAAAGAACAAATTTACGTGTGTTATCGCGTGACAAATACAAGATCGTTTCAAAATGTTAGCCATGCTAGAAATTCAAAGTGCTATAAATCAACCATTTTTTAAGATATCAACAAAAGAACAAATTTTCAGAAACAAAAACTGCTCCGAAATCTTTGTATCAAGGCCAAACACATAAAAAGAATCTTTTTCAGTTTCCAATTTTTTAATACCTCATTTTAAATTTTAAATTTAATTTTTTTAAAAATGGCAACCCTTTTGAAACAAGATGGCGAATGAAGCTGGCCAACGAACTCGGTCGAGACATTGGTATGTACTATGTATAGACCAAGTTACATCCAAATGGGTTCATAAATACGCCTGTTATCGCGTGACAAAAATCAGGTCGTTTTAAAATGTCAGCCACAAGAGAAATTCAAAATGCTATTACTCAGCCATTTTTTTTTAGATATAGACGAAAGAAAAACTGTTCCGGAATCTTTGTATTAAGGTCAAACACATACAAAAAAAATCTTTTTCATTTTCCAATTTTTTTGGTATCTCATTTAAATTTTTTTATTTTTTAATTTTTTTAAATGGCCGCCATTTTGAAACAAGATGGCGGATGAAGCTAGCCAACGAACTCGGTCGAGATATGTGTATGTACTATGTACACACCAAGGTACATCCAAGTCGGTTCATAAATACGCCTGTTATTACGTGAGAAAAATCAGGACGTTTCAAAATGTCAGCCACGCTAGAAATTCAAAATGCTATAACTCAGCCATTTCTTAAGATATAGACGAAACAAAAACTGCTCCCGAATCTTTTTATCAAGGTCAAACACATAAGAAGAAAATATTTTTTCAATTTTCAATTTTTGGTACCATATTTCAAATTTAAATTTTTCTTAAAAATTTAAATGGCCGCCATTTTTAAACAAGATGGCGGGTGAAGCTGGCCAACGAACCCGGTCGAGACATTGGTATGTACTATGTATAAACGAAGTTACATCCAAATCGGTTCATAAATACGCCTTTTATCGCGTGACAAAATTCAGGACGTTTCAAAATGTCAGCCACGCTAGAAATTCAAAATGCTATAACTCAGCCATTTTTTAAGATATAGACGAAACAAAAACTGCTCCGAAATCTTTGTATAAAGGTCAAATACATAAGAAAAAAATATTTTTCCATTTTCAATTTTTTGTACCATATTTCAAATTTTAAATTTTTAAAAAAATTTTAAATGGCCGCCATTTTGAAACAAAATGGCGGATGAAGCTGGCCAACGAACTCGGTCGAGAGATTGGTATGTACTATGCACACACCGAATTACATCCAAATCGGTTCATAAATACGCCTTTTATTGCGTGACAAAATTCAGGACGTTTCAAAATGTCAGCCATGCTAGAAATTCAAAATGCTATAACTCAGCCATTTTTTAAGATATAGACGAAACAAAAACTGCTCCGGAATCTTTGTATAAAGGTCAAATACATAAGAAAAAAATATTTTTCCATTTTTAATTTTTTGGTACCACATTTCAAGTTTTAAATTTTTTTAAAAATTTTAAATGGCCGCCATTTTGAAACAAAATGGCGGATGAAGCTGGCCAACGAACTCGGTCGAGACATTGGTATGTACTATGTACACACCGAATTACATCGAAATCGGTTCATAATTACGGGAGTTACAGTGTGACATAGGTCAGATATATATATATATATATATATATATATATATATATATATCAATTTTGAACGGAGGGTGGTTTCGGGGTCTGGGGGTCATGATCGATGAAAATATACCAAAATTTTTTGAAATCGCTTTCCTCCGAACGGCTGCAATAGGTAGCTTTTTTGTAAAGAAAGCTACCTAATAACATTATTAGGAGCTTTAAAATATTAATTTTTCGAAAAGTAATCATCTGCTTAATTACTTCGCTAATCGAATGTCAGTCTTTGGTATGAAAAAACAGGTATAAATTTCCTAACACGCGTAAGCAAGGAACAATTTATTTTAAAAAGAAATTTAAGTTAGTATGTTCAATGTGTCTATCATCTGCAACTATGTGTATAAATGCATATTAGTACATGCGTATCGCTGGATATTGAGTACCCTTTGAGTATACTTAACTTGAATTTATTATGAAATAAATTGTGCCGTGTTATATGTGTTAGTTTTACTAGAGAATATACATCTAATTTACAATTACACACTTCTAGACATTAGTAGTGACGTACTAAATCCGGTGATTGATTATAAAAAAAGTTATAATTTTAGAGCTTCAAATAAAATTATTTTTACATGTCAGACGTCAAAACCCACTCTTCACATTTACAATTCTATACACTTTGCTTCATCTACATTTTTGTAATTTACATTTTTTCACTATATCTTTATGTTACGAGATACTCTCGATAACTTCCAAATTTCGCCACTAGAGCTGTAGTAGCTTTTACCCTATGATAGCGCAAAGTCGTTGTACTGTGGATAAACACTTCTTCCACAATTCTAGTTTTATCCATCAAAGTTATGTTTGAGTGTGTCTGAACATTAGTTTACACTCGGAATCTTATCGAATCTCGGGCCAAATATGTGTTTTGATCCTTGCTTTTTTAAAAACTTACATGAAAGAGGCCCAAAATGAAAAAAAAAATCTTTTTAGTTAAAGTGTATTCGTTACATTGTTGCTAACGGTAATTAAATCAGAAGTGTTCCATTTGAGATACGGGCTTCTGAAAATGGGGTTGAATTTATTAGTATAATTTTGAGGTGAATTTCAAAAATGAATAAATTTCAAAAATATTTAGGCAGGGAAAAAACTAAAAAGATGTCCCTGTAAAATTACTTGGTAAGATGGCAGATTTTTGAAGTAAAGTGTTTTGTAGTTTCAGCTTGTTAAATAAATAGTAAAATTTATCGCAACAGAATGTAAGTTTGGTTTGTGACCAAGGGTTGATAAATGAATTGATTTCTGATCTTTAAAAGTACGATTATGAATTTTAGAACAAGAAATTTGACCAGATAAAATATTTTCAATATTTAAGGTTTCTTGTATCACGAGAAGTAAGATGACAAACTTGGTGATTTCATCATTTTTATCGCGAAAATGAAATAACGAACTTTACAGAAGCACCTCTGGTGCCTCAACTATATTACTTCTGACTCTAAAAGTTTTCGGTTGTCATTTCACACATACTTATATGTGTGTCCTATAGCGCTTACATCAACGTTTAAAGGGGATTTGATTCCTAGGGGATCTAGTTGGAGACCGAAATCAGTAGACATGGCAAAACTATCGTCGCAGACGCAGTGGTCGAGAGTTTTGTTTAAAAACCAACAAAGAAAAAGATTAGTTAATGAAATATCTCATAGATGGTGTTACATCCGAAAACCTACTAAACATGAACAGCACCTTTATACACTGTGATTCTAAATTCATGGTACAAACTTTAAGGGTTGGTACAGGACACTATAACAATTCTTCATTGTAAAAGAATGTATGAGCACAAGCGGCGCGTTGAGGTACAAACACCAGGAGGCCAATTTGACCCTTTTTTTATTTAAAAATTTCTCATTCATACCGGAAAATTCTTATACTATTCTTTTCTTTATTTAAGTCAGACATTTCATCATTATATAAAGAAAAAATTCTTCTTTGAAAATTTCCGGTATGAAATCGAAATTTTTGAATTAAAACCCCCCGCAAAACTGGCAAATCTGTCAAACACAGGAAATACATGAATGAAAATAGAAATAGAGATTTTTTTTAATTAAAAAATTTCGATTTTCAAAAATTTCGATTTTCGAAAATTTCGGAAATTTTCAAGTGTAATCATGAAATGTCAGTCTTAAATCAAGAAAAGAAGAGTATAAGATGAATAATGAATCTGGTATGAATGAGAAATTTCGAAATTTAAAAAAGGGCCAAACTGACCCCCTGGTGTTTGTACCTCAACGCGTCACTTGCGCCCATACATTCCTATGAAATACAGTATAACCTCGATTATCCGAAGTAATTGGGACCCACCCTCTTTCGGAAAATCGAAGTTTTCGGATAATCGAGAATGCTTCAATTTTAAGTTTAAAGAGAGATATATGCATTATTTCTTATTATGGTAGCAAGTGCTTAACAAAAATAAAGCAATAGCGAAACATAAACAAGAATACATTACCTGAATTTTAATTTTGAAATTAAGTACCTTTTACATATATCACAAGGGTTTGAAAAAATGTTTTGTTTGTCGCAGTTTCAATTGTCTTTGCTTTGAAGCTCTATCATGGAGTTTTTTAATATTATTAGTTCATCAGTATCACAGTCTTCCTGCAACTCCAGCCATACCAAACCATTCATAAGCTTCAGAAATTCTACTTTGTTCGTTTCCTTCGTTCCACTACGCAGCTTACGGGAGCCCAAGTTAAATTCAAAGGAACTCTAAGAAAGGGAATCGAAAATTTTTATATGTATTCGTAGTTTGGAAAGGACCACTTGCACACAAGGAATATGATAGTTAAAAAAAAAAAAGGTTTCAAAATGGATTTTGCGCTCAAGGAATGTGATAGTAAAAAAAAAAAAAAAAAAAAAAAAAAAAAAAAAAAAAAAAAAATGAGCTTTTCAGTTAACCGAGAGTTTCGGATAAAAGAGGTTCTACTGTAACTGGTTGTTACAGTGTCCTGTACAAACCTTAAAGTCTGTACCATGAATTCAGAATCCCCCTGCGTACAAGTGTAGGACACACCTACAGTTCTTTAGATTGATGTTTTTGTCCTAATTGTGGTAACTTACATTCCAGAAATGAGCGATAGATTCCACTTCAGTTTGTGCGACAAGCCAACAACAAGCATTATTTTCACAATATTAAAAATCTGACTGAGATGCTTGGTGATTCATTTATATCCCAAACTGTCTCAACCAATGAAATATTATTGCCCGTATCTAGCCACTTTTTTCTATGCATAACAAAACTCTACACTGTACGCCTCATGGTGTAAAATGTGCATGTATTTGTTCAATAATTACTAGTAATAAATAATAGTTAGTAGTCTAGATTATAGTTTTGATCTTGAAATGTTCACTTTAAGTATGCACATTTTCTGTTGATCTTTAGAATGAGATGTAATTTCTGATTCCTGAGATGTAATTCATAAATAATGTAAAAATTCTATTGATTAATTGCTAAGGCCATTTAAATAGTTTTCCAAAAAATAATTCCAAATTTTATGTATATTTCTGCATGATTCACAAAAACTCTTCTTTATCTTAAGCTGACTTTTCTAAGTTAAAATTAATGTCCTAGAAGCCCATAATTCTGATTTACAGGTTCAAAAGAAAAGTGAAAAAAAAAAAACAAAAAAAAAAACACGTAACCAAAAAAGAAACATTTTCTTTCTAGCCGAATACTCTTACGACAATTTCATGAATTTTAAATGAAATTTTAAATATTTCAAATATTTTTGGCTCGCTCTTGAACAAATATGTGCATTTAACAACGTAAGACATACAATATAATATGTCTTTATGCACAAGAAGGAGGCAACCATCGGCAATAAGATCTGATTCGTCGAGACGCTTTTAGGCTTTTGGATATGAAAGTACCTCGGCTATTGTGTCCAAGCTAAAGTTTCTTGATTTGGCTTATTTTCCTAATCGAACTTATCAAAGATAGTTTAAGTTATGATGGTTATGGAGTGTAAGTTGCCATAGCTTTGAAAAAAAAAGCGTTAATCTAATCATGCATGTTGAACGCATGTATAACTCAAGAATACAGAATGTACTCTACATGTTCGGTAGCTTTGAGGGCGATAGCGCTATCTATGAAAAATATTTTGAAAAATTTTGTTTTATTGCTTCAACAAAACTATGTATTACGAAGAGCTTTTTTGCCCAAAGTGAACTCTCATACACCAATTATTTAATATCTTTAATTGAATTTTTAAACCTGTCAACCCCTTTTGAACCAGAGTGCACACACCTTTGCAACATTAAAGTGATAATATTTCTATTTTAGTGATTTCTAATGAAAAATATACTTCAAATAAAGTTATTTGCCTGAACGCATGAATGAATAAACAACTTTCTTTCAGAGAACTTAACCTAAATTGGTAAATATATATTTCAAACCGTAAAATATTTTCATCTGATAGTTCATTAAAATTACTAGATTTGTTTTTGTTCACAAATAGATACACTAAGTGACATATTTGATGATAAAAAGTTTACATTAGTTTCTCTAGCTTAACAGAGGATTTCCGGTTAAACCTGATTTGAACAGGTATAGGAATTTAGAATGTGAAATGCAATCAATAGTGATCAATGATAAAATTAATATTCTCATAGAGTTATAGCAATTGAATGTAGTAAATTTAATCCCTTTGCTGCTATGCATCTTTAAGAAAATTTAGTTTATTATCACTTTTAAAAGCAGAAATAGTATTATTTTTATACATATTTCTCAAAGTAATTCTTAATTATAAAAACAAACAGGTATCGTATCTTTAATTTGTAAATAATATTAAAGTATTCTTACAAATAAATATGTAGTTAAATATTATGTTGCTCACGGATATATAAACGGAATGAAATATCTACTGAGCTTTGTTAATTCAACCATTGAAGTATGTATGATGTAATCAACTTTGGTTATCCGAAATATTTCATCGTCGTTCTCTCAAAAGCACCTGGTGTAATACATTTCTAATAATACTCGATACTGCTAAGCTATATTGGAATTTGTGTTCTTGGCAGAACAAGGAATATCTCTTAAATCGTAGTTTAGAAGACATAACAAATTAAAGGCCAAAATATTCAGATATAACACTAATGCGCTTGTTGTGTAGTTGTAGTATTGAATCAACTGAATTTAATCCTTCAACTGCCATATAAGCTTAACAGATTATAATTTATCGTTTCGATATGTTATTATTTTATTTCTCCATGAAATAACTGATATTTTGTAACTAATAATTTCAAGAATAATAATACTTTCTTTAACGAACTTAAACAGTTCTTGATTCTTTTAAATCTTAATTTTTCAGAATAAAGAAGAAATAATTTTAAAACGACTGCACATAATCAAAATATATTCAATATATTAATGCATTAGTTGATCATTGGTCATTAGTTGATCATTTCTCTCGAAAGGATATATTCGAAATTTAGTTCCACGGTGGAAAAGAATTTAAAATCTTAAAAATTATAAATAAATCTAAACAATAAAATCTGCGTTTAAAATAATTTTATATGATGAAAAAGATTAAGTAATTTCCACTTTAAGGCGTTAAACATTTTCATTCAGTCGAACTACATGCCTTTATAATTTTGGTGACGGTAAAGATAGTATTACCTATAAGTACTAGTCCATTTTGAATTTAGCAAATGCTGAACGCTAAAGACAATTAGTATTTGTTACCTGTGAAAAAGTGTAAGTCTATCAATATACTTTTTTAATAATAGTTTTAAATTTTAAGATGACAATGAAATTTCTCCTCGCTTACAATTGAAATATCTCGGATATGTGACTTTTCTTTGCATCTCAGTTTATAACAGTAGTTCACCATACCTTTAAGAAATTTCCCTGTTAAATTTTCTTCATTTGATATATTGCACAGTGAATAAAAAAAATATATGCTCGTTTTGTATAGCTCTAAAATACCACCAAAATAGAAAAACTTTCTGAAATTTTTAAATATAAAACAAAATTTTCAAATTTAAGAAATGGTTAAAGTTCTGAACGTTATTTTTATTCAATTCTTTCGGTATATTTGTATATTAGAATTTTGAAAGGGGATTTTCTGAAAAAAAAACTTGTTTTTGTATTTTATTTTTTTATTTGGAAATTTTTAGACAGTAGCATTTTTTTTTTTTTTTGAAAAAAAAATGGAAACAAATGTTGGTAGAAAATGTTTAAAAGCTGTTTTTTAATTTCACCCTTAAAAATCAAGTACATAAGGGTGATTCTCTTTTAAATGTAGAAAATAATTTTACAAAATATTATTTAAAAAATAATTTAAAGAGAGGTGGAACTTCCGAAATTCGACAGAATAAAAAAAAATTAAAAATTTTCTTTTTAATCACTGTTCGTATCAGATTCACATCCTCATCCTCAAGAAAAGTGACACATCACGCAAAAACTCATTTTGCGTTTTATTCCTCTAATAGGTCTGTCATAGATCTGTCTTGCTGCACAAACAGTTTCATAAGTGTAGCTATGCGGAAAATCAATTTCTTACGCTATATGTGCATTTGTGACCACAGAAGTGGGGTGGATTGTGTGGGGAGGTAAAATTACCCAACCATCCAAACCGCATCCTACGTCTTCACTTTTAAGAGTTTTATGATTTTATGCACGTTTTCATTTCTAAGTGCTGTAACTTCATGTTTTATCGTAACCGTTTATCTTAACCGTTTTTATCTTAACCGTTATTTTATCGTTGTATCGTTTTTATCGTTCGTTTTTATCGTATATCGGTGTTTATCGTAACACCATTTCTGTAATTTTAATTTTCCCAAACCCCCTTAACTTTCCTAAATTTACGCCATTTACATTCATTAGTAGTACTAATTTTCAGTTTTATCTACACAAATTTATCGCTTCTTGTTAAACATGACGTCATTTTTAAACGCTGAAGCAATTTGCTACATTCAAGAATCAGGTGCTTTAAATGCAAGATAGCGGAACGCTTTCACCAAAGAACATAGAAGTTATACACATGCATTCTCATTTATGTAACTGTAACTTCATACTGTGTAACTTCATACTGTAACTTCATGTTACAGTAAAATCATGCAAATTTTCTTTTGCGTCTCCTGTGAAATTCATTTTTCTGGAGATGTGTCACTTTTCTTGCAGGGGAGTGATCGTCCCAAAGTCGGTTATCCCTTTTTCCACGATCGGGAAACTTTTTCTTTTTGACATACAAAATGGATCTTAAAAAACGAGAAACAACGAGCATATTCTAATAATTCGAAATATTTAAAACAATTCAACTTGATATTAATTTTATGTTCTACATAAACTGGAAACTTGTCTTTCTATTGACAGATTCCAGTTTAGCGCCAAAGAACTGTAACTTACGGGTATTCTGATCTTACGATTAATCAACATCTTTTTTTCTTTTTAATTTGGGCTCAGCCATTTCTTTTTAAAGGGGCACAGGACCTTTAAACTTTCAAAAAATCAGTTTTCTGTTTTTGTTTTATTCTGAATTTTTGTACATTTTTGAACAATATACGAAAAACCCCATTCAAAAATCTGCATTATTTTTTAAGTTATAATCATTTCTAGACAGTGAGTACAATGGAAGGTTCGTAAATATTGAAACTTTAAAACACGTTTTCTTCGATTAGTAAATTTGGAGTTTGCTCGGTCTGTTACTTTCAAACTATGTAAGCTACCGCTTTAAAAATTAGCCAAATATGCGTTTTTTTATCGTCTATATGTTAAAACCATTAAAAAAAATCCTATATTTCGGTTATTTAATTTTTTGCACTTGTAAAACTAAAAAAACTTTGAAATTTTTCTGTTTTTTTATATTTTGTACTAAAATTAAACTTTAAACAAAACTTTTTGTGTATATTTTGGTTTTAGTTTAGAAGTAGGTGTGTTATGATTCTATTTTGTTCAAAATTTCTTTTCTGTATGCACAATTTAGAGTTTTATCATCCGCGCAGCACTTAATGATTTCAGTTCATGCATTAGTGAGAGGAATATTTAAACTTTAAATTTAAATATTAATTTTGCATATACAACATTTATTTTCCGGACAATATCGTTAAGGATATAGACTTTAGGCGGAAAGGTAAAAAAAAAAGATCTTAATTGCATATTATTTGTGCTTTGGTACTTTAAAAAAGGCGATGTTTTTTATCATTTCCAAGAACTGAAACGTCCTGTGCCATCTTAATTTGGAATTGCCAATTGTGATAATTTTGTCAATAACTACTTTACGTTAATCAATCAAACAGATGTTCATTACTGAGATACATTTTAAAAAATCATTCTTAGAAATTATACTAAAAAATATTTTAAAGTCACTAATTGAGCTACAGTCTTCAAATAAATTTCATTCGAAAGTACATTTTCCTCCTATTCGATGCTGCAAATATTGAAATCGTACGACATCTAGAAATGATATAAGAGCGACAAAAGTAAAAGTGATAGCGCCGGTCGTTCTCACAATTGCTATAAATTTCTAAAAATAGCTACTGGACACTGATGGTGGTCCTAACGTGAACTGCAATTTTTTGACGACGACAGAAAAATCTATACTTCAAAAAATATTTATTATTTTAAACTTTTTTTTATCGTAACACCATTTCTGTAATTTTAATTTTCCCAAACCCCCTTAACTTTCCTAAATTTACGCCATTTACATTCATTAGTAGTACTAATTTTCAGTTTTATCTACAAAAATTTATCGCTTTTTGTTAAACATGACGTCATTTTTAAACGCTGAAGCAATTTGCTACATTCAAGAATCAGGTGCTTTAAATGCAAGATAGCGGAACGCTTTCACCAAAGAACATAGAAGTTATACACATGCATTCTCATTTATGAATATTGCATTTCCCACATTTATTCGCAGATTTTGTGAAGTACCGGTAACTTTCTATACGGGGCTTTCTAGACAAAGCATCTGCATCATCATTTTTGCGATGACGTATTTAAAAATCATATTCCTAGAACCGTTGCAATCACCTGGACCTCTCGATTTTTATAATTTAAAAGCCAAGTGAAAGAACTACGGTCAGCTCAGAGCAGCAAATTTCTGCCTATAGAAGAATTCTACGACCTTCATGATTACCAGTAATTATATCCGAGTGGTATAATATTTTCGCTCCGACTTGCCCAGGTACAGGGGGATTTTTTTTAAAGTCGTGAAAGTAAAACCCTATAACAAAAGAACCACTGATCCAAATGACCTGAAATTTCACCAGTATGCTCCCAAAGCAATGGGATTTTTTTTGGCGTGGTTAAAAAAAAAAAAAAAAAAAAAAAAAAAAAAACTTAAAGTCGCACCGACAGATGGCGCTGTAAGTTAACAGAAACAAAGAATATCGCCAGTGGGAGGAAAACAATGGACAGTACTTCAAGAAAAAGAAAACTTTATTACGCATGCAAAGCATTTATACGAAACTGCAAGACTAACACAAGAGATTTTTAATTTGCTGTCTCCCGTTTTCAGCTACGAGTTGGAAACGAGAAACCGCATGTTTTACAACAAAGCAAAGAATATCCGGCTTGATGCTGTGGATCTGGTGCACAATGCGTGCTTTCAGGTCAGCTAAGTTCGTAACACCATCAAAATACACAGCATTCTTGGGTACCCCCAGAGCCAGAAATCGCAGGGATTGAGATCAGAATAATGAACACGAGGTGTGCGTGCTTCACTGTTTTATTGCCACTGTGCGTGTGTCCTGCGCAAGCTCGTCTACGACTTTACTGCATATACAGCGCCATCTGTCGGTGCGATTTTAAGTTTTTTTTCACCATGGCTAAAAAATTCCCATTGTTTGGGAGCATACTGGTGAAATTTCAGGTCATTTAGTTCAGTGGTTCTTTTGTTATAGGATTTTACTTTCACGACTTTAAAAAAAATCACCCTGTATTTACTGCACAACAATATTTTCCTCGCCATCTATATAATGTTATAAAACAGTGTCGACATTTGCAATTTTCACATCTGTGTCCAAAGTAAATAGTACAGTCTGTTGGGCCGAGGATATATCATTAATACGTATTGCTGTTAAAGATTCTTTTAGTTTCCTAAATACATCTTTGCACTTATCTGTCGAGAGAAACTTTTAATTAGTGGCAGTCAATTTGTTAAGAGGTCTTAAAATTACGCGAAAACAAAGAATAACATGAATGATATTGGTTCGAAGTTAGGGTTAGATAAATCGCGGTATGGAACGGTGCAAAAATAAGCTTTTACTTAGGTGAAAAATGGTTGAAAGGTTGTCTTTGGTTGTATGATAGATATTTACTTTTACTTCTGCTTTAATTATTTTTATAACAATAATTATTATAAAATTATTTAGTCAAATTTTCAAAGAAAGGCAAACTCTAACATCCGTATAATCCATTTATTTAGCTGAAATAACGCATAATAATCTGTACTAGGTATCAGGTTTAAGTAGTTTCTCCTGAGTAGCAGTTGCATTGGGAATAATAAAAAAATATATGATACATATTTTGATGATGCGCAGATAGCTTAAATTGAGATATAATAAATGTTGATCAATAGATACTTAATGTAATACTTAGATTATTTAAGTTATTGCATAAATAGCGTAAACTAATGTGTAATTATAATAAAAAATTATATGATAATGAGGAGTATAGATAGAAATTTTTCATAAAAATCTAAATTCAAGAAAATGCTTCACACTTAACCCCGTTTCCTCTTTTAAAAATTCTGTGTGTGGACCTGTTAGTACTTACACAATTTGGAAACACAATTTAAAAGTAATACATAAATATTACACTAACACGTTTTCTTCTGGACAAAATACGATAATTCGGTATGTTCTTCAGAAAACCGAAATATAATTTCTAAATTATTAAATATATCAACAGCTATGAAAGACATTCTCGTGAAAGGTGAACTATTTTCTTGTGATGCAGAATTTAGTGCACTGAACAATAGATCAATACTTTAAAACTAACGATGATGTTTACATCAAGTGTTTAGTAATGACAATCTTACGAAGAATGTATTGGTTGATCGTCTTTACTGAAATCTGTTTCTTGTTAAGAAATTAGGCATCGTACGCAATAAGTGACGAGCACTTGTGCGATATTCTTGAGCGGTAATGAGAAGGTTCTTCAAAGAAAACTTTTGCAAGCGTTCATAATTTTCTACGAAGAAAATTCAACATTATATATTATAAACGTTTTTTTTTTTTTTTTTTTTTTTTTTTGGAAATGTGTGAAAATGTGAGACTAATCAATTGTTAAGTGAAATGGTAATTTGAAAACTTTTTCACCATGAGAAGTTTGTTAAAAGTACACACCCATTTCATGGGTTTTACTTCTGTTAAAAGTACACATTGATTTTTTGCATTTTAATTCTGTTAAAAGTATCACAAACGATATCATAGTTACCATGAATTCTTTACTTCTGTGTTAAGAGAAAATATGTATTTCTTAAGTGAACTAAATTGTGGCATGCGTGTAGTTCATCGATACAAACTTAAATATTTTATACAGGATTGCTCAAAGAATTTGGATATTTTCTGATTGTACATGGGAATTGCTGATATTGGGTTTTTAAAGGTGTGTTGCGTTTCCAAATGGTTCAATTAGACATCATATTTCAGCTTATTAAACGGTGCCTTTTTGTCACTATATTCTGAATATGTTGGAAAGTGTTTCATAATCTGCGCTTAATGCATGCTTGTTTCTTTCTTGTTGTAGATGTTTAAAGTAAAAGCTCCTATTTGTTTTTGTTTTCTATCAATCAGAACGTCCTTTGAAATAGAAATTTAGACAAACATGAAAATACATATTAAGAGCCAAAATATTTAGATTTAGCCAAGTCCTGTTTTTGCATTAGTAGTTGACACTGTGAAAAAATAAATGTTTACACTTACAGATAATGTGTTCTGATAATGAATCACAAAAATTAAAACAACAAATACAATCTCATAACTAGTAGGCAACTATAAAACAAATAACTTTTAGGATTTCTTATCTTTTGCTTTAACAAAATTAGTAAGAACTCAGTAAATAAATAAATAGAAATGCTTAATTCATCTTTAAAAGTTAAAGTTAAACTTACACTAAGGGCAAAATTACTTAAAAGATGACACAGTATTTAAAAATTTTAAATTATTTTAATACCTTAGTATACTTTCAACTATAAAACATAGTCTTCTTCGGAGGAATATAAGAAATACAACAGTTATTGATTGAACACCTAATTTTCAAAATTCACGTAGATGGTGACGAAAGGAGTGAAAGTGGAAGTTAATTTATAGATCCGGAAACATTGGGAAAATAAAATAAAATAAAACATGGATATAGGGAAGTGGAAGATTACTTGTTTTTTATTTCTTTAAGCAAACTGAGCCAAATTCTGGGTATATTGTAGGATAAAACGTCATTACAAACTGTATTTTCTTTAGTAATAATTTTATTGATTCGCGGATAATTAAATCATGATAATTCTTTGAGGGATATATAATTTTTGCGTTTTCAAAATTAACTTGTATATTCTGCTTCTGGTTAAGTCTTGACAGGGTTGTTGTAGGTCGGTTATACTTTAAATCTCTCAAATGTTCTTTAATACGAACTTTAAGTTTACGTGAAGTCATGCCTATGTATTCGAAATAAATATCTTCAGTTTTCACTGGAATTACATATACCCCAGAAACTTCATCCCTCGGGATCGGGTCCCCTTTGGCACTAATCAGATCTTTCAGATTTGCAGGAGGAGTCGTGACCAAGTTTACGCCAAAGCGAAAAAGTGCATGTCTGAGTTTTTCGAAAAGTCCTGGTATGTACTTCATTTTGCAATATCTCATATTACTCCGTGGAGTTTTTTGTATTTTCATATGGTTCTTCTGCGAGTTGATTAGCTTATCAATAATGCGTATTGGAAAATCATTCTCAACTGCAATGTTTCTAATGGTATTTAATTCATTATCAAGGTGATTAATAGAGCAAACACTAAACGCTCGCCTTACATAAAAGTTGAACGGAGCAAGTTTGTAGTTAAAAGGAGATGTACTTTCAAAAGGAATGGTGGTGCTGTTAGACTTATTTACTTTCCTGTAGACGGTGCCTTCAATTGTTAAGTTTGATAAATTTTTAATTAGCATTACGTCAAGAAATGACAGCTGGTTATTATTTTCTATATTCGATGGTGAATTTTATGTTAGGGTCCATATTATTTATTCTGTTAAGAAATGAATACAGTTCAGTTAAACCCTGATCCCATACTATGAAAATGTCGTCCACATAGCGATACCATACTGACGGAGTTAAAACGCTGTCTGTTAAAATTCTTTCTTCAAATGGACGTAATTTGAATTCGGCTAAAATACTTGAGATGGGGGAACCCATTGGTGCTCCTTTAGTCTGCTTATAAATCTTCTTATTAAACATGAAAATATTATTTCCAGTTACTAGGTTAAGTCCAGATTTTACGGTGGTCTTCATTTCTGAGTTTAATGATGGCTCGTTATCAATAAAGTTATTAATGAGTAATTTTACTTCGTCAACGTCGATTGATGGGAAAAGTGAAATTATGTCAAAACTTGCTAAAATACTCTCTTTATTGAGCTTCAAATCCTTAATCCGGTTAATGAAATCAGTGGTTGACCATAAACTATGGTTAGACGGTGGTAGAAAAAGGTTCAGAAAAGGAACAAATGCTTTTTCAAGGAAATACGTTGGGCCTGCACATTTTCCAACTATCGGCCTTAAGGGACAGTTATTTTTATGGTCCTTTAGTCTACCAAATAGTCTTGGAGTGGTGGCGGTGTTATTTATTCTCAATTTGCTTTTCATTATTGGTGGCCAACATCCTCTATTGATTAAACTTTCAGTTTTACTCTGGATTTGGTTGTTCGGATCCTTGTTAAGTGGTGTGCATTCCATATCTGCGATGCACGTTTCCATTTTTGCGATATAATCTATACGGTTCATTACTGCGATTTTATTTGTTTTGTCTGTCTGCATAATAATAATATCTTGATCTCCTTTAAGTTGATTAATTACCATATTATTTTTATTTTTAATACTTGATTTGGTAACGAATGCTTGCACATTATTATACATAACGCTTCTCGCAACATCTCTTTTCTCTGGGTCTATTGACAGGGTAACTTTTTCACAATCTGCTATTATGTTTTTGGTGTTTACATTATTCTTAAACATAAATTTAGGACCTTTTACCAAAACTTCATTTTCCTTATTCGATATTTCTCTATTAGAAATATTAATATATGTCGCAGGTTTGCTCTCATGATTTTCTGATTTCAAAATATTCAAATTATTGAATTTCTTATGTATGGTTTTCGACTTATTTTTCCGTTGTATAGCTCTGCAATGCTCTGTAATACGTAGTGCGCTGTCAAAATCTGGTGCTGGTAATGGACTCGCTAATGAACTATATAGTTGGAAAACTTTCACTGTAATCTGGTCAATTAATTTATATTTTTGTCTAATGCATAGTTTTAGGCAGTTTAATTTAAATGCTTTCTTGATGCTTTCAAATGCTTGTTCCGAGGTTTTTAAAGTGCCATAGTTATTTTGCAAATAACCATTGTGAAACTCTCAAGATATATATACGGTTCGACATAAGAACGTTTGTAGTTAAAAGTATATATTTAATTTTATACGTTTTACTTCTATTAAAAGTATCATGAATAAGGTAATTAAAATGGGAGTTATAATGAATATTTTCCTTTTATGTCAGGAGGGACGAGGAGGTAAGTACAAAAATACTGCTTAACGTGAGATGAAATATTTTATATACTTAATTTGATGATTCCCATTAACTATATTAGAATTCGGACCGTCTATTTTCCCTCATGTTTCTATAGAAATAACAAAAAATGGTGCCGCAAATGGTTACAGTTGATGCGGATTTTTCCTTCATACACTGTAAAAAACATAAACAAAAAAAAAAGACATTTTTACAGTACAAAGTACTGTTCATCTCGCGCACAAACTCGATCACAGTGAATGTGCTGTATCTTTCTTTGGTTTTCTGACTATATTAACATGGAAAATACAGTAGTTGTGTAAATTTAACATCACAATGTGCTGGCAATTTGGACGCCAGCAGTTTGTGCTGTAAAAAAATGCGTAAAGATACAGCACATTCACTGTGATCGAGTTTGTTCTGGCAAATCTACAGTGGTTTTTTCAGAGTGTACGCTTGTAGGCTAAACAAGCATTTCTCTGTACACTCCTATTCTGCTTATCATAATCAGTTTAAAACAGATATGGTAGCATATTGCGAAACACTCATGTAGAGAAATTTTTAAATAAGAAATAATATTTTCTTAAGTCTTCTTACATAAGAAGTCTCATTTATTTTTTAGTTTAATCACATTTAGAGCTTAAATATTCACAATCAGAAAACATGAACTTTAAAATCTCTAAGCACACAACTGATCAAAGCTCTGAATGAGAAATAATATTACACAAAACCAATGCAATTAAATATAACATTCTTTTGGCAAAACAACTTTATACTAATTAAAGTAAATAACAACTTCCCTAGCGAACTATTGGGCGAAAATAATATTGGAAATTAATATAAAAGCTAGAATTACCCTTTATACCATGCAAATTCTCAAAAACGAAGCTAAATCTGACTCAATACTGTCACAGTTAAAGAACATTCTAAAAATGCGTGGTGAGTTATGTGTTACTAAAAACTGTTAACTGAACAAGTAATAGATATAAATTAAAGTTGAGGTTTTTCCATTTATTGACACGACACCTATAAATACTGTACACAACTGTCGTAGTCGGGCATCGGTACACGCAAAATGAAATTAGTATATGCACTACGCGCTTTTGACCTACCGGTTCAATGATAATTTTGTCTATATAGTGTATATGAAGGCCTTTTTGCGTATAACTGATGTCGGATAACAACAATTATTGTGTATAATTTGTTCGTGTCGTGTCGGTAAAAGAAAATGCGGTCATACACTGAACAGCTCAGGATGTAAAATATTATGCAGATGATACTCAACTGTTATGAAAATGATTTTATAATGCTTAACATCAATATAACTTGAAAATACAAATTTTAAAGTAATATATAAATATTACAATAGCATATTTTCATCTGGACGAAAAGAAAAACATTGAATTTGAATGTTCTTTAGAAATTAGAAATATTATTTTTTAGATTATTAAATATATCCTTTACCTGAAAGAAATTTTCACGAAAAATAAACTATTTTCTTCTGATGCAGAAATATAGTGCATTACATAAGAAATCAATACTTTCAAATTAATGATAATGTTTTCAAAAAGGGAATAGTAATGTCAATAATTACAACGAATATATTGGTTGATCGTCTTTACTGAAATATGTTTCATGTCAAGATAGCAGCAGGCAGTGTAAGTAATCAGTGATCACTTGTGCGATACCCTTGAGAAATAATGATACGATTCCATCATGGAAAAACTTTTGTAAATAGTCACAATTTGTTACGAAAGAAATTACTTATTATGTAAGAGAAACTTTTCCTGGAATAGATTATAATCACTTGTTAAGTGAAATAGATATTAAGAAAACTTTCTCGATGCGATATATTCTATGAATAAAGTACAACAGTTACCATACATTTGTATACTTAGAAAAATAGTTTTTCATTGTATTATATATTACATAAATAGTTTTTTTTTTTAGGATTTCAGTTCTCCGTGTTCTTGACGTTGGTGGTTGGTAAAAGGTGACGTTTCACAACAATTATGAAAGTGCTTGAGAGTGTTTTATAATCTATGCGTGGCACATGATTTTCATTTCTTATATAATCTATATATTTTTTAAAAAATGACAACCAATTTGGCAAGTAAAAAAATAATCGAGAAAATTTTTTTGTGATTAAAAGTTAGAAAATGTCCCGTACTCATATAATGTCAAGTTTGGGTAAGGAAGAATTTGATACTTCTTTAACCCTTTACCTGTACTGTCGAACCCAGTTCGGGAAAAGCAAATCTACTATATTTGGAGTGCACAAAGCGAGTTCGGTGGGAGAAAAAAAAATGGTGATATTCCAAGGGTTCGTTTTTCATTTGGAAATGAGTCATATATAATTTAATGTAGTACTTTAGAATAGAGGGTAATAACTGAGAAAAATATTCCAATAATCCATAAATTTTTCTCATAGATTTAAGGGGGATAAATACCATAGTTATTTCATTATTTTAATATATTTTTTAATAATTTAATTCTAAACTTTTTATTGTTAAATTTCAGAAAACTGAAAAAGATATATTTTTTTTCAATTTTTGAAACGTTTTCATATAGGGGAATATAGGGGAATATAGGGGAGATGGGGGCGCATGTGAACATCGCAATTTTTTTATAGTTATTATAAGTTTTTTTATTTGAAAAAAAATTACTAAAGATGATAGCACCTTTAGACATATGGTAAAAATTTTTTGAAGCTCTATGACAATTCGTTTGTCCTCTGTAGCCAAAACACTGTTTTTAGATCTCAAAAGTAAAATCTTTGTTCCAAATTGATAAGCGAATAATTTTATTTATTTATTCATTTATTTGAATTTGAGTGTTTTAAAATATACTATGAATACTAATAAACATTTTTGATACAGTTCTTTTTCTTCAAAAATTGGG
This sequence comes from Maratus speciosus, assembly GCA_963932465.1. NCBI lineage: Eukaryota > Metazoa > Arthropoda > Arachnida > Araneae > Salticidae > Maratus > Maratus speciosus. The sequence continues at coordinate 172,835,708 of OZ010788.1, forward strand.
AAATGTTAATGATTTATCAATTTAACAAAAGCAGCAATGTAGTGCACTTGTGAACAGACTAGTTGGGGCAGATATGAACAGTTCATAAGTGCCCTAATACACATTCTGTGATTCTGTTTCTTTCAGTTAACTTAATGAGAAACAATGTAATTTCCATTATCTAAAATTTTCCTGAAATAGAAGATATTTTCCTCACACAAAGTTTATTTTGTATTGAAACTTCCACAAACACATCTTTCAGCAAGCTCGTTTACGTTCAATTGTACTTTGAACAAATTTAATGTTTTCTAAAATGCAATAAGTGTTATATATTATTTTACTGAACGTTTACAACAATATTTTTTATGCATTGTTAATACAAAAGTATTACCTTGAACAACTTTGCAAATTTTTCTGTTACATTCGTTCTAACCCTGCAACGATGGCTTACTTCCATCTCTAAAACAGTTATGTATATGATGCTTTGAATGGAGCTATCCATTCAAAATACCATATCCATAAATACCAGTAATATTTTAAGAAAGTAAAATTTTTAAACTGATAACTACCGTAAAATCCCGATTGTACCCCCACCGCTCTTTCAAAAGCAAAAGAAGTTGGGGGGGGGGGGTATAGTCGAGATTCTTTTTAATCATTAAAAAACTCTTCTTTATCTATAACTAGCAAACCCCGCGGCTTTGCTCGCGTAATATTTGAAATATGCCAAGTGATATTTATATGTCTAATTTTTATTAAAAGGTACTAACTAAATTTTTATTTTATTAAAAGGTTTTTTTAATTAAAAGGTACTGATTACTTTTAGGAATAATTCAAAAATTACTATTTAAAACACAGTTTGATTAAACATCATTATTACACTGCATTAGGCAGAAATGAGACTTAAATTAATAAAATGAAATAAAATAAAAAAATGATAATTTAGAAAATATTTTGAAACTTTTATGTTCAATTAATACGTTCATTTCAGTATTCATTTGAAGTTTTGAATTTTTTAGAAACCATCTTCTTACATCTTAAAATTGACCATCATGTCAAATTCCAAGTTCTACCACATGTCTCAACATAAAGGGCTATGTTGAAATAGGAACTGTCACCATTAATTTGCCAACATTAATTTTGAAATCGGTTTGTTATTTCCTAATATTCCACAGAAACGTAATTTAAAAAGCTTTTAAAACACTTTTTTAGAACGTTTGTTGTTCCAGTGGACCCCAGGTGGTAGAATCACCGGCATAAAATATAGCCTGTGTAGGATCAGAGACTGTTGCCATTGATTTGCAACTATTATTTTTATAATCGGTTTATATTCCCTGAAATTGCATAGAATCGTAATTTAGAACTTTTTTAGAATGCTTTTCGCACTTCCCCTTCGCTTCACCCCGTTTTAATTCGAATTTATTTTCGACGTTCCTTCGAGGACATTTATATTTTATAAGTAACTACCATGTCATATTTAAAGTTTCTAGCTTTTCAGTATCACAGAAATCGCAATTTAGAAAGTTTTTAGCTCCTGCAACCCTCTGGTGGTAGTGGAACAGATATAAAATATAGCTTATGTTTGAGCAGGTTCTATCACCAAAATTTGTCATCATTATTTTTTAATCGGTTTGGTAATTTATAAGTTTGCTTAAAAATTGTAATTTATAATGCTTTTCACTCACTTCATTTTTTTAAATTTGGAATTTTCTTTCGACTGTCCTTAGAAAGCAGTTGCATCTTGTAAGTAAATACCATGCCATATTTCAAAGTGTTAGGCCCCTCAGTTGTGAAAAAACGCAAATTAGAACATGTTTTGCTTTTGCAACCCTCAGATGTAGTGACAGCAACATAAAATATAACCTATGTTATAGCAGGGACTGTCACCATTGATTTGCAACCATTACTTTTGAAATAGCTTTGGTATTTCCTTAGATTGAGTAGAAATCGCAATTTAGAACGTTTTAGGACGCTTTTCGCGCATTTTCCCCCCTTTTTAAATTTCCAATTTTTTCGAAACTGTTCTTAAAGATCCTTTATATCTCATAAATATGTACCTTGCCTAATTTTAAGTTGCTAGCCCCTACCGATCACAAAAATAGAAATTTAGAACGCTTTTTTGCTCCTGCAACGTCTTGGTGATAGTGATATCGACATAAAATAGCGTCTATGTTAGAGAAGAGGCTGTCATCATCAATCTTCTTGAGATATTGCCGACAAATCGGCATTTAGAACGTTTTTAGAACGTTTTTCGCGTATTTTGCTCCTGCATCTCCTCTGGGGTAGTGGAAACATATATAAAATATAGCCTATCTTGGTGCAAGATCTATCACCATCATTTTTACACCATTATATTTGAAATCGGTTCAGTACATCCTGAGATTGCATAGAAATTGCAATTTAGAAAGTTTTTTACAACGCTTTTTGCGCATTTTGATCCCCTTTTAAATTTCGATTTTTTTTAGGAAATGTCCTTAGAGATCATTGATATCTTATAACTAACTACCATTCCAAATTTCACGATTCTAGGCCCTTCCGTAACGCAAAAGCTGCAATTTAAAACGTTTTTCTACTGTACCCCCTTTACGGTTGTGGCACCGACTTAAAACATCGCCTATGTTGGAGCAAGGGTTGTCACATTGACGCCATTTTGACGCCATTATTTTTTAGATCGGTTTGGTATTTCCTGAGATTGTGTAGAAACCACCATTAGAACGTTTTTTAGAACACTTTTCGCGCATTTTCACTTCTTTTAAATTTCGAATTGTTTAAGAACTGTTTTTAGAAATCCTTTATATCTAATAAGTAGCTAATATTTCAAATTTCAGATTTCTAGGCCCTTCGGTAACGCAAAAATCGCATTTTTAGAACGTTTTTTGCTCTTGCACGCCCTTTCGGGTAGTGGCACCGACATAAAACATAGCCTATGTTGGAGCAATGGTTGTCACCGTCATTTTGACACCCTTATTTTGACACCATTATTTTTTAAATCGGTTTGGTATTTCCTGAGATTGTGTAGAAACCACCATTTAGAACGTTTTTTAGAACGTTTTTCGCACATTTTCACCCCTTTTAAATTTCGAATTGTTTAAGAACTGTTCTTAGACATCATTTATATCTTATAAGTAACTAATATTCAAAATTGCATATTTCTAGGACATTCAGTAACACTAAAATCGCATTTTTAGAACGTTTTTTGCTCCTACACCCCCTTTGGGGTAGTGGCACCGACATAAGATATAGCCTATGTTCTAAGTTGGACTAACACCATCATTTTGATACCATTACTTTTGGAATCGGTTTGGTAGTTCCAGAGCTTACCTCCTACAAATAAACAATTTTTTCCTCTTTATAATAGGAGTATAGATTTACAAGTAAATAAGGCAAATACAGGAGTGAGAATCTTTCGTATTTCGCAGATTTCCAATAAATAGTATGTAAAGGCCTCCTCCCTAAAATTTCCCCCAAACAAAAACTCCTAAGCAAAATTTGAAAGTTTTAATTTCTTTTATAAAATTGCTTCTTTATTTTTTTATTTTATTGCAACAATATTTAATGAATCATCTAAGCCTCTCCCCTCCAAATCTACTTATTTTCATTTTATAATCTTTTGCTTAAACATATCACACAGAAACTAGAGAAATATATATATATGTATTTTCTTTATGGTGAATTTAAAAGGTAATATAACTTATGATTACGATGACAAATTAATAACATAATAAAAAGCATGTTAAAGGATATTTTTTCCTTGTGTTCACATGTACCCCCCGTGTGTTCACAACTACCCCGCTGATGGGGAACATGTGAACAACTTTTTTAATTTATAAAACTATTAAAAAATGTAAGAAAGAATATACAGGTGATTTAAGAAAAATTACCATGCGTAAAAGAAAGTTCTGTTTACTATATTAAGTAGTTTTTGTTTATAGAAACTAATCCAGTTATGAGAAAAAGCTATATTTATGCGAACTGTTCACATGTACCCCCATCTCCCCTATTATCAAATCCACTGGTAAGTGATTAATACGAAGTTGATTGATAAATAGCTAAAACGGACTTAACAACAGTTATGACTAATTATATGTTGGCAAGTAAAAAAATGATTGAGAAAACATTTTGCAATTTAAAGTTAGAAAATGTCCTATAGTCATGTAATGCCAAGTTTGGATAATGAAGAATTTCATATTCCTTTAACTCTTTGCCTGTTCTCCCGAATCCAGCTTGGGAAAATCAAATCTGCTCTATTTGGAGTGCACAAAGCAACGTCGATGGGAGAGAAAAAAAATGTTGATATTTCAAGGGTTCGTTTTTCATTTGGAAATGTGTCATACATACTTTAATGTAGCACTTTAGAATAGAGGATAATAGCTGAGAAAAATATTACTATAATCCATAAATTTTTCTCATAGATTTAAGTGTGATAATACTACTATAGTTATTTCATTATTTTATATTTTTTTTTAATAATTTAATTCTAAACTTTTTATTGTTAAATTGCAGAAAATTAAAAAGGTTATAATTTTTTTTTCAATTTTTAAAATGTTTTCCGAAATATATATTATCAAATCCACTGGTAAGTGGTTAATACGAAGTTGATTGGTAAATAGATAAAACGGACTTAACAACAGTTATAACTAGTTATAACTTGGCAAGTAAAAAAAAAAAAAATTGAGAAAACATTTTTAAGATTAAAAGTTAGAAAATGTCCTATTCTTTTTCTTATAATATTATAAATGTCAATGTGTGTCCGAAAGTTTGAATGAAGTCAACGTCAAAACGAATGAACTAATGCGTTTGAATTTTTGGATATAGATGGATGGCTATCCAGAAATGAACATAAGCTGTGTTTAATTTATTTCATTCTAATATTTTTCTTAATAATTCACAATTTTATTATTTTTCATGTAGAATCAATTGATAATTTTTCTGAAATATTTAACCATCTTTCTTTGACGTTGCCAAGATCCCGGTATAAAACTTTCTCCTCGACAATTAATTTTCAGTTGAACAATTTCCACGCGAAAAATAAAAATACAAAGAATTCAAAAGAAAATAAGTATGATGTCATAATTGAGAAAAAAAGAAAATATTTTTTATTATACATGAAGCATGAATACCTGTTACATTAATTAGAGGTTTCCTGTCAAAAATGACATAATAATTAGAAAGAAAAATAATTAAAAATAATTATACTGTCAATAAAATATTTCGCTTGGAAAAATATGACGTCATGTTTAAAATAAAACAGGCATTTTCAAGGATTCGTTAAAAATACAAAAGGCAAGAATATCAGTAACAATTGAAAATATACAAATAATGACGTCATATTTAAAATGAACAACATAAATACTTTTTATTAATACTGATTAATAAGTGTGAATATAAGTTACATACAAATGGGAGTTTTCATTTAAAATTCAGTTGTGAATATCAAGAGAAGACATTTTTTGTGGAAAAAAAGATGAAATAAAACGGATTAATATATTATTTGACGCTATTTTCTCACTAAAATTGAAAAAAAAATTAATTTCAATTTGAATAGATGGTGAAAAAAGTATGATTAAATAAATTTTCAAAAAACTAAAAAAATATTTTCACGCATTGAAGCTTTGTGAATCAGTTTATTCTAGAGAAGCGAAAATCGTCTGTCAACTATTGACATTTACAAATAAGGATGTAAATATAACTTCCGTGCATTTAAGTGGATAGTTATTGTTTTCTATTCATACGAATTGAATTTTTTAAAAAATCATATGCTATTGTACTTAATTATTTTTAAAAGTTAGCAGTTAAAACTTTTCACAAAGACGTTTTTAGTAAAAAGTTTTATCGGGTAAAAATGATGAAACATTTTTCATGTAAAGCATTCATTTTATTGGACAATATTCTTGTGACGTCATATAAGTTAATAATGCGATTTTTTTAGTCTCGAACCGAAAGGAAGAATACGATTCGTTAGAAAATATTAATATACAGTGGAACCTGCCTAAAGTGACAACCGTCGGGACCGGCTAAAATGGTCACTATATGGAGGTGGTCACTTTATGAAATGTCTTTAAAAATGGCACGTTAAATTTTTTTGTGATCTCAAAAAATAAAACAAATTAAGATATACATATGGAAAAATGCACTATATTAAGTAATGAACTGATTAATTAAAAATTATAATAACTGAATTACTAATTTAAAATATACTGCATAGAAGATAATTAACTTAAAACTTACCCTATTTCTTTTGAATTGAGTTGAAGAACTTCCGTAGAGATTGATTTAAATAACACATAACGACAAGGCACACTGTAATTATTACGCATTTTTATTTTGATTGTTATTGTATTATGATAACGTTTCTATAACTGGCAGTAATAAACTAGTCACTGAAAAATTATACAAACTTTTATGAAGTTTCATGTACAACAAAAAGTTCAGAAATGTTTCGTTGCTTAAAATCTTCTTTTCAACAATTATGTTTCTAGTCATGCCTTCAAGTTTCATCAAAAAATACAATATGTAGGGCATACGTTTTTTTTTTTTTTTTTTTTGCACATATTTAACATTTTTGCGTCGGAAATTTCCTTATTTTTTTCAATTTCAACTTCATCTTCACTAACACAATCGTTTTCATTTTTAAACATATTGAACTTTCTTGATCAACGGAAGCATTGCATGTTGTGATATCACTGTCAAAATTCATGAATAATTCAACATTCACCAGTTCATCTTCAAAAGGTAATTGATTTATAAGATTTTGAATATTCGGAAGGCTATTGTCATCATTTGCAGGCTGTTTATTACTGATATCGTCAGACATTTGTTGCGAAAAGCCAGATTTTTCAAAGCATTTTGAAATTGCACTCTGATGCACCAAGTTCCATAAATCATTAACCCACATTATAACATCCAGGACATTTATACATCAAGCAATTTCATTTTCTGATTTGCAATCTTCTGCTCTGGAAGTTATAGCCTGGAGCAAGAACTTTCTATAATATAGCTTGAAAGTTTGAATTATTCCTTGATCTAGCGACTGTAAATGCGATGTGGTATTAGGTGGTAGAAACTTTACTTTCACATTTGAAAATGACAAATCACTCGGATAGGCTGGACAGTTATCTATAAACAATAGAAATCTTTCCCTTTCATTGCTTCATCTGCTTGTTTAATTGTGTAACCCATTCAGTAAAAATAGACGATGTCGTCCCGTATTTTTTATTTCCACACCACGATACTGGTAAATTCCTGATGGTAAACTTTTTGAAATAGTGTGGTTTTCTGGTTTTTCATATATTCTCCATACTTTAAAAAGATAACTGCATTAAAATAAAAACTTGAAAAAACTACCAAAACAATAAGAAAACTACAAGTTCATACAACTAAAACTTAATGTTAAATGTTACAAATCTTCCAAGCAGTACAATGAAAGAACATATGCAAGTTTATTCTTAGAATTTACATGACAAAAGTCGTCTCCTCAGATAAACATAGTACTAACACGTGACTTAGTTAGCCAATGATCAGCAGGCGCAAGCATTTGTTTCCTACGATCCGTCAATCCCAGTAGCAGAAAATTCTCCAAGTGTCTCCGACAGGTACTTCAGGGACAATAAATAATCTGCATGGAAAATATTTTTACAATTGTAGCGTTAATTAATCAAGCAATCACTCACTTACCTGTAGCATTTTTAGGCATTTTATAAATTTTTATTAATAATAATCTTAACTTTTTGTACTAAGTAATAAAGAGCTATACATAATATGAGGCAAAATAAAGATTCAATGAAAAAGAATCTGCAAAACAGAAAAGAAAATTTGCGACGCCCGTCTCTCGTCTAAAACTTTTTGCTACTGAACGCGTCAATATGCGTGAGAGAAACATTCCTCATTCCTCTCTTACCTCGAGATAAATATGGGAAGGGAAGATCACCTTAGACAGGAGCAAAAATCATTACAGTAAAGGACAAACTGGTCACTTTGTACATTAAGCAGGTGGTCACTATAGGAGATGGAATTCGTTTACTTTTTTATGGATGAAAATAATTATTTTTGAAAGTGTTCGCTTTAAGTCTTTTAGTTCAAAAATTTTCGGCATGTAGAAAAATGGGTGGTCACATTTTACAGATTCTAATAACATTGACAATGACAGGCTATCTGGTCACTTTACACTATAGACAGGTGGTCACATTACCAAGAAATTCTTATATTATTTTACATGGGCACGAGTAAAATTTTACAAAAACGGTCACTTTATCCAGGTGGCCACTTTACCAAGGTGGTCACTTTAGCAGGTTCCACTGTATATTTAATTTCGTCAAAGTGACGTCATTTTCATTTCACCAGCTTCGAAATTAGAAACGAAATCTTATAGAACGGGTAGTGGCAGAACAGACAATCAGCTCATGGAGTTCATGGCTGAAATTACAGAATTAGTTAAAACTCAATTCGCATATTAAAACGCAATCGGTCTGCCAAGTCATATCTTGGTGGAAAACACCTGAAAACCCGATTTTAGCGATTGACTCGTAGGATTACCATTGTGTTTTCCTGCACCGAAAGGTATGAATATATGCACTGTTAAAAATCTGCGGCATTTGCTGCATCGTCACTCCATCGCTTTTATAGGAAACTGTAACTTGACTATATTATGGGGTATTCTCATTGGTAAGAACAGAAACATTCTATAAAAGTGGTGGAGTGAGTATGCAGCAATTGCTGCATATTTTTAACAGTGTGTAGGACTGGAAGCAGGAAAACACAATGCTAAACCTATGAGTCAATCGCTAGAATCGGGTTTTCCACCAAGATATGACTTGTTAGACCGATTGCGTTTTAATATGTGAATCGAGGTTCAACTAATTCTGAAATTTCAGCCGTGAATTCGACGAGGTTATTGCCTGTGCTGTCGCCTCCTGCTATATTAAAATAACAATATACTTTTCAGAAATAATGTTTTGCTTCAAAAGTCGCATCATTTCAAAGTGCAATTTTAGACTACATTTTAAATACAGTTTCTTACTTGAAATTTAATATTTAATAAAAATTAATGTTTCAATGCTTTCTAAATGTGCAATAATATTGGATTTCGATAAGCGACTTCATGTTTTAAATAAATTAAAATACATATTTTTACATGATTCATGAAGTGAAAGAGTTTTTTTTTCAATCTCGCCAAGTATTATTCCGTAGGAACTAACCTGGTGAAAGTGCTGTCACATTTTAAATCATTAGTCGGTTTTCTTTCAGAAGATATTAGCATTTTACAGCAGTTATACAAAATGGTGCGATTTTTATAGAATTTATCATTTGTAAATACATAAGCTTAACATCCTTTTGCCGTACAATCTTCTAGAATCCTGGTTTCAATCAAATTTAATAAACAGTACATGAAAGTCGATGTAAAAAAGTATAGCAAGCAAACCACTAATTAAGCAGTAAATTCGCCTTTCACCTCACATCCCTTTAATTTTTAAAGGCACCATGATTATCGAAAAGCACAAGAGAAAATACAATAAAAGTTCCAGGTAATAATCAGTTATCGTTTTGTGAAATATTCTGTCGATTTTAAAATATCTAAATCTACAGTTAAATATATCTCTGAAAAATAATCACTGTCCCCCATTGGAGCATATTCCTGTAAATTTCGAAGCTTCCATAATCCTAAATTACAACACAACAATCGACACCATATTTTTTTCCGCGATTGAAAGCAATATGCAACTCTATTGCTTAAATATTTATGTATTTATTTAGGCTTCGAGAGTCTTTGGAGCGTGATAAACATTTTGTTATTATTGGTATATCTACAGCTGTTAAATGTATGGCACCGTGAAATAAAAGTGTAATAAATATTTGAATGTTAAAGTTATTTTTCGTGCGTTTATTATCTATTTTTGAGCTTTTATGCTTCATCACGTTTGATATTTTTTTAATATCATTTATCTTTTTTTCAAGATGTGATTTTTTTAATAGAAATATAATGTTGCATGTTGATTTTTCGGTTATTCTAATCAAATCAAAGTCATGTTTGAATTGACCTGTAAATATTCACTTTCCTTTAAAAATATTTACTAACATATCTCTTTACATAATATTATTTGTTACAAAACATAAATTAAATCAATATCTATGAACGGAATAAATATAAAATATAATAATTATAAATAATAAAATACAATAACAGATATGTAAATTTATTCCTCATTTAATCTTAGAAAAGTCGAACTTTCTAGCTCACATAAAAAATTAAAATAATCCTATGTATATATATAAACTGACATATGCAAATTGGGACAATCAGAAGTTTTTCTACTATAAAATGTGATAAATAGTTAATTGTGTATGTTTTTAATTATCGAAATTTTTTGCTTAATTAATGTGTTTATTCTTCTTTATGTGTTATATGAACGAAGTCACGGGTAGCAGCTAGTAGTCATATAATTTCAAGTTTGGATAATGAAGAATTTTATATTCCTTTATCCCTTTGCCTGTTCTCCCGAATCCAGCTTGGGAAAATTAAATCTGCTCTATTTTGAGTGCACAAAGCAACGTCGATAGGAGAGAAAAAAAATGATGATATTTCAAGGGTTCGTTTTTCATTTGGAAATGTGTCATACATACTTTAATGTAGTATTTTATAATAGAGATTAATAGCAGTGAAAAATATTACTATAATCACTCAATTTTTTCTCATAGATTGAAAGGTGAAAATACTATAGTTATTTCATTATTTTAATATATTTTTTAATAATTTAATTCTAAACTTTTTATCTTTAAATTGCAGAAAATTAAAAAGAATGTATTTTTCTCAATTTCTGAAACTTTTTCTGAAATATATAATATCACATCCACTGGTAAGTGGTTAACACGCATTTGATTGATAAATAGCTAAAACGGACTTAACAACAGTTATAAATTTTATTTTAGATTTTTTGCCTGTTCAAAGTTTCGTTAATTACTTAAAACGTATGTAACTTATGAGTAATATAAAATACTCTCCTTCTCTGTCAAGGAGAGGGCTTATATTGTTTTTGTCAAGATTACATTCTGCTGAAAATACATATTTAGAATGGAAATTATTTAACCCGAAAATTCGAATTAACTGTATATGGATTCGACCCGTCTTTTTCGTGTTACGTAGTTAACAAATTAAAAGACTAATGCAGCATAATTTTGGATTTTGTGGAAATTTTTATTTTGCATAAAATAAGAAAATATGTAAACTCCAATCAAACATAAATCTTCATACCCACTTTCATTTTTTCGAACACATGTATTGTAAGGATAATATAGTAACTATGAATAGACACAATTAGGGAATTTTTGGTGTATCTTTACAATTTATGTTTTTAAATACACCTTAAAACCACTTAATACACTTTAAAACCTATTTTTAAAGTTTTGAAAACGAAATTTTATAAAGAATTCTATATGAATATCCCTTTAAGACCTGACCAACACAATTGTGTAGGGGATCCTAAAGAAAAAGAATGAACAACTTCCTGTTTTTGTGGTATTTAAACACTAGCCTCCATCCACACAATTATGTGAGACGTGACATAACCTGGCATCGGATATTTTAAAAAGAAATTCAATCAAATGGGGTCATATTAATTAAGGGAAACCACCAAAACTTTTAATTTATATCAAAACTCTTCAGGTCCTAAAGGGTTAAGTGCATGTATGAGTAATTATCGGAATTTCTTCACTCATTTTGAATTTAAAATGCTTAGTACAAATATAACTCAATTTTAAAACACAATTTTACTGTAATATATAAACATTACAGTAATAACCTTTTTTCTGGAAGTAAAACAATAATTTGTAACGCTCTTTTTAAATTGCCATAATATAATTTTTAGATTCTTTTAAATATATATACAACTGAACGTTATTTTCATGATATAGTTGTTGATATATTTAAAATATAAGCTTATGGATATAATGGGATTTCTATATCTAAACGACATAATTATATATCATGAAATTCATTTTTATAATAAAAGAAAAAACACACATAGTCTTCATTGAATAAGAAGTCAATACTTATGAAGAATTAATAACAAATAAACGAATCAAAACTGTTGACGATATTCATTAAAAGGGGGTTAGTTCTTTTTCTTCTGATGTATATTTCTAATCCATGAAGCAGCAAGCTGTTTATGTGTAAGGTAAGCTGGGTTAACTGGACCCACGAGGTAACTGTGCCATAGGTTATTTTATAAAAATCCGTTGATATCTTTTTAAGTTTTAGCTTCTGTCAACATTGCACTACCATCTTTACTTCTCACAACAACGTGCGTTTATTCAATCATAACTCTGTTTTTGCTGTGATAGTTTGCCGAAAACTTAGGTTTATTTTTTAGAAGCAACCTCGATTTGGTTAAACTTCCTCGGCTCTTAATTAAAATACGAAAACTACTTTATTAAATAATCTTTTTTTTTTAAGTTTAGGCATATAAATACATTAATATTATTAGGTCTCTGTATCTATATACATTTTTAATATATGTTTCAAGTTTAAAGCCGGTGTTTCAGATACCCCATAAATGTTTCAAGAACGAGGTAACTCGGACATGACGGATCCAGTTACCCCAGCAGTTATAAATAATATTTGGAGTTTCATTATTTTTTTTTCTTGCAATAAAGAAAGTTGTATAATACCTTATTAAAAATAATTAAATTAATAAAATTTTAATGGTTACATTCTTTACAGATTTATTGGACTCATCGTACTTTCATTGATGTAAATAAAAAAGAAAATGAGATACTTAAGTATTTATGTATCCGTTTTTTCACAGATTTATCTTATTTCCCCCCCTCCCTAAAATACCCATGTAACTTTTATGCTTATTACCTATACTAGTACTTACTTAATTCTTATGCTTTTAGTATAAAAAAATATAATAACTTCAGGTTTGGTGCTTTTTTTAGAGCGCTTAACAGCAAAAGTTTCACTTACAACGCTCTTTAGTTGATATGTAATTTACATGATCTGTTTGGTTTACATTTTTTAAAGTTATTTACACTTTTTCAAACAGGACATGAAAACCCATATTAAACAAAAATATGGGGCGGTTAAAATGAGATCTTACTGTTATCTTTTAGTTTTTGCTATTACCTTTTATTTCATGAATAAGTACTTATTCCATAGATATTATTATTATTGTTATTATTATACTAAAGTAATTTAATTTCTCTTAGTATCATTCAAATACCTGTACTTGGTTATTAACATTTAAAGTTAATTTAAGATTAAAAATTACGTTGTGTTCCATGTGGTGTTCGGAAGTCATTCACAACACATAATAATTACATTTTAAAGTTTGTAATAATTGATCATCCCTGTTTAAGATAAACTAGTTTTTGTAATTTCTTTTAAAGACCATGAAATTATTACTCAAAATTTAAATGTATTTCATCACACAGTATATAACATTAATATCTTTCATTTGTAAAATTTACAATAAAAATTATTTATGTAATTGTTTTTTGTATTTCATAACATTTCACCTTTCACCTTTAAAATATAAAAATCTTACTCCACCGATAATATCATTAATAATTGTAAGATTAACAATTACTCCTCGTGTCGTAATATTAAAATAAATACTAAATTATACTTTAAAACGTTATTTTAACAATACATAACACTAAATAGGGGACTTATCCAGAGTTGAGCAACTTACTTTTAACAACAAAATGTATATAGCCAAAATAATGACCACATATATAAACACTGAATGTATCCCTTAAAACACCATTCGTTGTCACTCAAACATCAGCGTCCATAGTCCCCTAGTTAAAATCTGTTCACTCTTTACGTTGATAGTCATAATCGTATTTGTCGAATCACCACGCAACCGCGGACAAACAATAATACAGTAGACTTAAGCACCTCGTCAGTATTCTCCAGGTAAACTGCCTCTTGGATGTGAACTCACTTATCCACAGCACACGAATCTAATAAATCTCCTAGTCTAAGACTGCAACATCAGAATCTCTCACGTCATCAGCATCCCTAGGCAAATCAGGTCCTTTTGCTTCGTTCCAAACACACTCCATATACATCAACTCAATCATCCGTCAACTGCATTAGCCACCTACCCCACCCCTAGGGTCGTTCAAATCCTTCACTGGTTCTTAATATAGCCCTTTTCTTCCAGACACTCTACAAAGGTCCATCCTCATCTCCAGTATCTATCTCTTCAGCATTCTCATAAAGAAATTTAGAGAAAGAGAAGACGCGGAATTCTTCTTTTTCCTACGCACCGCCGCACCCACCAACCCGCCAGTACACACATCGAAGAGCAAGGATTCCGCTAAAGTCCGGAGATATTTTCATCGCACTTTGAGGTGTAGGGCTCATTTTTTGGTGTGTTAATTCGTTCTCCATCAAAAGGTGAATATCTCTACTAGACAAATATCCATATTCCACTCTCTCTATTTAAAAAAAAAATTCAAAATACGGGAAGGGCACAACACACCAACCAGTTTTAATTGACTAAAATACTCTACGCTCTTCTGACACAATGATAAAACTTGAATATTTTGGCAACGCTGACTTTTTGACACTTAATAATCCACAGCATTATTCAAGACATTTGTTGCTAAATTTACTCATTACAAGTTACAAATTAGTTGCTAAGTTTACATTAGTTGCTAAGTTTACAAATTCGCAGGCAATCTGATGGGGATTATAGAACGTCAAAACTTAATCCTATCTCGATTTTATTGCTTCCAGAGTTAAAGGTCATGTCAGGAAATCTCTCACATCTAGAACCTTGATACTTTCTACCCCATGCGCTTACAGAAATCTAGCTAACACACGTACATTAACCCACCGCGAAAACATTTCAAAATTTCCTTAAAACCCACACTGCACATCCCCCAGTTGTTTAAAACTTAGCACCTGCAAAGAAGACAAATAACATCATATGGTTGTAAATAACTTTATACTTATTTCTTTTCCTACTGTAAATTTTCTAATTGCTGTAGACCTCTTAAAAATATATCATAACATTGCTAAAGATGTTTCAGAATTGCTTAGAAGTTCTAGGATATTTTGTTGTAATTCCATAAAAATTAAAACATTAGAACATGTATTTCAAATATTAAATGTTTCGTTTTTTATTAAAATTGTTTCATTTGATTCTAACTCTCACTTCAGTTTAGTGATATGGTATTTACAGATTATGATTCGATAAAAACTAGAACTTAAATTAGCAAGATCAGATCCTGCAAAAATGTCCCGTTGATTTTGGATAGCTGTAGGCAAGTCGTCGTGGATTTTTTTTTTTCCTTTGCTTTTTTTAAATCAATATAAACATCGATACGAAATAATCTTGCACATACATAATTTTCCACCTGAATTAATGTATTCGTTGCAAGTGGAAGTCAAAGGGGAATAAAGATTCTACAACAGAGAGAAAAGCATCTAGATTATGATTCGCACTTGGAATCTTTGCTTTGCGCGCCAATACTCTAACCACTGAGCTAACCAGACGCTATTCAACCTGACACAATTAACCTTCAGATACTTTTTACTCTGTTGGAGAAAGTTCATTTGACTTTGGCCTCCATCTACAACGGAAATCGATATGAAAGTTCATTTTTCTTACTATCATCATGTATCCAGTCGTCTGTGAATGCAGACAATATTCTTGCAAACTGCTACAGATTTGCCAGTTTGGCCTTTCTTTAGTTAAGAATTTTCAATATATAACAGAAATTACTAATTGTAAATTTTGTTTTATTTAATGACAGACATCTCGCGATTACATAAAGTAAAAATTTTTCTTTCTGTATTTCGGCATTTCTGATATGAGTTCGGAATTTTTGAGTTACCAAAAGGCCAAAGTGGCAAGCCTGGTCTGCTTTAATACAAAATGGAACATTCGGTACTGGAAAATTTAACAGTACACCCCTGCCTACAACCTCTTACATACAATTATTAGAGACAACCTACGCACTGATATTCATACATAGAGCAATTCAGAACAACTTTTAATTAATTTGCGAGGTGGTAGAAAACACTATAACAAATCAATTTTAATTTTAAAATGTTGGTCACAATCCATTTTTCTGTCGAAAATACAGACATACAATGTCACAAAGCAAGGTATGTCTGCTACACACTTCCATAAAATATCTTCACTGATGTTAAGATCCTACGCTACTCCCGCAGAACACTCGATGTTAAACCTATGGGAACGTTTTTTGTTTTTTAAATTGTCATAAATCTTGTATTAATTTTTTTTTTTTTTTTGGGGGGGGGAGTGTTTGTTTGGGTATTTTTTATGTATTTTTATTTTAGTTTTTTGGATAAGGTAGCTGAGGTTGATCTCAATCCAGGCCTTTTTTTTTTTGCATCTTATTTAAATTTGGCTGCAATTTTTCTTTTATGGGGGTACTTTCACTTTCTTAAACGGTTCTAACTGATTACACAAATGAAATCATCTTCATAAGAAAACTACCACCGAAATAAAAAAGTAAACACGTGCAGTGTTAAATGTAGACTCCAGGTATCCTGCGCAAAAATAAAATATTAAAATTCAAGCGAGAATGTAATGAACGCTCCCATAGGTTTAATATTAATGTGCGAGAATCTTCGGGCGACTTACTTAAACACTTAAAAATAATAAAAATCCGAGTTTGGACCCTGTATTTTTTACTATATAAATTGTAGTGCATTCTACTGCAAATTAATGAACATTTATTATGGAGCATCCTGAATATATTTCCTGTTTTAATGTATTTGTAATGAGATCTTCTAAGAATATTGTAATTTTATAACATATATACAATAACAAATAACTGAAGTAAATTCTTAAACTAGATGGATGTGCCAATCCCAAAACTTTCTTCTATCTTATACATATTAATATTTCAAAAACTAGTTACACATGTTAATACTTCAATATTATTAGTTCATTACTATACCAACTTTGATTTTCATCTTAAATTCCTGGTTCAGTCAATTAAATGAATTAAAAACGAGTTAATCTATATCATCATAGTTGTTAAAATTTATAGTTTTTCCTTATTCTGTTGTTAACAGATGTTTGCGAATAGCCGGCTTAGCAGGAAGTCAGTTCCCGTCTTTGCA
The DNA here is from genome assembly GCA_963932465.1 of Maratus speciosus. Lineage (NCBI taxonomy): Eukaryota > Metazoa > Arthropoda > Arachnida > Araneae > Salticidae > Maratus > Maratus speciosus. Next base: position 172,852,788 of record OZ010788.1, read on the forward strand.
CGAAACGCCGATAGACAATAGAACTACGAAAAATCAAATAAAGTATACAAAAATCGCTATCACAGAGCCTCTTTACCGCGCAATATTTCCAAATTCAAGGAGGACCTGTTGGCCAAAGCCAAAAACACGCACAAAAAATTTGGTTCAATTATATGCATAATTTTATACACTTTTCGATTGTACAATAAAGAAAATGGTACATACATCGTAATTATAGCGCCCCCTTCCAGCGGAATTTTTCCAAATTCAGGGAGGACCTTCATGCCATGACCAAAAAGAAACACAAAAAATTTGGCTCAATTCTATACATAACTTCATACACTTTTCGATGGTACAATATTCAAAATGGCACAAAAATCGCTATTAAAGCGCAAGGTTATTAGACTATAAAGGTTGGCTCGTAACTTTTCACCCAATCGGAGGGGTCTTTCTCTGCTACGTCACAAGAATCCACAGTCGGAATCCCTCCTGTGCTAATAGCGTTATATACAGTTGAATTGTTATGCAATTTTAAGGGGGAAAATTTTTAATACTTTTTTTTACGTGTAAAGAAATAAGAGACCTTAGTTTTAAAACTACATAGAAGAAAATTAAAAAGTTTTAAAATCTTTACAGTGACACGGGGAAGGGGGGGGGGGAGAAATTAAACATTTTTGAAAAAAAAAAAGAGAAAAACAGTTACAGCTGCTCTATATTCTCTCTCACTCTTTCTCTCTTATTTTGTTATTATGATATATATTTTTTACTTACTAGTTGACAATTTCTTATTTTTTTTATATATATATTTATTAAATTAGTAAAATAGTGGGTTGAAACTTGAATTCATTTAATTAAAATGTACGTTTTAATATGGAAATTCTACAAATTAGAAAAACAAAATAACTTCTCAGAATTACGTTTATAAAGACTAATAAGTTTTAAAATATTTGTAAGTTGTAAAAAACAGTAAAAAAGACTTAAACATATGCAATTATGATTCTTTTAAAGCATATATTAGTAAAGTACAAAGTCAAAAATTCGGAATCGTCCAGAACTCGTCGATTGGACTTTAATTTTTGTTCATTTGCATAATTAAAAAAAAAAAAATGAAAACTTTATCCACTTTCACCGGTGAATTATTTACGCATTGGAAAGCATTTTAATACTAAAAAGAAAACAATTAATTAATAATTAAAAGAAAATAAATTAAAATAATACTAAAGAGATATTTTAATTGGGGAATATGTGTTTTTCAAAAAGTAAAAACTATCTCAATTACAACAATTTTTTTTTATTTAATTTTTTACGTGGTTTTTAACGTTTTTATGAATTTTGCGAAAAATATTTTACTTTACTAACAGGATTCTGATTACAATATTCTAATTCAGTATAATAAACTTTGACCTCTTTTCAGTGAAGTTTATTTGGAAATCCTACATCGACTTTTCAATGTATCGCATTTTTTAAGCGATTTTAAGAGTTTTTGTTTTCGTTATACGGCGATTTTTTGACATTCGTAAATGTAATTCGATTTCAAAGTTTTAGCCCCGTGATTAATGACTTTTTAGGGATTTTGAATGCGTTATTTTGCGATTCACAAAAGCATTCTGGTTACAATGTCTTAGACAATAAATTTATCTACAATAAATTTTGTTGTTTGCGATTTTTAAATTAAAAAAAAAAATTCCTTCTTTTTTCGTGCGTGTGGCACTTTTCCCAAATCATTAAAAGGAATCTGGTTTTAGTCTTTTAGCTTAATATGGTAAATGTTGTACTCTTTTTAATAATGTTTATTTGGAATTCGTACAGCGTTTCTTGAAATTTTCGCGAATTTTTTATGTGAATTTTAGATTTTTAGTGGCAATTTTTTGACATTCGTAAAAGGAATTCATTTTCAATCTTTTAATTCAATATAGTACATTTTATCCTACACAATTTTTGAAATTTGAGCGATTTGCAATGCGAATTTTTGCGTTTCGAGGCAATTATTTTGGCATTCATGAAGGAATTCCAGTTACAATGGTATTGTTCACTATAGTAAATTATGTTCTCTGCAAACTTCAGACGCTTAAAGTTTGCTATTTTTTCTGCCTTTACGTTTCGCGGCGATTTTTCCGCATTATTAAAAGGAATCCGGTTTTAATCTTTTAGTTCAGTATTATAAATGGCCTCTTTTTAATAAAGTTTATTCAGAATTCTTGCAGTGATTTTTAATTTTTAAAGATTTTTTTTCTGTGTGATATTTAGAGATTTTTTTGGCATTCGTAAAAGGGATTCGGTTTCAAACTTTTAGCTTAATATAATATTGTTTTATGCGATTATTAGCGGTTTATTTTACTTTTCGCTAAAATAAAAACGCCAATTACGAAAATGTCCGAATTTTGGAGAATTCCGGATTTCGGACGTCCGGATTTGAGAGTTTGTACTGTATATAAAACACATAGTATCTTCCTACAGGTTTTTTTAACCAAGTATTGGTTATTTCCAGAGGCTGATACAAAGGAAGGGGAAGGGGGGAGGGAGTAGTGGAGAAATTAGCCCTCACAATAATTAACACAATCAATTTTTTATATATAATGTATCAATAATTAAAAAATAATAATATTTACAACAGTTCAACTGTTCACATATTATTTACAATTTAAAGCATTTCATTTTATATAATAAAGAAAATACTAATGAAAAATAAAACAATTATACAATAGTTTTTCTCATTTTTTTTTTCTACACAATCCCTAGTGCTAAATTTTAATTTTCTTTTTAATGATTTCATCTCTTCTGACTTAGCATTTAAATATTTTACGCGGATAAAGATTCGTAATTTAGAAAAAGAAGAATATTTAAATTGGATGTGTTTGGTTATATATATTCAACAGTTTTCTTTAAAATATCTTTCTTTTCATTGAATGTCTCTTTATGAAATAAAATATTAAAAGAGAGCTTCAAATTCAAGTTTTTATGTATTTGTCTTTAAATCTAAAAAGAAAAATATCTTAGACGAACAAACATAAACATAGCAAACACGGGTTACGGCAAGGAAAATAAGGATTCTTGGATTCTTGTGACGTATGATTCTGCCTAGCAACGAGAGTGGGCGGGACGGAGTCCATAGTCACGAGCCAACCTTATATGTCTAATAACCTTGATTAAAGCGCCCCTACAGTCGAATTTTTTCAAAATTATGGAAGGACCTGCTTGCCATAGCCAAGAACTTAAAATAAAAATTTGGTTCAATTCTATGCATAACTTCTTACACTTTTCGATGGTACAATATTCAAAATCGCACAAAAATCGCTGTTACAGCGCCCCCTACCGAAGAATGTTTTCCAAATTCAGGGAGGATCTGCTTGCCAAAGCCAAAAACTTAAAATAAAAATTTAGTTCAATTATATGCATAACTTCATATACTTTTGGATGGTACAATATTTAAAATCTCCAAAAATAGCTATTACAGCGCCCCCTACCGGCGAATTTCTTCCATGTTCAGGGAGGATCTGCTTGCCATAGCCAAAAACTTAAAATGAAAATTTGGTTCAATTCTATGCATAATTTGATACACTTTTTGATGGTACAATGGCGACAGACAGACGGACACACGGACAGACAGACTTTTTCTATAAACATGTTTTTTGGAATCTCTGACCCCTAAAACATGTAAATCCGTCGAAAACCAGAAGTCGAAAAAAATTTCGATTACAATACTTTCTTCCATTGAAGATAGAAGAAAGTAAAAATCTTTCTGTTAAGGAATTTTTAATGCAATTCGTAGAAATGACTTCAAGTGTCCTGCGCAAAAACAAAATATTAAAATGCAAGCAAGAATGTAATAAACGCTCCCATAGGATTAATATTAATGTGCGAGAATCTTCGGGTGACGTGTTTAAACTCTTAAAAAGAATAAAAATCCGAGTTTGGATTGATGTGTGTAACCCTGTATTTTTTACTTTCTTCTATCTTCAATAGAAGAAAGTATTGCAATCGAAATTTTTTTCGACGGACTTACACAATTTAGGGGTCAGAGATCCCAAAAAACATGTTTATAGAAAATGTCTGTCTGTCCGTGTGTCTGTCCGTCTGTCCGTCTGTCTGTCGTCATTGTACCATCAAAAAGTGTATGAAGTTATGCATAGAATTGAACGAAATTTTTATTTTAAGTTTTTGGCTATTGCAAGCAGGTCCTCTCTGGATTTGGAAAAAATTCGCCAGTAGGGAGCGCTGTAATAGCGAATTTTGTGCGATTTTGAATATTGTACATCTAAAAGTGTATGAAGTTATGCATAGAATTGAACCAAATTTTTATTTTAAGTTTTTGGCTATGACAATCAGGTCCTCCCTGAATTTGGAAAAAATTCGCCGGTAGGGGGCTCTGTAATAGCGATTTTTGTGCGATATTTAATATTGTACCATCCAAAAGTGTATGAAGTTGTGCATAGAATTGAACCAAATTTTTATTTTAAGTTTTTGACTATAGCAAGGAGGTCCTCCCTGAAATTGGAAAAAATTCGCTGGTAGGAGGCGCTGTAATAGCAATTTTTGTGCGATTTTGAATATTGTGCCATCCAAAAATTTATGAAGTCATGCATAGTATTGAACCAAATTGTTATTTTAAGTTTTTGGAAATAGCAAGCAGGTTCTCCTTGAATTTTGAAAAATTCGCCGGTAGGGGGCGCTGTAATAGCGATTTTTGTGCGATTTTGAATATTTTACCATTGAAAAGCGTATGAAGTTATGCAGAGAATTGAACCAAAAAAAATTTTAAGTTCTAGGCTATGGCAAAGAGGTCCTCCCTTAATTTGTAAAAAAACCGCTGGTAGAGGGCGCTGTAATAGCGATTTTTCTTCGATTTTTGTGCCATTTTGAATATTGTACCATCGAAAAGTGTTTGAAGTTATGCATAAAATTGAACCAAATTTTTTGTATTTGTTTTTGGTCATGGCACGAAGGTCCTCCCTGAATTTGGAAAAATTCTGCAGGTAGGGGGCGCTATAATTGCGATGTCTGTACCATTTTCATTATTGTAACATCGAAAAGTGTACGAAGTTATGCATACAATTTAACCAAAATTTTTGGTGTATGTTTCTGTCTACGGCAAGCAAGTCCTCCCTGAACTTAAAAAGATTCCAACTGAAGGGGGCGCTATAATTGCGATCCCTGTGCCATTTTCATTCCTGTACCGTTGAACAGTGTATAAAATTGTGCATACAACTGAACCAAAATTTTTGTGCGTGGTTTTGGCTTTGGCCAACAGGTCCTCCTTGAATTTGGAAATATTGCGCGGTAAAGGGGCTCTGTGATAGCGATTTTTGTATACTTTTCTTGATTATTCGTTGTTCTATTGTGCATCGGCGGCTCGTGCAGCGGCGGGAACTCGCTTTCTGCTAAGCCGGCTATTCGCAAACACCTAATAACAACAGAATAAGGTAAAATTAATAATTTTATCAAATATCATGATATAGATTAACTCGTTTTTAGTCCGTTTAATTGACTTGAGCAGAAATTTAAGATGAAAATCAAAGTTGGTATAGTATTGAACTAATAATATTGAAGTATTAACATGTGTAACTAGGTTTTGAAATATTAAGATATATAAGATAGAAGAAAGTTTTGGGATTGGCACATCCAACTAGTCACTATATAAATTGTATTGGAAAGCTAGCTTCCTGCATATATTTTTTTTTGTAGTGCATTCTACTATCCTGCTAATTAATGAACATTTATTATGGAGCATCTTGGATATATTACCTATATAAAAATATTTTAATGCATTTGTTATGAGATATTCTAAGAATATTTTAATTTTATAACATATGTAGAGTCGTGGGAAAAAAAGTAAACGCCGCTTTCTAACTCTGCAAAAAATTATTGTAGACGAAAGTTACTGGTACCAAACGATTGGTAATAAAGTCTACTTTTAAATGATGTACAGTCGGCTCTCATTAATTCGAAATCGGATAAATTGAATCTTCGCTTAATTCGAACTAATCATGAAGTCCCGAAATTTTCAATGGCAGAATAACGTTAAAAATTTTCATTTATTCGAACTCGATTTCTCTTGACTTCGTTTAATTCGAACTAACGAAAATTCCATTTTTTTTATTTTCTCTTTCTTTTTCACGGAATTTGGATCTTTGAAATAACTTTCTTTCTTTCATTTTTGTCAGAATTGTTCTGAAGTATACATATAATCCCATGCATTTGATATCCGCTTTCTTAGCGTCCCGTCTGTCCATCAATGACACCTCCACTCCTTTTTCCATTATGCTTCTTCCTAATCCCTTCTCTAGCATTTAACCCAGTGACATTCCCAGAAATCCACATGGTGGACATCTTTTAAAGATAGGGAAAACCTCTTTTCAAAAGTCAAAAATGAATAGGACTAAGCAAACAACAATTGATAAATTTTGTCATAGTGATGATAAATAGTGTAAATAATTTCTTAAATGTTCATCTCATTTCGGGCAAGAAAATTACAATTAATACAATTAATAAAAATTTTTAAATGCAGCTGGTTTATACTGTACAAGGGTGGTTTAATAATTATTGTCCCGAGTGTGTATAAAACATTTGTACTGCGGTTGTTGATGTGGAATATTGAAGTCTATTGTCTTAGATGCCTATATGCTCAATTCCAGAGACCTAGCTGCTATATTAACGAATATTTTTCGTTTTAGGTGTGAGAGGTGGAACCTAGCTTGAAAGGGCGGGGTTGGGGGGAAAGGCTGGTATGGAGCCAGACATGAAACAGTTCTGCGATAGTTTTGTGACAGTGGATGAACGTCACTACATCACTATGATCCCGAGTCCAAACGACAGTAGCCACGTCTCATTTACTGTTAAGCCCCCCCCCCCTCCCTTTCAAGCTAGGTGCGACTTCTCATACCAAAAAGGAAAAAAAATATGTTAATAAAGCAGCTACAGTTCTGAAATCGGTAATATAAGCATCTAAGACACCAGGCTTCAATATTCCACATCACCCATCGCAGTACAAATATTTTATACACATTTGGGACAATAATTATTGAACCACCCTCGTATTACTATTTTTTATGTTTTATTTATATTCTTTTAATATTAATAATAAATTAATGTATTTATATCGTTTAATTTATATTAAGTCATATTCTAACGATAGCAGTCAAAATAAATAAATAAAAAATATTATACATTAATTCCTTTGTAATAGTACCCCTTTAAATATGTTTTCTCATACTTTTCATAATTCGAACATTTCTTGTGGTCCCAACTAGTTCGAATTAACGAGAGCCGACTGTATATAAAATTTGCTTAGAGGTCATCTACATATTTAAACGAACCATAACCTTGTTTTTTTCAATAGCAGTACTCAATTCTGATAGCATAAAGGAATTCTACACCCTTGAATTAGCCTAGAAACAATTTTTTATGCAATTCATACCATAAGTTTCCGATAAATTAATTATTTTAAAATGAGCATATTTTAGGGAGCCCACTTCTTAATCAAGGCATATTAAGTGCTTCTCAAGCAGTCATTGAAGCCTGCTAAATTACAGGATAGCATAAGAAATTTCCAAAATATCTAATCAATTCTATCATAGACGGCCCCTTAAACCATCATATTGCCGTTTTTAAGCATAATTTGAAATCGACTTGGAAGAAAAATGTGAAATTTTGGATTTCCATAAAGCAAGGGTTAACAAATGTAAATCCATCAAAAAAATTGTAGGTTGCAATTCATAATTTTTTTTCGAATATTAATTTCATAATTCATAATTCATATCATAAAATTATAAAAATTGCAAATTCAACGTATTTATTTTTGGAAATTTTAGTATTATTGCTACACAAAAAATTAGCAACTTAGGAGCATAATTTCAGGAGATATAAATAAAAATATGAAAATGTAATTTAGCATTAGAAGCACTAAATTTTGAATGTTTATAATTCAAAAACTTATCATTCAAATGACTTGAAATTTGGTGTCTAGGCATAGTTTGAACAGAAGATTTGAAATATCTTGTTAAATTGGATATTGCCACTGAAAAAATGAAGTTTGTGTTCGTTTCAATATGTAGATGGCCCCCTAAGAAAATTTTATATACATCATTTAAAAGTAGACTTTATTTCCGATCATTCAGTACCAGTAATTTTCTTCTACGATAATTTGTTGAGGAGTTAGTAGGGGTGCTTACTTTTTTTTTCCACGACTGTACAATAACAAGTAACTGAAGTGAAATCTAAAAAAAAAAAAAATCTTTCTCTTAAGGAATCTTTGACGCAATTCGTAGAAATGAAACATTTATTAGAAAAAACTAAACTATTTCAAAAGTTTAATAAAAGATTTTAAAAAGTCATAGGAAATAGTCTTACATACAATTTAAAAAGTTATGGCTGAGTAATTTCAACGAAATGCCATTTCAATGATTTGCAGCTCCACACGAAATATTTCCGAAATACTTTCTTTTGTGTTTCGCTTATTTTTTTATAAAGTGAATAAAACGATTTTCTTGCGAAATTCTTTTTTACTTCTGTATACAAATGCGAATTGTACTTTTAAAATTATGTCTTTTGTTTAGAAAAATGGAAGGAGGAGGAGAAACAAATAAACTGCAGCCACTAAAGCTGACAATGTTACAGAGTCTGGATGTGTTTTCTGAACATAAGCCAAAAATATAACCCTTTTGTTTATAAAATAAAAACCGAAATGTTTTAGGATGTTTTTCGTAATATATTATGTTGGAGAAATTTTAGCTCCTACTTATATAATGCTAACAATAAGCAGAATATAAAAAGCAGTTTAATTCTTCTTTTTTATTACGAAATGATTAAAATCTCCTATGGTCTTTTACATTTAACAACTATTTTATAGATTGAATATTTCAACATATTTGGGATTATCAAAGTGAAATTCATGCTAGAAAAGATATCTCCACACTTCCATGCTCTCATCTTGAACTGTTGGGGCCTTATTAGCGCCTATGCGAATTTTCCCAGAATTTTCGAAAAATTATTTTCGCGTTAATAATAACACTGGTCAACAAAATTGAACTTTTCCTCTGTCCTAAAACAGAAATTAGTTGTTTTTTATGCGTTTTTTTTATTCTGATTCCGAATCTAGTTTTAGATTTACTCCAGCACGTCAAGTTTGAGAAATATTTGCATATTTCAATTTATACAAATTTAGTAAATTTTATACAATTATTTGCAAATTTAAGGTATAAAGCAATATCAGACAGGGTTTTTTGTTTTATGTTATGATTACTACCTAATTTACTTCACATAAACGTTGTTTCTGAGATTATACTGACATGTGGCTGTGAAATATTGTACCTAATTTGCATATTTTTCATGTTTTTTTAATAACGTTTCTTAAGTTCAAGTATTTCTGCCGCATGAGTACGCTAATATGTTTCTAAACCAGTTTTTTGAGCTTATTTCTAATCTTGTATCCGTTTTTTTCTAGTTTTTTTCAGTTTTTGAAAAAAGTGAAATTTTAATTTTTGGTCAAAATAGCCAGAAATAGCTTTTTATGATACTTTGTATGATAAACTTCAACTAGTTAGGATAGATTCTACTACATTTTTTTTTTCGGTTATATAAATTTTTGTTTATGTCTCTGATATGAATCTGACCCTGTTCACCTTCTTCTCAGTGAATTACACACCCGTAAAAAACCTCTTATATCAAACCTGTGTTAATGCCGTGCAAAAGTAGAAATTCATCTTACTCAAAAACTAGACATGACATAAGAAAACAGACTGCAAAATTGAAATCAGCATAATAATCTAGTCTAGAAAAATATTACGCCAATTCTGTGGCAACTATTTTAAAGTTGATAGTGATGTAAACATTACACTATTGAAACTATATGCAAATTAGGCTTAATAACTGATAAATAAATGTTAAGAATATGCAAATCGTGACATTTATCTGAAGCAAATAGTAAAGCATGTAGTCATTATCTAGAAAACGTAATTAGATGTGACATATATTGTATCTAAAATTTGCATAAAATATCACATAAAAGCTTAAATTTGCATAAATTTAAATATGCAAATTTCTCAAAACCTGGACCACCTAGAGATAAACGAAAAGCATATTTGGAATCAGCGCCAAAAATTGATTTAGAATCAACTAATTTTAGTTCTAGGACAAAACCACTTTTGTCCAGTGTAACAGACATTCTACATCTAAAACAGGCGAAAATCACTTTCCCAAAAAGTGGTGGAAATTTTCCTTCCCGGTAATCAGGCTGTGGGTGTCCGTTTCTCTGATAATTCTCTTACATCACATTGTTCAGTCTCTCCTTCTTTTAAACTTTTTTTTTTTTTTTTTTTTTTTTTTTTTTTTTTTTTTAATATTAACGTGAAAAAAAGTAACAAATTTACTAAATGGTGTATAAAAAATGCTGCAAAGTTAAAAACTAATCAAACATTAAAATAAAATTATAACACAACTGACGTTTCGGATATGATCTATGGCCATCTTCAGGAAAGAATTGTTATGTTGCTTTTAAAGAGAAAAACACAAGCCGTCTTGAATTTTGAAAAGTTTGTTTGGTTCCCAAATGACAATAATTTCAACATTTAGAAATAAGACTATAATATGTTTAAATCTTGTAAAGCTTAATAATCATGAAATAACGTAAAATAGTGTATTACAGGGTATTTTCATAAACTCTGAAGCTTATGCATGATCGGAAGGTGTGAAAACATCTAATATTGATGTACCTTATATATATCTTCTTTTATCTGACCAGTACGCAACACTTCCGTGGTCTAAACGTGATAAAAATTGTTTTTGATTCTTTTCAGCCCACCCTAATAAACACTATACTGCAATAAAATGTAATATTTATTTTCATAGCTCTCCACCTTATTTAAACAGAAACAGATTTACGCTCGTAGCTAACTTAAAGTATCTAGCTTAACTTCCGGCTAAATGTGAAAACTGGTTGAAAGCTCAAATGGTATTCACGAGTAATCTGATTGTACTTCAGCCGCGTTCACATGCGCAATCAGGTTAATAATAATTAGATGGTATATGTCATATGAGCGTACGACGGACGTTTTCATGCTAACCGGTAGTTGATGTTGATATTGATGTTGAAGACGATGTTGATGATGTTGATGAAAGTTGATGTTAATGCTTGCGGTATTTCCTTATTATTGCATCTGGATATATTTTTTAACTAATATAAAATTTTTGTTTTAACTAAGACAAAATTTATTTGATTAAATGAACATTTATTTGATTAAAGGAAATATCATATAAAAAACGACACAAATGTAAATAATTATTTTACGGCTTCAGTGATAAAATGAGGTGCCACCAAATATAAGGGGTGACACCAGGAAACTAAAGTTAAAAAAATTCTAAACTTGTAAGCATCAAAATCAAAAATTTATAATTTTTAAATTTCAATTATTTTTTCGAACTTCAGAAATTTATCAACATTCTGAAACAATTTTTTAGGAAAAAAATCTGAGGCCAACCTTCTAAAAAATCCTTCAAAATGAGGAAGAGTTGGTCCCCTATCTTATAAATATTTTTTTCATATTAATCCTGTCTGCTGTAATAAAATATTAGTATAATTCTAAAATCAATGCAAAAACCCTTGACGGGTTAAAAGTTTCTGACGCAGCACTTTATCTTACGCTCTAAGAATTTTAAATATGGAACTTAAAAATACTGATATAAAATTTTGAGTGACGTTATGCTATTTCTTAAAAAATATATTTGTATTTATTTCACCATTTTATTTTTGTTTTATTTATAATCGCATGTGCAAAAGTTATGTTCAACATGAAAAGCTGCATAAAATTTTAATCGCTATTGTTTTATCATTTACATCTCTCATAAATTCAAAATATGTGTTTTAAAAGATATGATATGAAATTTAAGTGACGCCTTGATGTGACTTTAAAAGGTTTGTTTTTTAAAATTCAATTTAAATTATTTTTGACTTGGTTAAAATATTTTTTTTACATCTACACAATACTTTTAATTTTCCAATTCACTGTTAAATATATCACTTTCATTGAATCTATACTATGCATTGAAATGTATTTATTTCAATAAATTGATTTATCTTTTGTGTCACGCTATTCAAAATTGTGAGTAAGATTTATGTAAATGGTTTATTTGCGTCAAACTATCCTTTTTCATACATTTCATGTAGTTTGGACACAATGACGCAAAGAAACCATTTACATAAATCTTACTCACAATTTTGAATAGCGTGACACAAAAGATAGATCAATTTATTGAAATAAATACATTTCAATGCATAGTATAGATTCAATGAAAGTGATATATTTAACAGTGAATTGGAAAATTAAAAGTATTGTGTAGATGTAAAAAAAATATTTTAACCAAGTCAAAAATAATTTAAATTGAATTTTAAAAAACAAACCTTTTAAAGTCACATCAAGGCGTCACTTAAATTTCATATCATATCTTTTAAAACATATATTTTGAATTTATGAGAGATGTAAATGATAAAGCAACAGCGAATAAAATTTTATGCAGCTTTTCATGTTGAACATAACTTTTGCACATGCGATTATAAATAAAACAAAAATAAAATGGTGAAATAAATACAAATATATTTTTTAAGAAATAGCATAACGTCACTCAAAATTTTATATCAGTATTTTTAAGTTCCATATTTAAAATTCTTAGAGCATAAGATAAAGTGCTGCGTCAGAAACTTTTAACCCGTCAAGGGTTTTTGCATTGATATCATTACTTTTTTGAGGTTAGTGATAAAATGATTAAAAAAAAGATACTTATGGAATTTAATGCAGATTTAATTTTTACTATTTTATTACAATTTTCCTTATAGCAGTTTGTATATAAAAACAACTGGGTAAGTATAATCGCAGATCGCACAGAGGGTTTCATTTGATATTCCTTTAAAAACACTTTATCCTTAAATTAATAAATCCAAAATGTTAATTTATAATTATTAAATCCTTACATAGATGTAGCACCAATAGTTCCAATTTTCATGGGGCAGGGAACGCACTCTTTTAAACAAACCACCTTCCAATTGAAGTCATCAAAAACCAAGTTGAATAAGCCAGAGCCCGTTGTGTTGTTTGACAAACAGCAGTCTCATGTCATCTCCTTCCCCCCTTTTTCAAAATTTTTCAGACCAGTACCTAAGAATGGAACCGAAATAATTTTTTCTCTTCAGAAATTACGATAAAAAAATAATATGCAGTACTCATAAATTTACTTTAATGCTATATTGGGTGATTATTAAGTTAATTATAACGTTTGGAATCTGTTGCATTGATGTCCGAAAGGTAGTTTCTGAGTTATGGAAGCTGGACCCATAAGGCGCCATAGAGGGGCGAAGCCCGCTAGTGTCTATCATAATTATATCTGCCATGTAGACTAATTGCGATATTTAATCAAAATAGCCCCCCCCCCCTCCTCATCCCCGGAAATATAACAAATACAAAATGTGTCTTTATAAACCTATCGTCAAATAGGTTTTTATTTCTTTTTCCCTAAAAAAAACATGATTTTTATATCCGTAACGTAAATAGCGGACGAAGCCCGCTAGTTCCTATCATAATATATATTTTTAATAATTTTACATAGTCTATAATAAAAATCAGACTTAAAATAGTTTAGTTCCATGAGTACTTGTAGTGTCAGTTACATGCTACGATTTTGGATACCAGTATTTTAGAACGGGAAAATGTGACTTATTTTATCGGAGATATCTCCTTAATTGAATAAGGTGAAGCAAACTTTTTGAAAAAAAGGTGGCCAACAAGCATGGCAGTTATCAGCTATGTGACTTTGTGCTAAAGTCCATTAATTTGATCTGCTTTAAAAAGATTACGGAAGATTGAATTATAGTAGAACCTGGATTAACCGAGCTTCGATTAATCGAGGTTTCTGTTAACCGAGCCGATAACAAAGTCTGATTTTTTTTCCCTTTTGAATGAGCCTTAAAAATAACCACACTCTTTAGCTCACTGTCCGTGCTATACAGGCCCTTCTGCCCCCAAAAGCCCTCAACTCCAAAGAAACATTGGACCCTGAGAAGTCAATAGCGAACAATGCTTTGTTTCCAGTGGCTGTGTGAACTTTCGTAAATTTTTCAATTTGCATTTTAAAATTTACTACTGGTAGTTGATTTTCTTTTTAAATTTGTTAAGCTGTGAAACAGAACTTTACATATATTTACTTTTATTATTTAAAAAACGTTCTATATATTTTTTTAAAAGAGATGTTAAATTCGCAAGCACGGCGAGTTTTTACACACAGTTTCTATTAACCGAGATTTCCGATTCCGATTTACTAACAGTCCCAATTAGCTCGGATAATCGAGGCTGCTCTGTATAATTAAAAAATCAATGGCGATCTTACTGTAAACGGGTTTCAATTTTACTGAGGGATTTCAAAACCGAATCAGCTGATGTTAGTTGCTGTTTCCCTGTTTGATTAAATAAGATTAGTTAAACATTTGAAAATTACCAAATATAAAAGGAACTAAGTCAACAGAGTCTTTGCTTTATGGTATTTTTTAACAACGCTATAAGAAAATGATTTTAAATAAGAGATTTTAAATGTAACGTTTTAAATCTGACATAATTTTCACCAAACTTTCCTTTCTCTTTGTAACATTCAACTGAAAATATTTTTATTATTAGAAAGATAATATTATTATTTGCGCTACCTTAAAATTAGCAACTATAGTTAAAAATATCATCTCGAAATTTGAAATAAATCTCTCATATAAATATATTTTTTAATTTACACTGTTTTGCGATATGTTTTGCAATGTGTTTTGTAAACTGTTTTGGCCACTTTGGCCAAAATGACGTAATTTCCTCCATTTACGACTTTTAACACATATCAATGAATTTATTATTTAAAAATTTTCTTTTTCTTTTAATATTCACGTGTAAATATAATTTTTATGACGTAATTTTCAATGTTTTCCTTCTTTTAATGCGTAATCATTTAATTCTAATTTGAAAATAATTGATTATTTTATAATTTTCTTTCATTTTAAGTAAGCATGTGTAAAAACAATTTTTATGACGTAATGTTTAATATTTTGCTGCTTTTAACACGTTATCATTTAATTCTAATTTAAAAGGATTTTTTTCTGTTTATAATAGTCACGTGTGAATAAATTTTTAATTTAAAGGATATATTATTCTTTGCGCTGTTTTAACATTTGGCAACAATTTAAAATAACCTTTTCTAAAATATGTAAAAAATATCTCTGGAAATTCTGAAAATTTTAATTTAAAATTGAAATAAATCGTCAAAAAATTAGGCAAGTTAAAAATAATAAATGCACTCTGCAAACTTGAATGAAACTTTCTATTGAATGATTAAATTGAATGAAAATGATTAAATTCCCATGTATATTTTTTTTTTCGTATGAGACTTTTTTAATGAGACAATTTTATCCAGATTTAACATTAAATATATCTTAAAATAATTCTTCGATTTAAAAACTGTCTACTTCAACTTTTTTATCAAACATTCCTCTATAATACTACGCAATTGCGTCAAAAGATGGCGACACCAGAATTCTGATATGCTTATTATGTAAACTGTAAATATTGCAAAGTTAAATAAAAAGAATTGTCTCGGGGTTATCAAACTTCATTGATATTTATAAATAAAACATTTCAACTAAATTATTTATTATAAAAGAATTATTACATCACAATAGCTTTTATGCAAGGAAAATAATAATTATAATAATAATAATAATATGGATGTCAGTGATTATATATTGATTGACCGTCATAATAATAAAAAATGATATTATAAAAAGAAGAGCTGAAATGAATTATTTTTTTTACGTTTCTGATCGTGTGATTTATATTCAAATAATAATTATTAATGTATATTTTTTGTAAAGTGATTGAAATTAAATATATTTATAAAATTTATGGTAATATTTTTATTGTTGAAAAATTGCCAAGAAATAATCATCATCAAATTGGCGTCATTATAATTGTAATTTTATTTAACTTAATAGCAATTAAAAAAATTACAAAGGAACTGAGCATAATGGTCAACTAGCAGACTTAAAAAAAAAACATTCACATGTGAAAACACGTAGCAGAGAGTATCGAACTGCCTATCTTAAGGTCAGTAAACGATGGCCCTTAGCCACTCAGCCAGTGGGACGACAAAATTTTTCTCCCCAAAAGTGGTTAAAAAGAAAGCATGTGTATGAATACAGTGTCATGCATTTTCGGTGAAATTTCCATAGAATGGCGAAGAAATATAGTCCGATTTTTCATGCGCATTATAAAACGAACAAGAGTCTTGCTGGAAACAAGTAAATTGTTATTTGGTTCATCTGAAACATATTTATTTGATTTTTAAAAAATCGCCCGTGTCATTTTCGAGAGAAAAAAAAATCGAATTATTTAACGAACGAGAGTTTTTCCAGAAAAAAGAAAAGTGTTATTCACCTCGCCTTAATCACATTTATATTATGTATCAATTTAAAAATACTCGTTAGAACAGTTTTCGAGATTTTCAAATTAGGAACTTCCTCGATATTATACCAACGTTTTCACTTTAAAAATGGCTATTTAGATCTCAAAATATACCGCATGTAGAAATGCAAAAATTTCAGTATACGATTAGACTGCAGATATAAGACTGTTCTAGAAAATTCAGAACAATAAGACATATATCTGCTGAGTTATTAAAAAGCGGCTTTTCGCGTTTTCTTTGATGTCGAGTTAGCTGTATATATGAGTTCCGCCATCTACGAATTCTATGATACGATACGATACGATTTTAACGATACGATACGATACGATTTTAGGCTTAAGGCTGCGTCACTCGAAATACTACCGTCTTCCATGATATTAGTTGAAATTATAAAATTTCTATTCAGCCTTTTTAATGGAGTAAAATCTAATCTAATTTGTATCATTTAATGAGAAAATGGGTGTTCTCAAGTATGGGAAATATGTTCTGTGTGCTAAAGTACAGAATGCCAGTATATTCGTGGACAGTTTAATCTTTAAAGAATGAGTAGTTTTTTTTTTAATAAAAAATATTTATAATGAAAGACAAATACCGCATAAATTTTGGTGTAGAGATTCCCCTAACCATGATAAAATGTTTCCTTGATATTTGTAGTTTTTTGTAAATTAATTCATTAAAGATTCTGAATAGTAAGCAGGAATAGGTGGCCATATTTTTTATGCGAAGAATGTGTTTCAAACAAGACATTTTTGAATAAAAACTTAAAGCAAATTCGAGTGACATTTTTATAATCCTCGACTCGTTTCAAGTTGTACAAAAGCACATGTTAACTGCATTGTTTATTTTTTAATTACTTACTAATTACATACTGCGAAATAATTGGCATGTTTTAATTAGAGTGGTTTCACACAATAGACTTATTATGTGAAAATACTTTATTACTAGCAGAGCCACCCGGCGTTGCCCGGTGTTTGTAAATAATAACCTTAAACAAAGCTTAAGTTTGTATGATTTTTTTTTCTTTGGAAATTCTTTTAAATGAACCTAATTTCGAGGCTCCATTGCCTTCCACAGCGTCTAGTGTGTTCCCATCACATTTATTTCCAAACAAACCTCTAATCTAGATCCGCACTACCTATGGCTGCATTTACCGGAAGTGCCCGCACGTGCAGGAGACAATCGAAAACCAAGTTGAGTGAGCCAGCCCCCGTAAGAATCAAGCCTACAGAATCAGAAAAAAAAATGCACCATTAATGTTAGAAAATATTGGTAACTAAAGTCTAAGATAAAATTTCATAATACAGAATGTAGCTGAATTGTAATCTAAGTTGAAGGAAGCAAATCCCGTTGAAATTGTGCCCTTAAATCCGAGGACATAACGCGACACCAAGGGGTGGAATATGCCTCCTCACCTTGTAAATTTCATGACTTACTGTTAGCATTAACACGATTTTTAATAAACGGGTGAAATCCCTTATTTAAAGTTACCTTTAAAGTAACGCGATTTTTAATTTACGGCTGTAGTGAGTAGACGTAAGTTGATGCTGAAAAAGGAGATTAATGTTCGAAAAAGGTGGTAGCTGAGGTCTAAAGAAAGACCGGGCCCTGGGAGCCAGGGTCTTAACTGGAATGTAATTAGGTATAAGAAATATTTTTAGGGGTTTTAAAGTAGCTGAAAGACGCTAAAACTATGTTAAAAAAATTGCAATAGAATAGGATAGTTTTTAAAGAAGCTGCAACAAAGGCCCCAAGAAGACGATTAATATTCAAAATTGGTGGTAGCTGAAGTCTGCAATTTTTTTTTTTTTTTTTGCCATTCATGTAGTAGCTGGAGAACCTAATAAGTTGTTAGAAAAAAAAAAGTTCGTGAATGGGACCATTTTTAAGGGAGCTATAACAGGGGGCTCAAAAGGGCCCAACTGATAGTTGAGAGCAGGGCCCTAACAAGAAAACATGTTTAAATGTTTTAGTACTTAGCGTTTTAGACCTTCAATTAGTCAAAATTAATCATAGGGTATGAAATAATCATTAGAATAATATTTTAAAGAAATGCACGAAAATGGGGTAAATGCTTAAAAATGGGTTGTTTCTACTGTAGTGTCTTTAAAAATAAAAGAGGTGATGTACGTACGGACCCATGCTCGGATGTTTTTCTCACTCTGTGGAAACACGCATTCCAGTAGCTGAAAATACGCATCCAAACAAGTTCGATTAGGTAAGTCGACAAATATGTGGGTTGTCTAAATGAACGTTTCATTGCAGCAATAACTCCGCCATTTTAAGAAAAAGATGACTGCGCATGCTTCTATAGAAGACGCAGAGGACTGGGAATGCATGCGATATCGTCAGATCCCGCCAAATGAGAATGTTATACCGTGGGAGCACGTTAAAAGACATCCCAACAAACACTCAACTTACGGCCGAAAGGCGTATATGTCGCGGCCAAAAGGAGTTAAGGCCATTTGTAACCAAACAATGTTGTGCCGTAAATGACCCGCCGCTAGTTCCGGCAGCTACTGCCGGAACGGTAATGTTTCGGCGGTGAGAGAACTGTTGCATTTACTTTGCCCGGCAACTCTTAAGGGGCGGTTTCTGGTAAAAATGTAATGGATCGTCATCGTTTAGAAAGTAGAGGGCTAATATCACCTAACCCGAATATTTAATTAAAGAGAGGAAATATATTTTTCTCTTCATTTCTTTCTAAGTAAGTTTAATTATTTTAAATCTGGGTTTTAGTAAAAATATAAATATGTCGTGAGATTTATATTTAAAGCAGTAAAATAGATTACATATTTTTATTTAGTTTGAAAATATTTTACAAAAATCAAAAATTGTCCCCAAAATGTACATAAATTCCCTGTTTATATATTTTTTAAAAATATGGAAAAAAACAACAACATAAAAGCGTTTAACGTTCTTAACTTTAAAATATCTTTAAATAAATATATTTTGAACACACTGGAATAAAAAAGATTATATTTAATGGTTATTTTATATTGTTTTTGATTGTAAAGATAATCAGATAGCATAATATAAAATATACGCTGATTTGAATAATATATTAATAGCAAAATACTGCAATCTTCGGACATATATACTACTTAAACATGTTTAAAAATTTATTGATAAATGTCAATTTATTTATGCTCTTTTTTTTCAGCATTCATGAAAAAATATTTGTTATAATGAAAAGGAGAAAAGGTTTCAATAAGCAGTTATTCTTGAGCGAGGAGAGGGGGGGGGGGGGGGGGGGAGAGAAAAGGTAACTTAAAAGCTGTTACTAAAACACGAATTTTTAATATCATTTGAAACATATTTCCATGTAAAAGAAAATACTGGAAAAGAAATTTTTGTTTCTGAATCCACTGTAACGGAAAATATAAATATTTCTTGCCTGTATTAAATTCCTAACAATTTAGATATATTTAATGATTTTACTACCATTATTTTACTCTTTAGAAATACAGATAAAACTTGCATATGTATAAAAATAATTAAGTGAAAAATTGCACAATAAATCAAGAATTTTCGCAGAATTAAGTAAAGAATTGCAGAATAAATAAAGAATTTTTGTTCATTATTATTTGGTTTCGAGTCCCGACCTGGATACATTTTCACCCAGTTGGAAAAATTATTTCTGGCAAAATTTAGAATACGCATTAAAATCTGACATTATATGAAAGTATTAAATAAAATGCGATATGTATATTTTATGCCCTAAAATAAACATGAAAAGGTTCTATTAATTTTTAGGCATTTCAGTAAAATCGTCTTGAGTCAAAAATAAGCCTTGATATATATATATAGATAAACAAGATATTTTTTATGAGCACATCAGAATAAAATGGAATGCATGTTATTTTTAAATCTTATAATTTTTAATTGCGAAGATAAATGGGTAAAAATTTACAGAAAAGAGATAAAATGCCCATTTAAAGGATAAATCGGAGGGAAAAAAAAGTGTTTTTGTGTTATCTGAAAACTGTATGGAGAGTTTAAAAATTCAAACAATGTATCTTAAATCTTTATTTCTCTAAAAAAAGAAAAAAAAAGAACGAAAAAAAAAAGAAAGAAAAGGAAAACAAAGCTCTTTTTCCAAATGACTAAAAATAATATTAACAGAAAAAATATATGATTTATGAAAAAATGACTTTTATTTATTATAATAAGGTATTGGCTCATAAAACTACTCTCCCTCCCTCCCTCTCCAGAAAAATCAAATAGATGATGGGACCTTCAAATGGCTCAAGGTTAAGCAGTTTTGAAAGTTCTGGTCCGGTACGATAAGAGGGGAGAGGGAGAAATTCTCAGAATTTTTCTTTAGCTTTGCGTTTTCATTTCTGCTTTGTCATTCGCGTTATTTACTTCGTCGGAATAAGTGGACATGTTTTCAAAATGTAGCACGTATATCGGTAAGTTTGTTAGTTCATGTTGGTTCATTACAAATTTATTAATTTCATTCTATCTGTTTTTTGCATCATTTTATCTTAAAGAATATTTATATTTTAGTTTTTATAATTGCAAAAGAAAATGTAAAAGATATTTTCATTTTTAGTAAAATTCCCTTCAATAGTTTATTTTTAGTTTTTCGAAGTTATCGAATTTATTTTTAAACATTATAAATATCGGATGATATTATTCTTTAAGGGTCTTGTACCTTTTAAACGAGTCGAAAATTAACGAAAAGCTTCAAAGTTTGAATTAGTCTATCTTCAAAACATTTTTATGTATAAACATGAAATTTTGGATATTGATTAAACGGATTGTGCTTTGAAATATACTACAAACATAAATTTATCAACCCTTTACAGAATTTGTGTATTGTTTAAATCAAAATAGCTCTTTTTTTTTTACCCCATAAGTCATTGCGCGCATATCTTGAGAAAGTATGTATGGATTAGCATGAAATTCGGTAAAGATACTAAACATATATATGTGTTTAAAATGATCTACTCTTAGTCTAAAATTATTTCATTAACTATATAAAAAAAATATTTTCGTAAAAAAAAAAATAAAAACATATGTATTTTTAATGAATATAAATAGTCATAACTAAAAATATTACCATTGTAAATACTTAAAAGTAGATCATTTTAAACACACATATTTGTTTAATATATTTACCAAATTTCATGACAATCCATACATCCTTTCTTAAGATATCATGCGCGCAATGACTTATGGGGTAAAAAAAGAGCTATTTTGATTTCAACAATACACAAATTCTGTAAAGGGTTAATAAATTTCTGTTGGTAGTATATTACAAAGCATAATCTGTTTAATCAATATCCAAAATTTCACGTATATACATAAAAAGGTTTTGAAGATAAACTAATTAAAACGTTGAAGTTTTTCGGTAATTTTCGATGCGTTTAAAAGGTACAAGACCCCTTAAAACAGTTTATTTTAGTTTAATTATAAAAATGTGACTTTATACTCGAGAAAATTTGAGTGACTAAAACAATTGAATTTAAATGAAATTTAGAAGTATCAAGATTAATTTAATATATATATATAAATCACTATTAAACTATTATTTACATAAAATATATAATGTGAACATTAAATAGTCCACAATATTATTTAAAAGGCGACTAAAGTAATGAAAAAGATGTTACAAGTTTAAAATATACATTTTATTTAAAATTTCTTAGTACTTTCAAGCCTTCCTAGCTCATCATCAGAGAATATCTTAATAACTAAATGTTGTTTATTGTTTTTAAAATGTGAGAGCCAATAATTACTAGAGTTGAAAGTGGAAGTAGCAGTAGCAGTAGCAGTTTCTTGGATTGAATTTAATTAGAGGAAATATATATTATTATTATTATTAATTACAGTTCCATTTATTTATGACATCACTCTGTTTCTCATAGGTCACTTTCCATGGATATAATTAAATTATTATTTTATGATATAATTATTTTTGTGTAAAAAAAATGGAACTGCAATTAATAATAATAATATATATTTTCTTTACTTAAATTAAATCCAAGAAACTGCTACGTTTACTCAGTAATTATTGACCCTCTCATTTTCAAAACAAAGTGACGTATTTGTATAAATAAACAACATTTAGTTATTAAGATATTCTCTAAGGATGAGCTTGGAAGGCTTGAAAGTACTAAGAAATTTTAAATAAAATGTATATTTTAAACTTGTAACATCTTCTTCATTACTTTAGTCGCCTTTTAAGTAAGATTGTGGACCTTTTTAATGTTCACATCATATATTTTATGTTGAATCAAGGTGAAAAAATTGCGTTTCGTCTTATGATTCTATTATTTACATGTCTAATAATTATAAATAATTCTCAAGAATTTTGAAAAAGTTGAAATAATATATTTTTTCAAATATTTGGCTATTAAACTGCAAGAGAAATAGTTAAATATTATCTGATAAAAGCAAAATTTTAAAATATATGAGAAATATTATACTGTCATTCGTTAACTACATAAAGATTAAACTTATTTTTATGTAATATTTTATAAAATGATCAGAAATGATGCAAAAATTTAGAT
The DNA here is from genome assembly GCA_963932465.1 of Maratus speciosus. NCBI lineage: Eukaryota > Metazoa > Arthropoda > Arachnida > Araneae > Salticidae > Maratus > Maratus speciosus. The sequence goes on from OZ010788.1 coordinate 172,875,758, forward strand.
AATAATGATTTAATAAAGCTTTGATGAATAAGCATAATTTAACAGATTTACCAACGAAGCTGTGTAAAATATAGTGGAAATTTAAGTAAAAAGAATATCACAAACACACACATTTTTATATAAAATATATAATAAACTATATTAAAATCACGTATATTATTTAAGCATAAATTCGAAATTTATTCTTCAAAATAAAATACTTTTTAGAAGGTTAATTGAATGGTAAAATGTTTTGACAGGTAAAAAAAAAAAAAAATCTTATAATTATTTAGACATACTTTTCAAGAAAATCAAGTTCATTTAACTTGAACTTTTTCAAAAATATTCAAAATACAATATTTGATAATGAATTGATTGATTAGTTTATTTTTTCAATTATACACTTTATAAATTTTTATGAAATGCAACTATTTAAAAATGCATTGCATATAAATTTTGTAAATATGTAAGTGAATAAATGAACAAATAAATTAATGCACTATGTGAAATATCGTGTTTTTGAAATTTTTTTAAAAAGTTCAAAGTGAAAGAATTTCATTTTCTACAAAAGTATATCTAAATAATTATAAGATTTTTTTAATCCTGCAAAAATATTTTATCATTTAATTAGGCTGATAAAAAGTTTTTTTTTTTATAGAATAAATTTTGATTTATTCCTAAACAATCGTTATGGCACAACAGTGGCAAGTGATTACATTTTAAATAACTCTAATAGGCTTTTTTGTGGGCAGCTTTGGGATAAATTTAATTTATGACAACCACAAATGGCAGAACAAAGGCAAGCTTCTGGTTAGCTTTTATTTTTAGTGGCCATTAAAAGAATAATTGTGGGCAGTTTAAGCCCTCATAGCATGCATGGTCACAGTGACGTCGTTGTGACGTCACTGTGAGTCACTGTGGTCACGTCACATCTGTGACCGAAATGCCACCACTCAGTGATGTCACATTGTGAATGAGATGTGAACTTCTTAGAAAACTTTAAAAAAATTACAAAAAATCTTCAAAACATATTGTTAGTGTAAAATTTTATTTTTCTGGCAATAAAAAAGAATTGTTATGTCACTACATGTAACGTAGGTCACGACACACTCACAAAAAAAAATTGTAATAAATTGTAAAAAATTGTAACCCATATTGTAAGTCACAGTGTGAGAAAAATATGAACTTCAAAAATCTTTGAAAATGAAGAGAAATGTTTTTAAAAGGCCCGCGTTACAGCGGCATAAGGAATGAAAATATATTAGTGGGTAGCAAGTAGTAAATTCAGATAGGAAAAGATGGTGGGGGGGGGGGGGGGATATAAAGGAAAATGCACGGTACAAGTATCAACAAACTAGATTTCCATGCTATATTTTATCAATTTGATATCTAAGAGTGTGAAAGTATTCTTTTTTCCTGATTTCAATTTTATCTAGTATTGCAATTTAATATAATAATCCTTCTCTTATTCTTATTATTATAAAAGTGTTTCTCGGAAAAATGGTACGTGCTGGAGCAATTTGAATAACATATTTAGAATTAGGAATATTAAATATATACACTTTACATATTTAGTTTGCAGGAAGGAAAATTTTTAATTTATTTTTACCGACCACTGGTATTCGAAACATTTTTGTGGCTTCAAACTAAAAAAATTCTATTATAGTTAAGTCTGCAGCTTTTAATGAGCACGTAGAAAGAGTCTTCAGAGTTTAGTCATACATACATTTCTTGCTTTATAATTTGCATTCAAGTCATATTTTTTCCTGTTAGTGTACCTATTTTAAGTAACTATTTTTTTTAAAAAATTCTACTTCTTTCAGACTTTTAAAATAAAATTAGCATTTTCCGAATAAATAAAAATAATACAAAATTTATGCAAAACCCATGATATAATTTATTATTCGTATTTCAAATTTGTGTTTTAGAGATATGACTCTAAAAAAAGTTATTTTACGAATTGTTTTATTTTACAGGAAATTAACATGAAAAGAATGACGATTGACAAAGAAATTTTTTTTTATCCTCGATATTTATTTATATCTTTTTATTTTTTAGGAAGATATTTTGTATTTGTGTGAAACAATCTTTACTTAGAAAAAGGGAGGTGGGGGGGGGGTTAAAACTGATAAAAAAAAGGTAAAATACATTGGAAAATTCTTCAAATACAAAAATTTAAATACAGACAGTCTCATAAAATGATTGCACATATAAGTTCCATATCTGTTTATATAAAAGGAAATAAACTCACACCTGCCCCAAATCGTCTGCCACGATACCGCAGGGTAAACAGAGAACTTTTTGTTCTAACAGATGCGGTAAGTTACTAGTCTAAAATGTAAGCTTTTGCGTGTGCTTTTTTTAATGGAAGAAAAAGACGTCGCCATTTTCGGATACACACGGATATTAATAATTAATTTATGGAACTCAAAAAGTAAGTCTTATTTAATTTAAATTGTTTGTTACTGTTTTGTATATTTGGTGAGATGAGTTAAATAGTTTTATATTATACCTATAGAAAGAGACTGTTCTGGGATTGTTTTTCAGATTAGAAATTAACATTATACTGAATGGGAAATGCCGTTTTACATACTATAGTAGTGAAACTTTTGAAAGATTTTTTTTCATTGCTAATAATATTTTAAATTATTATTTAAAATCCTAAATCTTCATATCAATGTTTTCAGATTTAACATTTGCCAAAATTATAAAATAATAGGAATTCCTTGTAACATATGGAGAGATTTTTGAGAAATTGTTAAATCTAATAATACATTTAATTCATCTATTGTACTTTGTTGTTGTTTAATAGTACAATTATAAATACTAATTACATAGTGTTTTTCAAATTGGTATATTTATTTTTTTTAATTGCATGTAAGCACGTTTTTGCTGTTCGTGATTTTAATCAAACATTTAATTGTAGACATTCAGAATCAGTTATTAAATTTTCTTCGATTGTAAACTCATTTTCTACGTTTTCGATACACGTTCGATACTTCGCATTAAAAAATAAAATATGACAATTAAGCATTGAAATAAAGTGTTTTTCATGCCTGATAACAAGTTTATAGATTAAACTGCTTTACTATACTTTTTAAAATTTGATATTTATAATATTTATAAAAAAATATTTATAATTTATGATATTTATAAAAGTTGATATTGTACTGTTCATTAGCGATAATTGCTGGAAATGCATTTTTAATTATAATATGCGCTTTTATGATCCACTATATTTATGCATAGTATATGGTGTATATAAAAGCTATAATTCATATACAAGGCTACACATAAGTATACGTAAGAGTTAAGGGGTATGGGCGCAAATTGCTTAAAGGTGTTTTTTAGATGAGTTATGGATTTTTATGTTGAACTGCATTTAATTTACTAAGAAATGTTTGTAGAATATGGATAAAATGATACACAGGGTCACGCAAGGAAATGGATATATGGCCGTCTATAAATTATAATTTCTGGAAATGTGATTTCAGCAGTTTTAAGAGTGTTTTAATTTGAATTAAATTTTAACTAAATAGTGGAGTGTAATAAAGATTCTAGGTAAACTACAGGGTTGTACAAAAGTATTCAAGTATGTTTCTATATATTAGTATAAATTTTTGAATGAGAATTTCAACCTGTTATGCATTTTCTTGCTAAACTAAATTTTGACATTATATACTAGTATATATCAACCTACAGATTAAATACAGGGCTATTCAAAAGAATTGGAAAACATATTTGGCTATGTACGGTAACTGCTGAAATCAGTTTTTCAAATGTTTTATGCGTTTTCTAAAATATTTGCTTAGTTATCTTATTTACGTTATTTCCTTAAATTACGATGTCTAGTTAAAGCATCCAGGAAGCGTTGGAAAGTGCTTTATAATCTATGCTTAACGCATGATTTTTCTTACTTGTTTTTTTTTCTATTTCCCAGATCAGTCATTTCCTATAAATCATACCAAATCTATTTAGCTCATATTAACAAAATACAATATACACGGGAATAAAAAATTTAAATAAATATGGCTTATCTTAGTCTTCTTTAAATAGGAAATGTATTAATATCCGTTAGACTCCATGTTCGTATTTAATAAAATAATAACAAATCACAACACACAAAACATTCTTAATATAAAGCTTGAACTCAAGATCAAGCTTAGAACTTAATAAATAAGGATGCCAGTTGATAAGCATTGTTTTTTTCAGTGTAAAAATTAAAAGTATTTTAGAAGAATAGGACTCCAAAATAGCGATACATTGCTAAAACGTACGGTAAAAAGATAATATTGTATATTTCAAACAAAACTTTATTTTAAAATTCATCACAGTGTTTATAACAAGAATCATCACAGTATTAATGCTTGGAAATTTTTCCAGAGAGAAACATTCGCCTTGCAAACAATATTTCAAATGGAAATCAAATTTCAAATTGATTGCTTAAAAGGCGCAAAAGCCAACATAGTGAAAAAAATTCCATAACGGTACTTGAATCCGGGCTATCAGTATAGCGCACTGACATTCTACTGACTAAACCACATGGAACGAGACCCAGCCTGGAAAATTTCTTACTAGTACATGTTGGCAAAGCTACAAACGCAGCACAAGATGGAATATTTATCATGAGCCACCGACATGGGGCAAACACGAAACTTAATTAAATCCAGCAGCGATTCAAACTATATGAATACTTGGAAATTTTTCCAGAGAGAAACATTCGCCTTGCATACAATATTTCAAATGAAAATCAAATTTCAAATTAAAATTGCATTTTAAGCAATTAATTTGAAATTTGATTTTTATTTGAAATATTGTATGCAAGGCGAATGGTTCTCTATGGAAAAATTTCCAAGTATTTATATAGTTTGAATCGATGCTGGATTTAATTAAGTTTCGTGTTTACCCGATGTTGGCGGCTCACGATAAATATTCCATCTTGTGCTGCGTTTGTAGCCTTGCCAACATGTACTAGTAAGAAATTTTCCAGGCTGGGTCTCGTTCCATGTGGTTTAGTCGGTAGAATGTCAGTGCGCTACACTGATGGCCCGGATTCGAGTCCCGGCTTGGAATCTTTTTCTCTATGTTGGCCTTTGCCCTTTTAAGCAATTAATTTGAAATTTGATTTTCATTTGAAATCATCACATTGTTTATGACAAGTTCGTCACAAATGACACATATTTCACAAATTAGTCACAGTGTGACGTCAAAGCATTGTCGCTGTCGTCACAGGTTAGTCACAAAGTTAATGCCAAAATAGTCACAAATAACACACTTTTCACAAATTTGTCACACCGTGACTTCACAGAGTGGTCACAATGTGACGTCACAAACGACCTCTAAAACGGCCATAACGACCTCGCATTCTAGTCACTATGACGTCACATCGACGTCACGTGACGTCACATCGACGGTCACAAAATCACAGTGTGACTTCACAACGACGTCGCCGTGACGTCACCATGCCTTACGGGAGGCTATCTAACATTTTCAGCGAAAAATTACTGGCATGATTGTGGGCAACTTCTTGTATTTACGGCCAATTATCTTGTGGCCTTATTCTGTCCGGCGTGACACTTTTTTTACGAAGCCGTAACTTTCACTGATAGCGGGCCACCATCGAACACCTTCGGTCAAGGCTAACGAACCCATCAGTGGCCCATAAGTTCGGTGTTTGTTGGGATCGTTCGCATCAAACACGCGGTCGTGCAATTTTTAACAGCGGAAAATGTGCGCGTTAGGGAAATCTATCGTCGAATGCAAAATATGTATGGCACGGAATGTATGTCACTCAGACCGGTATTCCGATGTGTAGGGATTTTCGTAGAGAAAGATGAACACATGCGCTTGACCAGGTCGTGACCTGTCGTCAGTACTACTTCTTCCACTACGAAAATCCCGACACCATCAGAATACCGATCGGCGTGACATACACTTTTGCATTTGACGATAGATTTCACTAACATTCACATTTTCTGCTGTTAAAAATTGCACGAACGCGCATTGAAACCATTTGGAGGCATCTGTGATGCGAAAGATGCCTTTTAACGCGCTCCTACGCTATCACGCACGCATATGGCGGGATCTGATGATATCACACTCATTCCTAGCACTCTACGCCCGCTATAGGAGCATGCACAGTCATTTTTCTCTTCAAATAGCGGAGTTATTAGAGTAATGCCAATTTCATTTGGGCGACCCTTATATTAGTTTGAATGTAATGCCAGGCTCAGAATTTTTTGTTGTTGTTTGTTTGATTAAAATACTCTGAAAAATTCAAATTTTATTGTTTGTATAGATCCACTTTTTTTTATATAAGGGACTCTAGCTCTCAACATTTCCCACGTTTGAAACGCAATACAGAATCTTTTATTAAAATTTTTAACGTGTCATTGTAAATATAAAGAAAAGTGCCCAGTTAAACTGATGGCATTGAGCTCACAGGCTATTCACACTAATTGTATATTATACATTTATTTCAAAGAATAATGCCCACAAAAAATAAATGAAGGGGGATTAACCCCTGTTCCCCCACATTACACTTAACCAATGAACCTCCATATCTAATCAGGGAAGCAGAAGCAGCTTAGCGTAATAAACCGGTATATCAAATTTGAAGCAAATCAGATAATTCTGCATTAAAAAACCATTTTGCTATATCAAGGGGGGCTACCCCCCTTTCCCCCTTTTGTACTTAACTAATGAACCTCCATATCTAATTAGGAAAGCTCCTTTTCAGAATGAACATAGAAAAAAAATTAAAGTAAATTGGATAATTCTGCATGAAAATCCACTTATCTAAATTAAGGGAGGGGTCTCGCCCCCCTTTCCCCTTTTTATACTTAACAAATGAACTTCAAAATCTAATAAAAGAAGTGCCATGTCGGAATAAACCGGCATATAAATTTTTGAAGCAAATCGATTAATTCTGCATGAAAAACCCATATTTATCTAAATTAAGGAGAGGGGGGTCTAGGCCCTCTTTCTCCTCTTTATACTTAACTAATAAACCTCCAAATCTAATCAAGGTAGTTTCTTAACATAATTAACTGGTATACAAAATTTTGAGCAAATCGAATAATTCTGCATGAAAAACCCATTTATCTAAATTAAGGGGGGGGGGGACTAGCCCCGTTTCCCCCCTTTATACTTAATCAATGAACTCTCAAAACTAATCAGGGAAGCGCCTTATCAGAATGAACCTAGAAAAAAAAATTGAAGCAAATCGGATGTTTCTATCAAGAGTTATCGCGTTACGTACATACATACGTATACATACATACATACATACAGAACGAGCGGGCACATTATCCCTCAGGCTTTGATAGCCTGTGAGCTAGAAGACACGAATGATTAAAATAATTAAACTGATTTAAGTATTGTCATGTTTGAGCTTCAATTTAATATATGTAGATGGCAGCACCAAAGTTTCTTTCCTCCCACAATTCATTTTCAGAGAATTCTGTTCTGTTTAATTTGTGTCATGTGACTGACATTTGTAAGTGTTGTGATGTGTTTGTGAAATGCTTATTAAATGTGTATCTGTATAAGGTATACCTTGTCAATTACGAGTTATGTTAATTATTATTAATTAATTACTAAATATACGATAAGTATAAAAAGAAAAATGTTTTTTTTTAATATACTCTTTTACGTTTACTTTGAAAATCACGCCTAGTTTTATGGCTGCAATTCATTATTTTTCAAAAAGTATTCCGTTATAATACGTTATTTTCACACCCGTTTACGAAAAATTCATCGCTATTTTTTTGCTCTTAGTAGAAAATGTAAGTTTGTGAATTTATTTTCTTAAAAGCTATATTTTTTTGTGGTGTTTCTTTTTTAAGATTTAAAAAAACTAGCTAAAAAATATTATTTAAGCCACAGTTTTAGATTTCTAAACTGATTTCTCAACGGATAATAATAATATAATTGATATAAAATTATTAATTAATAGAATTATATTTAAAAAAATATATATATATACACTTATTTTTTGTATTTTTTAGTGTTTAAAATATTCCGCTTTTGCGACTTTAGAGCCAGTTCACCATAATTTGTGAGCGTGGTTTGGTCCAAAATTAAATCCATTGTTGTTGTAACTCGTATACAACGATAAAGAAAATTTAGCGATTTATCACTTGCGGAAGGATAAAGGAAAAATGTATTAAAATTAATGTATATATGTAGTTTTATGTAAAATATATGCTTAGATATGTATGTTATATATGTATTTTTAAGCAAAATATATGTTTATACACGTATTTATATCTAAATTCTATACATATTAAAATGTTGTATTGTTATCAGAAACACACCTGTGAACATAATTTTTATAATTCCTACATATCAGGAAAGAATCTATTAAAATTCCCTTTTTACATAAAAAACCAAGTTGAGTTAAATGAATGAGCGTAAGTAGACGATGAAATGATTATTTTTAGCTTAAAAGTTTCTCTTGTTGAACTAGAATTATAATACATGACGATCGATAAAAGAAACTTCTTTTATTTATGTCGCTTAAAAAGGAAAGTTGCCTCTGTTAAATGTACAGAGGTGGAAAAAAAAAAGTAAATAACCCCCCCCCCCACACACACACACACACACACACTAACTCTGAAACAAATTATTGCAGAAGAAAGTTACAGGTACCAAGCGATTGTAAATAAAGTATACTTTTAAATGATGTATATAAAATTTGCCTAGGTGGCCACCTACGTATCAAAACAGTCCTAAAGTTTGTTTTTTTTCAATAGCAATACCTAAATTTGACACAATAAATAGATTCTACACCCTTCAATTAGCTTAAATCCAAATTTTTATGAAATTCGTACGATTAGTTTTCTTGAAATTAATTATTTTAAAATGAGCCTATTTTAGGGACTGTATCGAAATTGAAGTTCGGTACTCGATTGTTGAAATGCTACAGAATGACTATGCCATTTCTCTTGCATTATTTCTTGCCAATATGACCATTTCAGTCGCTTAATATGTTTCGTCTATTGCCAGCCCAAATATTTCAACAAAATGAGTAAAATATATTTTTCAAATTATGCTTTTCTGCACATCATAGATGGCCCCTTTAACCGTCATTTTGATGTTTTATGCTAATTCGAAAGTTCTTGAAAGCAAAAATTTGAAATTAAGAATTCACATAAAGCAGGACATAATAAGTATAAATCTATCAAAAATTTTTTAGGTTGCAATTCATATTTTTTCATATATTAACTTCATAATTCATAATATGAAAATATAATTTAACATTAGAAGCTGTAAATTTTGAATGTTTATTATTCAAAAACCTATCCTTCAAATGACTAGAAATTTTGTTTCTAGGCATAATTTGAGACGAAGATTTAAAATATATTGTCAAAATTGTGTGTTGCCATTGATAAAAACAAAGTTTGGTCTGGTTTTGATTTGTAGATGCCCCCTAAGAAAATTTTATAAACATATCATTCAAAAGTAGACTTTATTTCCAATCGTTTGGTACCAGTAACTTTCTTCTATTATAATTAGTTGCAGAGTTAGTAGGGGTGTTTACTTTTTTTTCCACGACTGTACAATGTACATGTCTATCGACTTAAAAGAAATTCAGTATTTTTAAAAACTGTGTTTTTACATTCATTCTTCATATAAGCTTCATAAAACTTTTTAGCTGAAAAACGTTTCTATTTTTAATTAATATTGTTCACTCTAAAAAGAAATGTGAGTACATTAAAGCAAAGCATATCCAAATAATACACATGCAATATTTATTTTTCATTACAGAATTTTTAAATAAAAATGATATTTTTTATATTTTTTTAAGTAAGTATCTTTATAACTTTTAATTAGCGTTCTTTTTAATTACCTTAAATTTAAATTCCAAATTTGAAACTGCTGCACATATGCAAACATTTGCCTTTCCTTTTCTTAAAGCGTTTGCATTTGCAGTTTTAAGTGTCATTGCCGAAATTTCTTTGATTAAAATATTTTTAAGTTTTTTTTTTTTTTGCTCTTCTGTTTCTGCTATAATTAAATATTATTTCGAATTACAATTTTGGATAAAAATATAAAATTTCGTTCAAAAGAAAAATTTATGTATAATCATATCTGTTTTTAACTGCAACCCCTTTAGTCTTTTTTATATAGTTGTTGTCTGATAAATACGTTTCATTACAGGATAGTGTAGTTTTAAGTTTATTAAATGCTTCTTTATATATATTAATAAAAAAGTATTTGAATAAAATTAATAAACCAAAATATTTACACACTTCATTACTTACCGATTCATTTTCTTTACTCTAAAATAAAAATATTATATGGTGTTTTATTTGATAACTTATTAAAAACATACATTTCATTCTTATATAAAAATCTTACTCTGAAATATTCGAGCACAGAACATAAAGTATGAATAATTTATCTTAAATCAGATATTAAATAATTTTGTAAGTTTAAATTATTAATCTTTTTTTATTAATTAATCGGTTAAATTTGAATACACAGTTCGAACTGCATAACAAAAGATTACTGTCATTATACAGCTACATATATTTAATGAAATGACCTGCGTAAGATACAATTTTTTTAATCAAGTGTTGTTTTCTCTATAGAACATATTGCAATTCATTTTCTTCACCACTTGAATCTATGCAATTTTTCGAAAGTGATTAACATTTTATTTAAACCTCTCCGCAAGTCGTTCAGGAAAAAGTATTTATTGAAAACGAAATGGAATAAATCCGACTTTCTGCAAAAGGGAATTTAAAATGTCCAAGTTGAAAAATATATCTATAATAATTCTTTTTCTTTTTTTTCAATTTTACTTAAATAACGCAAGTTAGTGGAAAATAGACATGTGTGATAAAATGATTTGTATTATTTTTATGTACATTAGAACTGAATAATAATTATAAATTCAGATATAATTCTTATTGAAATGATCACGAAAAATTTCTTTGCGGAGAATTTTGAAGAAAACCCTTATTCTTTGTCGAATATTCACATCACAGAAGTGAGTTCTCTCAAACTTCCAAAGATATACTTCTATTTTGCAAAAGCCTGTTCTTTTACAGAAGTGACTATGATAATTATATTAGACACAAAAACAGCAGGAATCCATACAATTATTTAATGTGTACTTTCTATGATATTTATAATGTGCTCGCAGTGGCAAATGTCAGTTTTCACATTTCTTATCATTTCTGGAGGTAAAGAATTACTTTAAAATGTAGGGTTATTTTGGCCTTCACAACAAAATACACAATAAATTTATTTCATACATATCCTACGAGAGAAAATAATATGCATTTAAAATAAGTTTACATCATATTAGAAACTTAAGCTCGTAGTGGTGGGAGTTCTTTTTGTTTTTTGTGTTTGCGTTTCTAAATACGTAGTAGGTCAAAAGGTGGAAATATTGTCATAAATAAAAATAATATACCTCAAAGTTTATTTCTATGTTCTAATATGTTTGCTTTTCTATGTTAAAATTCATTCCATTTCGAATATTCTTTTCTTTCATGATCCTAGTTTTAAAATACTTTCCAACACAGTGGGAAAGTGTTTATGAATTGAGTTTGTCTAACTGTCATCTGTCCGTGCTCTAATATACTCGGATTTCCATGAAAGTTTTATATGTTGTAGAGGTTTATCATAGAATATTCGGTATTGAAAATAAAGTGTGTAGCATTAACAGTTCCTTTATAGTGACACACAAAAGAATTCCGTTACATTATGGTCTGTGGAGAAAATCGTTTAAGGGTGCATTTTATTGACGTTATGATATTCAAAACCTAATCATATATATACAGGGTGTACCTGAAAAAGGGGGCAGAATTTTACGGGGTGATAGAACGTAGCTATACGAGCAACTTTCGTCATAGAATGTATGGTCGAAACGCAAGCGGTGAGAAGTTAAAAGGTAGTTTTCCCCTGTCCCAGTTAAAGAATTAATACAAGAATGAGAGAAGATACTTCAGAAAACATTTTATTAACAGGAATGTAACTAATGTACATACTCAAAAAATAGCTCAAAAGATCTTCCGCCAGCTGCATCACACCTGCGGGATTGACGCACATTTACGAAGACACCAGGTATTTCCCGAATATCACCAGCAACAACGGTAATCCTGGCGACTAAATCTATATCGGTTTCAATGCGGTACTCGTAGATTAGGCTTTTTAATGGTGCCACAGGAAAAAGTCCAAACACGAGAGATCCAGCGATCTTGGTGGCCAAGCTATGGGACCTCCTCCACCAGTCCATCGCCCTGGCACACTGAAAACTAAATTTTAACTCCTCACCGCTTTCGTTCCGACCATACATTCTATGACGAAATTTGCTCATATAGCTGCGTTCTATCACCCCGTAAAAATTTGCGCACTTTTTTCTGATACACCCTGTATATATATAGATCAGTGGCGTGGCGTCCGGTCATCGCTGGATGCGGCGATGACCAAGCAATATTTTAAAACTCTTAATAAGCTTTTAAAACTGTACCATCCAGTTTTAGCAGAACATTTGGAGTTCATGTATAAGTGAAGGTAAGATTTAAAGTTTCTTTTTTCAACATTCAACCATTGAATTTTAGAGTAAATAATTTTTCACCACAAACTAAAATAATTGCGATGACCACCGAAAATTTTCACGCCACGCCACTGATATAGATATACATATATATATAATTGAAATGGACTACAGCATGCCTTCTCAGGAACATAGAATAAGTAGCATTTATAGTTCGCTTACGGATGCATAAAATAATTCCATTACATTATGATCTATGGGGAAAAGCCGGTGCGTTTTAATGATATTATGATACTTTAGATATAACGAAATGATTGAAGTCCACTGAATATTTTCTACAGGTTATACAATGAATAGCATTTATCGTTCTTTTACACAGACAAACAAAAGAATTCTGTTAAATGAGTGACTAAGATAAATAATTGCTTAAAATGCGTTGTCCTGTGTAGTATGTATTTTTAAACAGATCTAACATTGAGTGTATTAGATGGTGTGCATAAATTTTAAAGATCTCATATAGGAATACACGAAAGACTTCCTACAAATTATCGGATATGGGCAGCAATTGCTAAAATGAATTTTTACTGAGTTACGTAAGGGGAGGGGGGGGGGGTCTTTTTTATTTGCTTGTTTAGGGATCTCCTTTAATTCAAGGAGGAGGTGAAATTCTTAATGATAGATTGTCAATGTTGGAAGGTGTTTCATAATCTGCGCCTGACGAATGATTTTTCGTTATTGTTTAATTTCCCGGCGCATTCCGAGCTGCCAATCTGAACTTTAGCATGTCTTTGAGTTTATCTTGAAGCTCATAGCTATGTAACTGTATTCTTTAGTACTTGTCTTATAGTTAGTAGTAAATCTAAACAATCACACAAATGCGTCGAAACCTTTCAAACTGCTTCATGCTTTTTACAGTCAGTAAAGTTATTTGTCGTAAATAATGACTAATTACTGATCCATGGGAGCACTATATTGATTTAATCCTAGCTTAACACTGCTATCAACCTCAGATTGCTAACATGTTTATTAAAATTTTCCTATTAAATAAGAATCTCACAGTAATTCTTGAGCTGTATATGGCCACTGAAATCTCACAATGATGTAATTATATCCAACTTGAAAAAACGCTAACCTTTCTCTACAATCCAAGAACTATCTAGGTACGTGCTGCTCAACTGCTCTTTCTTGACATTGGGCTCTGAGATGCTGTATAAATAACGTATGTCCCGATCTAGTGATCAACCTAAAAAGGAACCCTCAGAGATTAGTTCCCAAGCATATTTGGAGAAAAAGACGTTGAGTGAACCTTGACCAAACTTGGAAATAAACCTTATGCCTGTAGTTTGGCAGATTATAATTAGATACAAAGTTAGTAAACACTTCTTTTTTGGACGATAGCTATAGTCTTCCTAACAAACGAACTTGAAGACAACATTACGTATGTTTTTCTTATAAAAAATGGATTTTTTTTTTAATTTAATATGTTGTTTTAGTTCTTATGTTTTGCCTTTTCTGTTCATTCAGAATAAAGTCTCACGGCGATTAAGCTATTCACGCATATATTATTTTAGAAGTTTCTCCAATTAAAAAAAAAAAAAAAAAGTTGTTCGCCATATAACAGTTTGTACAGCATTAATAATTTCTCACTTAGGATCTCTTTATTTTATAGTAATTGCTATTAAACCTCGAAACTTTTTCAGCTTAGTGAGTGAAATCTTGGCACTTTTATACAAATTATATTCTCAAGTTAAGTAGCAATGAAAGTGATTCTGAGTTAAGTATTTCTCAGAGATCATCTGCATTTAAGCATCTTGAATATTACATGAAATTTATTACATGAACTGGCGTCTCATCAGAATTATCTGGGAAATAGTATTTTATCAAAACTGAGTTGAAAAGGTACCAGAGAAATTTAGTTAAAGTCATTCAGCTACACTGATAGTTAGTAGTTTCTTAGCTAACTAATCAAATTATATTAAACTAAATTTCAGGATCTGTATGTTTGGTTTTTTTGCAGTCAAATATGTAACTGATATTTGTATTTAAAAAAAAATAACAAAGAAAGAAATCATAAAAATGAATGTTGTGCTTTCTTTTTTTAATAAATATCTTCAAATGGAATCTTCATTTCTGTAACTAGGAAAAGACATTAAAAGGGAAACAAACTCAAAAAATTATATTTATATTTAGATTTCTTCTCACGAACTGATATTAGAAATGATTATAAAATAGCGTTTCCTAAACATCTTTCAAGTTATAATAAGTTTTATAAATCAGAATCTTTTATAGATTGTAATTTCCAAACAATGTTGGTCCGCGGACTACAGTTTGAGTTATACTGTTGTATTTGTAGGTGATAAACTTTATTCACACAACAATAGACATTATTATGCTTTAAATGCTATTAAGTTTTTAAGTACGTAGCAAACTCTATAAAAAATTACCAGGTTTGTTCTCAGCTTCAACTTTAAAAAGTATATTTTCTGAAATATTAGTGGTTTTAGTTCTTTGTATATTATTATAAGGTAAAAAAGATAAGTTATTATATATTATTATAGGTTATTATATATTACGATAAGTTATTATGTATTATTACAAGCAAGATCGCTAAAACGATAAATTTTTGCTATTATAAACAAAAATCAATAGAAATAAAAAAGAAATGATATATGTAACGACACTTTCATCATGAAATTACTTTAATATAAGAGAAAGAAATAGCGTTATATCTTTATACAAACACATCAATAAATAAAAACAATGAAAATAAGAATTGATATATATTGCATTCTCAAGTATATTAATTTTATGAAATAGGGTTTTTTAAATGGAAGGAAAATTACCATCTTTGATAAATTTATAATATTTAAATTCAAACTGCCATGCCTGATAGCAACAGATTTACCAGACTTTGAAACTTGGATAATTGCAATTATCAGATAAGACACATCATGTATAAAAAATTATGCTTCAAATGAACAAAAACGTTCAGAGTATAATTATGCAGCTCATTTAAAGTACATTATATAACTATTTTTAATATTGACTTAAAATTGCACTATTATTTCCAGAAGAATGAGAATTTATATTCTTTCTACCCACTTCACATTTTTCAAATACACCAAAGAAATTCGACAAAAGACTTTAAATTACAGTTTGCTGTTTCAGTTATTAAAAAATTGATTATTTTTCTGTGCTTTATTAGTAAAAAATAAAATAATCCAAAGGAAATGAAAGAAACTAGATATTTATTATTGGGAAATTTATAAAAGCAACTTTCATCGCGTGTTTATTAATAACTTTTGAAATTGAAAATAATTCAGCGTAAAATATTCCAGATTTCATTTCGATGTATGTGAGGTATTTCATTTAACATATTCTGACTTTTTCATTTTTAAGCAATGTCTTATGATAATGATCGAATAATTTTTGCATTAAAAAAAGTGCATTTCATTTTTGGAAAATCTGCTAAATGTGTAATTACATTGCCATTTATTTTTTAGAATATGTTGCACAGTCCTGGTTAAAAAGTATATACCCTTCTACTAAATTTCCCCCAAATTACCGTATAGAACTGTCCTACCAAACGATTTTTAATAACACCATCTATTTAGTGATGAACCTAAATTTTACTTAGAGGCTCATCTCCATGTTAGGGCCCACATTGGTGTCCATGGCAACGAAGCTGCGGATAGCGTTGCAAAGGCAGTAGCCAAGCATAACGACGCCAATGCCCATGTTGACCCCACCGAGCTATGTAAAGCACCACCTTGCCCAGGAATTTCTCAGAACTTGGCAAGAGCGGTGTGAAGAGGAGGCCCTTAGCTGAAGTGTGTTTCGTGTAATACCAAGAGTATGTGAGAGACGTTCTTGAACATCTGCGTTAATCAACTGAACTGTCACATGACATGGACCTTTTCCTGCGTACTACAACAGTTTCCGGATCAGGCACTTGGCTCACACTCGCCACCTGTTCGGCCACCAGTGAACATCTCCTTCTGGAGTGTGTTGGAACTCAATCATTATGGAACAGGTTTTGCCCGAAACTGTCC